>CM034535.1:5879484-5881984 GCA_020002185.1 Paraescarpia echinospica
GCCAACCTGCCTGCATATACTTTAGCACTTGTGCTAACACTTCGTCGTGAGCCTGAAGACGACGCATCTCGACTAAACGCTTAGGAGACGCACATAAGTTGACTGATTGTTTCGCATAGGACTCCACCTCTTCTACAAAACGTTCGTCGACTTTCGTAGGACTGGCTGTGGACCGCGACGACGCGTTAGCGACAACATTCATTTTTCCTGGGATATACTCTACTGTGTATGAATATCTCATCATACGTAGGCGAAATCTCTGCATTCGCACTTGTAGCTTATCTAAGCTAATGTCATTGAACAGTGGGACCAATGGCTTATGATCCGTTTGAATTCGGACAGTGAGACCAACGATATAGTTGCGAAACTTCTCGCATGCCCAAACAATCGCCAACGCCTCGATTGTGGCATATCGTTGTTCGGTCTCTGTCAACGATCGAGATGCTGTGCACACCAATCGGAGAGTACCGTCTCTCTGGACCTGAGATAACGTGGCTCCGATACCGTGACGACTGGCATCTGACTGAATCACTGTCTCCTTCGTTGTATCGTACACCGCAAGTTCAACGGACTTGGAAAGTTCGTTTTGACGTCACAGAAGCTTTCTCCTGTGCGTTACCCCAATACCACAATACAATACAATAAACGAGTCGCAGGTCCAGGCTGAGACCATAGATGATTTCAGTCTCCTATCCTGCGGCTCAAACACTCAATAACACCATACGCACCCACCCCGTCGTAAACCATAGCCAACAGTGGCTCCTTACGACGTAAATAATAAAAAATAGAATTAGAAGAATACAGCCTTTTGGATGCGTTGTGTGAATCTCAGCTGATCGTCAACCTGGATGCCTAGGTCTTTCTCGACATGGCTACACTCCAGATGATTTATACCTGCTGCTGTAGTCAAGGTGTGGTTAAATTCTGGGTGCCCATGTCCAATTATCATTATTTTGCATTTGTCCGGGTGAAAGTTTAACTGTCACTTCTCAGCCCATTCCTGTAATTTGTCTAAGTCTTTCTGCACATCTAAGCAATGTTGTCTTTTTGAAATTTGATGGTATATTTTTGTATCATCCGCAAAAATCTTCATGCCACATTCTACTACATTTGTTATATCATTTATATACAATATAAAATAATTTATGCAAGACAAAAGAGAGAATCAGGAAGTGGGAGACACTGGAGCCGGTACTGCCTATGGTACAGAGCTAACTGCACCAATGATCGGCTCGGGACATCTCATCGGTTGCTCCTCATAACGCTACTCTGGAAAGTAGTGTCACAATCCTGATCTCTCACAGCTGACCCACCCCGTGTGGCTGCACTCTGCAAGGGAGGGATATATCGGCCCCTAAGCCATACGCCGTTCCCATAGACGTTGTGGTCATCCATGCCACGTGATATAACCCTATATATTGAGCACGTCAAGCTGCAATTAACATAGAAAATTTACCTGCCTTTATACCCTGCCAAACACAGGCAGCCGGAATTGTGGTGTGTGAACTTCAACATTAATTAATCTTGCATACCTACAACTATTGAAGTTATTTATTCGTTAGAATGGTATTAAAACTTTGGTCATAAATTATATTACATGATATGATGTAGTAAACATATGTGTACGCGGCGTACATAATATTACTAATCTATTATATGTATTCTGATGTATGCAAGTTCATAGATAGTTATGGTTGACGCCAGTAGGGGCGAATCCAAGATGGCGTACACAGTGGGGAAACTTCCAAAAGTCAAATCATATTTATTGTCTATGTAATATACCAACAACGGTTAAAGTACAATACACAGTGCGGCATAAATGGAGAATTATAAACGGGGAGAGATGATGGGAGAACTTATGTTTACTCCGCCATGGTGCGTTGCATTAATAAATGTTTCAACTAGTGCATTTATTCTGGTTCTATTTGTTTCCAGCACTCGGTAAGGTTCTATTTACTGACTAGTCTGTATATATAGTGGTTACAATGTTATGATTTTATGAGGTATCATTCAACTAGTCAGCGTTTTTTAGAACATTATCGCCAAGCCGACCTTTCTATGCTGGCACTGAGGGTGGTCATTGCCAGGATGCTTGTCGTCTTCAGTGGTGCTTTTATATCCCAAAATGAGACGGGACCGACATTAACGTGATCTCCGAGTCAGGAGGGATACACATTCCCCAATGTTGAGTGCCAGGTTTTTATACCAAATATACCATACATTCCCGGTCCGGGTATTGAACTCGAGACGCCGGCATCTATTTTGTGTGCTTTAAGTGACGATACATTTGTTTCTAGTACTTTGATCATTGCCAATTAATGTAACTATAATCTGCCAAGCACCAGCGAGTGAGTATTTGTATTGTGATTGACAATATGTTCTATGAACACATTACGCGAGTGCGTATGTACATGTCTGTCTATATGTGTCTACATTACGATACCAAACAAAAGTAACGTTTAAAGACAATAACCGTGTCCTTTTCTTGCGCGCGCGTGCC
>CM034535.1:5901452-5913952 GCA_020002185.1 Paraescarpia echinospica
CTATTTTGGAACCAGTCTAAACTATAATGGATTGTTTAAGAAAGCCATAACAAAACACGTTAACCAAGCTAGGCGTGCAATGTTCAACCTAACAACTAAAGCAAGGAAGCTAGATTTACCGATAGACATACAAATAAAGAAATCAAGAGAATCATTTATGGATGTGGACTACCCCGGGTATATCTAACATGTGGCATGATCATGGAAATGTAAATATAAAATGGTTGAAGCATATCCTAGAACTTAAAATGAAAGACATAAACAGACAAACTGGCACAATGAAATTCATGTAAATAGGTTGTGCTCAAATTACAGAATATTTAAAAATGAAGTATGGCTCGAGAAGTATTTAATATAGTTAAGCCCATCTGACAGAATCAATAGATGTAAATTTCGTTGTGGAAATCACAAATTACCTATTTCTGTAGGTCAGTATCTCCCTGAAAATGCTCAATGGCTGTGTAATTTATGCAACAATGGAGACCAAGGTTATAAATATCATTATGTACTTGTATGTCCATCACTAGTAGAAGAAAGATCAAAATACATACATACATATTTTAGAATCAGACCGAATACTTTGAAAATTAACCAGTTGTTTAATATACATAATGTGAAACAGTTGACAGATCTTTCCAGATTTATTAGTGTAATAATGACAAAGCTTGTCTTTGTAACAAATTCCCTGTCAAAACTGTGAATTGCATAGAAGAAACATTGTAGCTAATAGTTAATTTATTAGTTATATAATTACATGTAAATGAGTTCAAATTGTGTAATACATGTACAATACGTGATTTATTTTATATTATTTAACATTATTTGTTTTGTACTACTGATTATAAAAATTACAGAAAACACTTAATACAGTAAGGTCACTGAATGTTTTATGCATTGTGTGTTGTTTATGTTTTATCACTGTAAATATGGTGCATATAATAGAAGTCTAGATGTTCTTAAGAATACAATGTTCTATTAAAATGTACTTTAGAGAGAACACTATTCTCATAGTCCGCAAGCTAGTGGTCGTAGGGAAATAACATTCATCCGAGTATCTTCCCCTCCTTCTCCTTTCTCACTTCCTTCTTCTCCCATCACCTCCAGTCCCCTCCCTCCTCTCCCTTTCCATCTCTGTCCCCACTCTACCCCTCCATCCTTATCTTCCCCGTCGCGCTCCCTGTTTCCCCTCTCTGTCTGTCCCATTCTCCGTCCCTTGTTCCCTCCTATATTTCTCTCCGTCCCTCTAGCAATCCTCCCCCTATATATATATATATATATATATATATATATCTCTCTCTCTCTCTCTCTCTGTCTGTCTGTCTGTCTGCCTGTGTGTATGTCTGTTCGTCTGTCTGTACGTCTGTCTGTCTGCTGTCTATCTGTCTGTCTGTCTGTCTGTCTGGCTGTATTCTCTGCCTGCCCGCCTGCCTGTTGTCTATATATTTATCTTCCGAACTCTGCCTCAGTCTGTCTCTCTGTGTCTCCCTTCTCTATCTCTCCTTGCTGCTTGCCCAGTTGCCTGCTGACTATCTGCCTCCGCCTCCGCCTCCGCCTCCGCCTCCGCCTCCGCTTCCGCCTCCGCTTCCGCCTCAGCCTCTGTCTCAGCCTCTCTCTCTCTCTCTCTCTCTCTCTCTCTCTCTCTCTCACTCTCTCAACCTCCCCGCTCTCTCTCTCTCACTCGCTATCTCGCTAACGCGTTCTCACACACTTCCTCGCTCTCTTATTTCATCCCGTTTTCCCAGGTATACTACCAGGGGACCGCCCTCCATTCTTGAGCCAACAAAGTTCTTATCCTTATCTTCCCCGTCGCGCTCCCTGTTTCCCCTCTCTGTCTGTCCCATTCTCCGTCCCTTGTTCCCTCCTATATTTCTCTCCGTCCCTCTAGCAATCCTCCCCCTATCTCTCTCTCTCTCTCTCTCTCTCTCTCTCTCTCTCTCTCTCTCTCTCTCTCTCTCTCTCTCTCTCTCTCTCTGTGTTTATCTCTCTATCTATGTCTGTCTGTCTGTCTGTCTGTCTGTCTGTCTGTCTGTACGTCTGTCTGCCTGTGTGTATGTCTGTCTGTCTGTCTGTTTGTCTGTCTGTACGCCTGTCTGTCTGTCTGTCTCTCTGTCTCTCTTTTCTGCCTGCCCGCCTGCCTGTTGTCTATATATTTATATTCCGAACTCTGCCTCAGTCTGGCTCTCTGTGTCTCCCCTCTCTGTCTCTCCTTGCTGCTTGCCCAGCTGCCTGCTGACTATCTGCCTCCGCCTCCGCCTCAGCCTCCGCCTCAGCCTCTGTCTCTGTCTCTCTCGCTCACCCTCCCCCCCATCTCTCTCTCTCTCTCTCTCTCTCTATCTCTCTATTTCTCTCTCTCTCATTCTCTCTCTCTCTCTCTCTCTCTGTGTTTATCTCTGTGTTTATCTCTCTCTCTATGTCTCTCTGTCTGTCTGTCTTTATGTCTGTACGTCTGTCTGCATGTGTGTATGTCTGTCTGTCCGTCTGTCTGTCCGTCTGTCTGTCTGTACGTCTGTCTGTCTGTCTGTCTGTCTGTCTGTCTGGCTGTATTGTCTGCCTGCCCGCCTGCCTGTTGTCTATATATTTATCTTCCGAACTCTGCCTCAGTCTGTCTCTCTGTGTCTCCCCTCTCTATCTCTCCTTGCTGCTTGCCCAGCTGCCTGCTGAATATCTGCCTCCGCCTCCGCTTCCTCCTCCGCTTCCGCCTCCGCTTCCGCCTCCGCCTCCGCCTCCGCCTATGCCTCAGCCTCAGCCTCAGCCTCAGCCTCAGCCTCAGCCTCAGCCTCTGTCTCTGTCTCTGTCTCTGTCTCTCACCCTCCCCCCCTCTCTCTCTCTCTCTCTATTTCTCTCTCTCTCTCTCTCTGTCTGTCTGTCTGTCTGTCTGTCTTTCTGTTTGTCTTTCTGTCTTTCTGTCTGTTTGTCTCTTTCAACCCTCTTCTTGCGGTCCTATTTGATGCTATTGTTATGGCAGAAACACCTGCATATTTACAGGCGGCAATAAGTGCTGCATGTGATTATCGCCAAACATGGCACCTATTTGTTAATACTAGTAAAACAAAGCTGATAATATTCTCTCGTGGCAAGGTCAGATCACACCTAGACTTCTTGTTTGGAGAAAATAAATTAGAAATAACTTATAACTATAATCTATTTTGGAACCAGTCTAAACTATAATGGATTGTTTAAGAAAGCCATAACAAAACACGTTAACCAAGCTAGGCGTGCAATGTTCAACCTAACAACTAAAGCAAGGAAGCTAGATTTACCGATAGACATTCAAATAAAGAAATCAAGAGAATCATTTATGGATGTGGACTACCCCGGGTATATCTAACATGTGGCATGATCATGGAAATGTAAATATAAAATGGTTGAAGCATATCCTAGAACTTAAAATGAAAGACATAAACAGACAAACTGGCACAATGAAATTCATGTAAATACTTGGAAATGATGAAGACTACAACAGTTATAAAGAAGCACTTAACCAAGCTACAGCTGAAATTAGAAATTCAAAGAGAAGCTATGAACAACAATTAGCTAGTAATATAAAACATGACAGCAAGAGTTTTTATGCGTATGTTCGAAGCAAACAGAAAGTTCAAGATAAAGTCGGTCCTCTAGAAGATAGTGCTGGAAATATAATATCAGAGGGATTCTTAATGGCAGAAGACCTGAATGAGTACTTTAGTTCAATGTTTACCAGGGAAGATATTAGTTCACTGCCAGTACCAGAGGCTAAGTTCAAGGGGGCAGATTCAGACTACTTAGGACAATTAATTGTAACCCCGGAAATGGTAGGTAAGAAAATAAGGGCTATGAAGGATAATAAATCACCTGGAGTGGATGGTATTCCACCCAAACTACTATTGGAAATTGTAGAACAAATTAGCATACCGCTTGCAACAGTTTTCAATTTGTCATTAGAAGAGGGAGTGGTTCCTTTAGAATGGAAAGAAGCAAACATTATACCGTTATTCAAAAAAGTTTCGAGAAACATGTCAGAGAACTATAGACCAGTGAGTTTATCATCAGTGATTTGTAAATTGTTAGAAAGACTAATTAAAGATCACATGGTGGATTTTCTTGTTAAACAAAACTTGATAAACCCATCTCAACATGGTTTTTTTAAAGCGAGGTCATGCTTAACAAATATGTTATGTTTTTTGGAAGACATCACTAAGTGGGTAGATGAGGGATCACCAGTAGATATCGTCTACTTAGATTTTCAAAAAGCTTTCGACAAAGTACCACATCAAAGATTACTGCTTAAACTAAAGGCCCATGGCATAGGAAATGGTATAATAAACTGGATAGAACAATGGTTGATTGACAGAAGACAACGTGTAGTAGTTGATGGGGAGGCTTCAAACTGGAAATCAGTATTGAGTGGGGTACCACAGGGATCAGTATTAGGTCCTATATTATTCTTAATATATATCAACGATTTGGATGATGAAATAATAAGCAAGGTGTTGAAATTTGCGGATGATACAAAAGTGTTTAGAAGGATTAAAAGTGATGGAGATAGACAGCATTTACAAGATGATCTTGACAGGTTGATCAAATGGTCTGAAAAGTGGCAAATGCTGTTCAATTTTGGGAAATGTAAATGCCTCCACACAGGACATGGGAACGAAGAAGTAGAATATACAATGGGGGGTACTGTACTAAGTACTACTGTAAAAGAAAAGGACTTAGGGTTAACCATTAGTGCTGATATGAAGGTTTCAGAGCAGTGCGGAATTGCAGCTTCAAAGGGAAATCAAATCCTTGGATTAATTAGGCGAAATATAACGTAAAAGGAAAAAGAGCTAATAATACCGCTGTACAAAACAATAGTTAGGCCTCATTTAGAATACTGTATTCAAGCGTGGAGGCCATATCGCAGGAAGGACATAGATATGCTAGAAAGAGTGCAGAGGAGAGCAACTAAAATGATACCAAAACTGAGGGATCTTAGTTACGAAATACGCCTAAAAAAATGCGGTTTAACAACACTAGAGACCAGGAGATTGAGAGGAGATCAGATAGAAGTGTTTAAAATATTGAAGGGTTATAAAAATATTGATAGAAATATTTTTTTCTCAGTTAAGAAAGATAGAAGGACTAGAGGACATGAACTTACATTGGCAAAGGAGCAGAGTAGATTGGATATAAGAAAGTTTTCATTTTCACAAAGGACTGTAAATGAATGGAACAGATTACCTGCTGATTGTGTGGGTGCTAGTAGCGTGAATATGTTTAAAAATAAAATCGACACATACCTCAGACGGGCGGGATACACATAGATAAAAGGGTCGGACTCTCGATAAGCCAAAGGGCTTCCTTGTCCACCTGCCACCTAGAGTTAATTCTCTGGGTGGCAATCTTGTTAAATCTTGTTAAATAGGTTGTGCTCAAATTACAGAATATTTAAAAATGAAGTATGGCTCGAGAAGTATTTAATATAGTTAAGCCCATCTGACAGAATCAATTGATGTAAATTTCGTTGTGGAAATCACAAATTACCTATTTCTGTAGGTCAGTATCTCCCTGAAAATGCTCAATGGCTGTGTAATTTATGCAACAATGGAGACCAAGGTTATAAATATCATTATGTACTTGTATGTCCATCACTAGTAGAAGAAAGATCAAAATACATACAGACATATTTTAGAATCAGACCGAATACTTTGAAAATTAACCAGTTGTTTAATATACATAATGTGAAACAGTTGACAGATCTTTCCAGATTTATTAGTGTAATAATGACAAAGCTTGTCTTTGTAACAAATTCCCTGTCAAAACTGTGAATTGCATAGAAGAAACATTGTAGCTAATAGTTAATTTATTAGTTATATAATTACATGTAAATGAGTTCAAATTGTGTAATACATGTATAATACGTGATTTATTTTATATTATTTAACATTATTTGTTTTGTACTACTGATTATAAAAATTACAGAAAACACTTAATACAGTAAGGTCACTGAATGTTTTATGCGTTGTGTGTTGTTTATGTTTTATCACTGTAAATATGGTGCATATAATAGAAGTCTAGATGTTCTTAAGAATACAATGTTCTATTAAAATGTACTTTAGAGAGAACACTATTCTCATAGTCCGCAAGCTAGTGGTCGTAGGGAAATAACATTCATCCGAGTATCTTCCCCTCCTTCTCCTTTCTCACTTCCTTCTTCTCCCATCACCTCCAGTCCCCTCCCTCCTCTCCCTTTCCATCTCTGTCCCCACTCTACCCCTCCATCCTTATCTTCCCCGTCGCGCTCCCTGTTTCCCCTCTCTGTCTGTCCCATTCTCCGTCCCTTGTTCCCTCCTATATATTTCTCTCCGTCCCTCTAGCAATCCTCCCCCTATATATATATATATATATATATATATATATATCTCTCTCTCTCTCTCTCTGTCTGTCTGTCTGTCTGCCTGTGTGTATGTCTGTTCGTCTGTCTGTACGTCTGTCTGTCTGCTGTCTATCTGTCTGTCTGTCTGTCTGTCTGTCTGTCTGTCTTGTCTGCCTGCACGCCTGCCTGTTGTCTATATATTTATCTTCCGAACTCTGCCTCAGTCTGTCTCTCTGTGTCTCCCTTCTCTATCTCCCCTTGCTGCTTGCCCAGTTGCCTGCTGACTATCTGCCTCCGCCTCCGCCTCCGCCTCCGCCTCCGCTTCCGCCTCCGCTTCCGCCTCAGCCTCTGTCTCAGCCTCTCTCTCTCTCTCTCTCTCTCTCACTCTCTCAACCTCCCCGCTCTCTCTCTCTCACTCGCTATCTCGCTAACGCGTTCTCACACACTTCCTCGCTCTCTTATTTCATCCCGTTTTCCCAGGTATACTACCAGGGGACCGCCCTCCATTCTTGAGCCAACAAAGTTCTTATCCTTATCTTCCCCGTCGCGCTCCCTGTTTCCCCTCTCTGTCTGTCCCATTCTCCGTCCCTTGTTCCCTCCTGTATTTCTCTCCGTCCCTCTAGCAATCCTCCCCCTATCTATCTCTCTCTCTCTCTCTCTCTCTCTCTCTCTCTCTCTCTCTCTCTCTCTCTCTCTCTCTCTCTCTCTCTCTCTCTCTCTCTCTCTCTCTGTTTATCTCTCTATCTATGTCTGTCTGTCTGTCTGTACGTCTGTCTGCCTGTGTGTATGTCTGTCTGTCTGTTTGTCTGTCTGTACGCCTGTCTCTCTGTCTGTCTGTCTCTCTGTCTCTCTTGTCTGCCTGCCCGCCTGCCTGTTGTCTATATATTTATATTCCGAACTCTGCCTCAGTCTGTCTCTCTGTGTCTCCCCTCTCTATCTCTCCTTGCTGCTTGCCCAGCTGCCTGCTGACTATCTGCCTCCGCCTCCGCCTCAGCCTCCGCCTCAGCCTCTGTCTCTGTCTCTCTCGCTCACCCTCCCCCCCATCTCTCTCTCTCTCTCTATTTCTCTCTCTCTCATTCTCTCTCTCTCTCTCTCTCTCTCTGTGTGTTTATCTCTGTGTTTATCTCTCTCTCTATGTCTCTCTGTCTGTCTGTCTTTATGTCTGTACGTCTGTCTGCATGTGTGTATGTCTGTCTGTCTGTCTGTCCGTCTGTCTGTCTGTACGTCTGTCTGTCTGTCTGTCTGTCTGTCTGTCTGTCTGTCTGGCTGTATTGTCTGCCTGCCCGCCTGCCTGTTGTCTATATATTTATCTTCCGAACTCTGCCTCAGTCTGTCTCTCTGTGTCTCCCCTCTCTATCTCTCCTTGCTGCTTGCCCAGCTGCCTGCTGAATATCTGCCTCCGCCTCCGCTTCCTCCTCCGCTTCCGCCTCCGCTTCCGCCTCCGCCTCCGCCTCCGCCTATGCCTCAGCCTCAGCCTCAGCCTCAGCCTCAGCCTCAGCCTCAGCCTCAGCCTCAGCCTCTGTCTCTGTCTCTGTCTCTCACCCTCCCCCCCTCTCTCTCTCTCTCTCTCTCTATTTCTCTCTCTCTCTCTCTGTCTGTCTGTCTGTCTGTCTGTCTGTCTTTCTGTTTGTCTTTCTGTCTTTCTGTCTTTCTGTCTGTTTGTCTCTTTCAACCCTCTTCTTGCGGTCCTATTTGATGCTATTGTTATGGCAGAAACACCTGCATATTTACAGGCGGCATTAAGTGCTGCATGTGATTATCGCCAAACATGGCACCTATTTGTTAATACTTGTAAAACAAAGCTGATAATATTCTCTCGTGGCAAGGTCAGATCACACCTAGACTTCTTGTTTGGAGAAAATAAATTAGAAATAACTTATAACTATAATCTATTTTGGAACCAGTTTAAACTATAATGGATTGTTTAAGAAAGCCATAACAAAACACGTTAACCAAGCTAGGCGTGCAATGTTCAACCTAACAACTAAAGCAAGGAAGCTAGATTTATCGATAGACATACAAATAAAGAAATCAAGAGAATCATTTATGGATGTGGACTACCCCGGGTATATCTAACATGTGGCATGATCATGGAAATGTAAATATAAAATGGTTGAAGCATATCCTAGAACTTAAAATGAAAGACATAAACAGACAAACTGGCACAATGAAATTCATGTAAATAGGTTGTGCTCAAATTACAGAATATTTAAAAATGAAGTATGGCTCGAGAAGTATTTAATATAGTTAAGCCCATCTGACAGAATCAATAGATGTAAATTTCGTTGTGGAAATCACAAATTACCTATTTCTGTAGGTCAGTATCTCCCTGAAAATGCTCAATGGCTGTGTAATTTATGCAACAATGGA
Source organism: Paraescarpia echinospica (assembly GCA_020002185.1). Classification (NCBI taxonomy): domain Eukaryota; kingdom Metazoa; phylum Annelida; class Polychaeta; order Sabellida; family Siboglinidae; genus Paraescarpia; species Paraescarpia echinospica. Next base: position 5,910,160 of record CM034535.1, read on the forward strand.
GACCAAGGTTATAAATATCATTATGTACTTGTATGTCCATCACTAGTAGAAGAAAGATCAAAATACATACATACATATTTTAGAATCAGACCGAATACTTTGAAAATTAACCAGTTGTTTAATATACATAATGTGAAACAGTTGACAGATCTTTCCAGATTTATTAGTGTAATAATGACAAAGCTTGTCTTTGTAACAAATTCCCTGTCAAAACTGTGAATTGCATAGAAGAAACATTGTAGCTAATAGTTAATTTATTAGTTATATAATTACATGTAAATAGGTTCAAATTGTGTAATACATGTATAATACGTGATTTATTTTATATTATTTAACATTATTTGTTTTGTACTACTGATTATAAAAATTACAGAAAACACTTAATACAGTAAGGTCACTGAATGTTTTATGCGCTGTGTGTTGTTTATGTTTTATCACTGTAAATATGGTGCATATAATAGAAGTCTAGATGTTCTTAAGAATACAATGTTCTATTAAAATGTACTTTAGAGAGAACACTATTCTCATAGTCCGCAAGCTAGTGGTCGTAGGGAAATAACATTCATCCGAGTATCTTCCCCTCCTTCTCCTTTCTCACTTCCTTCTTCTCCCATCACCTCCAGTCCCCTCCCTCCTCTCCCTTTCCATCTCTGTCCCCACTCTACCCCTCCATCCTTATCTTCCCCGTCGCGCTCCCTGTTTCCCCTCTCTGTCTGTCCCATTCTCCGTCCCTTGTTCCCTCCTATATATTTCTCTCCGTCCCTCTAGCAATCCTCCCCCTATATATATATATATATATATATATATATATATCTCTCTCTCTCTCTCTCTCTCTCTCTCTGTCTGTCTGTCTGTCTGCCTGTGTGTATATCTGTTCGTCTGTCTGTACGTATGTCTGTCTGCTGTCTATCTGTCTGTCTGTCTGTCTGTCTGTCTGTCTGTCTGTCTGTCTGTCTGTCTGTCTTGTCTGCCTGCACGCCTGCCTGTTGTCTATATATTTATCTTCCGAACTCTGCCTCAGTCTGTCTCTCTGTGTCTCCCTTCTCTATCTCTCCTTGCTGCTTGCCCAGTTGCCTGCTGACTATCTGCCTCCGCCTCCGCCTCCGCCTCCGCTTCCGCCTCCGCTTCCGCCTCAGCCTCTGTCTCAGCCTCTCTCTCTCTCTCTCTCTCTCTCTCTCTCTCTCTCTCTCTCTCTCTCTCTCTCTGCTCTGTCTCTGTCTCTGTCTCTGTCTCTGTCTCTCACCCTCCCCCTCTCTCTCTCTCTCTCTCTCTCTCTCTCTCTCTCTCTCTCTCTCTCTCTCTCTCTCTGTCTGTCTGTCTGTCTGTCTGTCTGTCTGTCTTTCTGTTTGTCTTTCTGTCTTTCTGTCTTTCTGTCTGTTTGTCTCTTTCACCCCTCTTCTTGCGGTCCTATTTGATGCTATTGTTATGGCAGAAACACCTGCATATTTACAGGCGGCATTAAGTGCTGCATGTGATTATCGCCAAACATGGCACCTATTTGTTAATACTAGTAAAACAAAGCTGATAATATTCTCTCGTGGCAAGGTGAGATCACACCTAGACTTCTTGTTTGGAGAAAATAAATTAGAAATAACTTATAACTATAATCTATTTTGGAACCAGTCTAAACTATAATGGATTGTTTAAGAAAGCCATAACAAAACACGTTAACCAAGCTAGGCGTGCAATGTTCAACCTAACAACTAAAGCAAGGAAGCTAGATTTACCGATAGACATACAAATAAAGAAATCAAGAGAATCATTTATGGATGTGGACTACCCCGGGTATATCTAACATGTGGCATGATCATGGAAATGTAAATATAAAATGGTTGAAGCATATCCTAGAACTTAAAATGAAAGACATAAACAGACAAACTGGCACAATGAAATTCATGTAAATAGGTTGTGCTCAAATTACAGAATATTTAAAAATGAAGTATGGCTCGAGAAGTATTTAATATAGTTAAGCCCATCTGACAGAATCAATAGATGTAAATTTCGTTGTGGAAATCACAAATTACCTATTTCTGTAGGTCAGTATCTCCCTGAAAATGCTCAATGGCTGTGTAATTTATGCAACAATGGAGACCAAGGTTATAAATATCATTATGTACTTGTATGTCCATCACTAGTAGAAGAAAGATCAAAATACATACAGACATATTTTAGAATCAGACCGAATACTTTGAAAATTAACCAGTTGTTTAATATACATAATGTGAAACAGTTGACAGATCTTTCCAGATTTATTAGTGTAATAATGACAAAGCTTGTCTTTGTAACAAATTCCCTGTCAAAACAGTGAATTGCATAGAAGAAACATTGTAGCTAATAGTTAATTAATTAGTTATATAATTACATGTAAATGAGTTCAAATTGTGTAATACATGTATAATACGTGATTTATTTTATATTATTTAACATTATTTGTTTTGTACTACTGATTATAAAAATTACAGAAAACACTTAATACAGTAAGGTCACTGAATGTTTTATGCGTTGTGTGTTGTTTATGTTTTATCACTGTAAATATGGTGCATATAATAGAAGTCTAGATGTTCTTAAGAATACAATGTTCTATTAAAATGTACTTTAGAGAGAACACTATTCTCATAGTCCGCAAGCTAGTGGTCGTAGGGAAATAACATTCATCCGAGTATCTTCCCCTCCTTCTCCTTTCTCACTTCCTTCTTCTCCCATCACCTCCAGTCCCCTCCCTCCTCTCCCTTTCCATCTCTGTCCCCACTCTACCCGTCCATCCTTATCTTCCCCGTCGCGCTCCCTGTTTCCCCTCGCTGTCTGTCCCATTCTCCGTCCCTTGTTCCCTCCTATATTTCTCTCCGTCCCTCTAGCAATCCTCCCCCTATCTCTTTCTCTCTCTCTCTCTCTCTCTCTCTCTCTCTCTCTCTCTCTCTCTCTCTCTCTCTCTCTCTCTCTCTCTCTCTCTCTCTCTCTATCTCTCTCTCTCTCTCTCTCAACCTCCCCGCTCTCTCTCTCACTCGCTATCTCGCTAACGCGTTCTCACACACTTCCTCGCTCTCTTATTGCATCCCGTTTTCCCAGGTATACTACCAGGGGACCGCCCTCCATTCTTGAGCCAACAAAGTTCTTATCCTTATCTTCCCCGTCGCGCTCCCTGTTTCCCCTCTCTGTCTGTCCCATTCTCCGTCCCTTGTTCCCTCCTATATATTTCTCTCCGTCCCTCTAGCAATCCTCCCCCTATCTCTTTCTCTCTCTCTCTCTCTCTCTCTCTCTCTCTGTGTTTATCTCTCTCTCTCTATGTCTCTCTGTCTGTCTGTCTGTATGTATGTCTGTACGTCTGTCTGCCTGTGTGTATGTCTGTCTGTCTGTCTGTACGTCTGTCTGCCTGTGTGTATGTCTGTCTGTCTGTCTGTCCGTCTGTCTGTCCGTCTGTCCGTCTGTCTGTCTGTTTGTCTGTCTGTACGTCTGTCTGTCTGCTGTCTGTCTGTCTCTATGTCTGTCTGTCTGTCTGTATGTCTGTACGTCTGTCTGCCTGTGTGTATGTCTGTCTGTCTGTCTGTCCGTCTGTATGTCTGTCTGTTTGTCTATCTGTACGTCTGTCTGTCTTCTGTCTGTCTGTCTCTCTGTCTCTGTGTCTGTCTGTCTGTCTGTCTGTCTTGTCTGCCTGCCCGCCTGCCTGTTGTCTATATATTTATCTTCCGAACTCTGCCTCAGTCTGTCTCTCTGTGTCTCCCCTCTCTATCTCTCCTTGCTGCTTGCCCAGCTGCCTGCTGACTATCTGCCTCCGCCTCCGCCTCCGCCTCCGCCT
>CM034535.1:5920576-5944521 GCA_020002185.1 Paraescarpia echinospica
TTCTTGAGCCAACAAAGTTAATTTATAAAAAAAATATAATGATTTGCTTAAAATTAGGTTGTGCCACCAAAATGCACCATTTCAGGTGTTTTGTAAATAGAATCGATTTTTACCCTCTCTCAACCCGACAGTGCTTCCTTTTGTTCACTAATCGGTGCACAAATAACTTAAATAATTAAATATATATTATTTTTAAAGTTTTCTTTATAAATTACTACCAAGAACCTTACAATATATTTTTTGGAGTTGAGATAAAATGTATAGCTTATTGAGTGTATCGGACATGTTGCCTAAGTATAATTTTTTTCTAGCGTAGTTATGGACGATCTCATAATGCAATTTTAAATTAGTCAATGCATATTAATACATTATATTAGTGTCACAAATTCTACCCATTGTTGCCAGTCTGTGCACCAAATGTCATACAATTATACGACTCTTAATTTATGTTCCCTTTTGCAATAATGTGCTCTTTTTTCGCATTAACATATCCACCTAGGATAACATTAAACAATGGATGCTACAATTTGTTTAATTAAGAGTCAGGATTAGTACATCAACGGCGAGGCAATGTGCGCTGGTTTATGTCCGTGACTGTTAGCCTCTCTCTCACTCTCTGTCTGTCTGTACGTCTGTCCGTCTATCTGTCCGTCTGTCTTTCTGCCTGTCTGTCTGTCTGTCTGTCAGTCTCTGTTTCTCTCTCTCTCGCTCTCTCTCTCTCTCTCTCTCTCTCTCTCTCTCTCTCTCTCTCTCTCTCTCTCTCTCTCTCTCTCTCTCTCTCTCTCTCTCTCTCTCTCTCTCTGTCTCTGTCTCTCTCTCTCTCTGTCTCTGTCTCTGTTTCTGCCTGTGTGTATGTCTGTCTGTCTGTACGTCTGTCTGTCTACTGTCTGTCTGTCTGTCTGTCTCTGTCTCTGTCTCTGTTTCTCTCTCTCTCTCTCTCTCTGTGATTATCTCTCTCTCTATGTCTCTCTGTCTGTCTGTCTGTCTGTCTGCCTGTGTGTATGTCTGTCTATCTGTCTGTTTGTCTGTCTGTACGTCTGTCTGCTGTCTGTCTGTCTTGTCTGCCTGCACGCCTGCCTGTTGTCTGTATATTTATCTTCCAAACTCTGCCTAAGTCTTTCTCTCTGTGTCTCCCCTCTCTATCTCTCCTTGTTGCTTGCCCAGCTGCCTGCTGACTATCTGCCTCCGCCTCCGCCTCCGCCTCCGCCTCCGTCTCCGCCTCAGCCTCAGCCTCAGCCTTAGCATCAGCCTCTGTCTCTGTCTCTCTCTCTCACCCTCCCCCCCTCTCTCTCTCTCTCTCTCTCTCTGTATGTCTGTCTGTCTTGATGCTATTGTTATGGCAGAAACACCTGCTTATTTACAGGCTACATTAAGTGCTGCATGTGATTATCGCCAAACATGGCACCTATTTGTTAATACTAGTAAAACAAAGCTGATAATATTCTTTCGTGGCAAGGTCAGATCACACCTAGACTTCTTGTTTGGAGAAAATAAATTAGAAATAACTAATAACTATAATCTATTTTGGAACCAATCTAAACTATAATGGATTGTTTAAGAAAGCCATAACAAAACACGTTAACCAAGCTAGGCGTGCAATGTTCAACCTAACAACTAAAGCAAGGAAGCTAGATTTACCGATAGACATACAAATAAAGAAATCAAGAGAATCATTTATGGATGTGGACTACCCCGGGTATATGAAACATGTGGCATGATCATGGAAATGTAAATATAAAATGGTTGAAGCATACCCTAGAACTTAAAATGAAAGACATAAACAGACAAACTGGCACAATGAAATTCATGTAAACAGGTTGTGCTCAAATTACGGAATATTTAAAAATGAAGTATGGCTCGAGAAGTATTTAATATAGTTAAGCCCATCTGACAGAATCAATTGATGTAAATTGCGTTGTGGAAATCACAAATTACCTATTTCTGTAGGTCAGTATCTCCCTGAAAATGCTCAATGGCTGTGTAATTTATGCAACAATGGAGACCAAGGTTATAAATATCATTATGTACTTGTATGTCCATCACTAGTAGAAGAAAGATCAAAATACATACAGAATTATTTTAGAATCAGACCGAATACTTTGAAAATTAACCAGTTGTTTAATATACATAATGTGAAACAGTTGACAGATCTTTCCAGATTTATTAGTGTAATAATGACAAAGCTTGTCTTTGTAACAAATTCCCTGTCAAAACTGTGAATTGCATAGAAGAAACATTGTAGCTAATAGTTAATTTATTAGTTATATAATTACATGTCAATGAGTTCAAATTGTGTAATACATGTATAATACGTGATTTATTTTATATTATTTAACATTATTTGTTTTGTACTACTGATTATAAAAATTACAGAAAACACTTAATACAGTAAGGTCACTGAATGTTTTATGCATTGTGTGTTGTTTATGTTTTATCACTGTAAATATGGTGCATATAATAGAAGTCTAGATGTTCTTAAGAATACAATGTTCTATTAAAATGTACTTTAGAGAGAACACTATTCTCATAGTCCGCAAGCTAGTGGTCGTAGGGAAATAACATTCATCCGAATATCTTCCACTCCTTCTCCTTTCTCACTTCCTTCTTCTCCCATCACCTCCAGTCCCCTCCCTCCTCTCCCTTTCCATCTCTGTCCCCACTCTACTCCTCCATCCTTATCTTCCCCGTCGCGCTCCCTGTTTCCCCTCTCTGTCTGTCCCATTCTCCGTCCCCTGTTCCCTCCTATATTTCTCTCCGACCCTCTAGCAATCCTCCCCCTATCTCTCTCTCTCTCTCTCTCTCTCTCTTTCTCGCATTCACTCGTAATTGGGTACGGTCATGGATCGTTGCACATCGAGCACGAATAAAGAGGCTATTCCTACATACATGCCAACTGTGCTTCGTCCACAAACAATGTCATGGTGCATTACCTCAGAGACAATGCATTGATTCAACTACCGGTGAACATTCTAGGCATCACGTGCAAACCCAACAATGGTTCCTTCGTAATCACGTGCCAAGAGGATTTAAGTGGACTTTAGTTTGAATTTAACATGACTACTTCTGTCGAGGTTCACCTGACAGTTGTTGTAAACGTTTGACTGAGAAGCGTAAAACGACAAATAGGAATACGCACAGTGGTTGAAATATAGGTGACACGACGGGTTTCAGTACAACACCGACTTAACTGGTGGATGGTTCATTTGCGTGGGTGCAGCCACATTATTTGTATGTAAAACAATATTCGCTTGACGCTCGATATGGTGCTTCGTGTAACACGTGATTTCAACAGTGCAACATACACAAATGTCGGAAAAGACAGCGTGAAGGGGTAGCCATTTCAAGGTGGCTGCAACAGCGCCAACTGAAGGAAGGTAGGGACTTTGGATGTTTAGAACAGCAAGTAGTTGTAGTCTGTTCTATATATTGCCTTTGGTTGGGTACAACACGAAAATTCGTATTGTCAATCACAATACAAATACTCACACGCTGGTGCTTGGCAGATTATAGTTACATTAATTGGCAATGATCAAAGTACTAGAAACAAATGTATCGTCACTTAAAGCACACAAAATAGATGCCGGCGTCTCGAGTTCAATACCCGGACCGGGAATATTTGGTATAAAAACCTGGCACTCAACATTGGGGAATGTGTATCCCTCCTGACTCGGAGATCACGTTAATGTCGGTCCCGTCTCATTTTGGGATATAAAAGCACCACTGAAGACGACAAGCATCCTGGCAATGACCACCCTCAGTGCCAGCATAGAAAGGTCGGCTTGGCGATAATGTTCTAAAAAACGCTGACTAGTTGAATGATACCTCATAAAATCATAACATTGTAACCACTATATATACAGACTAGTCAGTAAATAGAACCTTACCGAGTGCTGGAAACAAATAGAACCAGAATAAATGCACTAGTTGAAACATTTATTAATGCAACGCACCATGGCGGAGTAAACATAAGTTCTCCCATCATCTCTCCCCGTTTATGCCGCACTGTGTATTGTACTTTAACCGTTGTTGGTATATTACATAGACAATGAATATGATTTGACTTTTGGAAGTTTCCCCACTGTGTACGCCATCTTGGATTCGCCCCTACTGGCGTCAACCATAACTATCTATGAACTTGCATACATCAGAATACATATAATAGATTAGTAATATTATGTACGCCGCGTACACATATGTTTACTACATCATATCATGTAATATAATTTATGACCAAAGTTTTAATACCATTCTAACGAATAAATAACTTCAATAGTTGTAGGTATGCAAGATTAATTAATGTTGAAGTTCACACACCACAATTCCGGCTGCCTGTGTTTGGCAGGGTATAAAGGCAGGTAAATTTTCTATGTTAATTGCAGCTTGACGTGCTCAATATATAGGGTTATATCACGTGGCATGGATGACCACAACGTCTATGGGAACGGCGTATGGCTTAGGAGCCGATATATCCCTCCCTTGCAGAGTAGAGCCACACGGGGTGGGTCAGCTGTGAGAGATCAGGATTGTGACACTACTTTCCAGAGTAGCGTTATGAGGAGCAACCGATGAGATGTCCCGAGCCGATCATTGGTGCAGTTAGCTCTGTACCATAGGCAGTACCGGCTCCAGTGTCTCCCACTTCCTGATTCTCTCTTTTGTCTTCCATAAATTTTTTTATATTGTATATAAATGATAAAACAAATGTAGTAGAATGTGGCATGAAGATTTTTGCGGATGATGCAAAAATATACCATCAAATTTCAAAAAGACAACATTGCTTAGATGTGCAGAAAGACTTAGACACATTACAGGAATGGGCTGAGAAGTGACAGTTAAACTTTCACCCGGACAAATGCAAAATAATGATAATTGGACATGGGCACCCAGAATTTAGCCACACCTTGACTACAGCAGCAGGTATAAATCATCTGGAGAGTAGCCATGTCGAGAAAGACCTAGGCATCCAGGTTGACGATCAGCTGAGATTCACACAACGCATCCAAAAGGCTGTATTCTTCTAATTCTATTTTTATTATTTACGTCGTAAGGAGCCACTGTTGGCTATGGTTTACGACGGGGTGGGTGCGTTTGGTGTTATTGAGTGTTTGAGCCGCAGGATAGGAGACTGAAATCATCTATGGTCTCAGCCTGGACCTGGGCTCGTTTATTGTATTGTATTGTGGTATTGGGGTAACGCACAGGAAAAAGCTTCTGTGACGTCAAAACGAACTTTCCAAGTCCGTTGAACTTGCTGTGTACGATACAACGAAGGAGACAGTGATTCAGTCAGATGCCAGTCGTCACGGTATCGGAGCCACGTTATCTCAGGTCCAGAGAGACGGTACTCTCCGATTGGTGTGCACAGCATCTCGATCGTTGACAGAGACCGAACAACGATATGCCACAATCGAGGCGTTGGCGATTGTTTGGGCATGCGAGAAGTTTCGCAACTATATCGTTGGTCTCACTGTCCGAATTCAAACGGATCATAAGCCATTGGTCCCACTGTTCAATGACATTAGCTTAGATAAGCTACAAGTGCGAATGCAGAGATTTCGCCTACGTATGATGAGATATTCATACACAGTAGAGTATATCCCAGGAAAAATGAATGTTGTCGCTGACGCGTCGTCGCGGTCCACAGCCAGTCCTACGAAAGTCGACGAACGTTTTGTAGAAGAGGTGGAGTCCTATGCGAAACAATCAGTCAACTTATGTGCGTCTCCTAAGCGTTTAGTCGAGATGCGTCGTCTTCAGGCTCACGACGAAGTGTTAGCACAAGTGCTAAAGTATATGCAGGCAGGTTGGCCTCCGTACATATCGTCGGTGCAGTCTCTTCTCAGACCGTACTGGGAAAACCGAGAGCTACTCACGATCGTCGACGATGTTCTTGTGTACGAGAACAGGATCGTGATCCCACAGTCTCAACGTCTTGACGTTCTCCAGCGTCTACACCAGGGCCATCTTGCGATAACCAAGTGTCGCGAGCGTGCCAAGCAGCTCGTTTGGTGGCCTGGTATGACCCAGAGAATCGCCGAGATGGTACGAAACTGCAACACATGTCGCACGCATGCTAATGATGTTGCCGAGCCGCTGTTGCCGACAGAGTTTCCGACTCTACCGTGGGAGCACGTAGGCAATGACCTGTTTTACTGCAAGAAACGTTGGTATCTGCTTCTGGTAGATTACTTCTCACGTTTTGTGGAGGTTTCTTTGCTCACTGAACCCAGTACTCGGGAGGTGGTTGAGCACATGAAATCACACTTCGCTCGTCATGGTATACCAGAAGTTCTGACGTCGGACAACGATCCGCAATATGCGTCGGCGGTGCTGTTTCAAAATTACTAGTAATTTTAAGAGTGCATAAGTATCAAGACGTTGGTGTGGTGCGAATGAAAATGTAGGTCTTCGCCCTAGCTGGGCCCCAGGGCGATACTGGGAAGACGTCTTGACGGAGAGCCTGTTAGTAGAAAGTTTATTGTTGTGGGCATTGTTTTTCTTCTGTTAATAATGGCAGCCTGTGATCAAAGTGGATCTCTACAATTGCGTACGATGGAACGATTACGGTTTACGTTATGTTGATATGGGAATAGTCTTGGTAGCGTAGCCGTAGTGGGCCCGTAGGCGTAGCGTTATCGTTGCTAGGGGACGAGATTACATACGTAGTGCTTGTTGGCCGACTTTGGGCGACATGGTTATATTTATTGCTTAGGATTAATGTTTAGTTTAAAATATGGTTTGAAAGTGACTATCTTGAGCGTGCTTGGTGGGATTTAGTGGCACTTAGCTGTTTAGTAATAATAATAATAATAATCTTTATTGATACATAATGTTAAGTATATCACAGATGTAGCAGTAACATGAAACATGTATACATTACGTATCAAATGGAACGAAGCAACACATTGCTTGTGTTCCTTATTCATGTCATATATGCAATGAAATCTATGATTCGTGTAAAAAAAAATAAAAACATCTTCATAATAAACTAACAATTTATTTAATAATGCATTATACGAGGACCGTAAGTCTGAATATCAGGTACATCTTAACATGACATCATTATGCGAGTACCGTAACACTGAACATCAGGTACATCTTAACATGACAACATTACACGAGTACCGTAACACTGAACACCAGGTACATCTTAACACGACAACATTATACGAGTACCTAACACTGAACACAGGGTACATCTTAACATGACAAAATTACATTAAAGCAGCATTTAGCATATGTTTCCTAGAATTAGACGCTTGGTCCTTTGTTTGAACATATGAATAGATGTACAATATTGTAAATAGTTATTTGTAATAAATGTATTCCAGATTTTAGGACCAACATAAGCCAAAGACAGTTGTCTACAATTAGTCTTGCAGAATGGTATTTTATATGTTACTTCCTGTCTTGTATTATATTTATGTGTGGATATTTGCAGGACAAATACATCATGATATATATCTGGCAACATACCCCTATTATGCTTGTACATTAGAATACAGCATAAATATTTATTTACGTCATAAATATTCATTATTTGATAAGATGTAAATAAAGGCTGCGTATGTTCAATAAATCCTACATGACTTATTACACGCAAAACTCGTTTTTGGAGTAAATGAATTTTAGCAAGGTATATATTCGGGGCCCTTCCCCAGACGACATTACAATAAGTAATATATGGGTATATAAACATGTAATACAGGTTTAACAATGATTTGTTATCTAATTTGTTTGTCACCTTTTTTATAATACCAATATTCTTAGAAATTTTATTTGATATATATTTAATGTGTGTGCTCCAATTCAATGTATTATTTATAAGCAAACCCAAAAACTTTATCTCATGTACAGTGTTAATTTGTATGCCGTCTATGCAAATGTTATTACACCTCTCTCTTATACTGATCGTATTACTAAAGGTCACTGTGTGAGTTTTCTGTATATTCAAAGAAAGTTTATTAATGTTAAGCCATAAAGATAGTTTTTTTATTTCAGAGTTCAAAACATTTTCCATTTCATCTATATTGTTGCCTTGTATAAAGATGCTCGTGTCATCAGCAAACATAATGGTAAACGTTGAGTCAGATAAAGTAGATAAATCATTTATATAGATAAGAAAGAGTAAAGGTCCCATAATTGAACCCTGCGGAACACCACATGTTATGTTTTTAAGGGAAGATTTTGTTCCATAAAATTTTACTCGTTGTTGTCTGTTACTTAAAAAGTTACGAATCCATTGGAGTATATTTCCTCTGATTCCATAATGTGTTAATTTTCTCAATAATATATTATGATTAACGGTATCAAAGGCTTTGGCTAAATCCAGAAATAACCCAATTACGTGCTCTTTGGTATCAATTGCCTTACTAATTTTGTCAATTAGCAGTGAAATAGCCATATCAGTAGAATATCCTTTCCTAAATCCAAATTGGGAATTAGACAAGATGTTATGTTTCATTATGTAATTCATTAATCTATTGTACATTAATCTTTCAAAAACCTTTGAAAATACAGGCAAGACAGAAATAGGCCTGTAATTATTAATTAATGATGTATCGCCATTTTTAAAAACAGGAACTATATCAGCTATTTTTAGTTGATCAGGAACATATCCTTGATCAAATGATAAATTTACAATGTAACTTAAAGGATCAAGTAGGTTGGAGAAGGCCTGTTTGACAATAATAGGTTTTATGCCATCCCATCCAGGACTAGTTTTTAAAATTCTTAATAATTCCCTTTATCTCATCTGGTGTGGTTGGCGACAAATACATTGAATTTGTATAGACTCCTTGGAGGTATTCATCAGGTCTCTCTGATATGACTGGTATTTTATCAGCCAGTTCTGGACCTATACTTGTAAAATATTCATTAAATGTATCAGCTATGCATTTTTTTGTTTTGTTAATTTACCGTCAATTAGTAATTTGTCATTAGATAAAAATGCTTCCTTCCTTCCTATAATACTCTTTAAGACTATCCAGGTTTTTTTTAAATTACCCTTGTGCTGTTGAAGCTCATGTCGATAGTATTCTCTTTCTGCTACAGTAATAAGACAATTTATTTTATTTCTATATCTTTTATAATTAGTTTCATTGAAGACAGTCGGTTTTTTCAAGTAATACATATACAATTTGTTTTAGTTCTAATGGAGTGTCGGAGTCCCATAGTAATCCACGGTTTATGTTTTCTTTTCCTAATAGTTGTGTTAGCTAACGGAAATGAATTATTGTATGCAACTAATATCTCATTAATGAATACAGAATAACATTCTTGTGGATCTCTGCATGCATAAACGTCATCCCAGCATATTTTATCTATACTCTCTTTGAATGTAGCAGTAGTCTGCGCATTATATATTCTAGTCGCTATTGTCATTTCTACCTTTGTGCTATCAGTATGTTTAGTGAGCAAAAATATTGGTAGGTGGTCAGAAATATCTGTATATATTATTCCATGCAATTGATAATTTGCACCAATTAAATCATTGCTGTATATATTATCGATGACAGTGGCAGTTGTTGCTGTTATTCTAGTAGGCTTGCTGATAAGGGGTATAAATGCCTGTTGGAACATTGCATCTATGTAATCTTGAGTTTCCGTGTGACTACCATAATTAAGTAGATTAATGTTAAAGTCACCCATTATGTAACACTGTTTATTATCAACATTGAGAGTTTGTATAATATTGATAACATGTTCTGTGAAAGCAGTAATGTTTGTATTAGGTGGTCGATAGACAACACCTACAGTTGTTTTGTTATTGCATGTCTTAGACCGAGTCTTGATTTCAATAAAAACGCATTCCAGATATTCAGTTATGACACTCATTTCTGGTAATTCAGTACACTCAAGGGACTTACGAACATATAAGGATACACCACCTCCCTTCTTGGAGGGCCTAGTCAAATGTATACTTTTGTACTCTGGCAATTCATACAGATCAAGATTGTCATTATGTAACCAAGTTTCGCTTAGACCGATGACCGAGAACCTGTTATCGATCAGTGACAAGAAATCACCCAATTTGCTAATGTTCTTTGGCAAGCTACGGATATTTAAATGCATAAGTGAAAACTCTTCATCAGAGATATTATTTCTTGTTATAACTTCATTTATATCATCCTCAAGATAATATTTAGTATTTACAAAGCTATCTGTTGTGAGTAAATTACAATCGGGATCTATATTCAGCATTGCAGCATTGCCAGTTTCATAATCTTGTACATCACCTAAGGTAGTATTACGTAATTGGCTCATAGCAATGAAATGCAGTATATACATACATATTCACACGGTACACAATAATGCTTCTATAGCTGCATATAACATTTACAGACCGTTTTATAAAAAACAACGTTATGTGACATCTGTTAAGTTGTAGTAGGTTAGTTAGAATACATGATATGTATCGATAACATATAGTAATAAAGTATATATGAGTAATTAAATAAGACACGAACCATATGTAGAATACGAAGGTGTCCATGAATGAGTCCATGAATGGTACAGTCCCTATGTGAACAAGCACCATGATAGGCCGACTAGAGATACAAAATATCCACCGTGACTTGGGCCAATGTCCAACGCAATTACAGTGCATTTAGTTCATCATCTCGACTGACGGTTTTGATTGTTCCCTTTAGGTCCTTTATGACAATCCTTCCATCATACGACCAACAGTCGAGAATCTTGTGCTGTTTCTTTAATGTCCGGCACAAGAACAGTAGTCTTGCTCTCTTCTGGGTGAGATCTTCCGATATGTAGACATTTGATCGCTTAGTGCGTAGCCGTTTTCGAGCTTTAATGAAGTCATTCTTCGATTTATAGTCTTTGAACTGGACTATTATTTGGCGCGAGTGGTTTTTGTTTGTGGCGGATTTTCTTGGCCCAATCCTATGGGCCCTGTTGATATGGTCCATTTTTAATGGCATGTCCATATCGTTAAACAAGTCAGTGATAATCTTATCAATTTGTTCACCGTCTTTGTTTTCAACTATTCCTGTAATGCGTACCGAGGACCGACGGCTGTACTGCTCCAGATTATCAACAGCTTGCTCAAGTTGTTCAATTCGTGCATCCTTGTCTGTCAACTCCTTTTCAAGATTTTCGAGCCTTCTATTTATTTTGTCAGCAACTATTGTAGCAATCCGGGTAGCAAGGGCCGCGATTACGTCATCGTCACTTAGCGCTAGCTTGATTTGTTCTACAAGTTCAACGGTGGTCGAGGTCGGTCTCTTCTTGCTCATTGTTGCTGGTGGTTGTCTGTTACGCAATAGTAGGGTCTAATCACAGGCTAAGCAGCAAACGTTGGCGGTTTTGAGCGTGTCGTGGGCGACAATATGGTTGTTACACGATCCGATATATTTTACCGGCGTGCAAGCTCAAGAAAATATCACAATTTAACACCCACCGCGTTCCTGAGTGTCCACTAGTCGACCTTGTTCACTTCAGCAAAAACACGGGACCTTTCAGAGCATTTCTCTTACATTCTCACCCCCAAATCGAGGAGTGCGAAGAAATCGTGCAGTCTGACCATGGCACACCTTCTGACCGGTTCGTGGCTTCTTCGGTGTTGATTTGTAATCCAAGATGGCGTGAAGTCTGCGGAGGTGACAACTTGTTTAAAGTTGTTTATTTTGCATCTAACATACACTTTACGTTGGTAATTTATGCCTGTTTAGATTTAGTGAGACTTTAGTGTCGTATGCTGGAGTCTGTGGTATTTGATCGAGAACGTAATTTTGAATTTCGAATAAAGTTTTAGAGCCGATGTTGAGAACTTGTTTTGTATTATCACGCATGCGCACCTGCCCCAAATATCAAATACAAACAAGTTGCTGGGTGTAATTCGTCGTACGTATCAATATCTAGATAAGACAACCTTTCTCCCTCTTTATAAGGGACTTGTCCGACCATCTTTGCAGTATGGCGTAGCAGTCTGGTCTCCAAAATATCAGTATGATATTGATGCTGTGGAGGCTGTCCAAACAAAAGCGACACGAGTGGTGGCAGAATTAAAACATTATGATTATGAAACGAGACTAAAGGTCCTAAGCTTACCAACGTTAACATATCGTAGATTACGAGGGGACGTTATTAATGTTTACAAATACTTGAATGGCATATTTACTTGCACGCGCACTGTGTTTAACCTGCACGTGTACGAAGGAACACGGGGGCATTCTTTAAAGTTGTATAAAAACAGGAGTAAACAAGAAATAAGGAGACACTTGAAAACACGTATTCAACAACAAAAGGAATTGATAGTGTTCTGCATATATACTCGTCACATAGCAAACACACTGTTGGTGACGTGTCTATCCCCACGCTAAATTTCCTCCCAGTGATTCATTGTGTTGTCCAAGGGGATTTTTGGGGTCACAACACCAATACAGTTTCTGAAATAGGGGATTGCTGTGAACGTCCACATCATGCTCGTCAAGCCATTTCAATTCAACATAATCCGTGTACTGGATTACACATATGAGTTTGCGTCATTTTTTGTGTGATCCTAAATGTTGATATAATAGTAGAAGTGGTGTTTTGTTGGAATGCTCTTGAAATTTATATGGGGTTTTAACATTTTAAGTGTATGTAGCTGGTTTTCCATTGAAATGCTGTTGGAATAAACTTTTGAAATATTACGATTCGTTACACAAGACTGGTGCAGAGACCCCCACACTCATGTAGCGCTTCGTCACGCTTGCCCACAGAACTCCCTCTGTGCTTTGTTAGATGGCCCCTTCCATAATGTACATGTATCTAAATGTGATTTTTGGAAGAGCATCCAAATGTAATTTACTTTCACAAGTTCTTTGTATGGAATATGTTTGAATTAGTTATTATTTGAACTGTAAACTTTAATTATTCCAATATGCAATGCAAAATTGGTTTTCTGTTACAGGAGCGGGCCGGCGGCTTAATATAACAAGCGAGAATGTAAACAGTTGGGAGCCTAACACTGAAAAAGTGGGTTTATAGGTTTGTTCGGATAGTTTTGTAACAAGTATATATTGTATTATTTTTCTGTCAATTGATACAAACATACGATATGATCACATTTGTGAAACATTAACACTCATTTATAAAATTTCACATATGTGTATGTACCATATGACTTTTCCTAACTATGTAAACAATTCATTTGTGACCGAATGCTGTTAAAGTATTGCGTTGTAAATGCAGACATACTATGTCATTTGTTTGTTTAAAAACTGTTGAACTGTGTTGTTTATGACAATAGTGTTTCAATGTTGTGTGTGGCAGGTTCGATCTCTGCTGGTGTTTAATATCCAAACACTACTGGTTGTGCACACACTTATTCCACTCAATAACTTCAGCCATTTATAATAACTCCACCTAAACTAAGTTAATTCCACTTAAAGAAATATTGGAAATAGCTCAGCAAATTAGCATTAGGAGGAAAGGAGCAAACTTGCATGCTTTCTACAGAAAGACGCAGTAGGCGACCACATGCTAATGTTCGACAACTACAACTGTACTCTAGTATGAGAGGCTGATACATACATGCAATAGTCAATTTTTCAAGTTTTAAATGTAGTTGTTTGCAAAACTTTGGATCGAACTGTTTTACCAGGTACTTTTGTTGGTTGTGCAATTTGAACTGACATGTTTCATACAGTATGGACATTAATCACTACTGTATTTGTCTGCATTTTGAAAGAAATTAATCATGTATATTGCAAGGTATATTATGTCCTGATGTTATTGTTTCTAGATTATTAGGGTTTCACTGTATCATATGAACACTTGATATAACAAGATGAAATTTGTGTAACAAATTTATTTACACATATATGATCATTTACACACATGTTGAATAATATTAGGCATTGGTAATCGGTATGACAATAATATCTTCAGACAAACATGTGTATTAAAACAGGCAATTCTCTTTTACTTTACCTCATGATCAGAGGTAATGAGCGACTAACTAGTCTTTTTGTGTTCATTTCTCTAGATTTAAGTATGAATCGACTTGCTGTTTGCTTAGTTCATGATGTGTTTACCATAAAGGTGCATTATATTCAACAATATGTTGCCAGTTGAGTTTTTAGAGAAAGTTTCAAGAGACAGTGTTACTGAATATCAAATGTTTCAAATAAGTTCAAGTTAGGGAATAACAAAATAATGTTCTTCTTGAGGAAACATTGTTTCTTTATATAAAAATAAATAATACACAAGTTACTATTGATAGTATACATACTTTAATCGTGTGAACTTTGCTTATTACCCCAACACAAACAAAAACCCAACATTACCCAGCTAAATGTAGATCTACACACCATAAACTGTGTTCATCTTGGAACCAATGAGCATCCCAGTTTTCACCAGGTCAGATATCCACAACTAGACAAGCATGTCGATAAATCATTAAATAATTTACTACGAAAACCTAACATTTCTTTACCGTGTGCTTTTGAGATTTCCATCGTAACATACTGACATTTAAAATATAAGGCAACAATGCTGTATTCTGAACATATATATCATTAAACCACACATATTTCATTTAACTCTACAAAACTAAAAATTGGCCAAGATGCCCTGAAGTCCTTTGGACTAAATTGTGAATTTGTAATTATTAATCAAATGGTTTTTGGTGAATCATAGTTACAGATCATTAAGGGTTACGATGGAAGTAAAATGTTTACATGTTTAATGGAGACTGCATACATGCCAGTGAAGATACACCTGGAAGTGAAATATTCGAGCACGAGACTGTTGATTGTGTTGTTATATGAAAATTGGGTCTTTTATTATAACAAATTGCTTGGTAAGTATTCTAACACTATGTCAGCTCTTCTAATCGTTGACATTTCATTGTTTCAGGTGTAAAAATACCAGTGATCACAATGTCAACACATACATCGACGTGACACAGAAGCCACGTGTAGGATGATAACAACCAAGATAACAGTCTTACAAAGCTGGGTTTCCTGTCTATATTGATACAAAATGAACCGATTTACATAGTACCATGTCTACACAATGCATGGCATGTAAATAAAAAAGAAAGTAGAATGCATTTTGTTATGTCAATAAACGTGTCCAGAATATTAATAGTCTATGTTTGTCACCTTCAATATATCTTTAACCAATAGATACCACAGTCAAACCATTTTAAAGATAATTAAACGAACATCAAAATAAACACAACTTGCAATTATAGAAAATAAATAGTTTTGAAGATACAGCTTAAAATCTACAGGCACCCAGAAATGGTGAAATATGTGGCAGCAACATGGAAAACAGGGATGCATGCTAATTTACCTGGCCTGGTGCACACAAGCAAGTCAGTATCATAAACTTGCCTACCCAGGTTCTGCCAGTGCAGTAGGGATTCCTATTACACATTAATCACAGCCCACATGGAGGCATTCTGTCTGACACTTGGACAATGGCAGGCAGTGGGCTTAGGCTGTGCAATAAAGAGGCTTACAGCTGCCCAGGTTCTGTCAGTGCACCAGAGAAATAGGGAAAATGTGTCTAACACCGGTGTAATACATTGGCTAGAACAACGATTCTTACACCCTGGGTCTCGACCCAAGATTGGATCGCCAAGCCATTTTGAATGGTCGTCAAGAGTCTCGAGTGACTGTTCGAACCTATATCTTCGTTGTAAATTTTCCAGTACTAGAAGCATGCGAGAAAAAAAATTACAAGGTTATACCAACTACTGTATGCATTTAAAACGTTGGGTGATATAGTGTAACATGGCATTTCAAACTTTGGCGTCTACAAATGTTCGTCTCATGTGGATCTGGTGAGCAACAAATCATTCAGTTTGGTGCTGCCAATAATGGATGAAGCACGCAATGAGCGAAAATCGATGAAATTTTAGAGTCACTCCATCACAAAAGCCTTCAAAGTAGGCCTACATGTTCAGGGGCATACACAGGATCGACACGTTGGGGGTTTCTAAACGGGTACGTATTACCAGTGGCGCGGGAACGAAATTGATACTGGGGGCTACCGGAGCTTCAGCACCACTGACAAATGTTCGCTGCCGCTCCGTTGCATATCTTCACATCTCCGTTCACCTTGTAGCTGTCTCGGTTGGCTCGACTGTGACATGTTTTGAAATTTGTTCGCCGTTGTAACTTCAACTTTTCCACTGTCTCGGCTGTGAACTCATCATCCGAACACGGGGGTGTGGGGGGGGGGCAGTGCTGTTCAAAACCCAGCTGTAACTCTAACCTTAGCTGTTCCCGGGCCTATGGGTATTAGTCATCCTTCCGTATACTCACGTACATTGCCGTACTTTCGATCATACAGCAGTGCAGAAATGTGGAGGGGTTTCCAGCCAACCCAACCGCCCCTGCATGGGTACGCCCCTGTTGTACGTTACCGTATGGATCATACAATATGGGAAATTCTGGGTTTTTCTCCGGGAAAACAAAAACCCTGGGTACGCACTGATGTTCATAGACAAATATCATACTACATGCCACATGATTATTTTTCTGGTAGCCGGCCATGGGTAACTGTAATTTTGTAAAAGCAAAATTTATTGAGTTGTATATAAACTGCCAAGAAATGGACTCCAGTCCCTACTCGGACATGCCGGATATTTAAATGGGTCAGCAAGCTACTCCAGAAACTCAACCTCAGCACGGATTTCGATAGCGACGATCATGCAAAAAATCCAGCTGGTCTTAACTGTGGACCACCTGGCTGCTGAACTCGATAGCGGAGGACAGACAGATACTATTCTACGAGATTTTGCTAAAGTATTTGACGAAAGTGCCCCACCAGCGTCTCCTCTCCATGCAAGCTTCACCATAATGCCGTCCGTGGTACAATCCTTCTGTGGATAAGATACTTTCTCTCTCGGCGAACTGAGCAACTTGTAGTGGAGGGAAAGCAGTCTTCCACCGGCCACGGGACCTTCGGGGTCCAACAATGATCTGTCCTTGGTCGGACCCTGTTCCTCGCATACATCAACGACCTAGGCCAGAACATCAAATCTCGAGTGAGATTATTTGCAGGCAATACCATCCTCTAGAAAAGATAACCACACCAGCAGACTCCCAGCAGCTCCAAGAAGACCTGGACGCATGGGAGATGAAACTTGTGCCACGCCCTGACCGTACGTCTGCAGTATCATATACATAGGCGTGGACATCACAAAGGGCCTCCACTGCGGTAAACCAGATGGTAATTTAAGTGGCTAAGGAAACCTAAGGCTTACCAACATATTTTGTCGATGTGAAACCCGTCTTTCCGAGATATTTGTCGATTTTGTATGACAGGGCAGCCAGACCATTACACACCAATTAGACGAAATACCAATTAACCACCTAGACAACCATACAAATGTGTTTTATCCAAATGTTTTGTTTAGCGAAATGCAAATGTTTTTGATTCATTCAAACATTCAACAACCAATTTTTTATTCACATGTTTAATTCAAACATTCAAATGCGACATAAAATGTAATTGCATTTACATTAATTTTAAACGTTCATCGACTGTCGGTTTCAGCGTTGTGGTCGATCTGTAGACAGTGGCGCCACAGCGTGGACAATGTCCCAACCAACCAGTGGACCTCTGCATACTTCCCAGCTGTTGAGAATAATGCCGTGTTGCAATGACACGCCTACTTCACCCAGTTGCATAAATTTATCAGTGATGAGGTTGGGCTTCTCTTGAACTTGACCAAGTCATGTCTACGATATAAACGGGCCCACTGAAACGCAACATAGTGCAGCGTTCCAGTCACCTTGTGTATATCGTGAATACGTGAGAGTGAGTGAACTCGACAGTTCTGATGCAGCCCGACTTCACCACTAGTAAATTTATGCAACTGGATCAAGTAGACATTACAAAGTTGTATTTACGATATAACCGAGGTCAATGGAATGCTGCATAATTACACACAGAAACAACATGCATACAATCCAACATGTCCGATTTGAGTGAAGGGAATATCTGTCTCACTATGTCTATAGACATATTCATCTATCTATAGTAGTGCGATCCAAAAGGTCAAATATAGTAATAGCTTGTTATAATCACTAATGAGTAAATGCATTCAATGGCTGTGTACTACCTAACAGAACCGAACTGTGCCATGTCGACACTTGTGAACACTGGTCTCTTGGCATTGGTAATGTCTCTCACGGGGGAGTGGATCTTGATCTGTCGCATGTGTGTCACGTCCATTCTGGTGGTTAGACAAGACTATGATCTGCATCATGAACGTGCGTATTGGCCGCTCGTGCATGTCTTTGAGGGGGATTACAATCCAGCTGGACGGCTCCGACAGATCGACAAGTTCTATCTTAGAGAGATCGTTGAAGTGGTTGCCAGTGTGAATGGAGATCCTACAAGAATATGCCATCAAATGTAACTGTTGTGTAAGGATAACAGATAATATCTAGTATATACAATGGTTTTAATCATAGTAACTAACAGGGAGTATAACATTATACACTGTTCTTCCCTTATTGTTCTCATTCCCCTGGCTCACCAGAACCCTCCAACTGCAGCACCCAAAGTAAAACTGCACGTCACAACACACACCCTTAATCTGCAAAATACGTCCAACTACTCCCCTAAATCCACGCCTGATTATAATGACTAACAAATTATCATTCTCCACTTGGGTTCTAAAGCAACTGAAATGTGTTGTCAATGCGTTATTTGTTGGAAATCCCATATCTAGACTGTGTACCAAACGTTATCCCCTCAATGGATGTATAATGAAGGAGCACTCTTGCCTGCTTGGTGTGTAGCTTTCATCAGCCTTGTAGTCGGCATACAGACAGATGTCTGCTATGGTCATCTTTCTGTGGAACTGGATGTTGATGAGATGGGGTTGAGGGCCATCAGACTGCCAGTAGGTGTCTAAGGAGCCATCTATCAACTGGTCGACACCAAAGCCTGTAAGGAAGGTAAAGGTAAGTTCTTATATAGCGCAGTACCCAATCCTTAGGACTGCTCAAAGCGTTTTACACTTTACTCCTTGGTAGACCTCTTCAATCGAACACCATCTCAACTTCTTAATGTGCAAAAACTATTCGTACACAAATAGCAACCACTGTCTTTAGCCTGGTAATCATTCATACAGTTGAATGAAGCCTGCAGTTGCTAGACACATGATTGTAGGGAACGAACAGTTAACGGAGATGAGGTGAAGGTAAATTTGTAATTGATGTCTCAAAGTGACTCATTTTCCAATCAGCAAAATGTGTTTTTATAATGTAGCGTGTGTATTATGTATGTCAGACATGTGAGAAGTTTGGTGGCTCAAGATGAGCAATTCTAAACAACTCTCAACAACCCATTTCGGAATGGGTCGTCAAGTCTTCAGTGACTGCGAACATTCCTGTAATATCCTGCTTACATGTATCAGATGCTTGCAACACAAATACTGTTTATATTCAAAATGTAGTATAAATCTGGTATGGGCAAGGCACATTCTCAGAATCTGTTTGATGTCGCTGAAAACCATGATAAAATCAGTGCCATTTTCGATTCAGTCTACATGGAAGCCTTCAAAGTACACTTTCACATACAAATGTCGCATTAATCAGCATGTAGGCCTGCGCAGTGATATTATATATTGTCTATTGGATTGTCTTACTCCTTATTGTTACCAGTATGAAGTGCATTATGATTTAATGATGCTGATGCGTTCAGCAAGCAGCAAAGTAAGCAAGTGTAATCAATGTTTTAATTATTTTTTGGTCTGATTATTTATTTCATCATTACAGAGCTGCCAAGTTGAGTTGGGAAATAAGCGTGATGTTCGGTTCCTCAAATGGACACTAGGTGGCAGTACAATTAGTTATAAAACCAAAAAAACTAAATTTTATACAAGTCACTAACAATGATAAGAATAACCCTCGCGACGGATTCTATGAAAGCTGTATGCTGTCAGCACATGCATGTGACTAAATATATCAAAATATGTATGAAAATAAGCCTGTGGGAAAGGGTGTTGAAGTGCACAGCACCACATCCAGTGGCGTTGGGACAGGCTAGCCCTCTGTGGGTGAAAAATGAAAATAGTAGCCTGAAGGTAAAGCATAGAACACCCAGGTCAACCTCACCTCCTTGCGGTTCCCCTTGGGAAACCACTACCTTGCGGTTGTGAACAAATGAGGCTCTGACTATGGGAGGGAAAACTGCCAAATTAAACCTACTGCGGAGGGCCAACAACCCCTCAAGGGCAGTAATTGTTACAGAAACGGAATGTGTGACTTCGCAATATTCAATAGGTAAATCAGCACAACTTGCAAAAGAAATGCATCAATATGAAGTCGGTGTCAAAGGCATTAGCGAATGCAGATGGACAGGACATGGGAAAGTCAAGTTGAACACTGGAGAGTGTTACTTTCTCTGGGAGAGAAGACAACCTACACAGAGTCACAGACACAGAGTGGCAATAATGATGAGAAAGAATGCAGACCAAACATTACTAGAGTGGAAACCTATCAGTGATAGGATTATATATGCTAGATTCTTTTCAAGATATATAAAACTATCAATCATACAAACATATGCACCAACAAATGAAACAAGTGATGAAGAGAAAGACCAATTCTACGAACAGTTGCAATCAGTTGTGGATGGGGGACCTCAATGCCAAAGTTGGAGAAGACATAATGGAAAGCCATGGAATTTGTGAACGAAATGAAAATGGAGAAAGACTAACTGACTTCTGTGGATTAAACAACCTTGTGGTAACAGGTACCATATTTCCACATCAACTCATCCATAAGCAGATGTCCACGGACATCTCCAGGAGGGCGGTGACCAGGCAGTACAGAACATCAGTTATGGACACCAGAGTGATGAGGGAGCAGACATTGCTAGTGACCACCAGTTAGTGCGACTGAAGATCAGGCTGAAGCTAAAGAGGAAGCAGAAGAACAGTGAGAACAGAAAGAAATTCGACACAATCAAGCTTCAACAATCAATCATAAAAACTGAATTCTTGTTGAAGCTGCAGAACAGATATGATGTACTAAAGGACTACAACGAAGCAGATAACGACATTGTTGAGAGAAAATGACAAGAATTCGAGGTGGCCTACAAATACAGCTGAAGAAGTACTGGGTTACAAAATAGAGGACAAAAACCATAGATCACCAAAGGGTCAAGGGAGCTGGTAGAATACAGGAAATGACTAAAGAACAACATAGAACAAGCAAAGTCAGAAAAGATAAAGTAGAGCTACAAGGATAAGTATCAACAACAAGACAAAGATGTAAAGAAAAACATAAGACAAGATGAAAGAAAGTGGGCAGAAAACCTGGTAGCAGAAGCAGAGAAAGCAGCCGGGAATGGAAGGATGAAAGTAGTCTGCAACATCACAAAACACTTAGTAACGACAAACACAAGACAGCAAATGCAGTAAAAGACAAATCTGGAAATATAATAACTGAAGGACCAGCCAGGCGGGCAAGATGGAAGGAGAACTTTGAAAAAGTCCTTATTAGACCTACCCGATGACCCCATGATAGATATTGAATTAGATCCAATCATTGATGAAATCAGCAGAGACTGTATAACAAAAACAGAGATTAGAGCATCATTGAGGAAGTTGTAAAATGGGAAAGCCAGAGGCAAAGATGACATTACAGTAGAACTGTTGAAAGCAAACATGATGACAACAGATAATTAAAAAAGTTAAAATACCAAAGAAATGTAACCTTACAGAGTGTGGAAATTGGAGAGTAATTACTCTAATAACTGTCCCCAGTAAAGTGTTTGGAAGAGTGATAATAGACAGAATAAGAGATGGAGTTGAAAACAAGTTGAGAGATGAAGATGAAGATGAAGCAGGTTTCAGAAGAGAACAAAGCACAGTTGAGCAGATATTAATTTTTCGAAATATAATAGAACAGGTAGTAGAATGGCAAGCAATGCTATATGTAACTTTCATAGACTTTGAAAAGGCATTTGACTCCGTGTACCAAGAGAGCCTTTGGGAAATCATGGCGAACTACGGAATCCCACACAGGATAATCAGAATGGTCCAGATTTTGTACGAGGACAGCAAATGTGCAGTGTTAGATGAAGGTGAACAATCTGAATAGGGGTAGTTCAAGGTAAAAATAGGAGTTAAGCAAGGAGACGTAATGTCCGGATTTCTTTTCTTGATGGTAATCGACTGGATAATGAGGAAAACAACTGAAGAAAGCAACACAGGGATAAGATGGAGATTCATGTCAAAACTGAGGATGTGGATTTCGCAAATGACATTGCGCTTATGTCATCAAGTCACAGACACATGCAAGCAAAGGCAATAAAGATGAATGCATTTGCATCAAAAACCAGCCTAAAAATCAATAAAAAGAAAACTGAAGTACTGAGAATAAACAACAAATGCAACAACAGAATACAGATTGATGACCAACAACTGCATAAAGTAGAGAAGTATATATACCTGGGCACAAACGTCAGCAAGCAAGGAGGAGGGGGCGATGATATTATCAACACGTGAACAGAATACAAAAAGCAAGGACATCATTCATGAAACTCAAGCAGATATGGAGCTAAAATGTGTACACATTCAGAACTATTAAACTCAGATTATACAAATCTCTGGTCAAATCAGTGTTATTGTATGGATGTTAAACATGGAAAGTAAACAAAAGCGACAAACTTGACATTTTCCAATTCAACTGTCTCAGAAGAATTAAAAAAATTAGATGGCCAGTAGTAATTTCGAACAAAGACATTGAGAATATAACGGCAGAAGGAAAGATCGGCACAGAAGTACAGAGAAGAAGGTGGAATTGGATCGGGCACGTGCTGAGAAAGAAGGAATACAACCACATTGGAAAAAGAATGAAAACAACTGGGCTGGGCAACTTGGAGTAAAGCAAGACACATAGCCGTTGACAGGGCGAGATGGCGGAGTCACACTGCAGCCTTATGGGCTGGTAAGGTAAGGTTACAGGTTCATGCGTAAGATGGATGCCAAATGCGTGAGACTTGGTAGCTCTGTCATTATTTATTTTATCATTTATCTGTTTGAAGGCATGGGCTGGCCTGATGGGTTGCTAAGTAAGTCCTGCGGCTGGAATTTGTGTCACGACCAGAAAAGGTTAAGAACCGCTGCTCTAGATGGTCATTTTCATGGTTAGACCAGAAAGTAAAAGATTATCGGTCTGTGCCTGTGCTGTGCCTGTGGCTATGCTTTGTTTGGGGGGGGGGGAGTCTGTCTGAAAAGGTTGTAATCACCTGACTTGCAGGAGGACAGTGACCACACCACTTCCCTCAAATACCCATCTTTCTTCTCCTCCAGATAGTTTCGTCAAACTCATCGTTCGCTCATGCAATCGCCAACAAAGTATTTTTTCCTGTCAAAAGGTATAAATTT
The DNA here is from genome assembly GCA_020002185.1 of Paraescarpia echinospica. NCBI lineage: Eukaryota > Metazoa > Annelida > Polychaeta > Sabellida > Siboglinidae > Paraescarpia > Paraescarpia echinospica. The sequence continues at coordinate 5,943,948 of CM034535.1, forward strand.
ACGCTATTTATCGCCCACTGTCACACCGTTTGCACCGACACAACGTGTTATTTTCTTACTATTGTTAAGTCATTGTGTGATCATATCAACATCACATTGATCTTCAATATCACAACAATTTAAATGTGAGATAAATGGAAAAGTTCGCACAATGTTTCAAAATGTAATTCGTAGTAAGGTTTTGCAGTTGTAAAACGTTTGTGTCGATCCTATATATATGGTTGACGCTGTATGTTAGTTTTCAACTGTCAGCTTGGTAATACGGAGGCGGGACTGTGATAGGATTGGCAGTTTTTATACACTGTACGTTTTAGCCCATAAACAGTACAGGGAAATAATGATACACATTTATTTGTTCGTTCAGCCGTGATCGAAATATTTATATCCACAAACGAACTTCCGGTTTGTGTTATAGTAACTTCGTTTATGACTTGAGCGATAAAGGGTGTATCTGTGGACTCATGCCATGGCTAAATCAAAGCATGTTCAAGAGTGAACCTATTGTCCTATGGCTATGCCATGGCTACAGTCAGGATACTCGCTAGACCCATTTTTTCTTTCATAAAGATAATGT
>CM034535.1:5945521-5967355 GCA_020002185.1 Paraescarpia echinospica
CAATATGCAATGCAAAATTGGTTTTCTGTTACAGGAGCGGGCCAGCGGCTTAATATAACAAGCGAGAATGTAAACAGTTGGGAGCCTAACACTGAAAAAGTGGGTTTATAGGTTTGTTCGGATAGTTTTGTAACAAGTATATATTGTATTATTTTTCTGTCAATTGATACAAACATACGATATGATCACATTTGTGAAACATTAACACTCATTTATAAAATTTCACATATGTGTATGTACCATATGACTTTTCCTAACTACCCCCAGGGGTATGTAAACAATACATTTGTGACCGAATGCTGTTAAAGTATTGCGTTGTAAATGCAGACATACTATGTCATTTGTTTGTTTAAAAACTGTTGAACTGTGTTGTTTATGACAATAGTGTTTCAATGTTGTGTGTGGCAGGTTCGATCTCTGCTGGTGTTTAATATCCAAACACTACTGGTTGTGCACACACTTATTCCACTCAATAACTTCAGCCATTTATAATAACTCCACCTAAACTAAGTTAATTCCACTTAAAGAAATATTGGAAATAGCTCAGCAAATTAGCATTAGGAGGAAAAGAGCAAACTTGCATGCTTTCTACAGAAAGACGCAGTAGACGACCACATGCTAATGTTCGACAACTACAACTGTACTATAGTATGAGAGGCTATACTGCTGATACATACATCTTCTGGGGTGTTTGCCAAGGATAGGTGCAGTACTTGGATGTGCACTGCTGTAATGCAATAGTCAATTTTTCAAGTTTTAAATGTAGTTGTTTGCAAAACTTTGGATCGAACTGTTTTACCAGGTACTTTTGTTGGTTGTGCAATTTGAACTGACATGTTTCATACAGTATGGACATTAATCACTACTGTATTTGTCTGCATTTTGAAAGAAATTAATCATGTATATTGCAAGGTATATTATGTCCTGATGTTATTGTTTCTAGATTATTAGGGTTTCACTGTATCATATGAACACTTGATATAAGAAGATGAAATTTGTGTAACAAATTTATTTACATATATATGATCATTTACACACATGTTGAATAATATTAGGCATTGGTAATCGGTATGACAATAATATCTTCAGACAAACATGTGTATTAAAACAGGCAATTCTCTTTTACTTTTACTCATGATCAGAGGTAATGAGCAACTAACTAGTCTTTTTGTGTTCATTTCTCTAGATTTAAGTATGAATCGACTTGCTGTTTGCTTAGTTCATGATGTGTTTACCATAAAGGTGCATTATATTCAACAATATGTTGCCAGTTGAGTTTTTAGAGAAAGTTTCAAGAGACAGTGTTACTGAATATCAAATGTTTCAAATAAGTTCAAGTTAGGGAATAACAAAATACTGTTCTTCTTGAGGAAACATTGTTTCTTTATATAAAAATAAATAATACACAAGTTACTATTGATAGCATACATACTTTAATCGTGTGAACTTTGCTTATTACCCCAACACAAACAAAAACCCAACATTACCCAGCTAAATGTAGATCTACACACCATAAACTGTATTCATCTTGGAACCAATGAGCATCCCAGTTTTCACCATGTCAGATATCAACAGCTAGACAAGCATGTCGATAAATCATTAAATAATTTACTACGAAAACCTAACGTTTCTTTACCGTGTGCTTTTGAGATTTCCATCGTAACATACTGACATTTAAAATATAAGGCAACAATGCTGTATTCTGAACATATATATCATTAAACCACACATATTTCATCTAACTCTACAAAACTAAAATTGGGCCAAGATGCCCTGAAGGCCTTTGGACTAAATTGTGAATTTGTAATTATTAATCAAATGGTTTTTGGTGAATCATAGTTACAGATCATTAAGGGTTACGATGGAAGTAAAATGTTTACATGTTTAGTGGAGACTGTATACATGCCAGTGAAGATACACCTGGAAGTGAAATATTCGAGCACGAGACTGTTGATTGTGTTGTTATATGAAAATTGGGTCTTTTATTATAACAAATTGCTTGGTAAGTATTCTAACACTATGTCAGCTCTTCTAATCGTTGACATTTCGTTGTTTCAGGTGTCAAAATACCAGTGATCACAATGTCAACACATACATCGACGTGACACAGAAGCCACGTGTAGGATGATAACAACCAAGATAAAAGTCTTACAAAGCTGGGTTTCCTGTCTATATTGATACAAAATGAACCGATTTACATAGTACCATGTCTACACAATGCATGGCATGTAAATAAAAAAGAAAGTAGAATGCATTTTTTTATGTCAATAAACGTGTCCAGAATATTAATAGTCTATGTTTGTCACCTTCAATATATCTTTAACCAATAGATACCACAGTCAAACCATTTTAAAGATAATTAAACGAACATCAAAATAAACACAACTTGCAATTATAGAAAATAAATAGTTTTTAAGATACAGCTTAAAATCTACAGGCACCCAGAAATGGTGAAATATGTGGCAGCAACATGGAAAACAGGGATGCATGCTAATTTACCTGGCCTGGTGCACACAAGCAAGTCAGTATCATAAACTTGCCTACCCAGGTTCTGCCAGTGCAGTAGGGATTCCTATTACACATTAATCACAGCCCACATGGAGGCATTCTGTCTGACACTTGGACAATGGCAGGCAGTGGGCTTAGGCTGTGCAATAAAGAGGCTTACAGCTGCCCAGGTTCTGTCAGTGCACTAGAGAAATAGGGAAAATGTGTCTAACACCGGTGTAATACATTGGCTAGAACAACGATTCTTACACCCTGGGTCTCGACCCAAGATTGGATCGCCAAGCCATTTTGAATGGTCGTCAAGAGTCTCGAGTGACTGTTCGAACCTATATCTTCGTTGTCAATTTTCCAGTACTAGAAGCATGCGAGACAAAAAATTACAAGGTTATACCAACTACTGTATGCATTTAAAACGTTGGGTGATATAGTGTAACATGGCATTTCAAACTTTGGCGTCTACAAAGTGTTCGTCTCATGTGGATCTGGTGAGCCACAAATCATTCAGTTTGGTGCTGCCAATAATGGATGAAGCACGCAATGAGCGAAAATCGATGAAATTTTTGAGTCACTCCATCACAAAAGCCTTCAAAGTAGGCCTACATGTTCAGGGGCATACACAGGATCGACATGTTGGGGGTTTCTAAACGGGTACGTATTACCAGTGGCGCGGGAACGAAATTGATATTGGGGGCTACCGGAGCTTCAGCACCACTGACAAATGTTCGCTGCCGCTCCGTTGCATATCTTCACATCTCCGTTCACCTTGTAGCTGTCTCGGTTGGCTCGACTGTGACATGTTTTGAAATTTGTTCGCCGTTGTAACTTCAACTTTTCCACTGTCTCGGCTGTGAACTCATCATCCGAACACGGGGGTGTGGGGGGGGGCAGTGCTGTTCAAAACCCAGCTGTAACTCTAACCTTAGCTGTTCCCGGGCCTATGGGTATTAGTCATCCTTCCGTATACTCACGTACATTGCCGTACTTTCGATCATACAGCAGTGCAGAAATGTGGAGGGGTTTCCAGCCAACCCAACCGCCCCTGCATGGGTACGCCCCTGTTGTACGTTACCGTATGGATCATACAATATGGGAAATTCTGGGTTTTTCTCCGGGAAAACAAAAACCCTGGGTACGCACTGATGTTCATAGACAAATATCATACCAACGTGCCACATGTTTATTTTTCTGATAGCCGGCCATGGGTAACTGTAATTTTGTAAAAGCAAAATTTATTGAGTTGTATATAAACTGCCAAGAAATGGACTCCAGTCCCTACTCGGACATGCCGGATATTTAAATGGGTCAGCAAGCTACTCCAGAAACTCAACCTCAGCACGGATTTCGATAGCGACGATCATGCAAAAAATCCAGCTGGTCTTAACTGTGGACCACCTGGCTGCTGAACTCGATAGCGGAGGACAGACAGATACTATTCTACGAGATTTTGCTAAAGTATTTGACGAAAGTGCCCCACCAGCGTCTCCTCTCCATGCAAGCTTCACCATAATGGCGTCCGTGGTACAATCCTTCTGTGGATAAGATACTTTCTCTCTCGGCGAACTGAGCAACTTGTAGTGGAGGGAAAGCAGTCTTCCACCGGCCACGGGACCTTCGGGGTCCAACAATGATCTGTCCTTGGTCGGACCCTGTTCCTCGCATACATCAACGACCTAGGCCAGAACATCAAATCTCGAGTGAGATTATTTGCCGGCAATACCATCCTCTAGAAAAGATAACCACACCAGCAGACTCCCAGCAGCTCCAAGAAGACCTGGACGCATGGGAGATGAAACTTGTGCCACGCCCTGACCGTACGTCTGCAGTATCATATACATAGGCGTGGACATCACAAAGGGCCTCCACTGCGGTAAACCAGATGGTAATTTAAGTGGCTAAGGAAACCTAAGGCTTACCAACATATTTTGTCGATGTGAAACCCGTCTTTCCGAGATATTTGTCGATTTTGTATGACAGGGCAGCCAGACCATTACACACCAATTAGACGAAATACCAATTAACCACCTAGACAACCATACAAATGTGTTTTATCCAAATGTTTTGTTTAGCGAAATGCAAATGTTTTTGATTCATTCAAACATTCAACAACCAATTTTTTATTCACATGTTTAATTCAAACATTCAAATGCGACATAAAATGTAATTGCATTTACATTAATTTTAAACGTTCATCGACTGTCGGTTTCAGCGTTGTGGTCGATCTGTAGACAGTGGCGCCACAGCGTGGACAATGTCCCAACCAACCAGTGGACCTCTGCATACTTCCCAGCTGTTGAGAATAATGCCGTGTTGCAATGACACGCCTACTTCACCCAGTTGCATAAATTTATCAGTGATGAGGTTGGGCTTCTCTTGAACTTGACCAAGTCATGTCTACGATATAAACGGGCCCACTGAAACGCAACATAGTGCTGCGTTCCAGTCACCTTGTGTATATCGTGAATACGTGAGAGTGAGTGAACTCGACAGTTCTGATGCAGCCCGACTTCACCACTAGTAAATTTATGCAACTGGATCAAGTAGACATTACAAAGTTGTATTTACGATATAACCGAGGTCAATGGAATGCTGCATAATTACACACAGAAACAACATGCATACAATCTAACATGTCCGATTTGAGTGAAGTGAATATCTGTCTCACTATGTCTATAGACATATTCATCTATCTACATTAGTGCGATCCAAAAGGTCAAATATAGTAATAGCTTGTTATAATCACTAATGAGTAAATGCATTCAATGGCTGTGTACTACCTAACAGAACCGAACTGTGCCATGTCGACACTTGTGAACACTGGTCTCTTGGCATTGGTAATGTCTCTCACGGGGGAGTGGATCTTGATCTGTCGCATGTGTGTCACGTCCATTCTGGTGGTTAGACAAGACTATGATCTGCATCATGAACGTGCGTATTGGCCGCTCGTGCATGTCTTTGAGGGGGATTACAATCCAGCTGGACGGCTCCGACAGATCGACAAGTTCTATCTTAGAGAGATCGTTGAAGTGGTTGCCAGTGTGAATGGAGATCCTACAAGAATATGCCATCAAATGTAACTGTTGTGTAAGGATAACAGATAATATCTAGTATATACAATGGTTTTAATCATAGTAACTAACAGGGAGTATAACATTATACACTGTTCTTCCCTTATTGTTCTCATTCCCCTGGCTCACCAGAACCCTCCAACTGCAGCACCCAAAGTAAAACTGCACGTCACAACACACACCCTTAATCTGCAAAATACGTCCAACTACTCCCCTAAATCCACGCCTGATTATAATGACTAACAAATTATCATTCTCCACTTGGGTTCTAAAGCAACTGAAATGTGTTGTCAATGCGTTATTTGTTGGAAATCCCATATCTAGACTGTGTACCAAACGTTATCCCCTCAATGGATGTATAATGAAGGAGCACTCTTGCCTGCTTGGTGTGTAGCTTTCATCAGCCTTGTAGTCGGCATACAGACAGATGTCTGCTATGGTCATCTTTCTGTGGAACTGGATGTTGATGAGATGGGGTTGAGGGCCATCAGACTGCCAGTAGGTGTCTAAGGAGCCATCTATCAACTGGTCGACACCAAAGCCTGTAAGGAAGGTAAAGGTAAGTTCTTATATAGCGCAGTACCCAATCCTTAGGACTGCTCAAAGCGTTTTACACTTTACTCCTTGGTAGACCTCTTCAATCGAACACCATCTCAACTTCTTTGGGAAGCATTCAGCTGTGCTGAAATAATGTGCAAAAACTATTCGTACACAAATAGCAACCACTGTCTTTAGCCTGGTAATCATTCATACAGTTGAATGAAGCCTGCAGTTGCTAGACACATGATTGTAGGGAACGAACAGTTAACGGAGATGAGGTGAAGGTAAATTTGTAATTGATGTCTCAAAGTGACTCATTTTCCAATCAGCAAAATGTGTTTTTATAATGTAGCGTGTGTATTATGTATGTCAGACATGTGAGAAGTTTGGTGGCTCAAGATGAGCAATTCTAAACAACTCTCAACAACCCATTTCGGAATGGGTCGTCAAGTCTTCAGTGACTGCGAACATTCCTGTAATATCCTGCTTACATGTATCAGATGCTTGCAACACAAATACTGTTTATATTCAAAATGTAGTATAAATCTGGTATGGGCAAGTCACATTCTCAGAATCTGTTTGATGTCGCTGAAAACCATGATAAAATCAGTGCCATTTTCGATTCAGTCTACATGGAAGCCTTCAAAGTACACTTTCACATACAAATGTCGCATTAATCAGCATGTAGGCCTGCGCAGTGATATTATATATTGTCTATTGGATTGTCTTACTCCTTATTGTTACCAGTATGAAGTGCATTATGATTTAATGATGCTGATGCGTTCAGCAAGCAGCAAAGTAAGCAAGTGTAATCAATGTTTTAATGATTTTTTGGTCTGATTATTTATTTCATCATTACAGAGCTGCCAAGTTGAGTTGGGAAATAAGCGTGATGTTCGGTTCCTCAAATGGACACTAGGTGGCAGTACAATTAGTTATAAAACCAAAAAAACTAAATTTTATACAAGTCACTAACAATGATAAGAATAACCCTCGCGACGGATTCTATGAAAGCTGTATGCTGTCAGCACATGCATGTGACTAAATATATCAAAATATGTATGAAAATAAGCCTGTGGGAAAGGGTGTTGAAGTGCACAGCACCACATCCAGTGGCGTTGGGACAGGCTAGCCCTCTGTGGGTAAAAAATGAAAATAGTAGCCTGAAGGTAAAGCATAGAACACCCAGGTCAACCTCACCTCCTTGCGGTTCCCCTTGGGAAACCACTACCTTGCGGTTGTGAACAAATGAGGCTCTGACTATGGGAGGGAAAACTGCCAAATTAAACCTACTGCGGAGGGCCAACAACCCCTCAAGGGCAGTAATTGTTACAGAAACGGAATGTGTGACTTCGCAATATTCAATAGGTAAATCAGCACAACTTGCAAAAGAAATGCATCAATATGAAGTCGGTGTCAAAGGCATTAGCGAATGCAGATGGACAGGACATGGGAAAGTCAAGTTGAACACTGGAGAGTGTTACTTTCTCTGGGAGAGAAGACAACCTACACAGAGTCACAGACACAGAGTGGCAATAATGATGAGAAAGAATGCAGACCAAACATTACTAGAGTGGAAACCTATCAGTGATAGGATTATATATGCTAGATTCTTTTCAAGATATATAAAACTATCAATCATACAAACATATGCACCAACAAATGAAACAAGTGATGAAGAGAAAGACCAATTCTACGAACAGTTGCAATCAGTTGTGGATGGGGGACCTCAATGCCAAAGTTGGAGAAGACATAATGGAAAGCCATGGAATTTGTGAACGAAATGAAAATGGAGAAAGACTAACTGACTTCTGTGGATTAAACAACCTTGTGGTAACAGGTACCATATTTCCACATCAACTCATCCATAAGCAGATGTCCACGGACATCTCCAGGAGGGCGAACCAAAAAAACCAAATTGACCATGTGTTGGTGACCAGGCAGTACAGAACATCAGTTATGGACACCAGAGTGATGAGGGAGCAGACATTGCTAGTGACCACCAGTTAGTGCGACTGAAGATCAGGCTGAAGCTAAAGAGGAAGCAGAAGAACAGTGAGAACAGAAAGAAATTCGACACAATCAAGCTTCAACAATCAATCATAAAAACTGAATTCTTGTTGAAGCTACAGAACAGATATGATGTACTACAGGACTACAACGAAGCAGATAACGACATTGTTGAGAGAAAATGACAAGAATTCGAGGTGGCCTACAAATACAGCTGAAGAAGTACTGGGTTACAAAATAGAGGACAAAAACCATAGATCACCAAAGGGTCAAGGGAGCTGGTAGAATACAGGAAATGACTAAAGAACAACATAGAACAAGCAAAGTCAGAAAAGATAAAGTAGAGCTACAAGGATAAGTATCAACAACAAGACAAAGATGTAAAGAAAAACATAAGACAAGATAAAAGAAAGTGGGCAGAAAACCTGGTCGCAGAAGCAGAGAAAGCAGCCGGGAATGGAAGGATGAAAGTAGTCTGCAACATCACAAAACACTTAGTAACGACAAACACAAGACAGCAAATGCAGTAAAAGACAAATCTGGAAATATAATAACTGAAGGACCAGCCAGGCGGGCAAGATGGAAGGAGAACTTTGAAAAAGTCCTTATTAGACCTACCTGGTATGCCCGATGACCCCATGATAGATATTGAATTAGATACAATCATTGATGAAATCAGCAGAGACTGTATAACAAAAACAGAGATTAGAGCATCATTGAGGAAGTTGTAAAATGGGAAAGCCAGAGGCAAAGATGACATTACAGTAGAACTGTTGAAAGCAAACATGATGACAACAGATAATTAAAAAAGTTAAAATACCAAAGAAATGTAACCTTACAGAGTGTGGAAATTGGAGAGTAATTACTCTAATAACTGTCCCCAGTAAAGTGTTTGGAAGAGTGATAATAGACAGAATAAGAGATGGAGTTGAAAACAAGTTGAGAGATGAAGATGAAGATGAAGCAGGTTTCAGAAGAGAACAAAGCACAGTTGAGCAGATATTAATTTTTCGAAATATAATAGAACAGGTAGTAGAATGGCAAGCAATGCTATATGTAACTTTCATAGACTTTGAAAAGGCATTTGACTCCGTGTACCAAGAGAGCCTTTGGGAAATCATGGCGAACTACGGAATCCCACACAGGATAATCAGAATGGTCCAGATTTTGTACGAGGACAGCGAATGTGCAGTGTTAGATGAAGGTGAACAATCTGAATAGGGGTAGTTCAAGGTAAAAATAGGAGTTAAGCAAGGAGACGTAATGTCCGGATTTCTTTTCTTGATGGTAATCGACTGGATAATGAGGAAAACAACTGAAGAAAGCAACACAGGGATAAGATGGAGATTCATGTCAAAACTGAGGATGTGGATTTCGCAAATGACATTGCGCTTATGTCATCAAGTCACAGACACATGCAAGCAAACGCAATAAAGATGAATGCATTTGCATCAAAAACCAGCCTAAAAATCAATAAAAAGAAAACTGAAGTACTGAGAATAAACAACAAATGCAACAACAGAATACAGATTGATGACCAACAACTGCATAAAGTAGAGAAGTATATATACCTGGGCACAAACGTCAGCAAGCAAGGAGGAGGGGGCGATGATATTATCAACACGTGAACAGAATACAAAAAGCAAGGACATCATTCATGAAACTCAAGCAGATATGGAGCTAAAATGTATACACATTCAGAACTATTAAACTCAGATTATACAAATCTCTGGTCAAATCAGTGTTATTGTATGGATGTTAAACATGGAAAGTAAACAAAAGCGACAAACTTGACATTTTCCAATTCAACTGTCTCAGAAGAATTAAAAAAATTAGATGGCCAGTAGTAATTTCGAACAAAGACATTGAGAATATAACGGCAGAAGGAAAGATCGGCACAGAAGTACAGAGAAGAAGGTGGAATTGGATCGGGCACGTGCTGAGAAAGAAGGACTACAACCACATTGGAAAAAGAATTAATTAGTATTTTGATGACACAACTATCAAATACATTTGCAAGCGCGCATAAAAGGAAGCGTTATGCAACGATGGCATAACATATTTTGTTTCCTATAAACTCGCTGTTAAGGCTGAAATCATAGCTCCTAAAATAATGAAAGTGTTTATTGATGATTTATGCATTATAACATTGTAATATTTTGCATATTCATAACATCGTATAGTTGTTAACTCTAACGAAATTGCATACTGCCGGACATGACATCGGAAGACGAGGGAATGTTCATTTTTTAATCCCCTCAAGAGTCAAGCGGACTCTTTGTTTTAGAGGAGGGTGCATTCGAGCTGGTGACGAACCATTTCTGCTAAAAGGATTTGGCATTGATAATAAATTGTGTATGTTAACAAGCTTAAAAGCCGCAGTCACTATGACGATGCAAGTTGACCATAAGAGTATGTGGAAACAATTTAAGATGCTCACTGAGAACACCAAGATGACAGTCTACCAGGCCTGTGTGCTGCATGAACACCCTCCTCTACGACAGCGAATCGTGGACCACCTACATGAGCCAGAAGTGCCGTCTCAACACCTTAATCCACATGCGGTGCCTCAATCGCATCTTCAATATCACCTGGCAGGACCGTGTCCCTTACAGCAACATACTGGACCGTGCTAGGATCCCCAGCATGTAGGACTATACTCACTGCTGAGACAGAAACATCTCCGCTCGCTGGACATGGCATGGAGGATGGCCGCTTGCCGAAAGTCACCCTCTATGGACAACTCGCCAGTGAGCGAAAACAGTGGAATCGACGCACAGCCCTCAGATCCAAAGACGTCTGTAAGCGCGGCGTGAAGGATTGCAACATCAGCTCTGAAGACTGGGAGGAAGATGCCGAAAATCACACTGCTTAGCGTCAAACTGCTTGGTATCAGACTGTATACAGAGGCATTGGATGTGCTGACGGAAAGAGACACGAGCTTGCGGTATAAATAATATAAATATACTTCAATATTAAAAACATAAATTACCGGCCTACAAATAAAAATGCAAAAAATAACGTCATATGGGATTGAAGCCTGCGACCAAAATATTTGAGTTTTGCTGCATTGTCCACTGGTCTCACAGGCAGTGCTCTGCATACAAACCTTCTTAATAAGTGCAGTGGGCTTTCCAGAGAACCTCCTGCGTTATTCAGATGTTTCATTATGTTATACACACACACACACACACACACACACACACACACACACACACACACACACACACACACACACACACACACACACACACACACACATATATACAAACAAAAAACGAATACAGACAGTGTTAATTAAAATATCTAAAATGTGAGCTTGATTGTGTTTAATTTGTTCTGCTGTGTAAGTTGTGCCAATAAAAAGGTAAGTTCTTGCATAACGTGCATATCGAGTCTAGTTAGGACTGCATGCTCAAAATGTTTTACATTTTACCCCTTGTAGATCTGTTCAATCGAACATCATCTCAATGTTTTTGGGAAGCATTCAGCCCCACTGCAATTACTGCACAAAGACTATGTTCATACACAAGTATCCACCACTATGTAGAGCCAGGTAATCATTCGATCTTACTGCTGAATTAACTGAATATAAGCGAAGTTTTACAATGATGGTACAAGTGCTGCCACCTCTTGGATTAATTATTGGTATCAAGCAGAGATTAGGACGCTACCCACCAGGGGCCGCCAGGGATAACAGGTTCATTTGTTGATTGCGATGTACAGCTGTCAACGCATGTAATAGCCACTGTGTTCAACGTTCCATTTTAGCTATATCTGTGTCTGCAATATCATGGCAAACAAGGATTTTCGAGAGATGACAATTCCTCAAATGAAGGGAGAATTTAAACGCAGAAATGGTAGACTGTCCGGAAGAAAAGCTGATCTTGTTGAAAGGCATGTGGGGCGATAATATGTGTTTGTGATAATCACGCTGCGTCTTTGAGTTTGACTATAGGAAATGTACTCGCTTCGTCTTTGAGTTTGACTACAGGAAATGTACTATGGTTTGCCTGATACGGGTATGTGTTTTCGTAATACGATCAATTCCAAGTTAGGAAACGACATTAACATTAAATTAGTACGGTGAATGACGTATATTTTGAAACAACTCGGTGTTCTATTTTTGACAGCTGTTCCTGTTAGAACTTAGACTGTTACATGGGCACTGGCAGACCACTGAACAGGCAAGATTTTGGTCTTGTCTTTTGCCAAAATTACGCCAAATTAAGGTCTTGGTCTTTGGCTTGTTTTGACTTGTAAAATTATGCTGGCATTTTGTCATATAATGCTAACATGGTCCATGCTTATGACACTATTTAATATTACTTGGCTGAAGACCAACTGTTATTGGACCTTAGGCTTTGGCTTGTGTATTTCTTATAACAACTGGTGTTACAATTCTGCAGACCTGAAGCATCAGCGGACTCATTTGCCATGTCAACCCCAAACATCTTATCATATCGAGACATCAACAGTGACAGTGCAGTATGTATTATCTTTGTGTGTATATCATTTTCAGGGTTGGGGTCCAGTACTTGTAGTTATGTACAATTGTTATTTGGGTTTTAATTTATACAGTGATTTTACTTGTTCAGTTGTATTTGCCAGTTTTTATTTCTAGCATTCAAACTCTACTTAGTCATTGGGTTTAAGTTAGGCAAAGCTGTGTTGTTACTAATAGTAGTAGTGTGTGCGTGTGTGTGTGTGTGTGTGTGTGTGTGTGTGTGTGTGTGTGTGTGTGTGTGTGTGTGTGTGTGTGTGCTGAGAAATGTTAGTCTGTTCATTTGATGGCATTTCTCATCGACTGCTCAGCTGATGTTTATTTGCTTGTTGTAGAATGTGCGGCTGACTGCTCCAAGTGTTTTGCGGCGAACGACTCTTGCAACTCACCCTTAGTCTATGACAGTACTTCAAAGACATGCAAAGGTATGTACTGCATTCTACAGTGTTTGTTATTAATACACATTCAAGTTCAACATTGGTTATTTGTTGTACATTGTGCTGGTGGTGCAACACCAGTAGACCAAATGGTGTGTTGAGTTTGTAATGATGTCCATCCCTATACGTAAAATATCATGGGGTGTCCAACACAAACAACTGCATTGTTGGCAGAATAGAACAATACACTCAAAAAATTAAAAGTATTGTACTGCAAATGCATATTGAAATCTATATCACAAGACGAGCTGTACAGCGGAAACATGTAAATGGTATCCAGTTGCCTTGCAGATAAACGTGAAGCCTTCTTGTTATATGTCACAGTGGAACCGAGTGCTGTGAGACATTGCAGTGTTTCTGTGAACCACGTACAATTCTGGGTTAAATGCCAAGTTCTTCTGCTTTCAGATTTTGCTGACAACTGCGATTCCTGCACCATTGCTGATCAATGTACGACATGCTCGTCTGGTGATATGCTTGTTGGCATTACATGTTCAAGTAATGGATTACATTGTTGTGTACAATACTTTGTCTGTATTATTCCCGTGTAAGACAAGTGTAAATATTGCAGTCTGTGTGAGAGCAATAGACAGACAACAACGTTCACACTGTGAATCAGGCAGATGTGTCTAAATATGAGATACTACTCCCATGGTTAAGTCATACCAGAATAATTTGTTGTATTTTTGATACTCATTTGACACTTTAAACATACCTGACCCTAGAAGTTCTTACAACATGACAAGGAAAATACATAATTTATACCTGCCAACTTTTTTTTTTGAAATCCGGGAGATTCCTCAGGGGTTTACCACGCTTCCCATATTTAACAAGATTTAACAAGATTGCCATCCACAAAATTAACTCTAGATGGCAGGTGGACAAGGAAGCCTTTTGGCTTATCGAGAGTCCAATACTTTTTATCTGTGTGTATCCCGCCCTTTTAAGGTATGTGTCAATTTTATTTTTAAACATATTCACGCTACTAGCACAAACACAATCAGGAGATAATCTGTTCCATTCATTTACAGTCCTTTGTGAGAATGAGAACTTTCTTATATCTAATCTACACTGCTCCTTTACTAATGTAACTTCATGTCCTCTGGTATTTCTATCTTTTTTAACTGAGACAAAAATATTTCTATCAATATTTTCATAACCATTCAATATTTTAAACACTTCTATCTGATCTGCTCTCAATCTCCTGGTCTCTAGTGTTGTTAAACCACATTTTTTAGGTGTATTTCGTAACTAAGATCCCTCAGTTTTTGTATCATTTTAGTTGCTCTCCTCTGTACTCTTTCTAGCATATCTATGTCCTTCTTGCGGTATGGCCTCCACGCTTGAATACAATATTCTAAATGAGGCCTCACTATTGTTTTGTACAGCAGTATTATTAGTTCATTTTCCTTATACGCTATATTTCGCCTAATTAATCCAAGGATTTGATTTCCCTTTGAAGCTGCAATTCCGCATTGCTCTGAAACCTTCATATCCGCACTAATGGCTAACCCTAAGTCCTTTTCTTTTACAGTAGTACTTAGTACAGTACCCCCCATTGTATATTCTACATCTTCGTCCTTTTCTTTTACAGTAGTACTTAGTACAGTACCCCCCATTGTATATTCTACATCTTCGTTCCCATGTCCTGTGTGGATGCGTTTACATTTCCCAAAATTGAACAGCATTTGCCACTTTTCAGACCATTTGATCAACCTGTCAAGATCATCTTGTAAATGCTGTCTATCTCCATCACTTTTAATCCTTCTAAACACTTTGTATCATCCGCATATTTCAACACTGCTTGTTATAATATCATCACCCAAATCGTTGATATATATTAAGAATAATATAGGTCCCAGTACTGTTCACTGTGGTACCACACTCAATACCTATTTCTAGTTTGAAGCCTCCCCATCAATTACTACACGTTGTCTTCTGTCAATCGGCTATTTTTCTATCCAGTTTATTATACCATTTCCTATGGGCCTTTAGTTTAAGCAGTAATCTTTGATGTGGTACTTTGTCAAAAGCTTTTTGAAAATCTAAGTAGACGATATCTACTGGTGATCCCTCATCTTAATGATGTCTTCCAAAAACATACCATATTTGTTAAGCATGACCTCGCTTTTAAAAACCCATGTTGAGATGGGTTTATTAAGTTATGTTTAACAAGAAAATCCACCATGTGATCTTTAATTAGGCTTTCTAATAATTTGCAAATCACTGATATTAAACTCACTGGTCTATAGTTCTGACACCCCAGACTGCCTCCTACGCTAGTATAATCCCATGCCAGCAGCCTGGCTAAAAGTCTAAAGGGGATGCTGAGCCTGTTATGTGGACATGTGCTAACCCTCTCGACAATTAGTAGTCTACGATCAGAAAATATAAACTGCAAACTTATAATATCAGCAGATTGCTGATTGTAGAGTTGAATGAATACCCCAGTCAGCCATGTACAGATCGTCTCATTGACCCACTCCAGTTCTGAGTTTTCGAACTGTGACTCAGTTGGTCCCTCACCATCTCAGCATTCCGGCCTAGCCGAGAAAGTATTCTACCCTGAACGGTGCAGCCTGAAAGAATCAACCAGTGAACAACTCATGTTCATTTGGTGCAATGGCAAATAGATGATAAGATCATACGATGCCACTGAAATGAATGCCAATGAAGTGAATTTCATTGTTGATGAAATAGAGGTTTTTCTTAGTTTTCCTCATAAAAAATATATTTAAAAAAACGTACTCGTACTTTTACTCATACTCGAGAATGTACTTGTACTCGTACTCAGCTTTTAGCAATGTACTCGTACTCATCCATCACCAAAGTACTCGTACTTGTACTCATAAAAATGTACTCGGCCCCAGGTCTGCTGTGGACCTTGGGGGTGATACCATGGACATGGTGGGTGTGTCCAACTGCCCTGTGTGTGTCAGTATCCTCTGTGGGAGCAACGGTAGCTGTTGAACTGCGGCGACTGAGTTTGGCTGCCAGTGCATCTGTAACAAGGGCTTCTCTGGCACTCACTGCAAACTTGTCAGAGAGAATTGTCTCCCTGGTCTGTATTCTAGAGTCTAGTTGTGCACCACACAGCAGTGTTCTATTAACTTACTTGTCTGTGTACAGTATATGTTGTGGTTGCAAGAATGTCATACGAGGCCTTGTTCAACTAGTCAACCTTGTTCAGACCACTATTGGTATGCTGACCTTTAGGTGTTGGCACTGAGAGTGATCACTGCCTGGATGCATCGCATCCTAAGTAATAATAATAATAATATTTATTTATTTAATTTCATGATTAAAAATGTTAATTATTTATTGTTATCCTCTATAGGACTGCATACATACTAGTCCATGAGAAATTATATGCTGCCTGGTTTGCCTTAAAGATCCTCCATATTTAAAATATGCAATCTGTAAATGTGTCTTACTAATGGAACTACTGTTAGTTCTCTGAGTAAATGTGTCATCTTTTATCCAGCTCCCCCTGACCACTGCCAGAGTTGTACAGTGAATGCTGATGGAGCTGCAGAATGCGATGCTGACAGATGTGATTCAAGATATGGCCTCAAGGTGGGCAAGAAATGCCAGGGTTAGTCACACCAGCTGTTGTTTTATTCAGGAAGGGCAACTTTTGACATGTCTACCACATTCTTGCAGCATGCACTGCAATTGTTAGAAATGTGTGCTTTTGCCCAGTCAATTCACTTTGTCAAAGTAGTCAGTATTTCAAGCCATTGTGTTATGGTTATAGTTAACAAAGCACTTTTCACAGTGGAATCTTGAACCAAATATAAACAGCAGACAAGTGATAGATGCTTAACAAGAGAATATTGTCATCTTAAACACAACACTGCCTCGCAGACATCTTCCATCAAGCTGTATCAATCAACTATATAAAAGCTTATTTGTGTAGGTATGATTGTAGTTAAGACACTACAAATGCATTCTCATATTAATGCTACACACAGGCATGCATACATGCACACACACACACACGCATGCACATAAATAGAAAAACATTGACAAATATCACAAAGTTTAGACTGTCGCGACCCAATGTAATAAATAAATAAAAGCTAACACGTAAATAAAGATATTAATAAATAATATGTGAATTCAACAGTGTCATCTCTGAAAGCATGGTTGTCCCACTGTTCACTAGACACGGCCATGTTATATAAACAAATGAAGTCTATTTGCAGTAGTATTTTACCTGGTCATGACGTCATGACTTGTGTCTTGCAGCATGTCCGTCCCACTGCGTAACGTGCTCAGATGTTGGCAGTGGAGTGATGGTGTGTTGTCCCTACTACAAGCGCAATGGTGATTAGTGTGCCTCGTGTCCAGCCAACTGTCTCGAGTGCAGTGGGAGTGAAGGCGCCATGCTCTGCTCCAAGTGCAACTGTGATTTTGTCCTGATGGATGACAGACAATACTTGCAACAGTGAGTATCTACAAAGTTTAACAAGATAGAGTAAAAACATCATATGGCAACTGAACTAGGAAACCTATAACTTACAGAGAATCCAACATTTTAATTTCTATGTGTAACTTACCCTTCTGAGATATTTCTCAGTTTTATATGGAAATCTGTTCACACAGCCAGCAGTTACACAACCAGCAGATAATGTGTTCCATTGAATACTTTCATATATATATATATCCTCACTGTTTCAATAATATTTATTTCTTTATACAAATAAATACCATGTTTAGGTGCATAAAATACAACATTGGTCAACACATTTAGATAGGATACAGAATGTAAATACACATCTGTAAAGAAAATATTACACATTTCAATCATTGTTCAGATAATCTGAAATACATAGCAAATGAACTTAACAGAAATAAATTATTGTCTTTATAAATGACAGTGGTGCAGTTGATTACTCACCCTATGTATGCTTCAGGTGCATGTGGAGAGAAGGGTAAATGCTACAGCCAGTTGGAAGGGCTAGTGACAGGTGTGAAATAGGTAAGTCACTCTGCGTTTTACGGCACTTCACAATGTTTAGTTGAGAATTGAGAAGAGAGAGGTAGAAGGAGAAGAGGGAGACCATCAGTAAAATGTAAAGGTAAGTTCTTATATAGCGCAGTATCCAGTCCTTAGGACTGCTCAAAGTACTTTAAACTTTCTTTCTGGCAGACCTGTTTAAATGAAATCTCAATCGAGAGAACCCTGTTTCGAGTCCTTTGCTGTCGCATTGAACATTGAGCAAGTTCTTTCACTCTACATTGCTACAGTTCACTCAGCTCTATGGCTGCCTGAAATAGACAGTGGTGGATATTTGTATATGAATAGTGTTTGTGCATTAATTGTAGCAAGGCTGAATGCTTCCCAGAGAAGTCGAAATGGTGTTCGATTGAACATGTCTGCCAGGGAGTGAAGTATAAAAGTGCTTTGAACAGTCCTGAGAACTTACCTTTATGTGTTCTGTCTCTTTAATTATGATTAATTATGACCATTTGTTGAAGGTATCGCTGTGAGGGACCCAATGTTCAACTACGAGACCCTGTCCGATGCCCTTTTGGAGACACAGGTGATCCTTATGTTCAAGGCCCAGTCAGTTCGTTTGTTGTTCAGTGCGTTGAGTTATGTGTACCTAGCACGATGGAATGACAACAGAGTGTCATGATTTTATCCTGTCTCCAGATCAATTCAGCTTTGCGACTATAGTGCTTTGAGTTCATCATCAAACCAAGTGGCCTCACTACCCTAGTTTTAGATTTGGTGGGTGTGTGCCTATCCAACAACTGTCTTAATGTGGTATTGTATTCACCAGCTAGATGATTGATATCCGTGATGCTCAATAGTGCATTAGCTATACCCCTGAAGTCAGTGCTGAAAGCTTTGTTATCAATTTGTGTCAGTTTCCTATACGATATAGTACATGTCTCTAAAGGAGGTCTGGGCATGTTTACTCGATAACGCACAAACATGTGATCCGAGACCATGTAATCAGCCACCGGGTAACTAAGAAGTTCACGATTACGCCTAGTGACAATTAAATCGAGAGTATGACCAGATCTATGAGATGCAACCCTAACATGTTGTTTTAAGTCATACATACTCAGTACATCACACATTCTTATTGCATCAGCATCGATGTCAATATCCATATGAATATTAAAATGACCTACTACAGGAGTGATTGAGGGGTGTGAACTGCATGCGACAGGTAGTTCTGAAATTCCTCAAAGAAAGTAGCAGTAGTGACACGATGTTTTTACGAATACGGTGGTCGGTATATCACATGCACATCAACTTTCGTCTTTTCGCACAATAATTCATAGCAAATTAAAAGGAACATCACTTTTCAGCGAATACTGCCGGACAGTCTTGGATTGTTCTTGAGATGATAGCCACTGGGCGTTAGTTCCTCGCGTTTGACCGCATCACCAGATGTCAATCAGGTCTCCGTTATCAGAACGATATCAGTGTCACTAGTAATGATATACTCACTGACGTCTGCAGTTTTGTTCCACACACAACATGGATTCACAAGAGCGAGTTGGATGTCCCTTGTCCGTCACGATGGTGTGTTTACTCGCTTAACATGGATTAGATTGTTCAGATTAGCTCCAGTCCGAGCATCACGAATATTGAGCAGTTTCTCTGTTGCTGTTGTTACTGCTGTCGCCATCACTGCTGCTGCTGCCGCCATCGCTGCTTCTGTCGCCGTTGCTGTTGTCGCTGCTGCTGCTGTTGTCATTGTTGATGCCGCTGCCAAAGTTGCATGCGAGGTTGCGTCATCACTGTGCATAATTGAAGTTGTGCAGATATCAGTGGTGTATGTGTAATGTTGCCATAAAATATATTAGTTAACACTGTTGGCACCCGAGAATGCAGCTTTATGAAAGTTCCTATCGAATAAAGTTAATGTCAGAATCGAATGATAGTGGTTAATTCCGCAGGGTCAGTGTGTTTTTGCCATGGAACAAATCTTTAATAACCGAAGCGTTTGTAGAGTCTTTAGCGGTATCGTTTGTTTGGCCTTCATTGCAATGACCCCGATGGCATGCAGTTCTTGACTGGTGAAAGCCAGCATGTTTACAAACAGTCTGTTAAGCGTAAACACTGATTTAACAACGGAAAAGTAATTTTACTTATTTATTCACTTATTTATAAAAAAAATAGGTTTCAGTATATGTTATGTTCCAAATGGTGGCAACTGAAGACCAGTTAGAAAATGATGATGCAAGATTCCCAACATTAAAACATACTGATTTTACTTTAACCAATGTGAATTTTAAAGCATTTATTTCAGTTAAAAAATAAAACCCAGGTACTTGTGATATTAGCTGTTGTATGAGTAGATCAATATGGATGATGTGTTCACTTCAGAACTGGGAGGAAAGGAAGTCTTGAGATCGATGGATTCAGCTTTGCAGAGGGAGAAACTGGAGGCGTATCATGCATGCTGAACACACGCGGCAACATGTAAATTGGTAAGTCTCACAAATATATTGTACTTAAAAATGCAGCATGGAACAATCATAGGAAACATGCATGGCATTGCATACAACTGTCCCAAATTATGCAATCTTCATCAACTGTCTCATATAAATCCTTCTTCAAACCGTCTCTTGCATCTCTGTAGGTAGCGCCATGTGTCACACAAAATACCAGACTAAGCACTTGGCTTCTTACCTAACCGTGAAAATGATCACCATACAAATAACCAAGTTATTTCTTCAGATGGATAAGTATTTTTTAGTTTGTATAATAATTGATGTATCCACTACATCGCGGTTTTGCTTACATCACAATTTAATTTTGTACGTGACCTCCGTCAAGTTTTGCTTTGCATTAATGGTTATATATACGTGAATTACATTGCTATTGCTGCATGACATCTCCTAATTCAAACATTCCCACATACAGTGGTCACTTTACAAACTGCATTATATTTTTTTTATAAAGAAACTTTTGTGACCAGAATTTCAACAAAATATTTGACGGAATGTCCGAACCCACTACATATTTTCTGATGACTTGACGGAGGTGTTGCTAGGCAACAGGTCACATGACGGAGAGGTTATCTGTAGCGTGTTCGGCCAGTATTGCCAGAGTGTTGACAGTGGTTGTTATGCTTCAGGTGGCATGCCTAACCTGGACGGCATGACATTTGGTCAGCACAAGAAGATGCTGGAGGGTTGTGTCAGCAACCTGCACATCCATGGCAAGGACCCCTTGACCTCACCACTGTCGCTGTTGGGGTATGTCCTGGCACCCTGACACCCCTCTTTTCTGCAGCCGTCCAGTTGCTACAGTGTTTTGTTTCTTTATGTTTTTGGGCTAGTGTTGGAGACAGTTTTTTCTTAAACAAAATGTATTATTTTGTCAGCTTTATTAGTTTTATTAATAGAAATGTAACCGATTAAAGTTATATATCTCGGCTGGTTGATACTTGATTTGAAACTTATGTTGCCAACATAATTAGGAGGTTAACTAATGTCAGAATTAATTGTACTATTAGCCTATACATGTGAATTCTTTGTAATTTTACTTTATTTGTATACATTTTCTAGCAGTAAAATGTTGTCTTTGAATGTTGAAGGGCAGATTCACAAAGCAATGTTAATATGATGGAGAGATAAGGTAATTATGTGCAATCATACCATGATATCGTGCCAACTGAAGTGAAGGTCTGATACAAGGTATTTATTGTGCGCAAATGCCAAATATGCCAAATACTTATTGAATATTTTTCCACACAGAAACAGAGATGTAGGGGAAAGAAATCTTGTGATGTATTTC
>CM034535.1:5968355-6067889 GCA_020002185.1 Paraescarpia echinospica
GGAATGTGTTGACACTCAACACTCCAGGCACAACCCCTCTCCTATCAAGAGAACTAAAGAAGTACAACATTATTCTTGCTGGCCTCACAGAAACTCACTGGCCTTTGATTAGCGAGCAAACATTCGATGGCTATACACCTTCCTCTGGTCTGGTCCTGACTGTCGTTCTCAGGCTGTCGCCCTAGCCCTCAATCTGAAGTTATGCGATCCCCTCATTAATTGGGAGCCCGTTTCGTCTCGCCTATTCAAGGCTCGTCTACATCATCGACATGGCTAGTTGACTGTCATTGTGTGCTACGCTCCAACTAATGTGGCCTCCGGTGCTGACAAAGACAGATTTTATGAATCACTCTCGGACACTCTCTCAACCGTTAGCCGTCAAGACGTCACTCTCGTTCTCGGCGATCTCAATGCAACTGTGTGCACATCGCCTGCTTCAAGAAACCTCTGGTACAATGTTATTGGGCCCATCTCTCCCGACGAAACAAACGGCAATGGTGAACGACTTCTTCAAACGTGCTTCTCAAATGGCCTCGCCATAGCAAACACCTGGTACCCTCGTAAAGAGATTCACCAATATACACGTAGTACAGCAACAATGGCAGGACAAAGAAAACGATTGATTGCATTACAATAAATCGCCAGTGGCTCTCGTCAATACACAATTGCCGTACTTATCGTGGTGCTGAACTCTCCAACACGGATCATCGCCTACTGATTGCCAAGCTCAAACTCAAACTGAAAACGCCTGCCAAATGCAAACCTGCACGGCGGTATAAAACTAGTTTTCTCTGTGAACCAAATATTCCAAATGCATATGCCATTGAGATCTCTAACCGTTTTAGCGCGCTTGCTTCTCTTGACGAAACAGGTGACAGTGCTTCGCGAGAAACGTTCCTCCGGCAGTATGCCCCCGTAGGCGCCATGATACATCACTGTACACACAGCTCCAGCATGCATCTTCGGGCCTGTTCTAACAAACAGCTCCCTCGCAGTGTCTGGCTGTATCCCCCAACAGCCAGCCTTCGAAGTGTATGGCTGCATCTCCTTACAGCCAGCCCTGATCCTCATTAAAGCCCTCCTTATATACAGCTAAATATGTAGCCTTGGGATAGACGCTGTCCCTTGATTATGTCAATTCCAAAGTCTAGGGTTCTCTAGAAATCTTGGCTGGGTGCCAGTGAACTTACAGTAACCTTCTGAACAAAGGCCCCCTGTATAGGGTTCTTGCCTCCCCAAAACCAGATGGCCTCAAATGTAAACAAATCCCCCACCTCAGCTATAGTCATTTGCATATAAATAGGCTTTTCGGAGCCTGTACAACATTCAGCAATTAAGAAGATTGATACTATGTGCGTTATCATTCTAAATTCTCTTCACAAACAAAGAAGACTGCCTCAATCGCTGGACAGAACACTTCAGCTATCTCCTCAACAAGCCCCCGCCGGAACCGGATCCTTGCAACAACACGTCTCATACTCCTGTTAGTGTACACCACAGTCCCCCTATCTTGGAGTCTCCTGTGACCATCGAGGAAGTGACAAAGGCTCTCTCCAAACTGAAGAATGGACGCGCAGCTGGAATATGCAATGTCACCGCTAAAATGCTCAAAGCCGGCGGACCCTCTATGATTTTGTGGCTTCAAAATATAACAAACTGTGTTTGGGTAAACGAAGAAATCCATACTGATTGGATGCGTGGTATCATCCTGCCATTCTGGAAACACAAGAGCGACCGCCTGATATGCAGCAATCACAGAGGAATAACACTTCTAGCGATACCTGGAAAACTTTCCGCACTCATCTTGTTACATCGTTCTATTGACGCTAATAGGTCAACAAGAAGAGTCCAGCAGGCTGGTTTCGTTCTGGGCCGGTCCACGGTTGATCAGATATTCTGTCTACGCCAGATTTTCGAAAAATTTAATGAATTTCGTAAAACCGCCTTCATTGCTTTTACTAATATTAAAGCTGCTTTTGATAGTATCGACCGCACGAGCCTATGGTTGCTCCTTCAAAACACTGGCCTGCCCCCAAAGTTATGCCGATTGTTCAAGCTACTGTACGTACAGCGACTGTGAGAGTTGTATCCGCCTCGGCAATGATTCCTCAGATCTGTTCTCCACTGGCTCCGGTGTACGTCAAGGCTGTGTGGTTGTACCATGATATGGTCAAAGCTAGGTGAGATTGAACAGGTCAGGGGCAACCACACAGCCTTGACGTACACCGGAGCCAATGGAGAAAAGATCTGAGAAAATGACGGTTCTTCTCTCGGCATTATACTTGGAGTCATTATGCAGATGACATTGCCATCTTCTGCATGAAACGACTGTCAACTACTCTGTGGCGCAGACGTACGTTCCATCTCGCGGGGTACCAAACTAAAGATGTTCAATGCTCTCGTCATTTCCATCCTTCTATATGCCTGTGAGACCTGGCAACTATTATACCAATTCCACCCACAAAACACCGGCTGGAAACGGCGCCGTGGGCGTCCTCGCCGTCGATGGATCGACTGTGTTAAGCACGATTTGGATGGCCTGGGCCTCACGTTTGAGGAGGCCGAGCAGCTGCCCGTTGACCGCTCCACCTGGAAGGCGATGAAAAGAATGTGGTGTGACCTCTACGCTGGATATCCGGCAATTAAGAGCTCTAAGTCAAGTAAGTCAAATCAATAAATATTATTAATAATAAAAATTACCGGCCAGCAAAAAACAACATCATGTGGGATTCAAGGCTGATACCAAAATATTTGTGTTTTGGTGCATTGTCCACTAGGTCACACAGGCAGCTGCATACAGACCTTCATAATAAATCCAGAGGGGTTTCCAGAGAATCTCCTGCGATATACTCAGTAGTTTCATCATGTTTCCCCAATTTTTACACACACACACACACACACGCACGCACGCACGCACGCACGCACGCACGCACGCACACACACACACACACACACACACACACACACACACACACACACACACACACACACACACACACACACACACACACACACACACACACACACACACATATATATACAGCTGTATATATAGAAAATGAAACGAATACAGACAGTGTTAATTAAAATATATAATAACTGAACTTGATTGTGTCTCATTGTTCTGCTTTAAAATTGTGCCAATATAAAGGAAAGGTAAGTTCTTGTATAGCGTGGTATCGAGTCTTTAGGACTGCTCAAAATGTTTTACCCCCTTGTAGATCTGTTCAATCGAACATCATCTCGATTTTTCTGGACCGTATTCAGCCCCGTTGCAATAACTGCACAAACACTATATATGTTCGTACATCAATATATACCACTGTGTAGAACCAGGTAATTATGCTTACAGCTGAATTAACTGAATATAAGCAAAGTTTTATGATTTCATAAGTTTTGTATTAGTTTATGACAATTTAGTCGTAACTGAATACTGGTTATAGTTAGTTTGTGAATGATTTCTTTATGAAAGGTAAACTATGGTACTAGTGCTGCCACCTTTTGGATTCATTATTAACTATAGTACCACAACTATCCGATAGGCTGTAGTAGCAATTAACGGTACGTTTATCCGATGACGGCTATTTTAATATTACTTATTCGATGACAGTGCAGTGACAACTTCACAATACAATAAACTGTAATCTAGTAGAATATGTTGCATGTTATTTTCATGTTTTTATTCGTAGTACAGCTTTTTTAACGTGGCCGTCATGGACATGGGCGATATTTGCCGCTTCACAGTGTAACTTGCCTGTATTTTGGTATTGAAAACGTGGCTTGTCTTGTGATTTTATGCTTTTATTAAAACTTAAACCTGTCCATCTTCAATTCTTTGTCGAGTTTTGTTTTGAAGGAGAGGATGTTTTCAGCGTTCACTGTTTGCTAAGAAAGGTTGTTCCAGTCTAGAAAGATGCGTTGTGAAAAGGAGTGTTTCCTAATATAGGGTGGTCGGACCAAAATGTTGTTTCGTAAAAAAAAATGTTTTCTCATTTTTCCCTGATAGTAGTCACTATAAGAAGTACAACGGTAGTTGTTTCATGTATCTAAGTGAAATATTAAAACAACTACAGCTTGGTAAAGTTTCGAATTTCATGACATTTTCTGACGGTTTTCTGACAGATCTAATTTTGCTTATAAATCACAATAATTTTTTTTAATTATTTCCCCCTGATAATAGTCACTAATAGAAGTGCAATGGTGCTTGTTTCATGTACATCAATGAAATATTAAAGAAACTGCAGTTTTGTAAAATTTCTAATTTCATGTTTTTTTCCGACAATTTTCCGTTAGATTTGATTTTGCATATAAATCACAAGGACAATTTTTTTTTTTTTTTTTCCCACATAGTGGTCACTATAAGAAGTACAATGCTATTCATTTCATGTAGCTAAGTACAACATTAAGAAAACTACAGTTTTGCAAAGTTCAAAATTTCATGAATTTTTCCAAATATTTTCTGACGGATCTGATTGTGTACATAATTCACAAGAAAATTACTTTTTATCATCTTGAGTCTTTTGCCATCTATAAAGAAGGCCAATACAAAATTACATGTAACAATAAATACAAACATAAAAAAGTAAATACGCACACACACATCATGTATTACAATAGCATTAAATCATGAACACGACACAGCAACTGAGCAAAGATGATCAGTGTGGTTCTATCTTCGTAACATTAAAACAACTGTATGAACTTACAACCACATGAAAGGATTTGTTGATTGTGAATTAGAACCACAAACTGACAATACTAGTATCCCATTACACAACACTTGTTTTATTGGGCAAAGCCAATGACTGCTATGATTGACAAGCCAATTAACTCATAATACACTGGCACAAAATGCCAATAATAGTCCCCCAATACACTACACTTGTTACATTGGGCAAATCCCATAACTACTATAATTGTCAAACCAATTAACTTGTAATATACTGTGGTTAAACCCATTGTTATCATCAACAATAGGGCGTACTATTATACTTGTCTATGATTATATACAATTAATAGATACAATAAATCATAATGTTTACTTAATGTATATTATTTTATGTATACTATATAGTGACAAATACAAAGATATACTCTTATTCTGTAATCTTAATATATAAAAAACTGGTATATACATATCAAATACAAAAACAGAAGGCCCTACATCAAAATAATTTATAACGATACAACATTTTATAAACAAATAATAATACAATAAATTAATTGAAACATAAATTATCATAAATTGTAATAATGTAACCAACACACAATATTATGTATATGCTAAATAGCTCAACAGTTGTATAATTAAACTAAAGTAATACCAATAAATAAACTAATAATATATTAATATAAACATCAATAAGTTACATTAAACATGGCAGCAATGAATTACTCAGGTGTAGGCATATGTACTTGGCAGTATTAATCAAAGTCACCCGCTGTCGATCACATCGCTATCCGAGTCACGAGTGCATTGTATACCATGATGCACTGCGCGCATACAGGGAAGAAGGCAAAATGGCGATATCATTTTAGACGGGGGTTCCATAAACGGACGTTGTGCATGTTTGTGCTATCAATTGGTAAGCCATCACCGTAATCACGTTATCGTTCACACAATTCTTTACCCATCGGCATATGCTTTCCGCTGAAACCAACTAACTAAATACTCACAAAACATCGTCAAACATAGGCCATTTTAAATCCATAATTACTATAATTTTTTATCGACGGATTACAATGATATTTTCAGATTCATTTCCCTCTGAATTTCCTCTTTCTTCATCACATTTCAATATGGATGTACTCATTAACATAATCTCGCAAATCAGTTTGATAGGTGGGGCCTGTCAACGTGATCTAAGATGGCCGCACGCGTAAATCAAGAAAACCAAAATACGACACTGAGAGTAAAAAAATAATTACCGCTAATAAACACCGCCAAAAAATATTTTTTCAGCGCAGGTACACACATTGACATTATTACAACATAAGAAAATTCACAAACCAACAGGTAGAATGCATGATAATAAACTATGGCCACTAAACTGGGACCCCTGTCTCCCATGTTGTCAGAAGGGGAGGTAAATTGGTCTGACCTCCCTACCTAATATCAAGTCTGCTCGGTGTCTTACAGAATTTTGTATTGTGACTTGTGGCCTCGTGTGCAGTTTGTTGTGATCATGAAGAAGTCCTCTTGATGATGTCGTCGATGCCATTGATGATTCTGTAGACTTGGTACTAGATCAGATGTACTCTGTTTTCTTTAGGGATCATCTCAGAACATTGATGTAGACATGATGTCAAACAAAATTACATTCATCTGGCCTTAGCTCCCCCTCCTCAGCCCCCAAGACAAGAGTTTGTAAACAATGACATGATCATATGATGATATCAATACATCAACAATATTGGTCCGAAGCATAAAATATCAGTGTCCAGTGCTGGAACTGCGATAACGATGGTACTAGATCAGATGTACTCTGTTGTTGTCGCAGGCTGCACATCTGACAGAGACAGTGGCAAAACATTACAACCAGTTGCAGGAGTCAGGCACTTGTAGCCCATATAATTTTGGTATCAGTTGTTTACTTAGGATAGAAGAAACAGGGGGAAATAGAAGGAAAACAAACAAAAGTCTAGGCCAGGCTCACCCCTACTACGGGGGACAAGGAGAACAACAACAAGATAACCTATTTTAATGATTATCTCATAAGTTCATAAAGTCCTAAAATACATTACCAGGTAAGCAATGTGTCAGGGTAACTTCACTGCCACCACGTATCGCAAAGGAAATATGTGATACAGTGGTGCCAAATAGTAGGATTGAAGCGCTTTGAGCAGTCCCAAACACTGGATACCATACTCTATAGGAACTTAACTATAATTTGACAATAGTTACTGTTTTCCATTTAAGTACTCTTACCTCATGTGCATGCTTGCTTTATGTCCGTAGACTGAAGAACCTCAAATATGAAGTGTGGGGGGACCTTGTGATGGTCGTGTCATGTGACATGAGGACATGGGACCCCCTGGAGAAACCAGACATCATTGTGAGTGAGTTGCTTGCTTCGTTCGGAGACAGCGAACTCTCCCCAGAATGCCTTTACGGTGCCGTCACTTTCTCAAAGGCAACTCATTTTCTTAATTCTTTTCTTCTGTGTGCCATATCTGTCACAGGTGTTGGCGATTTAACACATTGTTTTGCCATAGTTTTAATGACGAAAGGTTATTTTAGCATCATTCTGGGTCTTAATCTTCAAGATCTTTTTCCTGATGTTACTTGTTTCAGCATTCATCTCCGTATTTGAAAATACATAATTCGACGATGAAGTAAAATAAACAAGTTTACAACAGACCGCTGTACTGTATACTTTGGCATCCAGTAAATCAACCATTGAGTATCGATTATATTATTTCTAATGAACTGAATGTTTGATGTCTAATGTAATGTGATCATTTACATATTTTACTGGTTTTGTTTGGCATCCTTATTCTTTGTTGTGAGTGCTGGTGATATAAGTTCCAGTCTGTACCCATGAGTCTGTGCTTTATTATAATAAACCATTTCTATCTGGTATGTTTCAGGCCCTGTTTGAGACTCCACACGTTGTCAAACTACACAACATGAATGTACTCGACACAACCAAGCCTATCTTTCACTTCCATCATCCGAACAGGGTCAAAGGTCAGTCATGGACGTCTAATGAGTTTCTGTGTGGACTGTGGAGTGTGTTAGCTGGATTCAGTCAGCGGAAGATAAGATCTCTTTACTCAATTTGCTTGACTGATGTATGCTAGTACCTCATCAGAATCCAACCAAAAGACTTTTTAAATGTTAAGAATGATCAGAGCACTCTGGACCTGAAATGGTGGACACTGTAACTTACGTTATCCATCACAACCACACTTTTTTTCAAACAACAATAAACAGGCAGGTTGTGTTTTTGTGTCTCTTCATTGTTCATGGGCCTAAGATACAGCACAGATGTTATCAACAGGAACTGTCCACAAAGCAGCTGGTTATGGAGTAAATATAGCGTAAGTTACAGGAAACCAATTTGGCTCAGTATTGTGCGACTCCACATATGTCTATGATTTGTTTTTTGAATGAAAGTCCAAAATTATTCACAAACCTGTGTATTAGCATTGGCTGTTTAAAAAGAAAAATATACTAATTTGCGCACGAATATTCATACCATAAACTGTGACATGTCACTCGTAGTAAATAGATAATCTGGTATAACTCGAGCCGGATTTTGTGATGTTACCCCCCTGATTCTGCAACGGACTAAGGGAAGAAGAAAATGGTTGATGTATGTGAATTAATACATTTTGCACAGTAATTGTGACATGGCTGAATGCTTGTTGGAGAAGTTGGGGTTTGCCAGAGTGACATGTAAAGCACTTTGAGTGGTCCTAAGGACCGGACACCAGGCTGTATAAGAATTTAATCTTGTTAGTCTTGATATAAATCAGACCAAAGCATCAATTTGATTCTGTCACGAAATTCATAACATTATATTTGTGTTCTAAATACTTTGCTCTGTGTCAATAGCTGGATATATTTTTTTGTAGATGCAACACCAGACAACAACCATTATAAAGTGCTATGATTCAACGTACAGGAAAGTGCACTTCAGATGTGTGGCCAGGATGAAAAGGTTAAATACCGCTGGCTTAGAGCATCCTTTCAACACTTACCACAGAATCATTTATTCAAAAAAGATCCCTTGATAACCTATAAGTGTCTGTAGGTTCATCAGAAAATGAATAAAAAATGTATCATATATGTGCTTATTTAGAAAATAATTTCTTCAATATAACATTGGAAGACTGCTTAAAATGTGGTCATAACAGCAAGGCTCTGTGGCTGTGGGAAGGAAAACAAAAAAACAAAAAATCAGGGAAAATAGCATTGAATGACGTGTAGTGGTGAGGGCATCATTGTCCTGTTCATTTTGTCTGTACTCAAAGTATCCTGGGTAAAATTGTGTTAGCATAGCAAACAGTAGCAAGAACAACTGTAATAACTGGTCAATTACAGGTGTCATTATTAACCACTCAACCAGTCAGGTTGGTGTTGCAGGCAACTACCAGGGTCTTGACCTCGTCTCAGACATGTACGTAGGAGGACATCCAGACTTCAGCCCCATCGCACAGTCGGCGGGCTTCAGGGAGGGCTTCGTTGGTATGTACTTCTCTCGTTTCTGGGCTTCATTTTGGCATGCCGTTATATCAGGGTTTGATATCTTCCGGAAGAAACCTATTTCTTCCGGGATGCCTGGAAGAAAGGGGTTTCTTCCACTTTCTTCCAACAAATCCAGAAGAAAGTGTAAGATAGGGTTAGACAATGGAAAGTATTCTGATATATATTTTTGTATTAATTTTATTCAATGTATAAATATGTTACAGTTGATGATTATAATATTAGGATAACATGAAAATGTATGCATTTGTGTTCGTATTGATATTTTTCCTCATTAATTGTATTATTAGTCACCTAAAACAAAAATCGAGCATGGCTCCCGTTTATCACCCACCGTAAGCCATGTGGTGTATGCCACAATAACAAAGTTTATCCATTCAATATCTATTGAAAGTAGGCTCATCAATAAATGTTCACTATGTCTTAGTTTTATGTTGTGTATTTGTGTTAATCACATGTCATAATTGGGATAAAATATAAACTGAAAGATATGTTTAGAATATCTCAGTCATCATCTGCTTAGCACAGCAACTCTGCTTTGACTTAGTATTTACATTTGCACTACTCAACCAGTGAGTAAGATGTAGCTAACTGAACTAGGTGGCTGTCAGGCCTGGTGGACGTGAAGCCATTTAGTATTCTATGTGGGAACAGCAAGACAAACCTAACTGCCCACTTATTATAAATAACTGTATTCTACCTGCACTGAGATGTACTGCAACACAAGTGAAAATCTTAGTACATAAATACCCACATATGCCTGAAATAAGAAGTCTTATTTATTTTGTGCGATGGAGTTACCATATTAAAAACCATACTTTATATCAATATCACTAGCTTAAAATTATTTCTAAGTATATTTTTAGTTACATACATTTTCTTCCGGAAGAAACTGGAAGAAATAATTTCTTCCAGAATGGAAGAAACATGGAAAAACCGCCATTCGGAAGAAACTGCGAACCCTGCATTATATGCAGTCATGAAATGTGTAATAAAACACTCATACATTCCTTAGTCTATTTAGCGACTTAGTAATTTCAATGTCAACCTGACTTAGTATTACTATGTCACGTTGAAACATACGAATGACTGACAAGAAATGTTAACACAATAACTTGTTAAGAATAAAGTTTGAAAATATTCTTCTTGGATGATTATTCTCACTGTCGCCTGTGCTACAAGTGAGTCTTGCACTACGTCTGTCTGCAGGGTGCATCAGTAAGATTGCGATCAGCGGGGTGCTTGTGGACCAGACCTGGGGCCGAGGTACTCGTGTACTTGAGTACATTTTTGAAGTACTCATACTCGTACTCATAAAACTTATGGGTCATGGACTCATACTCATTGTACTCAGATTTTACGAGTACATTACGAGTACATCTGAGTACTTTCTTAATATGTACTGCGGAAAATAAATATATTTGGTTATAAAATGAAACTTTCCTGAAATATTTAAATGTTCGGCTATTTTTTTAAATACATTGTTAATTCTGATAGAATACCACTTTACCATCCCTACACATAGTACATCCTCATTCTCTGATAACCATGACTTATGATACCCAAACATGGCAAGAAGCAGCATCTTTTCCCAGTTAGAAACACCCTCTTCAGCAAACAGTAATTGTAGGCTATCAGTTCAGGCCATAAACCTGTTTGTCGAATGACGTCAAGAGGTTGAGGGTAGTTCTTTTGTGTCGGTGCTCTTGAGACTTATAATTATTAACTTTTAGGCAGTGTAATCAAGAAAGATGTCGGCACGATTGATAGTAAGATGTCGGTGACTAGCAAGAAACTTCCGCCAAGAAAGTTTAACATACGAAAGTTGTCAAATTGTGTGTGCTACTGAGATCAATTTGCCACTTCACCCATTATCGCTCACCAGCGGCATGGGCAGGAAAGAGGCTGGTAACGTTGGCCAAGTCCAGGATGTTGCCGTCAACACGAGAGATGCCGGCGATCTCACCGATGATGCCAGTTGCCCTGACCATGAGACGCATACGCCGGTAGTGTGCAATGAGCTGTTGTGCTATGTATTTAACAAAATGGACTTGCTCGTACATGACACTCTAGTGAAGTTATGTACAGACTTTTACGGGTCAAGGGAAATTGAAGCTGCGAAGATGAAGATCTTTAGTTGCTCTGCAATCAGTGAAACTGGGGTAAGGATGATCAAGCGTCAAGGGCCCAGCAAAGACAAAGCAAACATGGAAGACATCCTTCACATACTACATAAATGTGTCCCGCAGTCCAGCATGCTACCTAAGTTTGTGGCTGGTGACTTGTCCCACCTGCCCCCACTAGATGTGTGTAACATTGACTTTGCATTCCTGGTACACAAGTTTCAGGGAATGCGTGCCGAAATGTCCTCAATGAGAGAGGAGATCAAGCTTTGTAAACAAAGCAACATCTCACAGTCTGTGTGGGCCAACCGCAGCACCAATGTGACAAAGCCAGTGCCGTTAGTGGTAGATTTGCCTCCAGTGCCGACTGATGAAGCCGTGAAACTGACTCTCCCACACAGAAGGAAGAAGGTCCTATCACCTAAGGCGCCATCTGCAGGGGCGACAGTAACCACATCGATGAATGGTGTAACTGGTGATTCTCCATGTGGTGCTGAAGAGAGCAAGACCAGTGGTTCCTTTCTTGTCGCAACGTTGACAGCTGTCAGCAAACTGAATGAAGGCTTCACGGTGGTGGAGAAGAAGAAACCGTCAGCTCGGAACAAACACAGTACCGTGATTGGCACCAGAAATGACTCTACGTTGAAAGCAAGACCCGGTCGATTCCTGAACATGTTCGTATCGAGGTTGGATCCATGCACGTCACCTAGTGAGCTTGAACAATACATTAAGTGCACTTTTAATGTAACAGCAAAATGCACCCAGCTGGAAACCAAACATGACACCTACGCCTCCTTTAAGGTGGAAGCAATGTGCGATAACACTTCTAACTTCTACGACCCCCAAAGATGGCCTGCTGGTGTATACATCAGGAAATTCTTCTTTCGCAAATCGTAAACAATGGCTATCCAACTGGCAAGTTTTAACTGTAATGGGTTCAAGAGCTTTGAACCAAATCTTCACGAACTTCTCAACAAGTGTGATATACTGTGTTTACAGGAGTTGATGCTATTGAAACAGGAATGCATATTATTGAATAGTTGTCATCCAGAATTCTATGGTCATGGTGTGTCTCCTGTGGATGCCACTAGGGGTGTCATAACAGGTCGCCCTTATGGTGGAGTAGGTTTTCTATGGAAAAAATCGTTAGATTCCAGTATATCAATGATTGATTCGGTTTATGACTGGCTATGTTGTATAAAAATCAGTGATGGTATGAAAGAATACTTTCTTATCAATGTATATTTACCATTTGAAAGCTATGAAAATAGGAATAACTTTAATGACTGTTTAGCTAAACTTAATGTTTTCATTGACAGTATCAATAGTACCTGTATTACTGTTGTGGGGGACTTCAATGCTAATCTTGCTAAACAAACTATGTTTGGTGAAATTCTACAGAGCTACTGCACTGACAATAGCCTCATAATTGTGGATGTGGAGTACCTCCCCGGAGATACATATACATATGTAAGTCCAACGTGGAGCACTACCTCTTGGTTAGATCATATTATATGTACTTATGATGCAAAAGACTGCATTACTGATATAAAAGTTATGTATGCATGTATTCTGTCTGATCATCATCCAGTGTTATATACAATTACACTCAGTAAGCTGCCTGAAAATGAGGGTAGTACAATAAATGAATCAAATCAGTGTATACAGTGGGATAATCTCTCATCCAGTGAGATAGAATACAGTGGGATAATCTCTCATCCAGTGAAATAGAATACAGTGGGATAATCTCTCATCCAGTGAAATAGAATACAGTGGGATAATCTCTCATCCAGTGAAATAGAATACAGTGGGATAATCTCTCATCCAGTGAAATAGAATACAGTGGGATAATCTCTCATCCAGTGAAATACAGATAATCTCTCATCCAGTGAAATAGAATACAGTGGGATAATCTCTCATCCAGTGAAATAGAATACAGTGGGATAATCTCTCATCCAGTGAAATAGAATACAGTGGGATAATCTCTCATCCAGTGAAATAGAATACAGTGGGATAATCTCTCATCCAGTGAGATAGAATACAGTGGGATAATCTCTCATCCAGTGAAATAGAATACTATGCAATATGTACGTGTGAGGGTTTGTGTAATATTGCCTTCCCTGAAGGGATTCACAATGTTCTAACGCGAACTGTCATAATCATAGCCATACTGCTGACATCGACACATTTTATGATGAGATCATTACTGCATTATACAAATCAGGTGAACAAATGTTAAAGCAAGTATCTGGAAAGAGGAAACCGTTTACACCTGGTTGGAACGACCATGTAAAGGATTTACACATGGCAGCTAGAGATGCATATCTTTTGTGGAAGGACATTGGCAAACCCAGAACGGGTGCTGTTTATGACGTTATGCGGCAGGCTAGGTCCAAATTCAAACATGCACTTAGAGTTTGCAAGAACAAAAAGAATTCCATTATTGCAGATAAAATTGCTGAGAAAATGAGTGGAAAAAACGATAGAGATTTCTGGAGGGAAATTAAAAACTCCACAAACAGTAATGTTAAATTACCAAACACTGTGGGTGATGTACATGGCAGCCAAAACATAAGTGGAATGTGGCAAGAACACTACAGTCAAATTTTTTATGTAGTTAGAGGAAGTTGCAGCAAGGAATTTCTTGCTGATCTGTGTCAGGAGCATGCTGTCTTTGACCAAGGTATGAGGGTGACTGTTAATGAAATTAGTGAAATTATCAAAGATTTATCTTACAATAAGTCACCTGGTTTAGATGGCATTACTAGCGAGCACATGAAGTGGGCAGATCGACAGCTGCCAGTTTTATTGGCTATATTGATGTCGGCTATACTTACACATGGTTACGTACCGGGAAATATGCAAAAATCTGTCATTGTTCCCATTATTAAGGATAAAAATAAACGTGTCAGCGACAGAGATAACTATAGACCGATATGTCTGTCTAATGTATTCACAAAAATAGTGGAAAAAATACTGTATAATCGGATGCAAAGTCATCTACGAACTACAAGTAACCAATTTGGGTTCAAACCCAAACATGGGACAGAAATGTGTGTATTTGTGTTGAAGGAGCTCCTTCGATATTACACTAATCATGGGTCATGCATGTATGTTGCCTTCCTTGATGCCTCCAAGGCATTTGACAGGGTGAATCACACAACATTATTTACGAAGCTACTTAAGCTTGGAGTGTCTAAATATTTAATTAAAGTGATATGTCAGTGGTACTGTAATCAGGCTGAGGTGGAGACGGAGGCGGAGGCGGAGGCAGATAGTCAGCAGGCAGCTGGGCAAGCAGCAAGGAGAGTTAGAGAGGGGAGACACAGAGAGACAGACTGAGGCAGAGTTCGGAAGATAAATATATAGACAACAGGCAGGCGGGCAGGCAGACAAGACAGAATATCGTTCATTTTACTATTGTCTCATTTAAACATTTCATTTTAGTTCATTGTTTATTATTTCATAGACCGATCCAACTGCCTACAAGCAGCGACGATTCGTCGGCTCGTAGGCCGGTCGAACTGCCCAACGTGACGGTACAGACGACCCAGCCGACCTGCGTGGTCGCGCCGTCCGTCCGCGTGCCTTCACCACCTCCCACGCCCACGTCGACTGACAACTCCGACGATGACGGCATAATAGCCGATCTGGCACGAGTGTTTCTCGTCATACAACCAAACGGACTATGGAGAACGATACCTGCCGACCAATATCCCCGGCAAGGCTTCGGCTCCCCACCGGAGCACCTCGTTGGCGCCCCCTATCGATATTCACCGCCCGCCGCCTATAAACAATAAATATTCAGTCACTACTCACGTTTTCACGCGTCTATTTTCAATGCATAAACACCCTACTGAATGTTAGTGTATTTATGCATTTGATTGTCATTGTAATCCCACGACTAGATTTAACAAGATTGCCATCCAGAGAATTAACTCCAGATGGCAGGTGGACAAGGAAGCCCTTTGGCTTATCGAGAGTCCAACCCTTTTATCTACATATATCCAGCCCTTCTGAGGTATGTGTCGATTTTATTTTTAAACATATTCACACTACTAGCACCCACACAATCATCAGATAATCTGTTCCATTCATTTACAGTCCTTTGTGAAAATGAGAACTTTCTCACGTCTAATCTACACTGCTCCTTTACTAATGTAACTTTATGTCCTCTAGTCTTTCTATCTTTCTTAACTGAAAAAAACATATTTCTATCAATATTTTCATAACCATTCAATATTTTAAACACTTCTATCTGATCTCCTCTCAATCTCCTGGTCTCTAGTGTTGTTAAACCACATTCTTTTAGGCGTTTTTCATAACTAAGATCCCTCAGTTTTGGTATCATTTTAGTCGCTCTCCTCTGTACTCTTTCTAGCATATCTATGTCCTTCTTGCGGTATGGCCTCCATGCTTGTATACAATATTCTAAATGAGGCCTAACTATTGTTTTGTACAGTGGTATTATTAGTTCTTTTTCTTTATATGCTATATTTCGCCTAATCAATCCAAGGATTTGATTTCCCTTTGAAGCTGCAATTCCACACTGCTCTGAAACCTTCGATGTATTTAAACGCATTGGTTTCGTTTTAATCCGTCCACCAGAACAACGTTGTTTACCGTTAGCCAGCTATGCTGTCATCCAGGGGTCAAAGACCACTAGAGCAGCAGCGGTCGTCGCTCTTGCTGTCAATATCACATACGGGGACATCTCAACGTTTATACAATGGTTTTAATATACAATGGTTTTAGCGTGGTTAGCGTATTGCTTACGTCAGCACAACTCCTACCCCAGTTATAGGTGGTCCATCAAAAACGAAAGTACGAAACTTAACTTATATACTTTAGCGTGGTTATAAAGTACGAAACTAAACTTATATACTTTAGCGTGGCTATTAAATAAAGTACGAAACTAAACTTATATACTTTAGCGTGGTTATTAAACGCATTATTGCTTACGTCAGCACGCTCTAGGTACGGTGTTGATCGCTAGGACTAAAATACACTCTCCACTCACCGCTAGGTGGCATCTCTAGTGGTACTGTCAATCATCCAATTAGTATCAAATTACATCGCTCATCAATCACGTTTTTTATAAGTAGGTTTCCGAAACTCATTAGTGTCAAACAACAAGCCTTTGATCTTTTTTATACATAGGACTAGTCTCGCATTATTGCTTACGTCAGCAGTGTGCAATATCGTTTAGTGGTCATTAAATTTTTTTTTATAAGTAGGGTTTTGAGACCGAGCAGCCCCTACTATCTACTCTCCGTTTTTAGAGTTATAGTGCGGTTGTCCTTTCACTATAGGGGTACAGGTCCAACATGAGGTACACGAAGGACATGTCACAATATTGACTGATTTTTGGTCGAATAAAGCATAATCCAACCGTCTTATGGTATTCAACATAAACACGAGGTGGTTGGAACGCAGCATTAGCCGCTGCTGTCCGTTCTCGACACTTTTCGTTAAGGCAACGGGCAAAGGCCGAAACTATTAACCACACCACATGACTGTGATGCCACTAATTAATCCACTATTGTTTATAAGCAGGATGACTCATTGTTTGTCATGTAGTTTAATTCCGACATTAAGACTATTGACTGATCTGACCTACCTATATTGTTGTGGCCAATTTGATTGTAAGCATTTATAATGCGCACTGGACAACTTCTTCTTTTTTTTCTTTGTGACTCTAGCGAATATTTCACTGTGCTTCGTCTGCTGCGCCAA
Organism: Paraescarpia echinospica; assembly: GCA_020002185.1. Classification (NCBI taxonomy): domain Eukaryota; kingdom Metazoa; phylum Annelida; class Polychaeta; order Sabellida; family Siboglinidae; genus Paraescarpia; species Paraescarpia echinospica. The sequence continues at coordinate 5,985,426 of CM034535.1, forward strand.
AGTCTCGCAAGATCCTGTCAATACATCGCAGTTTGCACAACAAACTCCTTCCATGCAAGGAGCCAACACTTCCAGTCACGTTACCGACCACACATATCAGATTGGTTGTGACCATCCCCTACATCTTTCAAATGCGTTGTTTTCTGTAAGCATTGGCGCTGGAACGGGGGGAGCTGCCCCTGGAATTTCACTGGGCATATGGTTCTGTCCCCCTCCCCCTATTTGAATTGTGGTGATATCCACTATTATATGTATCATTATTCTTGTCTTTGGTTAATCACCCAAGTTGTGTCAAACCAACACAACATCACAAAGTCAACAAATTCCCAACTGGATTTAAAATATGTACGGTATGCGCTTCTTACAAAACATTGTGGTCGAAATTCGGTAGGTGGAAGAGGTTTATCTATCGGGCCAATGGGCTAAAATGTTGTGTAATTTATATAAAATACTTCAGCTATGATGTCATAATGACGTCACTGCAGACTGATTAAGTAGTGGAAACGTGGTTCCAAATCAATCATCAAGATCGAAATCACATATGAACTAGGCTATAGGCCTACGAATCTCGTGTCGGTAAAAACCTTTCAGTAATTTGAAATCATCCAAATATTTCATCTGAAAGCAAATGTATGGCTAAATAATAAAATTTGTGGTATTGAATTTGTGTAAATTAGCTCATTATTCATTTGAAGGTTATTACATTCCAACTGCAACCTTTGTGTGCACAATTGTAGAATTTTAAATTGTTTAACTATGCCATTGGAGAATTGTCAATACAATTCATACAAAACTGTGTAATTTGTTCCGAGTTAAATCTGGTCTATCAGTGTGAATGTTTGACTGATTCAACACCACGGAGTGATGTATTGTCAAAAGCTCATCATTCTTGTATAGTGATACTCTGTCTGTTTCATTGCAGAACAATGCACAGAAACACACTTGGTGAAACTGGGAATCAAATTCACAGGAGGCTTCGCTATATCGCCCACACCAGAAAACGCAACGTTATGTCACCGCTACAGCAAGTCAATCCCTACAGTCACAATGATGCTTTACAACAACACAAGTGGTGCATGTATCGTCACAACCACTTGGCCTGCTTTGGTTTTCGCTAATTGTTGTGACGTGATTGTAATCACACGTCGCTGTCCAGGTGAGTTCTTCCGCTACTAGCCTCATGTAATTGTTGATATGTTTACCTCGCGTCGAAAGAAATATATTATGATACAGAGAATGTGAAATGTGCCGCTTGCCAACAAGCATGTAGCATGAAATTACACAAAGGGGCCCAGAGCGCGTGCGAACACAGACGAATCTTATCATTCGCGACATTAATAACAAACTTATATACACCCTACCATCGAAGAACAAAGCAAGGACAACATTGATCACCAATATAGTTTGTCGATCTTAAACGGGTTCCCACAAAACATGTCCTTTCTGCAGTCGCCTTACACTCACCAAAAGGTAGCCACTCCGATAGGTGATGAAGCATTGTGGGGTATGTAGTATGTAGTATGTAGATTGCCTAATTAACTACCGTCTTATGCGTCTGGGATATATCGCCAGTTGGTATGCCAGAGGCCAATGGTTCAAGATGCGCCTGAACATAGAAAGATACGAATAAATGTCCCGTGGGAGGAGATATGGCAAGACTGCCCAAATGCTAGCAACAAATCAATTAAGGCCATCAAACCACCTTTGCGGTGACACCATCTGGTGTTCATTCAATTCTCTCAGACACGAGAAAAGCCTTCTAGAAAAGAGTATACCAAAAACACGTAAGCAAACAACTCTCAATTACTATTTTTGTGTTTTCTGAAATGTATCAGCAATTGATAGATCGCATGCTAACAATCACAGGACGCGAATACATTAGTCTAGGAGTTTTATGGTTTGCGATGGCATAAATTGTTTTAGATACGATGTAGGGTTGTTACCCTGCGTAGTAAGTGTGGAGCTAAGGTCAAACAAGGTCACCGTGAAATGATGAATACGTGAACTTTTGCAATACCGCGAACGTCATAAAGATGCAATGACTCTGTATCTACTTAATTTCTATTGATATGTCATATACAGCGTGAAGGACCAGACCAATTGCTTGCCGTAAAAATGAGATATGACTTGGTTATGTCAGTTGATGGAGTTTGTGTAGAGCGACGATCAAACAATGTCACCGTCAAGTGATAAATGGTCAAAATTGCTCCATTCCGCAAACACTATACAATGCTAATGGCGTCTACGTTATTTACCTACTCATGTTCGTGCCATATACCTTTGGAAAGACTACTGTCTCCCGGTAAATGCGGGATAACACGGGTAGCTATCAAGTATTGCAATAAGTAGTGTAGTGAAGGTCAAGCAAGGTCACCACGAAATGATGAATGATCAAAACTGCGCCACTCCGTAATCGTTGTACAATTACAATGTTTGCATGTCTACTTTGTGTACCTAGACTGGACCATGTTATGCACTTATGCGTATCGTACCTACATCAAATTGTAAAGTGGTGGTCTAACTGTGGAGCGACAGTACACTTAAACCACTTGATCCTCCACCTGGAGCAAGGCCACCGTCTTCAAGAAAACCAGTGTGGCTTCAGAGGCACAGTCGACACGATTGTCGCAACAAGCCAACTCCAAGAAAAATGCCAGGAACAGAACCGCGACCTCTACACCATCTTTGTCGATCTGACTAACGCCTTTGGCACGGTAACCGAGATGGCCTTTGGAAAATAATGGCAAAGTTTGGTGGTTTTCCTGACAAGTTCATCGTCATGGTCAGACAGTTCCACGACGGCATGCTGTCCGACGCCTTCAGAGGGAATGATGATGGTATGTACATCAACTTCCGCACTAATGGAGCGATATTCAATTTGAGAAGCGATGACAAAGGTACTGCAGGATGTGATCCGCCATTTCAACGTCGCTGACGACTGCGCTCTCAACAGCGGATCTGAACAACAGATGCAGAGTGACGTGGACAGATTCTCCAATGCCTGGGGTATCTTGGTAAGGCTTACGAAACGATTAGAAACGAAGCTATTGACAGCCGACATATGTTATTAATAAACCTCGTCAAGTCGACGATAAGTTCATGGAGTGCCAGTAGCGTCATTGTATGTTTAATTGCTTTATTGTCAGCGGGGAAACGTCCGGGGTGTGTATACATTCCAAATGTTGTTTTGGGCAATGTTAACAGCTGTGGAGATGGACTTGAGACTCATGTATTGCTTTGTTCCCCAGTGATCCTAAATATATATATATATATATATACATATGTATATATACATATGTATATATATATGTGTGTATATATATATATATATACATATATATATATATTGAGGCTCATGTATCGCTTTGTTCCCCAGAGATCCTAAATACACCACTGCAACGTATTAGACTTAATCATATAATAATGACGTTAATGTAATTACTGGCTCAATATATAAAATATATTAATACGACACATATTTTGTTTACATATTAATTCATAAGTGTAGCTTATACAGGGCGATCGTCGGTGTAATCATTGGGATATTAACCTTAACCATAAATAACCCCAGCTATTCCTATTATCAACTCCACCACTAACGCATACTGACATTTCACACTAACCATTTATTCCCGTCATCCGAATAGTTCCATCGATTTCCCTAACCCCAACCATAACTGACTCCAATCAAAACTAATAATAATAATCTTAACCCTAATGAATAATTTCACATTAACTATTTATTCCTGTCGTCTAATTTGTTCCAACGATTATCCTAACCCTAACACTAGCTAATAGTAACAATTAATAAGGACATTTCACACTAACTATTTATTCCCATCGTCTGATTCGGCTTTTCGATATATATATATATATATATGTATATATATACATATATATATGTATATATATATATATATATACATATATATATGTATATATATATATATATATATATAACCCTATCCCACCAAAGCTGATTCCAGCCATTATATTATAACAATAATAATTTTAACCCTCACAAATAATGACATTTCATGCGAACTATTTATTTCCGTCATCTGATTGCTTGCAGTGATTAATCTAACTCCAAACATTACCTCCAATGATTACGCTATAACTGACTGTAACCCCAATTCCAACTAACTCAAACCATAACTAACTATAACAATGACATTAAACATAATTAACATTTTATGTCATTTCACATTATTTATTCCTCTCCTCTAATTGGTTCCAACAATCACCCTAACCCCAATTATAACTAAATCCAACCATAACTGATAATAATAACCTTAACCCTCCTGAATAATGACGTTTCACACAAACTATTTATTACCGTCATCTGATTGGTTGCAATGATTTTCTATCCCCTAACAAAGCTAATGATAATAACTTTAATATAATTAATACGGATATGTTACATTAACTATTTATTCTAATATTCAGATTGACTGTAACAACTATGCTGTATATAGCTCTAACCCTGATTGTCCCCAACCGTAACTAATTATAATAATAATCTTAACACTAATAGATAATTATTTATTCCAGTCGTCTGATTATCACACTAACTATTTATTCCCGTCGTCTGACTGGTTTCAACGATTACGCTGTAACGGACCCTAATCTCAATTCCAACTAACCCAAACCATAACTAATTATAACAATGGCATTAAACTTTATTAATATATTATGCCATTTCATACTAATCATTTATTTATGCTTCATAATTGGCTCCAAAGATTACGAACTTGACACTAGTGCATAGGATGATTATCAAAGGTGACTGATGTAAAGGATGTAATATATACTATCGGTAGTGTTTTGAAATTGGGTAGTGTTTTGAGCGTACGTAGGGGTAGTGTTTTCAACTTAATAGTAGTGTTTTGAGGATACGCGGCAAATTGTTCTGCCTGGACAACTCTCGTCTGGAAAGGTGCAACCTCATTCGAGAATCAGCGTGTCGAAACGGCCAGGACCAAACGCGAGTGTCACAAGGCGAGAGTAGCAATTATATCAACAGTGCCACCTTCATTCGTGTGCGAAGCCTGCAGAAAGACATTTCATGCGAAGTTTGATAGTGTTTTGAACTTCAGCTACATGCGAACCTACCGCAAAAAAATGATAAAACTTTAACTGTAACTATCACGAGAAATTAGATGCTGTCAACGTCTTTATCTCTCCTTTGGACAAATGAACATTATTATTATTAATAACATAAAAATTACTGGAAGGTAACGTATTGTTGACATTATTTGTTTGTGCTATGTCTCCTAGGCCTGACTATTTTGATATGATTGGATCAGCGTGTTTTTAATACGCCTCACCTTATATATACCAAAATAGGCCAGGTTTGGGGGTGTCGTGTTCCACTCTAAAATCCTCATTATTTAAAACGTATTTACATAATTACTTTTTAGCCAATATACATAAATAATTAGTTACGTATGGAACATAATTTATTCAGCTTCATTATGCATGCCGAGGAAAATTGACAATGCAGTTCAAATTATATTAACATATGCAATACATAATATAGTGTGTCATGGAAATGGTTGTGCACATTATTTAAAAAAAATTAACATAAGCGTCTCGAGAGTACAACAATGTTCCATTTAGGTATAACCCGCCCTTATCAGATATCTATTAATGACATATAATTTGTTCCAGTCATTTATTGACCTCTATGAAAATGCATATGTTCTCATATCCTACCTATACTGTTCTTTGGCTAATGCTGCATTATGTCCTCAGTTTCTACTTCTTTCATTAATTTCCAATAAAATATCCTTATCAATATCTCCATAACCATTCAATGTTTTAATCACTTCTTCTACGTCTTCTCTTCGTCTCCTATTAGTCTCCTCTTAGTCTCCTCTTAGTCTCCTCTTAGTCTCCTCTTAGGCTCCTCTTAGTCTCCTCTTAGGCTCCTCTTAGTCTCCTCTTAGTCTCCTCTTAGTCTCCTCTTAGGCTCCTCTTAGTCTCCTCTTAGTCTCCTCTTAGTCTCCTCTTTGTCTCCTCTTAGTCTCCTCTTAGTCTCCTCTTCGTCACCTCTTAGTCTCCTCTTAGTCTCCTCTTAGGCTCCTCTTAGTCTCCTCTTAGTCTCCTCTTAGTCTCCTCTTAGTCTCCTCTTAGTCTCCTCTTAGTCTCCTCTTAGTCTCCTCTTAGTCTCCTCTTAGTCTCCTCTTAGTCTCCTCTTAGTCTCATAGTCTCTAACGTTTTCAAACCACATTCTAACAGACTGATTTCATAACTCAGGAATCATCGTGGTAACTCTTCGTTGTACTCTTTCTAGCTTATTTATGTATTTCTGACGATATGGCTTCCATGTTTGTGCACAATATTCTAAATGTGGCCTTACTGTTTGTCAAGATTGTGATTTTTAAGAACTTAACATAGGTTGGTAGCGTCTGTGAAAGACTGCATTTATGGTTACAATGTAAAGCTATGGTTGGCTGACTCGTGTTTGGGTTGCCCTGTTGGCCATTGATGGCTATCCAGTGGTTACGCAATATTGTGAAGAAACTGGAGTGGTGGCCTAAGGTCAGATTTTAAAGAACCGGGCAAATATCATTATAGTTAGGGTAGACAGGGAGGATTGTCGAATACAACGTGTCATATTTATAACATGATTGGCCGTTCCATAAGAACAGATTATGGTGATACGGACGTAAGTTTAAATGGAATAATATTACGGCGTATAGTGGCGTATAGTGATGTCGATATAGTGAAGATTTTATACATGTTGACTTACAGTATCACCTATTGGATGGTGTTGAAATTGTTACAATGGCGTAAGCATCAGCGGGGATCACATGACTGATGCTAGATATAGGGTGGAGGTACTGACGTTTGAAGGGAGGATAGAACAGACGAGTCCAGAACCCGACAGAGTAAAGACGTGTAATCTGGTCTCTTCTGTGGAGAGAAACCATTATGGTGCAGTTGGCAAACACGAAGTCTTTATACCCAGTGGTATAATATAATGCATATATAGAGTAGAAGAAATACCGGAGTGTCGGGGCGGGGTGAAGTCTGACAAAGTACACTCGAGGGCGGCAGATGCCGAGTAACACCTCGTGTGACAACAGTGCGAAAGTGGACCGCTTACGCAACAAAGGAGAATTCACACCCGAAGAAGGAATTCCCGATGAACCAAGTGAGAACTACTTCGCTCGACTACTGAGGGACAAGTTATCCTCAAGTTGACGGTGATGACAAAATGTGTTATCGTTCATTATAAACATTATGTTCTCGTATCTCTACATTGCGAGGGCCACGCAGACAGCCGTAGGGTGTTGAACTTTTGTGCCTATATGGCGCTTATGTTATAGAATATTTTGATGAAATAGTATAGGATTGAAGAACTGGTCAATCCTTGTGTACCTATGAAATGTTATTATAGAGATGTATGTATGTAAGACTTTGTATGAAAAGAGGTTAGGGAGGCTGACGAGTCTTCCTTGAAGAGTAGCTGTATTTTGTTTTGTTGTTTGGAAGATGGGCCAATAATTTTTTTAATATATAACTTAAATAAAAAGCTCTGATGACGGTTTAACGGGTACTGGCACTGTTTTGCCACGGATGGTGAGATGAGTAATGTGGACTGTGTTAACAAAATTTGTTCTCAAAGGTTGACTTGGTTGTAAAGTAGACGCGCCGTGAAGTTCGACCGGGAATGACAAGTAATGCTGTGGACACTATTTTGGACAAAGAATTCCTTAACAGCGCACATTACAATTTAACAAACAGAAACAATCGTTATGTTTAAACACCATCGCAATGACTGACGTTATTTACCAATATCCCGGAAGATAGGTATCCATATGGTGTCGGTTATTTCATTGAGTTAGTAGAAATATATGTGATTGAGTACAGTATGGACCTTACAAAATCAGAACATGTTTGACGTGTTATGTTGTTATTGGTGCTGTTTCAACTTCGCTAAGACAGAACGTGATTGGGACAGGGGAAGGTGTCAACCTCACCAGACAAGAACGTGCTTGCTATGTCGTGATTAGGTGTAGTCGCGACCTCAGCTACACATAACGCGATTGCGACGTCGTTAACGTGTGCGGTCACATTACCAGAACATGGTGTCGACCTAGTGGTTTGGTGCGGCATCGATGTCACTTAGACAAAATTTCGCCACGGTGGGTCATTTTCTGATGTTGCGTAGTGTCGTGACATAGGTGTATCTGCGAATCATCTCTACACAGGCGTCTGCATCACCGACGTAAATTCTGTCCTGGGTAAATAATACTAAAGACAAAACATTGTAATGTGGTATAATAGTTTGAAAAAAACATTGACATCAAATAGCACTGAGATGTACCTTAGAAATGTGAATTATGCCAAAGCATCTGTACAAAGAATCACAGTCATTCGGCAGAATGCCATATTGTAATTGAATAGAGCATTATTACTCTATTTTACGAAACTTTTTGATGATAATTCTCGTTTCGGAGGCAACAATCACCGGTCACATCCGGAATGCACCCAGAAGCAATTCGTACTATTAAAATGAATCGACGAGAAGACATAACATGACACTATTGTGCATTTCGATATTTACGATTGTCGAATAAATTATCAAAAACACAGCGTATTAATGCTATACCAGTGCAACTGATGGTATCAGATTGGTGACTCTGCTTGAAATATTTCAATTATATGTAACAGCACGATTTATGGTGCGTTCACAAAGAGCGTACCTGGTTTAACTAGGAAACCTAACGTCACAGGTACGACAATTACGTAGCTTAAACAATTGTACGTCATGAACCGGTTAAAATTAAGTCTCAATAAAGTTTTCTGTGTGAACGCAGCATAATTAATTATTATGTTCCAGAGGCACGTGAAAATATGTAATAGAATGTAGCATTGTTCCGTGGTAATATAACGAAAACATAAGTAGTATGAACATTCCATTGTTCCTTTACGCAATGTCGTAATCCTGTGTGATTTTACGTCGCATTACCATAATACTGACTATGACATTAGGGACATTATTTTAAACTATATCAGTAAATTGTTTAAAAAAAATTAATAAGATGTTACGTACTTTAAAGAATTTTTTATTAAAAAAGTATAGATAATAATATAGACACCACTATTTGTCATCATACTCTTCTTTCATCTGGAATGGTTCAAAATGTGTGCGTTCAGATTTACTTTTAAGGCATATAGGATTATATGGGTATCGTTGCCATGATATCCAAAAAACGTTAATGCCTGCAACGACGTGACTATGCCACTACGGCGTCATACTGGTCGTGGGGACTTATTGACGTGAAAATGAGGTCAATAGTACGTAACAGGACGTCGCATTGTGGCATAAATTGTTAAAGGGGATAACCCGTCACGGTGGGTCACTTTGTTATTTTGTTTTTGCCATAGGTCAAATTCGTATCTGCAAATGCTCACTTATCATGTGACTCTGACGTTAGGGGTGATATATCTGCAAAGTAAATGTGACGTACGTGTGTGTGTGTGTGTGTGTGTGTGTGTGTGTGTGTGTGTGTGTGTGTGTGTGTGTGTGTGTGTGTGTGTGTGTGTTTGTGTGTGTGTGTGGATGTGTGTGTGGATGTGTTGGTGTGTGGGTGTGGGTGGGTGTGTGGATGAATGGGTGTGTGGGGGGTGTATGTGTGTGTGCGTGTGCATGCGGGTCTGGGTGTGTGCACACATGTGTGTGTGTGTGTGTGTGTGTGTGTGTGTGTGTGTGTGTGTGTGTGTGTGTGTGTGTGTGTGTGTGTGTGTGTGTGTGTGTGTGTGTGTGTGTGTGACGACAACGGTTGATGTCTGTCCATGATGTTGATCGTGGATTGGTGTCTAAGTCTTTTTCAAATCATATATACACATCACAGATATGCACGCATGCAAACTCGCTCGCTCGCTCGCACACACAACAGACACATACGCGCATACATGCATACGCATACGCTTGCGCACACGCTCACGCACACGCACAAACACACAGACCTTTCCCCCGTGTTTTGGCCAATTGCCATTGAGTAACAACCAAATACACAAATCCTATACCGAAATAGTTAAAGCATGTCTGCCAACAGGAAACATCACCGCCACTGTGGCCAGTGTAGCCAAACTTCTTCGAAGTGCAAACTCTGCAAAAGTCTGTGGCCCCGATGCCTTACCCAATGCAGTCCTAAACAACGTGCAGATGTCATAGCTCCAGCCTTGACAGATATCTTCCAGAAGGCCCTGGCCTCAGGTATTCTGCCAACGGATTGGCCATCAGCAAACATTTACAGTGTCTTGGAATAGGTGATAAACACCAAGCATCCAACTATTGTAGACCAGTTTCTTTGACCTCCGTGTGCTGTAAGCTCCTTAAGCACATTGTAGCCGACATCTCCTGAATCATCTAGAAAATAACAAGAGCCTCTCATCATTGAACCACACGTTCCCATCAGGGTTTTCGTGCGAAACCCAGCTACTCACTATCTTATACGTTTCTCTCACTTCGTACAACAAGGACAAACAACTGGACGCTGCCATACTTGACTTCAGTAAAGCCTACTGTCCCACATAGGAAGCTCCTGTATAAGCTTGAAATGTACGGTATTGAGGGCACTACACGTGCCTGGCTGACCATTTTCTCACCAAAAGGACCACAAGAGTAGTGCTAGAGGGCGAGTCATCTAATGAGGTAACTGTTAAATCTGGAGTCCCACAAGGGACAGTGCTTGCGTCGATTCTATTCCTCTGGCACATCAGTGACTTGCTCTTGACAGTGAAATCACAGGTGCGACTGTATGCAGACAACTGTCTGCTTTACAGGGAGATCCAGACATACCAGGACCACCTTATCCTACAGGAAGATTTCTGACAACTTTAAGACTGGGCCCACAAATGGAGTATGCGAGTCAACCCTAATTTTCTTTTACACACTCAGCGTCAGAAACAAATCCAAGTGTTTTACAGTCTTGGCAACAACATCCTCTAGCAAGTCCCCAACAACCCACACCTTGGACATCAAATTTCAGATGACTTCAAGTGGCATACTCACATCTCCAACAAGCTCTACGCTAGGTTTCCTCCAGCGAAACATTAAACACTGCCCCCGGGAATGCCATCGTACGGCATACCTGACCCTTATCAGAACAGATATATAGTACGGTGCCGAAATCTGGGACACCCTCTACAAGAATGGCATTGACCCGCCTAGAGCGGGCACATAACAGAGCAGCAAGATTCATCACCCAAGATTTCCACTTCAGAGACTCTGGATGTGTCACCGCCATGCTACACAGACAAAATCTCCTTCGCCTACAAGAATGCAGAAGACAGCTCCGCCTGATATTCATGTACAAGGTGGTTGAGGGGTTGCTATGCCTTCTGAACGCTTCCTTGAGCCAGAAACAACCAACAAGAGACAAATAATTGCTAAGAAATACAATACAAGGACAATGTGGCTGCCAAAATATACAGGTCTGCTACCAACAACAGTAGACCAGTTTTTTTGTTTTATGCAATGTATTACTGATGTTTAACCTTTAATCTAGTAAAAAAAACGATTCTATGTCCTAATATATAACTTTATTTATTTATGATTTCTTTAGCCGACAACCAATTTCATTTATAAAAAACATATATTCATGTATATACTATTCACCTTGTCCCAGTTAAATGCACTGTTTTAATGTTACGCTGCAATTTTATGGAATAAGGAACCTGACTGATATAATGATGATTGTCCAGATGGTCTATTACATAAGCCACTGGGGTTTCCAGAGGATCTCCTCGGTTGCAGATTGTTTTGTAATCCATTGTAAATATATTCAGAAATGTGTATTGTGACCAAAATAAAGTTATATTCTATCCTGTTGTATTCTATTCTATTTAATGTATCAAACAGTACAACTGAACAACATCAACATTTCGTACAGACTGTGATTGACTGGTACTAGCTGGAAGAGTGCACTGTGACGGCGGACTCGGTTACCACCTTCCGGCGACGGATCGGCCACAAATAAACACTGAGCGCACTCCCCATCCCGTTGCAATCGAGCCAGTATTTTAATATAACATGTAGGGATGAGCAATTTATCTAGACAATGAAAAATTGAATTCTCCAATTCACTTTATGCCCCATGGATCGAAATTTAGCATGGTGACCTATGATTTTTAGTTGACATAGCCATCTTTGTAATATGTCAAAATTTCAATGACGATTACATACATGTATTCAATTTTAAAGAATATAATAAATAAATGTCAAACAACTTAATGAGTGTAAAACACTTGTTTAGTTATATTTTAAATACCCATGCTAATTGTTATATATGTTGCATTGTAGAAAAGTATATCCTTCGTATAATTGGTAGTTGTGAAAGAGAGGAAATGTGTCTAGACAAAGAAACATAGAGATGCATTCTCCGATTCACAATTAGACCAGGTGAACTAACATTTAGCATGGTGACATTTTTGTTGACATTCCAGTAATATATAGCCATCGTTGTAATATGTTATAATTCCAAGACGGCGTAATGACTATTAGATACCAGTATTCAATTTTAAAGAATATAAAATATATGCTAAAAACTCAATAAATAAATAAAATATCATTTAATTATACTTTAAACACCAATGCTAATTGTTATCTTTGTTGCATTGTTCAAAAGTTCAAGTATCATATAATTTATAGATGTCTGGCATGAGAAATGTGTCTAGACAAGGACAATAGAGATATTTTTTCAATTCACGTTGTACTACGTGGACCAAAATTTAGCATGGTGATCTATGATTTTTGTTGACACTAGTAATACATACATAGCCATCTCTGTAATATGTCAAAATTTCAAGACGATGTAATTATTATTATATACATGTATTCAATGTTAAAGAATGTTATAAATAAATGTCAAACAACTCAATAAATGTATAAAAAAACTTGTATAATTATATTTTAAACACCCATGCTATTTGTTATCTTTGTTGCATTGTAGAAAAGCCTATCCTTCATATAATTGATAGATGTCAGGCATGAGAAATGTGTTTAGTCAAGGAAATGTAGAGATGCATTTTCCGATTAACTTTTGACCACATGGACCAAAATTTAGTATGGTGACGTATTATTTGTTGTTGACATTCTAGTAATAAATAGCCATCGTTTGCCAACATTTCAAAACCGTGTAATGACTTATATACCGGAATTAAATGTTAAACAAAATAATAAGTAAATGTCAAAAACTCAATAAATGTAACAAAATATTGTTTAATTATATTTTAATCACCATAGCTAATTAATATCTTTATTGCAAGGACAAGGACAATAGTTTTCATAGTGATTCATTCTCCGATTCCTTCTCCGATTCATTCAGTGACCTATTATTTTTTTGACATTTCAGTAACACATAGACATTTTTATAATATGTTAACATTTCTAGAGGGTGTAATGACTTTTAAATTTTCATTGAATACTATGGTTTGCTTTAAATATAAGTTAGGGTACATCCAAAAAGAAACACCCGTCTCTCGTTACTTGTCTGTGCGTTGTGGTGTCGGGAAGCAAGGTCACACACTATAACTTAACGAAACTCGATAGTTGTACTGTATGAAAATGGTGGTATCAGTAATCGGAGCTACCGGGTGTTTGCTGTATGAATGAAAGGTCCGATCTTCAGACTGTAGGTTCAAAAGGGTTATATATTTTTTTTTTTTTTTTCACACTACCGGTTTTCTTGTGAAACTTCACTTGCAAACAGCAACCTTCATTAGACAGTTGCCACTAGATGGCAACACGGTAGTCACTTTGCGCAGAAATGTCACTCACTCGTAGAAAAGGGACGTGCAACGGTAGTAACGGCTAAAACAGAGTATTAGAAGAAAATACGTGAGATAGTAGATGATAACAAAATCAATTCCAAATTGAAGTCTGATACAACAGCTAAATAAAAGAGAGAATTAACTGTCACCTCACCACATTAAACAGAAAAGGGAAGATCAGACAACAACTGCACGACTACCTATACCCCTCAGCAGGGGCCGCCCCACGACAGTAGCCCTACTGCACAAAAAAGCACCACAAAAAAACAACACTCCTGAGACCGATAGTGGATTGCACTTGCTCAATAACTTACAATATGGCATGAAGCCTAGCATACCTACGGACACACGTATACACACACTCACACGCGCACGCACACACACACAGACACGCACACACACAAACACGCACGTGCACGCACGCACGCACACACGCACGACACACACGTACAATCACACACACACACTTACACGCACACACATGCACGCACACGCACACACACGCACACGCAAGCGCACACACCTGAAATTATCACATCGAATGGGGGTGCGTTTTTTGCGTTTTCTCATTTCCCGTAATCATTGCGCATTGTTGAGACAGAGCGCCAGCAGCTGTCGGGTCTGACTTAGGAAGAAGGAGGGGATATAGTTGCTGTTATTTTACGAAATAATGGTAAAGGTAAGTTCTTATACAACGTATCTAGTCCTCAGGACTGCTGAAAGCGATTTACATTTTACTCTCTGGCAGACCTATTCAATCGAACACCATCTCGACTTCTTTGGGAAGCATCCAGCTACGCTGCAATTATTGCCCGAAGACTATTCGTACACAAATATCCTCCACTGTCTATAGTAAGGTTCATTCGTAAAGCTGAGTGAATTGGAGCAACGTGGAGTGAACGAACTTGCCCGAGATTCGACACCGCTGCACAGGATTCGAACCCAGGTTCTCTTGCTGGAGAGTCCGAAGCTTTATCCACTGCATCACGGCGCACCACTATAGGGGTAGTGCTGGAGAATGGTCACAGTGCCGTTCAACATTTTTGCCGCTGTCTAAATTGTTGTTGTGAGTCACGTTTTAAAAGCAAGTTATGTTATTATTTAAAAAAATATAATATTAACATGTAGTCGACATTGCAGATGCTCCCGTAATTTCTCGTAAACAGCGACCGGTTTCAACTGTGGATCCTTAATCCACATTAAACAAATATAAATTAGCTTATATCAGTACAATTCACAGACGGCGGTGTTTGTTGTAGCGATTCTCAGTATAAAAACGAGAAAGGAGAAAGCTTTTGCTCCACAAGTATTTTAGGGTATGCAATGTAGGTGGACACAATTTGCATCAGAGACTTCATTCCAAGCATATTGTCATAAACCAAACAATTGTATTCAATGATCTTTCCAAAAAAAAACTTCTCTTTCACATAGTTGCCCTGTATCGTCAGCTATGCAGGGCAACTATGTTGTTCGTGTCGTTCCTTTATGAAAGAGACAGGCAACTGTTGTCTGTTTCTTCTTGAATAATAATAATAATAACAACAACAACAACAACAATAATAATATGATTATTATGATTGTGATTGTGATTGTGATTGTGGTTATGGTTATGATTATGGTTATGGTTATTATTGTGGTTATGGTTATGATTGTGGTTATGGTTATGATTGTGGTTATGGTCATGATTGTGGTTATGGTTATGATTGTGGTTATGGTTATGGTTATGATTGTGGTTATGGTTATGATCATCTTCTTCTTCCGATTAACCAACCAATTTCAACCATTTGAATATCATTGTTGGTATATTTGCAGGGGATGCGCATCGGAATAGGTAGACAAGAGTTAGATAGGAGAATATAGTTTACAGTTGAAGAAATGGATTTGTGGGGGGTTGGACAGATGAAGGGAAATGATGAAATAGGGGGAGGGGGAGGGGGAGTGCTGGTTTTGCTTATTGGGGACTGAAGTGGGCAGCAACCCTAACCTTGAAGCAGCCAAGGCTGGGAGCTGACACTACTGTCTCTGGAAGTCCATTCCAGTCTGGAATGGTCCTGGGAAAGAATGAACAATTCCTGTAGTCTGTTCTGGAAGATGGTACCTGGAACGTCTTGCTGTGGTGATATCTAGATCTTCTGGTTGGTGCTGTCAGGTTTAGGCTGGAGATGCTGGAGATGTATAGGAGGCCATTTGAGATCTCGTAAAACATTGTGAGGCGGGCAATCTGTCTCCTTGTTTGCCAAGTCAGTCTCGTCAGCATGCTGTTGACACTGGGTGTGTTGTGAAATTTCCCTAGGCAGAACCTGGCTGCACGTCTCTGCACTGCTTCGATCTTGCTGATGTTCTTTTTGGTGTAGAGGTCCCAGACCGTGCTTGCACATTCTACTGATGATCTGATGAGTGCTTTATAAGCCCGCTCTTTGATGGATACAGATCCAATCTTCAAGTTCCGCTTGAGAAAGCCAAGCGTTCTGTTTGCTTTTCAGCAAATGTTGTTTATATGCTGTTCCAACCTAAGGTCAGAGCTGATGGTGACTCCTAAATACTTGACAGATGTTACGTGTTGGAGGACATGGCCGTGAAGCATATACTGGTACTGCTTTGGGTGACGACTCAGAGTGATAGACAGTACGCTACACTTCAGGGGATGGTACTGCATGACCCATTTGGATTCCCAAGTGGCCATCGTATCAAGGTCAGACAGGAGTGTGGCAGCGTCATCCTGCGATCTGACAGTCAGATATGACGCAGTGTCATCTCTAAACATCCTCACCGTAGAATTCAGTCCCGGAAGTTCATTGATGAAAAATAAGAACAAGACTGGTCCCAACACCGAGTCTTTTAACAAGATTGCCAACCAAAGAATTAACTCTAGGTGGCAGGTGGACAAGGAAGCCTTTTGGCTTATTTTATTTATGTGTATGCTGCCCTTCTGAGGTATGTGTCGATTTTATTTTTAAACATATTCACACTACTAGAACCCACACAATCAGCAGATAATCGGCTCCATTCATTTACAGTCCTTTGTGAAAATGAGAACTTTCTTATATCTAATCTACACTGCTCCTTTGCTAATGTAATTTCATGTTCTCTAGTCCTTCTATCTTTCTTAACTGAGAAAAAAAATATTGGTATTAATATTTTCATAACCATTTATTATTTTAAACACTTCTATCTGATCTCCTCTCAATCTCCTGGTCTCTAGTGTTGTTAAACCACATTCTTTTATGCGAATTTCATAACTAAGATTCCTCAGTTTTGGTATCATTTTAGTCGCTCTCCTCTGTACTCTTTCTAGCATATATATATATATGTCCTTCTTGCGATATGACCTTTATCTTTGTATACACTATTCTAAATGAGGCCTCACTATTGTTTTGAACAGCGGTATTATTAGTTCTCTTTCCTTATATGCTATATTTCGCCTAATTAATCCAAGGATTTGATTTCCCTTTGAAGCTGCAATTCCGCACTGCTCTGAAACCTTCATATCAGCACTAATGGTTAACCCTAAGTCCTTTTCTTGTACATTAGTACTTAGTACAGTACCCCCATTGTATATTCTACCTCTTCGTTCCCATGTCCTGTGTGGAGGCATTTACATTTCCCAAAATTGAACAGCATTTGCCACTTTTCAGACCATTTGATCAACTTGTCAAGATCATCTTGTAAATGCTGTCTATCTATGTTTAATCCTTCTAAACACTTTTGTATCATCCCCAAATTACAACACCTTGCTTGTTATATCATCACCCAAATCGTTGATATATATTAAGAATAATATAGGTCTTAGTACTGATCCCTGTGGGACCCCACTCAATACCGATTTCCAGTTTGAAACCTTCCCATCAACCACTACACGTTGTCTTCTGTCAATCAGCCATTTTTCTATCCAGTTTATTATACCATTTCCTATGCCATGGGCCTTTAGTTTAATCAGTAATCTTTGATGTGGTACTTTGTCGAAAGGTTTTTGAAAAACTAAGTAGACGATATCTACTGGTGATCCCTCTTCTACCCACTTAGTGATATCTTCCAAAAAACATAACATATTTGTTAAGCATGACCTCGCTTTTAGAAACCCATGTTGAGTTGGGTTTAACAAGTTATGTTTAACAAGAAAATCCACCATGTGATCTTTAATTAGTCTTTCAAATAATTTGCAAATCACTGATGTTAAACTCACTGGTCTGTAGTTATTTGACTTGTTTCTGGAACCTTTCTTAAATAACGGTATAATGTTTTCTTCTTTCCATTCTAAAGGAACCACTCCCTCTTCTAAAGACAAGTTGACCACTGTTGCAAGTGGTATGCTAATTTCCATTAGTAGTTTGGGCGGAATCCCGTCCACTCCAGGTGATTTATTATCCTTCATAGCCCTAATTTTCTTAGCTACCATTTCTGGGGTTACAATTAACTGTCCTAAATAGTCTGATTCTGCCCCCATGAATTTAGCCTCTGGTACTTGCAGTGAACTAATATCTTCCCTGGTAAACACTGAACTAAAATACTCATTCAGGTCTTCTGCCATTAAGAATCCCTGTGATGTTATATTTCCAGCACTATCTTCTAGAGGACCGACCTTATCCTGAGCTTTCTGTTTGCTTCGAACATACACATACAACCTCTTGCTGTCATGTTTTATATTACTAGCTAATTGTTGTTCATAGCTTCTCTTTGAATTTATAATTTCAGCTGTAGCTTGGTTAAGTGTTTTTTTATAACTGTTGTAGTCTTCATCATTTCCAGTACATCTATATGATTTCCACATCATTTGTTTATACTTAATTTTTTTAATGGTTTCTTTCGATAAGTGTTTTTTTTGGACCGTTTCCCTTGTTTTTTGAAGGGTACAAATGTATCGACTATGCACTTAATTTCACTCTTTAATATATTCCAGCATTCTGTTGCTGTCATATTTGTTCAGTGTGTTATTCCAGTCTATCTTTGCTACATATTTTCTCATGTCCTGATACCTTCATTTGTGGAAATTTCTCTTATACTGCTTTTTACTATTCCTTTCTGATTTTACTTTGATGGTAAAATGTATCTGGCAGTGATCACTACTCCCCAGTGGCTCACATATCTTGACATTGTCAACTAATTCATTCTGTGAGGACAAAACTATGTCTAACACATTCTCACACCTGGTTGGTTCTAGCACATGTTGAGAAAGGAAAGTATCTTGAACTAAAACTAAAAACTTGTGGTCCTCATTCCCCACACTCTGTAGAGATTTCTATTGTATATGTCCGTGGTTAAAATAATACAGTCCCGTTTGCTTACTTCCCTTATGGCGTTTTGTATTTTTTCATTCTCTTCAATACTTATGTTTGGACTTCGATAAATTAACCCAACTGTTAACGTTGAGTTTCCTGTAACTATGTTACACCAAACAGCTTCTTCGCAATCTGCTTCTCTTTCTAATTTTATTTCATAAGCCTGGATAGATTCTTTAATATATAAAATAACTCCACCTCCCTTTCTTCCTATTCTATCTTTCCTAAACATTACATATTCTGGCAGTCCCAATTCGGCATCTGATATATCGGTGGTGGTCCAGGATTCGGTTATACCTATTATGTGAGGGTCAATATCTTCTACCATAATGTTTAGTACATTTCTTTTGTTTATTATGCTCCTTGCATTTAAACAAACACATTTATGTCCAACTTCAGAAGAGTTTTCCAGACTGTTCTTTGCTGATTTATTTGTGCTGTCTTGACCTATTCCTCCAGTTTTAGGTTTCTCTGTGAGTCCCCCCTGAGAATCTAGTTTAAATAGATGCAACCTGTCCCACTGTCAACATATCTCTTTCTACTAAGATGGAGGCCATCTCTTATGTATATATCTTCCCCCCAACAAAGTATCACCATAAATCTGTGAATACCACACCCTCTTCTTCACACATCTGCTCAACTAGTGCGTTGATCGCCATCCTCTTGCAGTTTCTATACGTTGCCCCCCTTCCTCCCATTACTGGAAAAATTCCTGATAGAATAATCTGTTAAACTCTTGTCTTCTTTAGCTTCCTCACTAACTGTCTATACTTCTGTACTATCCCAGTTGTTCCCTCTCTGTCTGCATTATCTGTTCCTACTATAGACCCTCCCTTGCCATGCCCCAATACCTTCTCTACCCTTTCAGTCACATGTTCTATCCTAGCCCCCGGTAGACAAACAACGACGTCCTTCCCCTGGCTTAGTGTCTTGTCCGTCTTTCTCATAATGAAGTCGCCCATAAACACCCTCTCTTTCCTCATTGCCCCCTCAATCACTGCCTCGGAGTAGCTCCTTCTCCGGTTTGCATATGTCTGGTTGTTGTCTTATCCCCTGCCGTCTTCTCTCCTGTCACATTCTCTTTCGATCCATTCTTTCCTGTCGCTTTTTCTCTTGTCACCTTCCTCCTGTCATCGTCCCTTTTATCGACTTTTCTTCTATCACATTTGCTTTCACTTCCTTTCGTCCATTCGTCTTTCCTCCCGTCTCATTTTCTTCTCTCCTCTCCCGTCCCATCTTCCCTCCCTCCTTCTCTACGGTCACTTTCTCCCCTGTCACCGTCACGCTTGTCACGTTTTCTGTCGTCGATTTTCCAATTTCTTCCCCTAAAATCACCTTCCTCTTCTCAATCTCCTTTCCTCAGTCTTCTTGCCATTGCTATTCTCCTTCAGTCTTGCAGTATTCCCACCTCTCTCCCTGTCGTCTCTCTCCATTCCACCTGCCTCCTTGCTAATTCCCATCTCCATCCCCTTCACAATATCTGTCAACCTAACTAGCTCCTTCAGCAGACACTCCACCTTCCAACACCCATGCACTGAAAGGTGAATCCCTCCTCCATGGTTTCTGCCCATGACTTCCCACAGCCGGACAATCCAAAATCTACCCAGCTGTGGCAGTGATCGCACACCAAGTGTCGCTTTGCCTTGACTTGCCGCTTGCAAGGCGCCATATCACTATCAGAATTTATTTAATAATTTAACTAATTTGGTCTTTATAAACACTGTTTCCTGTGTACTACAGCACACTTTGTGTTACAGATTTTAATTACACAGCTGATTATCTATCCTATCACGAACGCTAACATTAACGGTACTGACCTAGTTTAAATACAATCAATTACGTTACGTTAGGCTGCTTTATTTATTTAGGTTTCGCTGCGCCTTAGCGAATACGTAGGACACTATCTACATAAACAATCTGGAGTTCGCCCGATTATCGCCCTTGCTTAACTTTAACAACAATGCTACCTAATTAAAATATCTAGCAAGTACTGGCTTACACAGATATTATCTTATGTAAGTAGTTTTATGGTTGTTACTTTATCTCCTATATATTCTACCACATAATCAGGTTTGTTAAATCTTATTTACAACTTATAGAAGGCTAAGTTATCCTATTATCACTCACTATACTAAAGTGTTCTAAAATACTAACTAACTTTAAGCACAACTGCTACTCAATATATGTTTACTTTATGAATGATATTAAGGCAAGAATAATACTTATCAATCAGTAATTCCACTTGTTTATCAACTTTTCTGCACCACCAATTTCTACGATCTACATCTCCGCCAAATATAGTCTTGTTCATCATCATTATCATTATTATTATTATAAGGTAACTGATATTGCGCCTAAAACATTGGAAACCAAGCTCAGAAGCGCATCAAAACAAAAGGGTTTTGTCAATCTCTCAATTTATTATTTAATACTCCAGTTGTCAACAGATGGATTGACACGCCAAGGAGCTGTGGTGGATAAACAAGGTTACAAAAGATAGTCTTTAAATGACGGCGAAGTTGTGAAATATGTTCAACTGGTCTAACACTAAGGGAAGCATATTCCAAAGAGCTTGTGCAGCAACAGAAATGCCCCAGTTCCAATGTTAGTGTTAACTGTCAAACCAAAAACTAAGCCAGAATTAGAAGATCGAAGCAGAATAGGTTACTTGTTACAGGAATCAGCAATGACTAGATAGTATAAAAGAACATTGCGGTGTTATTATAATTTGGTGATCAACTACTTTCACACCATATGTCACAAATCTGACCGCATACATACTTATGCATGTACGCACACGAACGCGCACGCACACACACGCGCACACATACGTATGCACGCAGGAACACACGCGCGAGCGCACGCACACACACGCACACTTCCCACATCGAAGAACAAGAACAAGAACAAGAACAAGAAGTGTATTTTACCCCCAAATATAACAAATATTGACACAATAAACGTATCAGGTATATGTACATGTATACCAATAAAATAGATATGCACACATAATAATATGTGTACACATCGTTTTTTTGAACGATTAAGACGTATTGTCACTATTATAGGAGCCATCGCCCTTTCAGGAGTGTCGTTTATAATGTATGGCAAGCTATATATAAATTAAGACATTGTTTTGCACATGTTTCGTTCATTTTTAGTTTTAGTTAGGCAGTGTGTATATTTTTAGATTTCCGAGTGTCATGATGGTGTATATTAACATTTAAAGTAATCTACCAGTTTAAAAGGTAAACACGTAGATTGTTATGAACGTATTTAAAATAAAATTTTAATTTTTGTAATTTTAATTGATCTTCTATTTTTTTACAAATTAAGTTGCTTAAAAAGTGGCTGTGTGTGAGAATTGTATCCACTTGACATTATTATACGAACAGCTTTTTTCTGAATTTTCATTACTCTGTTTCCTTTGTATCCCCATTCCATAATGCAATAGTTTATATGTGATAATATTAACGATTCATGTAACAAAAATATTTATAAAGGTAATACATATTTAGCCTATTTAATATGCCAGCCGAAGTATCTACATCGGCCAAACTTTAACACCGCGATAAGCGTGAAACAAATAATTATTCGTCTATTTCTTCTATGCTAACCATCACAATGTTATAATAATGTAAAAATATGGTTAATAAAAAATAAGATACAACCAACATTAACGAAAGACGCGTTATATCTCTCCTTACATGTGTTGCATGGCGACCTTGGCGGGAACCAAGAAAACAGTCTGTGATGTAACGAAACGTCACAGTGATAATCTAACTGTAATCGAAATAGCGTTTGTATATTAACGTTTTCCTAGACGGCTTGAACCTCAAGCAACAAACTTTCAGGGATTAATCAACGACCCCTACTGTTGGATGTAATACTTATATCTTTTCAAAATACCCCATATATGCCAAGACACCTTTATGGGGTAAATCAGTTCGTTCCTTGACGGTTCTTAACTTAAAATGTGCGCGTAACACGTAAAACGTAACATGACAATTACAGGACCAACACGCGCGCAGTAAAAACGGGAAAACGGCTCCTACGTCATAGACTTGGCATCATGGAGTTGACGCCGACATAATAATGCTTATGTATATCCTCAGGCTAATAGCATAGCAATAGCATAGCACTACGAATATTATTTGACAATTCTACACTATCACGACTAGGGCCCATCGATTGACGTGAACTTCACATTCTCACCCACATTCGTTATTTTGAACAAACAACTAGTATCTGCGAACGCGTTGTGGTGTTTATGTAACGATGCTCTGTGCTTTATAACATTTTATAAATACTACTTTCACGACTGTCTTCTACTAAGGTATCCTGTCAGGTGACAAGCATTTTTGCTAGTCTGAACGTCTTACCGCATGAGTTAACTGGCGCACCACTTTGTGTGTTGTTGCACCGGGCGTTTGTGTGTGATTTTTTATTTATGCCTACGCCACTAATTGATGTAGACAGCATTAAAACGTTGGCTCAGTTAGTCTGTTTTCGCATTGTAACTAAACGGAATGTCAGCAGCACGTGAACGTTGCCAATGACATTTTAGACACGAATTGGTAGTTTCCGCCATCACCAAAATTCGCGTGTTCGCTAGTCCAAAATAATTACATTGCACCATTCCATACGGTGTGTTTTCGTACAATGGAAAATATACTATTGTGCTAGTGTAAGATGAGTAAATTTGTTGCGGATGGAGGAATGCTGACTGTCAAAGAGAGCAGAAGCGACGAGACAGCGAGACATGTTTAAATTGTTTATACAAATATGTACATAATAATTATTACAATTCTTAGACAAAGCAAACGTAATATATACACTGTGTTGGGAAGAATAAAAGGAATCATTCTAATGCGTAATTATACGAGCAAAATGTTAAGAACGAACTCTCCTTCAACAAAACCTGGTTAAGGGCCTGTCTACGCGTTGCCTATTCTTGAACGTTTCCATGTGGTTGTCGGAAATATGAACGAATACGTGTGGTTAGTTTTAGCGCATTATAAAAACGGCATTGTTAGTGGTGAATTTTTATGTGTACCCGTTCCGGCGTAACGAAACGCACTACGAGTAGAGTAGACAGGTAGCATTTATCACGACCGTGGAGGCGGGCCTGTTGTTCCGTCGACGGAGCCACACCCTCGCCTCGTGGCTCTCGGACACTGCGTCAAATAGTGAGGAGACCGTCTCGGCAACCGTAGAAGATTCGAGTGGTGGAGACGGTGCAATGGCCAGTTTGGAGACTTGCCTTAGTCAGCTCATTGCTCTGACTATCGTCTTCTCCTTCTTGTCGTCGGCGATCGCTCCGGCTGCAGCGGCTCAGGTAAGGACGCCAGTTTGTGTTTATCCGGACAAGCCGCATCATTCGGACTTTCCGTGCTGAATAGGTACGGTGTTGGTTATTTTTTTAGAACTACGTTCATAATTCGAGTAACGAATTAAACATATGTAATAAAGATTTGAACCAACGAAATTTATTATTATAAATATGCATGTATTTATATTTATTGATTTATATATATTGATGCGTATAAAACAATGAACAAAGACATAACGGCCAAATGTAGTGTAGTGAAAGAGATGTGGCTTAACGAACAGTGCAAAGAATTTGAACAGAAACATAAGCACGCCGCATAATCCATGCATACGAGAATAAGAGAAATCACAGTGAAAAGAACATCAGCTCAGCTATATCTCTGTTACATAATAATGGACTAAACGAGATAGTCGTGAGATGGTCAGAATATTGGTGAACTTTACAATGATGAAAGGGGTGAAAAACTATCAATTAAGAAGAACTTTGATGGCCCTCTAATATTGAAAAACTCAGATGCTTGAAAAACCCAGATCATTGAAAAAAAGAAAGCTGCTGGACCAGACAATATTGCCATTGAAATGATTGAGTGTTTAGATGAATTTGGTATTGATATAACAACATACTTCTTGAATAAAATATGACAGCGGAAGAATCCCCACTGACTTATCAAGATCAATTTTTGTAGTAATACCAAATATACCAGACACGATTAAATGTGAACTACGTTGTACAATAAGTCTCATGAGTCACTTCATCAAGATGTTGCTTAAAAATATTATGGCCAGGATGATAAATAAAGCTGAAGAAATAATGAAGCTGAAATAATTGCTGAAGAACAATGAGGATTTGTAGAAGATGAATGTACAAGTCATGTAATACACATCCTACGAACACTGATAGAGAGAGCGTTGTAAGGGCAGAAAGATCTGCATGTATGTTTTATTGATTACATAAATGTACTTGACAGAGCTCGTCACGAAGTAATCATATCGATAGTGGAGAGTCTGAACATTGGTGAGAAAGATCTGAGAGTTGTGAGACATGGAACAAACGGCAGCAATGTAAACAGAAAAGTACATAAGTAAATTTCAAAAAACAAAACGTGGTGTAAGACAAGGGTGTGTTCTATCCCCGATCTCTTTTCACTATACAGTGAGATCACCTTTCGTTCATTAGTGGGTATGCTAGGTATTCAAGTTGGGGAAGACATCGTGAATCATCTACAACGTGCAGACGTCACGGTAATGATTGCTGAAAATTAAATATATATACAACATATGTTAAAATACAGTAATAGGAGAAAGTGAGAAAAAAGTATGTCCATGAACAAAAAGAAAACAGAAACCATGGTCATCTCAAAGAACAATTACACTCCAATGTACAACATGGTAGCATATGGCACTGTCTTCTAGCAGGTCCAAACGTTTAACTATCTGGAATCATTTGTAACACCTGATGGTCGATGAAACGTTGATCACAAAATGAAAAACATTACAACAAAAACAAATAACTTGAATGAATGCTGCGAGTGCCATGGATTGCAAAGGAAAGCGATGAAGTCATCCTTAGGACAGCCAAATCAAAAAGAAAGCACACTAACAAAATTACAAAATTAGAACATAACAAACACAATTTATAGGTCATATAATACGAAAGAGAAAATTAGAACGTGTAGTAACAACAGGAAAGATTGGAGGAAATAGATCCAGATGACGCCAGAGAATACAAATAGTAGATAGTCTGTCATCCCGAACTGCTACAATATATATATATATATATATGTATGTATATATATATATATATATATTTATATATATATATATATAAATTATGCTTATCTTCATATATAACATTATATATATATATATATATATATATATGAAAATAAGCATAATTTACATAAATTCGTTACATGTGAAATATGTATTTGCATGGTTGTGATGATTAACACTGCCTTGATTTCACATTTTTATGTTGTTGATTTGGATAATTCGTTGAGGCGGTAGCCAATATAAAAAAGTTAAAAAAAAGTCGACATTTGACTAACTGTTAATGTACACAATCCTGAAAGTTTACCGAAATCTAGTAATGACCCATAATTATCCTAATTAACCAAACCTTTAATTGATTTTCCTTCGAAGCTACAATTTCGAATTACTCTAAAGGTGTCATATCAACACGAACGCTTAAGTCCTTTTTTAATAGAATTTAAAATTGTATCATCCATTTTATAATATACATCTTTGTTTCCACGTCACAGGTGCAGGCATTTACAGTAACAAAGACACTCTATGCAATATTTCAGCCCATTTGACAAATTTGTCTAGAACGTCTTATGAATGTTATCTTCATCATGTGTAACCTTTCTAAACACGTTTGGATGATCAGCAAATATCAGTACCTCGCTCAAAAATAATTAACAATATATTTATGTCCTTATTGTACTATTATTTTTATGTATTGTTTCAGTTATCAGTCCTGTTACTGGATCCGCAGGACCTGTCGGAATGTGAATAAATACAATACAATTAGCTTAATGTACGTGTGTGCGTACGTGCGTTGATGTGTGCGTACGTGCGTTGATGTGTGAGTGTGAGAGAGAACGTTCAGAAAACAAAACTAATCTACAAAGAGTAAGCAAAGTTTCGGTGGCTGATAGTTTCAGCTTGCTAGTGCACCGACAACTAGTTCGTCTTCAACTCAACTGTTTGCAGAATTGTCACACCTACTACTATCTCATGGCTGTTGGATCACATCATTTCAGGCCTAACCTGCTGTAGCGATGTTACGTTGTTGTCATTACGACGACGTTTGCAGAACAATAATTAGTGGCAAGACAGAGGGAAGTAACAAAAACAGTATCGAAATAGAAACAAATGTCCGCTCTATCTCCGCCCCCTCTCATTGCACATGTTCGGCTGTAATGATTCATTATTAGCTATAAGTGGCGACAAAAAAGATCCAAAGGACGCCGGATAATAAAAATAATAGATCGTCTGTCAACATGGTGTGGAAAGAGCACAACAGAAATTCTACAAACTACAAACGACCGTGCGATTTGGAAAGCCATAACCGCCAACGCATGTGACAGACACAGACACGGTACTCAGAAGAAGTTGCGACACTGTTGTCACCGTACGCAATACTGTTTTTTTTCTCGAGAATCATGATACGTGTATATGATAAATACAAACATACATTTTGCTAGTACTATTGTGTTTGAAACCGCGTCTAAAGAACGATTTGGAAACCGGTTCGAGTGTAGATCTAAAATGTGGCAGAGTAACAATTAAATAAAAGCCTAATTAAAGGACCCGGCGCAATATTATACCAAACTATCGCGCTGATTACATCACTGGTCCGTAATTGAATGCGATATATCGGTGACAAGGAATGTAGGCCTATTATAAATATAACTGGATCAATGGGTATGTTATATATTTGTCTTTAAAGTTGTGGTTATTAGGAGCTAACATTTGTTACGAACATTAGGTTCCCAATTGTCCTTAGTTTACGGACTGTAGGTGCAAATAAGTTGTTTCTCTAAGAGAATATGTATCGTTATGTTTAGCAATACGTATCGTAGGCCTATGTCAGTGCTACTGTAACACCGCGATGTGTATCCTGGTTTAGTGTAACGTTACTGCTCTTATGAAATGTTATAATTATGTTAGACAGTCTTGGATGCACCTAATCTTTAATTGTACATGAATGCTCGTTCGGAATCCATTCATCCACTCACTTATTTAAGTATAATTTATTACTCGGCCTATTAACAATGAATTGTTTTGACTGTCTTAGACATGCAGCGGTGTGCCTGTTTTACAAGGGAGAATGAGCGTGGCGAACCTTCCTAACATACACCATTTCTATGTTATAATTGATATCCTTCGCAAGACACCGGCTGTGCACCCGTCGATTTGGTCGTTTACGCAACAATGTGTAATCGCAGTGGCTGTCAAAATGTAGATTCATGTCGGTTCGTAAATCACAACTGTATTTGTTCGCCGGTTCACGTACGCCTACCCGTTTATCTCCACTCGCCGGACGTTCATGGTTATTAATCGTTTCGTTCCGAGACGTTCGAAATTGCGTGCGTTTCTGCCTAGACGTGACCCTCGCAATCACCAACCCACACCAACGGTGTCAGTGTAAACATCGTGCAAGTATTGTGTCTCGGCGACAGAGCTCGCGCCACGCCCCGAACGGGTGCAGTTGACGCCCGACTGGCGAGGGCGCGTCCGGGAACGCGTCCGGGGGTTGTCTGTAGTCGGGGTGCTTAACACGCAAACTGTAATAAAAACAACAAAATAACTCGTGTTGACGTCGTCACTGAACAACAACATAATAATGATATAATTTATAGAAAATTGCACATCTTCATCGCTGAAATTAATCAAGACAGTGGCGTAATAGCACAAGTAATCTGGCAAGGCCGCAAACGTATCAAACCTCCAGAATTTGAAATAATAACGGAACCAATGAAATAACGGAGATAACCCAATATAGAGTATGTTTCAATTCTTTATTTATAACAAATAAGTTTTCCCAACTCCCCTGCTACCATAGCGTTTTTGCGAAGCTTACGCTATAAGTAGTGACGCAGATTATTTACGCTATTGAATCATACTAGCAAAAAAGCAACATTGTCCAGTTGGCGCTATAGTTGACACACACACACACACACACACACACACACACACACACACACACACACACACACACACACACACACACACACACACACACACACACACAAACACACACACACACACACCACACACACACACACACACACACACACACACACACACATATATATGGTCGATTCTCACGACACCTGGACACATTGTTGATTTGGCGACATTCATATTATCGTTTTAATGTTTTAATATGATAAAGTAGACATATTGAAAATTTTAAGACAAAATGTAGGACATCTTAATATGGTTATTCCTGCCAGAGAGAGAGAGAGAGAGAGAGAGAGAGAGAGGGGTTTGGTGTCCGATTCGTGTGATACCATGCGAAACACATTGACCGTCCGTCCGTCTTGCAACATCTCATATCTCTATGATATTAGACATTACATATTTTTCTGGCTTTCTAGTACATATAATACATTAACTGTCATGTGTAATGTAAATTCATCAGCTGTCGACCCACGGTTTAACAGTTTTCTTGTTGTTTAAGTTGATCATATTATTTTGTTTGCACTCCTAGTTCATACATCACACCATATAAAATGTTATTAGTTTACTTAAGTTGTGCGTAGAAAACAATGCTGTTATTGATGACGAAATAGAAAAAATGGCTTTATCGAGTATGTTTTTATTGACTAAAATATGGTGAATGCGGAGTTAGAAAATGTGTTTCGCAGGTATCGCTTATATTTGTTATAATTGGGTCGGATAGCTAATAACGTATTTATGTTAATTTCATCGCTTTATTGAGAATACATCAAATCTATATTGACAAGGAACACATGGTCAAACATAATTAACAACATATTTTGAATTACAATGTTGTTTCTGACTTAACCAAAACACAATTAACATAACGTGTTCTTAGCAGTCCCACCAGCATGCATAGAATAGCTAGTAACGTGTTCTTAGCAGTCCCACCAGCATGCATAGAATAGCTAGTAACGTGTTCTTAGCAGTCCCACCAGCATGCATAGAATAGCTAGTAACGTGTTCTTAGCAGTCCCACCAGCAGGCATAGAATAGCTAGTAACGTGTTCTTAGCAGTCCCACCAGCATGCATAGAATAGCTAGTAACGTGTTCTTAGCAGTCCCACCAGCATGCATAGAATAGCTAGTAACGTGTTCTTAGCAGTCCCACCAGCAGGCATAGAATAGCTAGTAACGTGTTCTTAGCAGTCCCACCAGCAGGCATAGAATAGCTAGTAACGTGTTCTTAGCAGTCCCACCAGCAGGCATAGAATAGCTAGTAACGTGTTCTTAGCAGTCCCACCAGCAGGCATAGAATAGCTAGTAACGTGTTCTTAGCAGTCCCACCAGCATGCATAGAATAGCTAGTAACGTGTTCTTAGCAGTCCCACCAGCAGGCATAGAATAGCTAGTAACGTGTTCTTAGCAGTCCCACCAGCAGGCATAGAATAGCTAGTAACGTGTTCTTAGCAGTCCCACCAGCAGGCATAGAATAGCTAGTAACGTGTTCTTAGCAGTCCCACCAGCAGGCATAGAATAGCTAGTAACGTGTTCTTAGCAGTCCCACCAGCAGGCATAGAATAGCTAGTAACGTGTTCTTAGCAGTCCCACCAGCATGCATAGAATAGCTAGTAACGTGTTCTTAGCAGTCCCACCAGCAGGCATAGAATAGCTAGTAACGTGTTCTTAGCAGTCCCACCAGCATGCATAGAATAGCTAGTAACGTGTTCTTAGCAGTCCCACCAGCATGCATAGAATAGCTAGTAACGTGTTCTTAGCAGTCCCACCAGCATGCATAGAATAGCTAGTAACGTGTTCTTAGCAGTCCCACCAGCAGGCATAGAATAGCTAGTAACGTGTTCTTAGCAGTCCCACCAGCAGGCATAGAATAGCTAGTAACGTGTTCTTAGCAGTCCCACCAGCAGGCATAGAATAGCTAGTAACGTGTTCTTAGCAGTCCCACCAGCAGGCATAGAATAGCTAGTAACGTGTTCTTAGCAGTCCCACCAGCAGGCATAGAATAGCTAGTAACGTGTTCTTAGCAGTCCCACCAGCAGGCATAGAATAGCTAGTAACGTGTTCTTAGCAGTCCCACCAGCATGCATAGAATAGCTAGTAACGTGTTCTTAGCAGTCCCACCAGCAGGCATAGAATAGCTAGTAACGTGTTCTTAGCAGTCCCACCAGCAGGCACAGAATAGCTGGTTAACAAGTATTTTGCTTTACCACTTGTAATCATGTTTTACAGAGATGAAGTCATCATCTATATACATAACTTGTTCTGCGTATTTGATTATCTTTCACATACTATGGGGGTGAGCAGTAGCAGGATCATCAGTAATATTGCTTTATAATAATAATAATAATGTATTTATTTCAGACAATCATGATGTCCATATATACAAATACATCAATAAAAGTATGTAAATAATATAAAAATACATAGATAAGAACAATATGTTTAAAAATTGTATAAATCCCGGACCCACTGGTGCCGCAGTTTCGAAGTACAATACACGTCGCTAGTTTTAATGCTATAAATAATGGGATTCAAAGACATGTCAATCCTATTCATTAAGCTAAAAATAGCCTTTCTGATTACACATTTACCCGAGCTGACATTAGCTGTAGCAAACATGTGGCTAGCGCTACATCTCATGGGCAAATTGTTCAATATCCTGAAAGAGTTGTTATATGCAACAATGAATTGATGAAAATTAACTTTTCTAAAGTTCACCCATAACGCACACATATAGATATTACCAAAATACGCTGTAAATAGCTTATTTTTTACAGCAGTTGAACAAAAGTGAAACTTTTGACGTAACATATTACTCTTGGCATACAAAAGTCTCACTTTGGCTTGCATGTCAGACTCATCAGACAAGTTATTAGAAATGACATGTCCAAGATATTTACAAGAGGTGGCAAAGTTTAACTTCTTTCCTCCTAATGTCATTTCTTTAGACAGATTTGACTTTCTAGATTCAAAGTACATGACCAGGGATTTACTCGCATTGTATTGCACATCGTGCTCACATCCATATGAGTAACACATGTCTAGTAGTGTTTGTAGTCCTTTAGCAGAAGGTGCAAACAGAAGTAGATCATCGGCGTATATAAGGTGATTAACAACCATGTTACCAAGACTACAACCGATTTGTTTTTTGTGCAGTTGTATACTCAGATTATCCATATAAATGTTAAAAAGCAAAGGGGATAACTTCCCACCTTGCTTAACACCATTGCCTACCGAGAAGAAGTCCGAGTAGGTATTTCCCCATCGTATGCATACACATTGATTATTGAATTCATTGCTGAGTATTCTTAAGATATAGTTCGGTACATTTCGTTGTTCTAGTTTCGTTATAAGTTTATTTCGGTTGACACGATCAAACGCCTTTGATGCATCTAAAAATGCGACGTGCATAGCTGAACCATGTTCAGTGTAGAACCTTAATAATTCCTTAAATGCAAACACGCATAACTCCGTTCCATGTTTAGGCTTAAAGCCAAATTGATTAGGAGTGGTTTCCAAGTACATTTTCATTCTGTTAAAAAGAACAGTGTCTATTATCTTCGAAAATATATTCGATAGACATATTGGCCTATAATTCCCTTTGTCGTTTATTCGTCTATTTTTGTCTTTAATAATTGGTACAATAACAGACTGTAACATTTCTTTTGGTAAATAACCATGCACTAGAATCGAAGACACAAGGATAGACAAAAGCACAGCGAGTTGATAATCAGCGAACTTAATATGTTCTGCACTGATACCGTCCAGACCTGGTGACTTATTTTTTGAGAGTCCATTAATAATATCCATCAGTTCAACTGCACCAACAGTCATTCCTGTATTGTCAGTGGAACAGTCATAACAAACTTTATCACATCGACTATCCTCCACATCATTAAATAAATGTTCATAATGATGCTTCCACATTGACCCGATGTTTACGTCACCGTGTATATTATCAATGTTTGTCGGAAGTTTTACTTTACTGTTCGTACAGTGCTTAATTTCTTTCCAGAATTTGCGGTGGTCTTTCTGACACAACCGTTCTGCAATGTTATCAGCAATGATAGTTTCTTTCTCCCTTTTACATTTTCTGATCGCCTGTTTGAATTTCATTCTGGATAATTTCATAACATTAAAAATGTCACCTTGTCTAGGTTTACCAGTCTCTTTCCATATACAGTAAGCATCACGGGCTGCACAATGAAGCTCTTTCACTCGCTCGCCATTTATCAGTGGTGGTTATGTCATTACTGGTGTGTGTTGTCAGTTGTGGCTGTGTCAGCAGCGAAGCTGCGTCAGCTGTAGCAGTATGAACCTTGAACCTTTGGGACCAAAGCCTGAGCGGCCAGGAGACTGTCGAAGAAGTGTGTTGGTGTTTCATGAACTGATGATGCCACAGCTGGCTTTGACTGAGATGGCGAATACACGGACAACCGTCATCTTGGTTTCCTTTGTAACGAAGCGGTTGTAGAAGGTTTTTTCTCACAATACGATTCCTTTCTTCACCGCAGTTTCCTCTAACTATCTATAGCCCGGCACACCGCAGTTTCCGCTAACTCTTTATGTAGCACGGCACACACCTTCGCACGGCCTTCTCCGTCGCCTGCTTCCAGTCATTGCCTTGAGTGTCCACCAAGGTTCGCACATCGTCAGTGAATTCCTGTTAGAACAAATCCATCTCGATGAGCTTCACGTTCTTGATATGTTTTCCACGCTGTTGCAAGTCAGTTCTCATCGTTTATGAAACTTTAAAATTTACGTTACTAACAATACAAAGGAGGAATACGCATAGATACTGCATCAAAGAGAATGCATAGGAAACACATGCCGCTATAATCTACAATTTATGGTGACATGCATTAAAGAGAAGGTCAGTATATAATGATTGATAAAAAACACATTTTAGCGTTTAGTATATACCCGACAAAAAAATCGTAATAACTGAACTCTCTATTGTGTTAAATGTCAAAACACAATGAAGTAACAATTTGATATGTTGTTTTAGTTAAAATTACGCTTCCAAAGCATAGTAATATGTTATTCTCATTATGCTAGTACACTTTAGTGCTTAAACTATGTAAGTCGGTGTATCTCATTCAGGTTTGTAGTGGGAAGCATTTCTTTTTGATCACGTGTAAACTAACCTAAATGCAATATGAATGTCAACTATGTATTACTAGTGTATATATGTGACTATATATAAGTTATTTGCAATTAAAAGGCTTTCGCGTGGCATTTTCTGACCATTTTCAAGTTTTTTTTATAAATGATAATCTCAGCAAAATTTGACTTGGATTACATATAAATCATACATGTGTACATATGCAATCTATTTTAAGGCTTGCATTTTAGATTTAATATTGGAATAAAGCATGTTTCTTTCTCAGTTTAATGCACACGGAAAGTTGCGTTTTGCGTGGTATCGGTTTATTAGTATTTAGATCATTCATTTACGCTAGCGCAACCATTTTTACATATTGTTTGCCCACATTTTTTACACATTATATAACATGTTATATACGAACTATATTTAAATGGCGGGATATTTAATAAAATAACATAAAAGTATCCAGGTTTCGTGAGAATCGACTACATATATATATATATACATACATATGCCTGCGTTTACATAATTTAGTATAAGCAATAACAAAAGAATGTAGAAATAAACCCAGGTCTGTAAACATATGTGGTGAAAGGAACGTTTTTATGATTAAGATACATACATATACGCTAACTGTGCTTACTTAGCAGATATTATGATCACTGTTTTGCCGTAAATGAAGTGAATGATGGCGCCAGTGTGTTTTGTGTCAAATCAGTCGCCGTTTCTAAATTGTAAGTACAGTACTTCACTCAAAGCAACTTTTCAAACAATTTGTTTGCATAAATTTGATTGAATAAATGATAGGTATTTATAAAATGAATATCTTGTGGAAAAGTTTGTTCAGTATTTTGTTGAAAAGAAGTTTTCTATTGTACACTGTAAAATACTGTTGTAGCCAATTTCTACCGAGCGTAAATCGAATATGCGGTTTTCACAATATTATCGATAGTTTTTTGTTCATGGAATCGATAGTCTAAAGCAGTACGAGTTACTTAATTAAATGGTATCCATACAACTTGTTAGCAAATTCTTATAGTATGTTTTTAGATAAATTCTTACGAATTTAAAAAGGAAAACTTTTTGGGGCACACGCACCCTACCACCGTTTTTCTGTAGAGTCATGACTCTATATATATGTACACATACACTGTATGTATAATTATATACATATATATGTATATATATATATATATACATATATACATGTATATGTGCGTCCCTGTCACATACACATCTCTGTGCAAAGCAACGATACAAGACCAATGTTGTTTGAAACAGGGCAACTTAATGACATTTATTCACTAACACATATTAAACAACACCATAGACAGACAGACAGACAAACAGACAGACAGACAGACAGACAGACAGACAGACATACAGACAGACAGACAGACAGACATTATTTATTTTGACCATCATAACTACATAAACTACAATATAAAATTCATTGTAAGGTCAGGGAGCTCCCATTAAAGGGATTCTTTGAGAATTTTAATATCTTTGTAGTGCACGCAATTATTAGGTAATCCTGTTAATATGATTATTTCATGTAATTATATGCCTTTATTTCATTAGAATTATGTTTTATTAATCACTAATGACCTTGACAATATATCGAAAAAATAACTCTGCGTACGCGGAGTTTCAACTTTGGGCCCACGTTCACGATCCGTATAAGGCATGCTCATGAATATTCGGGACTGTCCGTCAGACTTCGATTAGCTACGCCGAGTTAATAGATGCAAGAAATACGTCATCAACATGAGTATATGGGGATTAGCCACCGCCATGCGAATGAGTCCTGACCGATAAAATTATCAAAATGAAACGTGAACCAGCTGCTGTTTATGTCACAGATTCAGCAAAGAAAAGAAGGAAATTATACGGAATAAACGGAGAATGAACATAGCGACAGTTCATGACAGACGGATTGATTTAAAAGAA
Source organism: Paraescarpia echinospica (assembly GCA_020002185.1). NCBI lineage: Eukaryota > Metazoa > Annelida > Polychaeta > Sabellida > Siboglinidae > Paraescarpia > Paraescarpia echinospica. The sequence goes on from CM034535.1 coordinate 6,021,570, forward strand.
AAAACACCACCTTTTCATGCACGAAGCCGCCGATGCCGATGGCGCCGCCGATGTCATATTGAGTGATTGGCATTGTTTTTGCTGGAATATAAAAACTATGGTACTATCATGTTCAATTTTCACTAGGTTCATCTGGCTATACATTTTGAAGTGAAGTTTTAATAAAAAAACGTTTAGATAACAGAAACTTACTGAAGCCGAGAAATATTCAATAATGAAACCATTTTATTTGCATCATAAATCCACCTGCTATTTCCGTAAGCAATATAAATACGTCATACATCATTGAACACACTCACGGTATGAAGTAGGATAGGTGGTTATGTGCTTTCCTATCTACATAAGGTTTAATCTTAGTTTGAAAAATGTAGTTATGTAAAGAACATAACATTATTGTCGACAAAATATTAAAATATATTGCATCAGTATAAAAACATGTTTTATTTTGTACTGGGAGTGCAATAATTATTTGTTCTGCCCATCAATTAGAGTAAAAGATATTGAATTTGTTTCTCTCGAACTCCTGTTTCGATAACAAATAAAATAACCACTGTATGATGGAAATAAACTTATAAAATTACAAAACTTTAAAAGTAATGCATATTTTAAAACACTATTTTCAGTCATCATTGGTGTATTTAGCTCAAGAAGGTCCCTAAAACATTTTGAATGTTGTGGAACATTTATATTTTATGAATTTTCAAAATGATTGTAAATGCAACTTTGTCGACACCTTTTTATACACTACTCCCAGTATAGTTCACATAATACAAACTTGTTCCAACAAATTTGAAAGAATATGCTACAGAACACAATCCAAACATGATGAGCATAAGAAAGCATAAATTGTATTATGTACTCCTACTTTGCAACATAATGACAAGGTGATGTGCATTTGGATGCACAAATCGATCGATTGCACAAATCCATTTGAAACGTAGTGATGTACATATTCCCAGCAGAAGCCACACGGAACTAATGTGGCAGAACAAAGTCAGACATCTTCTTCACCGCTGTGTCAGTTAACATATTGTACTATCAATAGCACTGCTATGCATTTTGATACACAAAGCTATCAGATGCACACATCCATTTGAAACTCGAAGCGAGGTACAACTTCCCAGTAGATGTCGCACAGAACAGAATGGGGCAGAACAAAGTCAGACATCATCTTATGTCAGGTGACCCATTGTCCAATTAATGGCACTGTTAAGCAGAGCTCTTCAATTTCCTCTTTCCATCAGCTCAGCTATTTCCAATGTTCCTGCAAATAAACAAAGTTGAATTTAGGAAACTGAGCCTAAATATAAGTTAACTCAACACTGTGCAGATTAATTCAGTTTAGATATTGGATTATGGGACTTATCACCAAGTGTATAGCTGGCTAAATGGAAAAGAAATATAAGAGAACCTTGTGTTGATTCAGTCAGACTAAAATCCCACTCCATTACTTTGGCCTACTTTTAATTTGCTTCTACATAATTACCTATATGCATTGGTCATATACAGTGCATTCCAGATAACTCGAACTCACATAAGTGAATTTTTGCTAAGTTAAGTCAATCTTTTCCTCAGTCCAGGGCAAAGGTCCCAATAAGGGGACCTTCTGATAACTTTCTAGTTATCAGAAATTCCACTTATCAGTATTTTCATGGGTTCCTGGAAGTTCGACCTTATCCAGAGTGCACTGTATATTTTCCTTTATTCTTGCTCTAATAATTAATGTTGTATTTAATGTAATTATACATATCATATGGGCCATTCTCGTGAAAAGTGTACAGTAACATGTCAAAAATAAATGTTTAATTTGTTTTTAGTGAGTACTATTATTATAAAATGTGCTATTCACATGAAGCAGCACAATTTTATCTGATCTATTATTATATTTTTAAAATATATTCATGGATAAAAACTTATGTATACTAGAGTGCAGATCTGCTGGTGCCCAAAATTCGTGCATCGCAAAATTCCGTGGCAACATGGTATTGTGTACTTTTTAACAAACCTAAAACGTTTACATTGAATGATGACATGCCAGCCAGGTTGACTAACAAACGTAGCTGTAGCATTAAAAACAGTCTGTGAACGTATGAATCTCACATTTTTATGTTTCGGTTCAAATAATTGGGAAAACGGGGACTTTTCAAAAACGGTTAACTGGAATTTTGAAAGGCAATACCTGTGGCTGTAGTCGGCTGTACTGTAGACACACATACCCAAATCACAGATTTAGGCAAACAAATTACATCAACGACCAGGTTAATCCTCTTGCTATGGTTGCATATACTTATATTTTAGTGTGCATTTTCGTTCACTGCATGTCAAATACCGGACAATGCAGTTTTATTAACTAGAAAGGCGAGACCCTTGCTTAGGCTAAGGCTATGTTAGTTACTGTAGTAGAGGCACGACAGACTCGGTGACAGTCCCAGCGGCAGCCGACACCTCCTGCAGCCGTCCGCGTCGGCGGACGTTATAATATCCTATTTAATCGAAACGTTACTCGGAAACGACATTCACATTCACATTGGGTGAACTGAGCAGGAGCTTCGGCACCATTCCGGACAGCACCAGACATAAAGCCTCCAATTGCACAACCTTGTCTCTTAACGCTCGCCAAAAAAACCCACCTTGAGATTCTCCAAAAACCTCGATTTGCACCCCGCCCCATTGAGTCTCGCAAAAAAAAAAACACATTCAGGCTTTCCAAAAACCTCGATTGGCACCTCCCTTAGGCTCGCCAAAACCCACCTTCAAGCTCAGATTTATTGGGGAGAGTGCCAAAACCATATGTCTGCCCCCACCGAATTTCGTTAGGGACAGCTTTCCCCTTTGCCCCCCCCCCCCGTGTTCCCGCGCCTATGGTGTCAACTCACAATAATATTTATTGATGGAATTGCTTTAACAAGATTGAAATCCAGAAGACAAATTACTTCAGATGGCGTATATTTGTTGATTTTGTTTTTAAGCGTACAGTCTATTCACGCTGCTGGAATTCACACAGGGAGATATTATGTTATATTCGGTTGTAATCCATTTAGAGAATGAATAGTTTCACACACACGCACGCACACTTAAATGAGAAAACCTCCATAACTATCAATGAGTCCACATCCACTCAAAATCTTAGAAACGTGTCTGACTACCTGTTAATCTCAAGGTCTTTAGGGTTGGCAGAGCACATTCTTTTGATATGGTCTCCGGGTATATATATGTATATATATATAATATATTTGTCTAACATATTTCTAAGATATATATATATATATATATATTGGCCTAGTAAGGTGAGATAATAAATATGTGTGTCATCAGCATATTAGGGATCCATCCAAACTCGAATGATGTATCTAGTCTAATAAATGTACAGTTACAATAATATATGTACGCACATTTGTATGTAGGTGTGTGTGCGTGAGTGCGCGCAACATTTTACAGTTACAATAATATATGTACGCACATTTGTATGTAGGTGTGTGTGCGTGAGTGCGCGCAACATTTTACTGTTAGCAGGTCTGTAGGCGGGGGGAGATGAGATGGGGGTAAACGCAGTCTTAGACAAGAGTTCCGGCTCGTGGGAACTTGTTCCGCTTAGAACTAGTTGTGCTTGATTTTAAAACGTTCCGTGAAACAATAATTTTGACAACGCAAAAATGTTGAACATTATCTAACACTACCCATCGACACCGCAAAAAACACCAACTGTGGCCCGTCCTTCTTTCTAGGTCATGTCCGCAACGTTTGTGTGTGTGCTTGCGTGCGTGCGTGCGTGCTTTCGTGTATACATGTTTGCATGCGTGCGTGCGTATTGCGAATGTGTGCGAGCGAGCGTGCATGTTTGCAAAATATACTGTAACCCACACATGTGCCTTGCGTGCTTGCAGGTGCCGACTTACAGAGACGTATTTCCGCAGCACTGGTGGCCCCCCAAAGGAGATAACTACACCTGCCCACCAGGTACCGTCGCTTTACACTCTCTTATGATGGCAAGCCTAGTGTTTAAGTTTGTATCGTAGTAAAACTAATATAAAGTTTGACGGGCTATTTCTGTTCTTCACATAAAAATACAGCATCCATGTACACTAACAAATATAAATCCGCCCACCCCGAGAACCGGGGTGGGCGGGTTCTTTTTAAATAATCACCTTGTGCTAGAGTGTGCGCTTGGTAAATGTAAAGTTAACTGGCTGAATGGTTTATTTAATGACTCGATCGTAAAATGACGCAAATACCAGTATAAGGTATGTGTCAATATATCATGCGACCGTAGTTACGTAAGTACCACACATTTTAGTTGCACACTGCATTTCTCATTCCTACCATCGCACACGCTAATAGCACGTTATTTCGCCCTGATGGAACTACGCCATCATTGGCGCTATGCTACGACTATGGTGACAACATATATATGCATTTTACATGTTTATTGGTCACTATTGGCAAACCCCAAATTCCAGAGTTTTCTGTTCGCATTCCTTAATAACAAAGCTGGTGGATTTTTGTCTGCGTGTTATTAACATGCAAGTCCATGTCAAATGTTTGACCGTACCACGTCACCACAAGACAAACGTCTATAGGCGACGTATCGACTGGGAATCAGAAAGCAAATGATAATAGAATGTCTGCTAACGCCCCGATCTCGGCTCCCTATCCCTATCCCGATCGCGCCACGCGCTCAGTTCAATCTTTCAAGAAAACACATTTAAACAAACCCCTCTAAACAAAGCAGCGACCCCGACAAGAACAGCGGCTCGCCCGCTCGAGTGGCCGGAATGATCATTTGACCGTACGGCTTACAATTTTACAACGTTATGTCTGTGGGTTCTTGGTCTCAGCTAGTTGTAAGATCCATGCTCACACGTTAGGTCCACGGTTTGGTGTTGTCGTTGTCCTGAATATATCTGCCCACCGGTCATTTTCTTATGTCGGGCAGTTCCTAAGAAAGGCGATCAGTGGGTTTAACAAAATCTCCGTACCATAATGATAGTTGTCGCTTTTTAAATGCCAGCAGCGGAATATGTTTACTGTGTTCTGTTGATTTGTTTAAGCACTTCTTTGTTTGTGAGATGGCGGGGATTATCATATTCTTCTTCTCGCATACTGATATAATTTTCTCTTGCAGTATTTGACGTCCAACTTTCACGGATGTAAACCTCGATCACCTGTAATATACACTGTTTTAATGTTTTATCTGTGAGTGGTTAATGCTCCCCTGTGAAGTTGTTTTCATCTTTGCAGTGATTACAAGTCACAAAGCCGTCAGAGTATTTGCTGACTGATTCCACGAGTCGTTGTAGGCCGTGTATGGTGTCAGAGTGGGTGGTAATGTCATCGAGAGAGTCCAGGTCTGACGAACGTTCCACCTCAATCAACACAATCCCTTCATTGTTTCTGGTTACTTGGTCCTCCCGCCGTTCGCCATCTACCACAGCTCGCATACGGTTCAGTACCATCAGGCTCTGGCAGCTGGAACACTTTTCCTGGTATAGACAGAAGTGTCATACCTCTCCCTGTGTCACATTCTGTAAAAGTTCACTTCAAAGGGATACAGATCATAGTGCCGTGTATAAACCTTCACCTGCATGACGGAGTGCCTTGGAAGTTGACAGACGTGATAGTAATATTTCCCAAATGTTAGAAAAGCACACAGCATAGCGTTACATAAACGCCATAATGCGCTCGCTGATACCCGTTGTTTGTTCAAAATGACGAAGGTCGGAGAGAATGTGAACTTCACGTCCATCGATACATCCTAGTCGTGAGGAGGAAAACGTTAGCCTTCCCGCATAAGCAAGATCGATTATAAGTACATCCAGAATTCCAAGGGCTTCGAGTAAACAATTCAGTTATGTTGATAATGTATTATTATCGCATGTTGATTTTATAAGAAAAAATATGTGTAGTTTAGGCTTAGGCCTAGATACTCAGCAACACAATGGGACAAATTTCCACATATACGAGTTCCACTTTGTCTGAAAACGCACCCTCGTAAAATTACTCCTCGCCACGGGACTGCTGGAGGTGCTAATGCGAAACCACAATGTCCACCAACCTCACGCACCATTTTATTGTCTGCATTATGAACCCCCATTTGAACATGCAGCGCCCTCTGCATTGTGAAAACCGTAACCCCACACGAACTAGTGGCGCCCGTGGAGTCTGCATATTGCGAAGATGTGAATCCCATTGTGAAAAAGCTGGTTACCGGCCTGAGTCTGATGGCGTATTTTTTGCGAAACCTGTTTTGGTTCAGTGCGACAACGCTCCAAAGTGGGATTCTGTTATAGAATACTAGCTGAGTTACCCGGCGTTGCCCTGGGAAAAAAAAGGCAGTGATACGGTGATCTTTTACTTTCTGACCTAACCATAAAAAGACCACCTACAGCCGCCAAACTTCTCCTCACATATCTTACATACATATACACACACTACATTACAAAAACAATTCTCTTACAAGTTACATTCCCATAACGATCAAAATTCTCAAAACAAACTCAAGTAAAACTAGACGTCGCCAGCGGCGAATACTCGTAGCTCCGCTGTTACCATAACATTTATATTGTGTCAAGACGTATATGAGCTTCGTAGACATTCCGTTCGTTGGCTCTATCATTAGTGTGTGCGTAGAGTCCCTGCATGTATAAATACAGAGTCACTCAGCGATCCGCCATTTTGAATTTGAACTGGTAGCGTATACAATATCATTACGTTCACACGTGAATAACAGAGGGCGCTCCGCGAGTGACTATACTTGGTATATAAATGAGTGCGCGTGTTCGCGACACCTCGACACAATATCGATTTTACGGTAATCGCGGAGATGCTGCCGGTGATGTCGAGTTTTACTTGAGTTTGTTTTGTGCATTTTGATCGTGATGGAAATGTAAAAGATTTGTTTTTGTAACGTAGTGTGTGTATGTACATGTAAGATAGGTGAGGAGAAATTCGGGGGCTGTGCCTGAGGCTGAAGCCTGAAGCCTGCAGTGTAGGCTGTAGATGGTCGTTTTCATGGTTAGGTCAGAAAGTAATATCGCCCTGGCCTAGTTGTTAGGACAACCTTCTGCCAGAAATCTCAATCACTCACCCGTCTAACTGTTGAAATTTCAGCCCGATACATACAAAACTAACAAACAGAACGAACTGTTTTATAATATAAAAAGGTTCTTTCGCTAGGTGGCAACACTAAACAAGGTGGCCTTCACCCTGGCCTTGTATGAACTCGACACATTTGTTGCGATATGGAATACGCTTGCGTTTGTTAAGTAAATAATTAAATTTTTATTTATGCCGTATTTCTTTGTAAATTTACAACAAACGACCTGCCAATCTAGTACCTAGATGCAACTTTGAACAACCATTAAAATGCGTACAAAGGACGCAGCGGAACATGGAAGTTGGAAAACGGCGTCCCGTCTTAAAAACCGCATAATATCGCTCATATTTACAAAACCGGTGTCATGCGAAATTACTCGCATTGCCAAATTCCTTCTCCAGTATAATCTGTTATGGTCTCCATTCTGTTTTCCAGCCAAATCGGTTAATTATTTGATTGTCTCAATAATTACCTGTTGTCTCAATTACCACAGCTTTAAATTAGGTAGGGATGTCAATAGACGCCAAGACGGCGCCGCTAATTCAGTCGAACGAGAATTCGTTAATATTTTGCCCTCTTCAAACTTGTTTCCACGTAACAACGCATTGATCGTAAATTTTTTTCTTTTGAATAAAATTACATGATTTTTTTAAATGTTATTGTTCAGCTTAGCCTCAATGTTCATATAATAATTATATTTTTTAATAAAACACACAAGAATCAATTCAAAATAATTTGTCTCGTTCTATTAACTACCGGTATTTAATATTGTATTACCTTATTGTTCCATCTATAAAACTAATGCACATTTGATTGCTAGGCTACTTAACTTTCATTTAATCGATGTTGCACTGTGCTCAGTGTACAAATTACCTGTATAGTTCACCTTGGTCAATTCATTGATTACAAAAATAATCAATTAATAAATAGTATTTTCTACCAAAAAAACATAATACTGATGAAATCCTCAGCTTTCGATTGCTATATTACACATTATGACCGTTGTAAAATAATCCATCTTGTTAGTAATTAATTAATCTTTTTATATTAATTAATTGAATAATTCATTAATTAATATATTGTTCAGTCTACTCAAATGGTATACATACATTGAATGCAGAACCGTGCATTTTTAATTTGCTATATTACACTGGTCACTATAAAATGTTAGTTGTTAGTTAATATTGTTCTATTAATTAATTAATGCATTTTTCTGTCTACTGGAATTGTAGGTACTGTTGATTGCTGAGCGCTTCAGCTTTTATTTGCTGTATTACACGCAGTAATCACTTACACATTCATCTTGTTTTTAATTAATTAATTTCTTATATTAATTAATTAATTAACATATTGTTCCATCTACACATATGGTATACATATATTAAATGCTGAGCTGTGCAGCTTTATTTTGCCATATTACACACTGATCACTACAAAAATGCTATATTGTAAAAACATTCACTGGTACTGTATAGGAGATAGGCTTACAATCTGAAAAATTTGTTAAATTTTACATCTTCAAAAATTCATATCTCGAAAAATACTTTACCGATTTTACTAGTTTTCACTTTCTCCTGGGTTCCACCATACAATATATACAGGGTTGGGGTTTAACCCGGGTTAAACTGGTTTTGCCCAGCCTGGCAGATTAAACCCGGGTTAAACTAAGCTTTACTCAATCTGAGATATCAGGACGATATTATCAGAGGGACACTCTCAATATTAATACAGTTGGTATGTAGATTGATGATGGTTTAAAACTGTAGTAATATTATTGATGTAATAAAAGATGACAACTGCTCTTTAAATAAGTCTGTCAATGTGTCTAGCTAGCTATGGCTTTATGATAATCAGATGATATTCGTGCTATTAGGGTATTATGTTACTGACTGATACAACTTTTCTGCACATTGATTGCATAAAGGTTACAAAGGTGTCCCTTCAGATGTAAGTATTTTTCCCAGCTAGAAACCCCAAATTAATGTCCACCTTATGCAAACAACTTTCAGACCATAATCCCTTTATGTGTTTAAACAAGGCCAGAAAGTCAAAAATAAAAGGGACTTAAATTTTTTATCTGTGCCATAGCCATAAAATGCATGTCCCTCTCACACTGGACACTGCCATTAATTACTAGCTGAGTCTTCTAAAGAAGTGCAGTGATTCCAGTCAGACAACCTACACCAGTACAGCCTGGTGTCAGCTTGCAGGGTATGGAACAGGAGGATATAGAGCCTTGGAGACTGGCAGGTGGTAATCTACCCTCTCAGCACTTGTGTTCACTGCCAACAACTGGATTCATCTTCCATCCTCTAAAGTTACCAGAGCTACCACTGATTCATGGTCAAATAGATTAGCTCAACCCACCAACTAAGAGAATAGGCAACACTGTGAGTGTCAGTGTCCTAAGTGAGGCCTAAGCATTGTTCTCCAATTGCTGAATAGATCAATTAACCCTGCCCCCCAGACCCAAGTGGGTGACATTGTGCACAAGTGTTCATTATATAATCCTTAGTGATTGTTCAGAAACTTTGACAAAACTGTCATGTGTGAAAGATGATATGAAAACAATAATACATGTATGTGCATTTCTATGTTAACAGCGATTCTTCTCTGTTTCATATTAATAATAAAGCTGTATGAAACACTTTGCCTGCTTTATTCTTTCATATTGTGATAAAATATGCCTAAAAAATAGTTTAACCCGGGTTTAACCCAGTTTAGCCCAAAATTGAGGTTTAGCCCAACTCGGGTTAAACCCGGGTTTAACCCTTTGGCGGGTTAAACTTGCCAACGTTGAATATATAACAATATATATCTGCAAATTTAAATTTTCAATGACATCCCTACTTTAAGCTTAGCTGCGTCTCTCTGAGATAAGATGGTAATGGGTGAGTGTAATATCATATGATACGGCAATGGTAATGAGACTAACGCGGTCTCAAGAAATTGCGAGACCGCACATGCGCAGTGTGGTGTATGTGGAGTAATGTTGCATGCAAGGGATTTCGCACGACACGGGTGTTAACGCGAACATAAGATTGTATGCTAAAATCAGCTGCATTAACATCTCGCTTGAAAGAGCCTTGATCACCATACAACAAAAGAATGTATACAGCTGTACATGTTGTTCAACTAAACGTAGTCTAAATTAGAGCTAATCTATGACTGTCAATGAACAATGTGTTACATATTATAACTAAAACATTCCCAAACCCTGAAACAGCATCTAGGCGGATCCAGGGAGGTTGGGGGGCACAGTGACATGCCCCCCCTAGACCTTTGTAATTTTGCGTGCCCATAGACCTTTTTGAATGGGTCATGTGACCATGCCCCCCCTAGGTCTAGACCGTTTACAAGAAGATGACGTTATGTCGCAGCAGCTGTGAAAATGTATTGACAGCACCCCCCCATCTTCCATATCACAGTCTAGCCAGCCGCGAGCCAATGGAGAAACTGAAGAACAGATGAAAAAACAACAGTGTAGGGCAAATAATTTTTAGCAGCACCCCCATCTTCCGATGTCACAGTCGAGCCAAGCCAGCGGAGAAGCTGAAGTTATTGTCTACACCATTTGGTTCGGCCGCCAGTGGAGGTTTTATGTCCCCCCAAACTCGCTTTCTGGATCTGCCCCTGAACAGCCCTATGCCTTGGGTCTATCTAGGGCTAACATAGTAATACTATCATATATTATATAGTAATCATAGGAGTGGTTTATTTTCAGAGTTTCCCTTTTCTAGAAGAGTCCACTACAGATAAAAAATTCTCCCCTGCATGGAATTTTTTTCCCCTGGCCTAGGCCTAGCATGGATACCAGGTAAAAGGGCCCAGCAGCTTATGGCTTGTCTTTGGAGTCACATCCAAAAGAAATAGGCAACATGGAATGAATGACATTGCCCAGGTTTAGAAACAGCAATCGGTAGTGTGTCAATGTGTCATTATTTCACTTGTCTATTTTCAGGATGGCGAGTAAGAGCAGTCACATGTTATAAAGTGTTCAAACAGAAACTCACTTGGCTGGACGCACAGTCTGTCTGTAAGAAGTAAGTCTTGGTCCAAGTCAGACTTAGTAATCTTTTACCTGAGTCTTAAATGGCTTATATTATTAGGGCTTTATGAAGACGATCTTACCTGCATTTTTCTATGTGTAGATGCAGTCATTACTGATATTATTCCACATCACTTCCAGTGCAGAGATGTCGGAAATTATTTTAAAATTGTGTATCTTAGACCAACTTTATTCAGCATAATCAATGTAAACACATATCGGGCAATATGATGCACATACAAAAACAGAGCGATTTAGTGGACAAGTAAGCAATGTCCGACAATAAAATTTTACAAAAAACATTTAAAAAAAACATATTTTATGTAACAAAATATAGAAACAAATTTTGTTCTTAAGAGATTTTACATTAAACATGCATGTAGTACGTATTAGCAGAAGTGTGCATTACTTGTTTGTGTACGTGTGTGTGTGCATTGTCCAACAAAGTAAATATACCAAAAAAATAAAAGTTTGTTAAGAACAAAATATGAAAACCTATTATTTTTTCTTTAATAAATTCTGAATAAACAACAGAATTTTGTGGAAGTGCGAATATTTTTTTGCAAATTCTCAGACATGTGTATGCAATGTCTGATGATGTAAATTTATCAAAAAATTTATTGTGATAAATACAAAAATGTAACAAAATAGAGAGAAAATGGAATTTTTTTTTTATTTTACATTAAACGCTTTTTCTGAAGCGCAGATAAATTTGTATGCAATTTCGTAGACATTGCTGAAGTGTTCAGTTCAAGAACTGTTGGGACGGCCAAATCAACACGACTCCAGTGTCCACATGTCTACTTAAGCTTCCTGTTATGTTTTATTAAAATCTAGGACCAAGATAATTGTGATATCTAAAATAACAAATTTATGTGAACTGAGTACGATTAATCAGGCATATTAATACTTTCAGTGATAGAATGTATTAGCTGTAAAATGATGCCGTTTTTGAAGAGTTTAATTGGCAGTGATTGTTAAAAATGTTTTATTTTCATAACATGTGAGTATAATATTACAATTCAATTCTTTGTAATTATCACACAAGATTGTAATTGATGGAAGCATTAATCAACCATTCATCGGCACAATTGATTAAACTGAACAACACGTACTAACTGACATACTTTTACTTTTCTGACTGCAGTTCTGGCGGTCAACTCGCAAGAGTTGAGGAGCTGACCAGCAATATATACATTGGTGACCAAGTAGCTGCTGTCAAACCTGTCGTGTCAGAATACTGGATTGGTAGGAACACATTGTCACTTCACTGGGTGCTACAGTTATCAGCATACTAAATAAATAAAGCACTTGTGTGTTAAATGGGTGTACACAATAGCAGATGCCATTTTTACAGAAGTCTGAAGAAACATTTGCAAAAGAGATCATGCATATCCCAAATCTCTCTTTTAGAATACAAATTTAATCGATTTTGTGAAAGCCATGTTGTTATCAAGTACATACCTCAAGTATTTATAATACAAAATAATACTTCTCTACTGATTTCCTTGTGAAATGCACAACATAGGGTGTCCACCTAGAATAGATTACCAGTAGTATTACAGCTATATATATATATATACATATATAATATGGATATATATATATAATATATATATGTGTATATATGATATATATGTATATATATAATATAGATATGTATATATATAATACACATATATATGTATATATATATATTTACATATATATATATATATATGTTTTACCAAATAGTTAATAATTGACACCAGAATAATACTGTTGATCATTACAACTGAAGTGTAATTGGACTTGTAATTGACCTAATGTACATGTTTTCGGAATTGTCTTTGATCAAATGTATTTGAACTTCAAACCCTGAATCACATCTCTGCTTTGTTTGTCCATTGTTGCCAAATTCCAACAGCTAGGGCCCAGTAAAAATGCTGTTATAATTTGTACAAAACTTATCAAAATTGCTGTGCCAATGAGTTAACTGATCAAAACTATTAATATTGCATATTTGAATGCAGGCTGAAATCTACGTCACTACAGAAAATAACATGAAATATTATTAGTACAATGTTGGTGTGATATTACTTATCAAACAATTTGGTCCTAGCATTTGTGATAGTCAGTTCATTTTTAATACTTGGTAAACAAAAAAGGTCCAGTAGTGAGGCCAACCCTACACCGGACTTAAGGCCAAAGAGCACTGCAATACCTTCCTAAAAGTAACAGGTCATTAAACTGCTATCATTCATTCATATAACAGTGCAACCTATGCCTGACTGGTCCATATAATTAAGGGTCTAAAAATAATTGACAAATTGCAAGTTGGTCAATACAATTTGCTATGTGAGACTCGGCAAGTGAAGGTCGAAGACAAATGTCTGGGACATTATCATCATTAGAGCAAATTGGCTCTAGAATGATACATGTAGTGGCCGTATGGGGAAAATAAACTGTTGCCCCATACTTTGTCAGAGTACGCCTGAGAGTGGTCCATTTTTCATCCAGTGCAGGTGGTGTCTATACATCACAGCTATTCACATCTTCCAGTTGTCTAACATAACATGAAAGACTCGGATATGATATACCGCTAAAGTGAGGCACTTAAATTTACTTTGTCACTATTTATGCTGTGAACTATAGCAGTTACATGTGAGGAGAAAGTTGCAATTATAGTGGTTCCTACATTTATGTATATTACAATGGGGGAATAAATGGGTAATAGTAATGCTGTTTATCATCATTAATGACAGCTTTGGAATACAGTTACTGTTGCTGGAAATTGTATGTGGTTCTTGTGAAAACATTTTCACTCAAGAAAACTCAGATAAAAGGTGACAAATTGTGAGCTACCTTTAAGTTTAATATGTAGAACTGCCATGGTATATGTGAGGCCAGGCATGTCAGGCAATTGCACTTTTCATCTAATTAAATGAGTAACATGATTTGCTTATAATATCTGGTCAGATTAAAGTATTTTCTATGCACTTGTTTCAACTGAGATTACTGCCCACTAAGACTGCCCACTAAGACTGCACACTAAGACTGCCCTCTAAGACTGCCCACTAAAGACTGCCCACTAAGACTGCCCACTAAGTCTGCCCACTAAGACTGCCCACTAAGACCGCTCCACAGACCTTCATTCCCAAGGGATGGTTTCTTTGGTTTGCAGTGCAAATAACTGCAATTAGCATTGGTTCAGTCCAATCAATACACTGTGTGGGATTTATGATCCAAAGTGACTATTACCTTTAATTTTGCATTAACACAATATGTTTAACTCACTAGGTAACACCGCTGTGGTAATTGATTTCCCCGTGATATGACAAACCACCCAACCCCCAAGAATTGTTAACACATCTTGGGAGATTGTGAACATATGCGACCACCCCAATATTGTGTTTGACTTGATGATGTTGCGTGTTTGAAGGTTTCACTAGAGAGGGTGCAGAAGGTGAAAATGACGCGTTCTGGAGTGATGGCTCTCAGACGAACACAGTCATTGGTCACTGGCTACTTGGTCAGCCTGATGAACGGTCTGGACATTGTGTTAAAGTTCTACGTGACGCCAACCGCCTGTACCCGTGGACCATGCACTGGTGCACAGACAGGCTGCCTTTTATATGTCAGTTAGACGCCTGTCTCCAAAGTGAGTTACTTGTTGTGTTTCACCCCACATCTGTGTTTTTATATGTAGACATGAAAGGATTTTTACCACGTACAAGCGACATTTCTGAGAATCGTTCCAATATGTTGTGGCCCTGTTGACTGCTTGAAACATTTAGAATGTTAAATGCCACAGCCTGACTATACCATTAAGAATTGAAAGGTTCATTCATGCCAGCTTGTCTTGCTATCTGGCTACACACACTTGCATACAGAGGCTGTGAATGTCTGCTCCATTACCCACAATTAGCCAGGGAGTTAACTGAATCAGTTATACAATGCCACATATTGCAGTTAGGAGTGTAGGAACCATCCAATGTCAAAATGACGATATATTTCTACCGGTTTTAATCTCACCTAATATTTATTACGTAAGATCGAAAAAAAGATTGAATTCCAACTTGAACTGCGAAATCGATTTGAGATACTACAGGAACTAGACGACATTGTCACCATCAGCGAAAACATCACTGAGGTGATCCAACTAAGTGCAACAAGTGTAGCCAAAGCAATCAACAGGCATGTAGTGACGAGAATATCATCACCGACACGAGCACTAATGAAGAAACGACGAGAAGTGGTGGATAATGGCGACCATAAAAAACAAATAGAGTACGCAGAAATATGCAAGACCATCAAAAAGAAATCGAAGGAGGACATCAGAAAGTACAAACAAGAGATCATACGAGAAACGATTATGTCATCAAAGAGCCTGAAGAAAGTAAGAAGAACACAGGAACTAGGCCAAGACAGACTGATTACACTTCTAGACAAGCAGGGTAGAGAAATACAAGACCAAGAAATGATGGAATTCTACACTGAGCTATACGAAAGTGAACAGAGTACCATAATTCACACTGACCCAAAAGAGGTACCAGAGAAAACACCATGGGAAGTGGAAGCTGCGTTAAGAGATATGAAGAATGGGAAGACATCAGGCAATGACCATGTAAACATTGAAATATTAAAAGCAGGAGAAGATATCATCTCGAAGACACTGGCTAAGCTGTATACTAAATCAGAAAGACGAATACCCACCGCTTGGAAGAATGCAAAGATGGTGATAATCTTCAAGAAGGGAAATAAGAAAGATTTAAAGAACTACAGACCGATATGTCTGTTATCATACATCTACAAATTACTCTTAAAGAATCTAACGAAAAGACTAGAGAAGACACTGGACGAAAACCAACAACGAGAACAAGCAGGATTCAAAAGCAGGTACTCAACGACATACCACATACACGTCGTAAACCAACTGAAGGAGAAGTGCCGAGAATATAATATCCTGCTCGGCATCGCTTTCGACGACTACGAGAAGGTTTTCGACTCGGTGCAAACTCAACCAATAGTGACCTCTCTTCAAGAATTGGGGATAGAAGATGTGTACATCGATCTCTTGGAAGACATCTACACCAACAGCTCGGTGACAGTCCACCTACACAAAAAGAGCAACAAGATCAACATCAAGAGAGGAGTACGACAGGGTGACACCATATCGCCCAAGCTGTTCACGGCAACACTCGAAAGCATATTCCGAAGACTGACCTGGGAAACCAGAGCCTTGAGGATAGACGGAGAATATCTCAGCCATCTTCGCTTCGCCGATGACATAGTCATATGCACTACTACACCGCAAGAACTACAAAACATGCTCCAGGAGCTAGCTGATGAAAGTGAAAAACAAGGTCTAAGGATGAACATCTCGATGACAGAAGTGATGGTAAGAAATGACACACCAATATATAACAACACGACTCAGATAGAGAGCGTTGAAAGCTACATCTGTCTGGGATAGCGATACAATCGGAGAAAAAACCAAGACAAGGAGATTAAAAGAAGGATCACTGCCGGCTGGACAGCTTTCGCCAAACACCGGGACATTTTCAAGGGTATCTTTGGAACCTGCTTGAAGAGACAAGTCTTCAACTCATGCGTACTTCCAGCGATGACATACGGTGCAGCAACGTGGGCACTCACCATCCAGGCAAAGAACAAGCTAGTAGCCGCACAAACAAAGATGGAAAGAAGTATGTTAAACATCACATATCGGGAGAGAAAAACAAACATCTGGGTAAGACAGAAGACAAAGTGGACCTGGGCAGGGCACATTAGCAGACTACGAGATAACCGATGGACATCGCGTATCACAACCTGGAGACCTTACGAAGGGAAACGTTCTAGAGGAAGACCAGCGAGACGGTGGAGAGATGAACGAGACGAGTACTGGAAGGGCACCACCTGGCAGAGGATAGCACAAGACAGGCAGTTATGGAAAAGACATGCTGAGGCCTTCGCCCAACCACGGGATACTATGGCTGCACAATGATGATGATGATGATTTATTATTAGTTTATTTTATAGACATTAGTTATCATCTTACTACTTTAATCCTACTTGATCCTTATAATTGTATGACTCAATGTAATTAATTATTTTATTCCATAGATACATTTTAGGTCTAATGCACGTATTATTAAATTACGTTTTAACTGTTTAATGTACAATTCTTTGTTGTATTGTTCTTAAATTATTTTATGATCTACATGTTTAGTGGAATGATTAGTGATTTTGGCGCTATATAATTTTTTATTTTAGTATTTATTATTATTATTAATTAGACTTGCCTCATTGTATGGTTGTCTGACTTGTCTCATTGTATAGTTGTCTGATTTGTCTCATTGTATAGTTGTCTGACTTGTCTCATTGTATGGTTGTCTGACTTGTCTCATTGTATGGTTGTCTGACTTGTCTCAATGTGTGATTGTCTGACTTGTCTCATTGTATGGTTCAGTGTTTTGCCTAGGTTTTCAAAAGGGCAGGGTGCCATTTTAGTAAAGGGCACACACAGCGCGGTAAGCAATGGTTAAAAAGGCACTTGTGACATGCGACTAAAATAGGTAACAAGACATAGTAGCAGTGTACAGCTTGTAGTTTAATATCGTACTACTTACATGTAGTATATTATGTACACAGTGTATACGTATATATATGCATTATAATATTGGCTTGGGCAAGTATTTGTAGAACAAAACACAATATTTAGCTTTACATGACTTTTTAGTTTGTGTCAATCTCTATAATATTCAATATACATAGAGAATATTATACAGGTAATATGTGTGCCAAATTTCTTTGGGCTAGACTTAGCATAAATTGGGATATGTTCGATTTTGAAAATTAAAAATGTACAAGCAACATAGTAATGTTGAAAAATGACATTTATATAAATGTGGACAAATGTGTGATTATATAGTACATAATATAACATATTTTATTTTATTAAATTGGCATATCTTACCTTAATTTAGCAAAACACAATATCCAGCATGATATAATGTTTTATATATAAATTCACATCATATTTAATATTCTCAGAGACTATTATATAAGCAATAGGTATGCAAGATATTGTTGGGCTAGGCCCATATGTCAAACATTAAAATAATTATAGACATGCATAGCTAATTTGTAGTTACATTTTATTTACAAAAAAAACAATCTAATTTTTAACAGTCAGTCAATAAACAAAAAAGTTATTATTACTAGTTTTAAACCACCTTCCAAATAATAATTATTACAGGTAGCTACTGCTAGATGCTTTGGCAAAAGAAGACGCTAGCTGCCATCAACCTTAGCACCCTTGGCTAGTCTACTGCACACGCACGTGACGCCTTGATCTAGAAACGGCACGCCTTACAACAATCATGAGCGACATCATGTGCCGGCGGGTCGTTGCATATTGAGGGGAGCAGGTTCTTTTAACGTGCATAATACATAATTATTCACTACTATTGTTGAGCTATGTTATACTAAGCGATTAATGGCGACCAAAATAGGAGTCGAGATAGTGGCACTCGAACAATCGAAATGACTGCGTGGCGCGATAGGGATACGTAGTTGACATCGGGGTGCTTGCAAACGATCAAGTGTCTGCAAGCGCCCCGATCTCATGAGGCATCCATTCCCGATTGTGGGATGCGCTCAGTTGGGAACAATATAACTGTGCGTGTGGCACGATCGGGATGCGTTTCGAGATCGGGGCACTCGCAAATTAATATACACAGTCATGTAGCCGTCTGTAGCCACGAGTAGGGTTACGTGCAAAAGCAGGGCATCGTATAAAAAGGCAGGGTGTTCTTTCTGCCTTTTTTGGGTACCAGGACATCACTGAAAAAGGGCAGGGTGTAACGCCCTGGAAATTTGACCTAGACAGAACACTGGTTGTCTGACTTGTCTCATTGTATGGTTGTCTGACTTGTCTTATTGTATGGTTGTTTGACTTGTCTCATTGTATAATTGTCTGACTTGTCTCATTGTATGGTTATCTGACTTGTCTCATTGTATGGTTGTATGACTTGTCTCATTGTATGGTTGTCTGACTTGTCTCATTGTATGGTTGTCTGACTTGTTTCATTGTGTAGTTGTCTGACTTGTCTCATTTTATGGTTGTTTGACTTGTCTCATTGTATGGTTGTCTGACTTGTCTTATTGTATGGTTGTTTGACTTGTCTCATTGTATAATTGTCTGACTTGTCTCATTGTATGGTTGTCTAACTTGTCTCATTGTATGGTTGTCTAACTTGTCTCATTGTATGGTTGTTTGACTGGTTTGTAGGTGAGTTCCTATGTTCCAACGGCCGATGCATCAATGCCCAGTGGAAGTGTGATGGAGAGAACGACTGTGGAGACATGTCTGATGAAAGCGACTGTCGTAAGTGACCCAGAGCCAAGAGATACAATGTACACATCTCTAAAACAGTGCCTAACTTTGCATGGTTTCATCAGCGGTAAGGTTGCTTGCTTGTGTACGTGGTGTTAATGGAGTAAAATTTGCAAACTGCACACTATTGCTGGCTGGTGTATTAGAGAGACATAATTGTGGGAGATATCTAACTGGAATATAAACTTATATAATCCTAACTGGGGAATAACAGGTTTATGAAACATAGTTTTGTACAGTATCAGTGGCAGTAGCATCTGTTTACCTTGTCTAAGCAGATACTGGTGCTATGTATGACCTCCCATTATTATTAATAACAAAGATACCCATCCACCAGATGGCACTATATGCACATCGATACAGAATATTGTTTCCTGGACTATTTCTAAATGATGGTTGATATGATGTAAATTTGAAAGTTTTTTGGGTTAATGTAAAATGACCCCAACTGATCAGCAGTCCTCAGATCAATCGCAGAAAATATGTGTAATGTTACAAATAATAAATTTACGTTCCTCTAACATATAGTATGAATCCTAAAATTGGTAAGAACCCTTAATCTATGGCAGATTAAAAAAATGCAATACTTTTCTTTCTAAAGGTCGTACAGACTAGAACCTTGCTTTGTGGTCACCTCAATAATACAGCCACCTTGCAATTAAAGTCACCCTGGAACAGTCGCAAATTATTTTTGCAACAGTAATGTATAGAAAATTAGTCCCACTAAAATGGTTACCTCGCTATTCAGGTAACTTATCCATTCTTGAGGGTGACCTTAATAGCAAAGTTCCACTGTATATTTATCTCTGAAAGATACAAATCGTCTAGGAGGAAAACGTTTACATACCCCCACACACATGCACGCACACACACACGCACACACACGCACACACACCGCACACACCACACACACCGCACACACACCACACACACACACACACACACACACACACACACACACACGCACACACACACACATTAACACATACACATACACACACATACACTGCATTACACCATATATACATACACACATTACACATAATACCTATTTTCACACACTGTAATACTAATTCATTACACCACACATACTGTGACATACCACATACACACCACCACACACACACACACACACACACGCACACACACTGCACACACCACACACCACACATACCGCACACACCACATACACACCACACACACACACACACATACACACACACAACACACACACACACATGAACACACACACACGAACACATACATACACACATACACAAACGCACACAAATGCATAGATGCACAAACACACAAACACAACCACACACACACACACACACACACACACACACACACACACACACACACACACACAAGCATGCACATGCAAGTGCACATGCACACACACGCACACACGCACACACACACACACACATGCTACCTCAATTATAGTTTGATTACATTTGGTGCCGAATTGTATTTCAGCTGTCAAATGCTGGTACTATGTGAGAGGGAACAAGGGGGTGATTAAGTCTAACCAATACCCTGCCAAGTATGCCCCTGCCATACACTGCGTGTGGGTCATCAGGGCAGACATAAACAAGAAGATACGACTTACGGTAGGAACCTGGTTCTTCCTGCTTTGTTCTAACATCTTTTTATACACACAGTCATCTGATTTTTCTATGCTCTCCCTTTTTCCTGCAGCCATCATTTTTCCACCTCTGCTCTCTTAATAATAATAATGTAATTTTTTATCAAGTGCAATTTCAAATAAAATGCTCAAAGCGCTATACAAAATTGAATTAATATAAAGTCATATCTTCAGTAGTGTGCCCATGTCCATTCTTATCAAGTTATCCATTCTTATCAAACTTACCACACAACTAAATGGTTAAGCTTGTTGTTTGATTCAATGGAGAATTTAGGAGAAATTGTGATTTGATCGACAGATACAAGCTTTGGATACAGAGGAAAATATTGATGTTATGGACATTTACGTGGGTGGACGCACAATTGACACTAGTGTCTATGTGAGGTCTCTGTCAGGACGCATCACTGGTGACAACCTGCCAGCATACGTCAGCACCAATAACTACATGATAGTCAGATTCACCAGCGACAGGACTGTTGAGAAGACTGGATTCCAAGCGTTATTTGCCACAGGTATGAACTGATTGGATCCAGGTAATTTAATAGGCAGTATTGGGGAAATAAATAATAGTATCACATATAAAGTGCATATCCATAATATTTACAGTGGTATCATAAATTTAATACACACATCATACAATTAGAACAAATATAGATATTATTGATGGAACTACAAAAAAAGCAGTAGATAAACAATTTTAATAAGCAATTTGGTAAGAATTAATGAGTAATGGCTTAGAAATAAAATCACAGGAAAAGTGGTGTACATTTATCCAAAGATATATGCATTTTTACCCCATCTCAAACTGCAGAGATTCAAATGGTGGTGTAGAAGGAGGTAAGAGACTGTTGAGAAGCCAGTCCTGTTGTACCTATATTCACCTTTGTAGATTTCACCTGTACAATGGGTGACCTCCCCAACTTTGGTTGCTCTGATGACACTGCTCCATTAGCTGTGTGGACAAACAGAAATGCCCTTGACTGCAAAATTCTGTGTTTAAAGAAGTCTGACTGTGATGCATTCACTTACCTGAAAAAGGAGAGAAAATGCATAGCACACCTGAAGATAATTCATCCCAAGGAAACAGTCGGGTGTTCCTTTTGGGCAAAAACGTGCCCTGGGATATTAGGAGAAAAAAGTAAGTGCCAGATGGACGACGTGAAATTTTATCAAAATGAATATTTAGTAACTGTGTCAATGTTATGGACTTTGTTTCGTGAGAATGCTGTCTAGAGTACTTCCTTCATAACTGCAGAAAGATCATAATGGTGGTAAGCAGTCACTGTTCACTATAATTCTTAGCATACCCAGAATTAAATTATTTTGTTATCATTTGTCATGTCTTTATCAGTTATAATGATGATCTTTTTGAAAGACAGAAAGTTTGTAATTCTTTGTTTATACCTGCTCTGTTTTTCTTATCCATACCACTTTCTGTTCTTGTCTTTCTGCGTGTGTCTACCTAGCTGTCTCCCTCTTACGTTGTCACAGTCTGTCTCATGGTTCTTTCTGTGTGGGTCTACCTAGCTGTCTCCCTCTTGCGTTGTCACAGTCTGTCTCATGGTTCTTGGTGCATATGTCTTCCTAGCTGTCTCCCTCTTATGTTGTCAAGTCTATCTCATGGTTCTTTCTGTGTGGGTCTACCTAGCTGTCTCCCTCTTACGTTGTCACAGTCTGTCTCATGGTTCTTTCTGTGTGGGTCTACCTAGCTGTCTCCCTCTTACGTTGTCACAGTCTGTCTCATGGTTCTTTCTGTGTGGATCTACCTAGTTGTCTCCCTCTTATGTTGTCACAGTCTGTCTCATGGTTCTTTCTGCGTGGGTATACCTAGCTGTCTCCCTCTTGCGTTGTCACAGTCTGTCTCATGGTTCTTTCTGCGTGGGAATACCTAGCTGTCTCCCTCTTGCGTTGTCACAGTCTGTCTCATGGTTCTTTCTGCGTGGGTATACCTAGCTGTCTCCCTCTTACGTTGTCGCAGTCTGTCTCATGGTTCTTGGTGCTTATGTCTTCCTAGCTGTCTCCCTCTTATGTTGTCAAGTCTGTCTCATGGTTCTTTATGTGTGGATCTACCTAGCTGTCTCCCTCTTGCGTTGTCACAGTCTGTCACATGGTTCTTTCTGCGTGGGTATACCTAGTTGTCTCCCTCTTGCATTGTCACAGTCTGTCTCATGATTCTTTCTGCGTGAGTATACCTAGCTGTCTCCCTCTTATGTTGTCACAGTCTGTCTCATGGTTCTTGGTGCTTATGTCTTCCTAGCTGTCTCCCTCTTATGTTGTCAAGTCTGTCTCATGGTTCTTTCTGCGTGGGTCTACCTAGCTGTCTCCCTCTTATGTTGTCACAGTCTGTCTCATGGTTCTTGGTGGTTGTGTCTCCCTAGCTGTCTCCTTACATTGTCACAGTCTGTCTCATGGTTGTTGGTGCTTGTGTCTTTCCAGCTGTCTCCCTCTTGCGTTGTCACAGTCTGTCTCATGGTTCTTGGTGCTTGTGTCTACCTAGCTGTCTCCTTACATTGTCACAGTCTGTCTCATGGTTGTTGGTGCTTGTGTGGTCTGTCAAGGCTGACACATATATTTCTTTTGTTCATCTAATCATGTCCTGATCAGTCCGTCTTTTGCACCTCTTAACTTTTTTACTTATAACAATTCTAGTGAATATAATATGCAATCCTGATGAATGTTCACGGTAAAATAATAAGTATTTTCCAGCCACACAAAAGGGTATTTTGGCTCATAGCACGGACTGATTTTTTGAAGTGCATTTCTACACCTCCAGCTGCATAGGAGGCTTTTTTTAGCCTTATATGCTTATGCAGCTGGAGGTGTAGAAATGCACTTTCACCCATCTCAGCCTATTTGACTGGTTGTACATAGCCTTCCACAATGCTATTTCCATGCACTAAAAGCAGCTTTAAATTTACATTGAACAGAAGGTATAACTTGTTCGTGCTAATATTGTTTTTCAAATAGGAAGTAGTTTTCTTTCTGACACATGTTTGTTTTCAGAACTGTCGACTTTCCCCGCTGTGGGTGGCACACTGACTGCTGAAACGACTGCCTCGTACCTGACGTCACCATTCTACCCACTCAAGTACTTCAATGTCTGGTCCAGTGTGCATGTTACAGCCAAATACACCAGCAACCTGCAGTGAGTCCTCAGTCTCTCAGTACAATCTCACTTGATGGTCACCTCAGTAATACAGCCACCTCGTAATTGAGGTCACCCTAAGACAGTCCCAAATTATTTCCACATACAGTAAAGTGTAGGGTATTAGTCCCGCTATATAAGGTCATCTCGCTACTCAGGTTACTTTTATCCAGTCCCTAGAGTGACCTTAATAGTGAGATTCCACTATATATTACTTCAATGTTTATGTAACAATTTTGTTAACTATTTATAATTCGTATATGTGTAGGGCACAGTAGTGTAGTAATCAGATCATCAGTAGAGGAATGATGGGCTTGAATCCTCTAGCTGTCTTTTCAAACCTTGTTTACTCAATGTTGTGCCAGTTCACTTAGTTGTATAAATAAGTACCTGACTATAGATAATGATAGGTATTTATGTGCGAATAGTCTGCACAGCATTTGCAGCATGGCTGAATACTTCCCAGTGATGGTGTCAAGTTGTACAGGTCTGTGAGAGAGTGAAGTATAAAGTGCGTTAACCAGTCCTAATGACTGGACACCGCTTTAGAATAGTCTAAATAAATTAAACAATTATTTATTTTAAATATATGTTGTTGTTTTTATTCTAAAAAGGGACTTTGAATTAGTGTGCAGTGCTCCAAAGGTTGGCTAATGAGTTTCTGGATGTTTCTGTGCTGTTGGTCTAAGTCCAGCTGTAAGAATGTTCATGTAAAGTAACTCTACGTAGTTATGTACCATTCTTTGCAATGCTGACTGTGTCTTCTATGTTTCTATGATTGGGTTACATAAATCAACAAACATCCGTGTATAAGCTTGTGGGCCACAGCATTGTATGTCATGTGTGCTTAGCAGTAAACTTGTGTTCTGTTGATTTCACTACAGCAACCGCTAGCACCTACTCAGATTTTGTTAGGCACTAAAATTTTGTTGAATAAAATCTGTTAAAGAAATAAATTATTATTACTAAAATAACATGTGACTAAGGCATTAAATGTAGGTTTTTGAACATATTTTTTGACATAAGATAGGTAGTCTATAAATTGAAGAAGTTTAGTAGTCGGCAAAATTGAAAAAAAATTATAGTCTTAAAGTTAGTGTTGGTCTTTTGTTAAATCCTACATTAAATTATATCATGGAAATAACATGACTGTTATAGCTTCGTGAAAATGTTACAGAAAGTTAAATACATGTCACCTGTATCATTTTCATAACCTGAATAAGTAAGATAATTCTAAATCATTAACTTGAAAGATGTGTGTATTTTTCAGAATGATGAGTTTGGTTAATTGTGTTTGTATTCTGCTTGAGCAGACCTTTCACGAAGAGCCGGGTGTCGTGGATTATCACTGCACCAAAGTACAGCACCATCACACTGGAGGTAATGGCGATGACGTCACAACCGCATACATGTCATATTTCTACAACAACCAGTTTAAAAAATATGAACTTTATTGCTGTTCCCACTGTTCCCATTCCATTATGACTAACATTTATTTATTACTTAAATTAGAATACCCAGAAGACTATGATTTATATTGGACAACACTGCCTGTACAAGAATTCAGACGAGGCTCGTGGCTCATTTGTTGAAGACAGGAGATATAAATTCTCAAGATGCTGGTACAACACCGCCCAGTATAGTTTATGTTACATATTGCTACAGTTAGTGAAACCTTTATAGTTCACAAATCTGAACACTATTTCACATGAAGCACTTAATAAGTTCTGTTTTTTTAAATCACTAAACTAAGACAAATAATATTCCGGCTTGATGTGCATGTCAACTTCTATCAAATAGACATTGTAAGACCCATATAAGAAATGCACAAACTATTGTCAAACTGTTACTTCTGCAATAACTATAGGGAAACTTATTACCACAATAACTTTGTGTTTGTAGACATCTTTGAAATTTATAATTTTTTTGTACCTTTTGTTTTCTGATTGCTCTGAAAAATATTTTTCTTTCTTCCTATGTACATGGACACCAATTATTACTGATCTTTTGTAAAGTACAACATCTCACTGATGATGCTACAAAGCCATATTCATTGCCTGGAGAGTCAAATGAGACATAATGTCACAACTCATTTGTGTTCCCATATATTCAGACAGCGG
Source organism: Paraescarpia echinospica (assembly GCA_020002185.1). Lineage (NCBI taxonomy): Eukaryota > Metazoa > Annelida > Polychaeta > Sabellida > Siboglinidae > Paraescarpia > Paraescarpia echinospica. The sequence continues at coordinate 6,048,010 of CM034535.1, forward strand.
TCTGTGAATTATTTGTCTGTACTTTATGCATTCGTACAACTGAGAATTCAATTATTTCTATACATCCGAATACTATATTCATTTTATTAAGCATACATGTCCTAATTAGCATACACTCCTTTACAATGGCATCTTTTTGCTCATAAGTGGTGCATAAATTGCATGCCAGTCACAGCTGGCTGTACCCAGGAACTCCAGCAACCAAAGAAAATGGGTGTACACCACTGTAAGCTTATTGAAATGCAAAATATGACATATCGCATCTCTAATATTTGTTAAGTGTACAGTTTGCTTAGTAGAACAAGTACGGTGCCTACAGTTATTATGGTAGATGTGTCATGTTGCAGCGGCTTGATGTTGACCTAGCCCCTGGGGGAAGTGTGATGGTGTTCAATGGTAAGAAGCCAACAGGCACGCCTCTGGTGACGTACGCTGGTGACGGTGCAGGACCCAGATATGTGATGACGACTGGTGCTGCTGCCTATGTCCTTGTCGAACCCAGGTCAATGAAAGCTTGCCGCGGGTTTCAGTTCTCATACAAAGTTGGTAGGTTGCTGTTACATTTCCTCTTAGACTTGAGTATCCACTGCAGGATGTAGCTTTCTGTTTGATCTTTACACCTTTCTCTATCTTTGGCTTCTCTAGTCCAAAGGACTCCATCCGTCATGATGTCATCACACTTTCTCATTTCCTTGCCTCTGCGCTACTGCACTCATGCTCATTTCCCTTCCTCTTGTTCATATCCCTGTCTCGTTCATTTCCATCCCTCTTGCTCATTTCCCTGTCTCTTGCTCATTTCCCTGTCTCTTGCTCATTTCCCTGTCTCTTGCTCATTTCCCTGTCTCTTGCTCATTTCCATGCATCTTATCATTTCATTGCCTCTTGCTGATTTGCCTGTCTCTTGCTCATATCCCTGCCTCTTGCTGATTTCTCTCCCTCTTGCTCGTTTCCATCCCTCTTGCTCATTTCCCTGTCTCGCTCATTTCCCTCCCGCTTGTTCATTTCCATGCCTCTTGGTCATTTCATTGCCTCTTGCTGATTTCCCTCCCTTTTGCTGATTTCCCTCCCTCTCTCATTTCACTGCTTCTTGCTCATTTCCCTATCTATTGCTCATTTCCCTTTCTCTTGCTCATTTCCCTGTCTCTTGTTCATTTCCCTGCCTCTTGCTCATTTCCATGTTTCTTGCTCATTTCCCTGCCTCTTGCACAATTCCCTGTATTTTGCTCATTTCCCTTCCTCTTGCTCATTTCCCTGTCTCTTGTTCATTTCCCTGCCTCTTGCTCATTTCCATTTCTCTTGCTCATTTCCATGTTTCTTGCTCATTTCCCTGCCTCTTTCCCATTTCCATGTTTCTTGCTCATTTCCCTGCCTCTTGCTCATTTCCCTACTTCTTGCCTGTTTTCCTCCCTCTTGCTCTTTTATCTCCCGCTTGTTCATTTCCCTGCCTCTTGGTCATTTCATTGCCTCTTGCTGATTTCCCTCCATCTTGCTCATTTCCCTGCCTCATTCTCATTTCCCTCCCTCTTGCTCATTTGCCTGTCTTGTTCATTTCATTGCCTCTTGCTCATTTCCCTGTCTCTTACTCATATCCCTGCCTCTTGCTCATTTCCCTGTCTCTTGCTCATTTCCCTGCCTCTTGCTCATATCCCTGCCTCTTGCTCATATCCCTGCATCTTGCTCATATCCCTGCCTCTTGCTGATTTACCTCCCTCTTACTCATTTCTGATTTACCTCCCTCTTACTCATTTCCATGCCTCTTGCTCATTTCCCTCCCTCTTGCCTCTTGATGATGTAGCTTTTGTCATCAACTTGCTCATTTCCCTGTCTCTTGCTCATATCCCTGCCTCTTGCTGATTTACCTCCCTCTTGCTCATTTCCATGCCTCTTGCTCATTTCCCTCCCTCTTGCCTCTTGATGATGTAGCTTTTGTCATCCAACTTCAATCGTAGGAATACGTCATTTTATTCTTGGAGATAACATTTTACGCACATAACGAATTATCCTCTGATCGTATAATAATCATGTTTTGCACATGTGCAGGATGTGATGTTGTGCTGAGAGACAGGTTTGGTGTGATACAGTCCCCTGGTTACATGTCACCATCCACTGGCCCCCCACAGCTGGTGATGTGTACCTGGAATGTGTCAGTGTCTGATGTCACCAATCTCCGTCTGAGATTCCCAAAGGGGAAGAAATTCAAGCTCAATGCTGGGGATTCACTGAAGGTGAGAACTATAACTATATCAGGTAGTGATAACTGTTTCAAGATCTACAAATACTAGCTGACACAGACCCAGCCATGGGGCAACAGTCCAAGGCATCAGTTATCACGGTTATAGTATTTTAATCATAAACATGTTCTCAGTAGCACCATCTTGAGAGTTGTTCACCAATCACCTTTTCCCAGTTTCAATCTTTCTCCAACAGGCAGAAAGCATACTGAGTACACATAAGTAAATTATATAGGTAACTCTGTCTTTGTGTTTTTTTAACTGTATGTTCAGTTGTTGCCTCAGAGTGGGTGGTACAAAGAAGTGAATGAACCTTGACAGAGTCGAGTGGATCTCAGCACCTGGGAGAAGATACTGCCAGACATCTCCCAAAATTAGCATATTAATATATATATATATAAGTCAGATGCTAAGCAAAACTTGAAAAGTAGGCCACAATATACTGCTCTCTGCTATAATGACAAAGAAATTTCCCAAATTTATTTTGAATAGAACACTTAAACTGGTTTTGAAATATAGATATCAAGCAAGATATACTAAAAATCAGTTTTAATTAATAAATATTTACCTAAAACATTTTTAACTAAACAATAATAATAAAATATATTTTTACATAAAGAGTAATCAAAGGGGTATGAGTTATGTTATAACATTGCTATGCTGCAGTGGCTAGCTGCCATAGCAATTGCAACAGAATCCTGCCAAAGACAATCACGATGAAGATATCTGTATTGTATCTCTGCAGATTTATCAGCTGACTAATGGCCGTAGAACACTGGCATCTTCAGGCACATCCAGACCTGGAGACATCACTGCACTTAGTGGACACCTCTTCATTGAATTCATTGCCAGAGTCACTAGATATACCGGCTTCCATGCAGAATTCTCAGTTGGTGTGTGATCTTAAATTATATTTGGGACCCTATGCCATGAAATGGAAGAGGAAGCTGCTAAGAAATTAGTATATCAACAATATATTTTGCAAATGTATTTATTTTGTCTGTATGTCAAAATATACATTTTATTTACATTACAAGTTGATAGAGTACCTTCAGGCGAATTAACTTGATTTTTAGTAATTAACTCCTTTTTATAAGTACCAAGTTTAAAATGATATAATGTTATACATACGTGTGTGAGGACATGCGTTTGTGTGTGTGTGTGTATACGATCTTCATATATCATTCACGTCATTGGAAGCAGTTATCCTCCATTTCCACATAGTGTGTACGTGCGTGCACGTTTGCATGCATGCGTGCATGTATGTTAGATCATCATGTATCGTTGTTGACATTGGAAGCCGTTTATCCGCCACTTCCAGATAGTACGAATACAGGGTAGAGTAGTAAGTAGACGATGCATGGTGCAGTTATTTCCAAGTGAAGGGTCACATGAGTCCATGCAATCATACTGAGATGTTACAACTACTCATACTACCACTCGGAGGAAGTATTGTTTCAACCTGTAGTCTGTACCAGAATACCAAAAGAAAATTCCAGTTGTTATACATTTCGAATTTCTTCCAATATGCCATCTTTGTATTGATAAAATGTGATACTAGTTTTCATGTCTAAAAACCTTGTTGACCACCTGATGCTTAGCCACTTAACTTAAGGTGCTTGAATACTGTCTTGTGTTGCCATCTCAGGAGCACCACTTTGAACTATTCCATCCATGTGCATCCATGATAACTGTGGGATTCTTAAATGTATTTTTTACAAAACAAAAATACCACTGTCACTAACAGTCAGTCACATATTCTTCATCAGATATTAGGTAGGATTACTTCGTCGTAAAGCCATCCCATGAATGTATGTGTACATAGTGCCTTCTGGTACATACCGTCAAACTAAGGACTTGATTGTTTGGCTTCTGACCCAACCGTGAAGACAATAGCTTACAAAACCATCTATGAACTGCCAGGTTGTCAGTTCTGGGGATGGGTATTTTTGTTAGTAACATGTAATTACACAACAGTTACTCAAACAACAGATGTTTCTGGATCACTTTCTGTGTGACAAATCTGTTCCAGGCTGTGAGAAGCCTCCCTTTGATACCACAACTGCCCCCTACAATATCACCGGGGAGTTTGGCACACATTTTGGCTCGTCGTTCGAGGTGACCTGCATGTGGGGATACAGACTTTCACCACAAAGATTTGGCAAAAGTGGTAAAGTTTGTTTTCAGCACGTCACCATGTTTTCTCTGATATATTTGGTTCCCTAAGAAATGTTCTATTGACAAAAATAGGAATGATGGATTAATGTCGGAGATACGTCACTAACTCTACTATTATGCCTACACCATTTGTGTTGTTTGTGGATGTATTTTATACCAGATGGTCCTGCTTTCATTTCATGCCATCATTGCACACCTGATGATAGAAATTAAGGTGTGTGCTAATTGGAGTGATGTACCTTTAATTAATAGGATGAATATGCTGTGTATAGAAACAGTAAGAGTCAGATTGGATATATCGTGTGGGTCAATCATTGTATTTACCAAAGTTTTGCAGTTATTGATAGTTTTATTGAGTGTTTCATGGTAGTTGTGTGTGTTGTTACTATTGAGTTTTCAAAAATAGATTACGTCTGGTGTGTGCTGCATGCATTCACGTGCATGATGCGATGTTAGTTGCATCTACTTCAATTAAATGTGTTCGTCATGTGAGTAATGTCTCTCGGAGACATGCACTTGATCATGCACATTGTTTGCACGCTGTTCATTTGTTACTTTATTCTTCAGTGACCATGACTTGTCATCTGGGTGGAAAATGGTCAGTGGAAGAATTCCCAAAATGTGAACGTAAGTTTGACTATTTTTGGAGTATTTTAACTATTACAAACTATTACAAACGTAAATGAAAGAATTAATTATTCCAAAGAAATATAATAGTTTCATCAAGCAGTTTTAATGTAAATTTAAGTTGGGATAAACCAATGGGCAATGCAAAATGAATCGGCGAGTAAAATCAAAAAGCTATAATTTGATGACACCTTCATAGTGAATTATGATTATGAGAATGCTTAATCCTTTGGTCTTGTTGCGCCAGTGAGCATGTTCCAAGGATATTGGCACTTAAGAAGTAATTTTATTGTTGTTATTATTAATTAGGATGAAGTTACAAGTGTTAAAGGTCTCCGTACTCTGCTGATTGACAATTGAACAGACTGATGCTGTCTCTTCTGTTTCCTGAAATCAGCCAGCAATGGTAGTAATTACTAGCAGGGTGTATGTTGAATCAGCTCTACCCTGTCCGACTTTGTGGTTAGGGGGTTGAGAACCATCAAACCGTAATATAAGGTCACCTGCCTCCATAACATGTGCACATTGCAGCTGTTTACTAACTGATTGTTTTGTTTACAAATTGAACATTTCGTGGACTCAACATTCAAATTGTGAACAATGTTTTGGACTTACTAAGTGCAGTTTGACGGGTAGTATTATACTTTCAACACAGTTTCTAGTATTAAGAACATTGTATTAAGAATTGACAGGTTTCTCATTAACAATCTGTAACTTTTGCCTGAATAGGTTGCCAAATTAGAGCAATCCAAGATCATACTGTCATGTGTTTGAGCATACACCACTATAGTATTGCACGTACCTTGGTGTTGAGTTACTGCATTGGTGGACCCAGTATGTCGCTGTTTGCCAGTGTCACAGTCACAATCATACATGTAGTGTCCATCAAGTTTACAGAACTAATAAATGTACATTACCAGTGCAGCATCACATATGTTAAATCAATTGTCAGGCTTGCTGTTCCCGTTTTAACAACGTTGCCTTTGCATAATAACATTTGAGACCAGAATTTGAACAAGATATATGACGAAATGTGCAAACACTGAACGCTCCTCGTGTTCGGCAACAATTCTTATGGCTTGACACATCTGGTTACTATAGGTCATGTGATGGATAGGTAATTGCTTCGTTTAGGCTAACTGGTGGACGTACTTTTGTTTTATCAACAGCTGTTTACTGTGGAGCAGTGCCGGGCATTGACAATGGGTTTATCAAGAAGACAACGTCGGTCTACTTGGGTGGAGAGGTGAGCTACGACTGCTTCAAGAGGTTCACATTGACCGGGGGCACTACAAGTAGGTGTGGAGCCAGTGGACAGTGGACAAAGGTGCCTACTTGTGAAGGCAAGTATGTTAGGTGGAAGTCTAACTCGGTAAGCTTGTTAGTCTCATGTGTGGATTGTATAATTATAATTTGTGTTCACTCTAAAATGTACAGAAAATGCATTAATTTGTTACTAAGGCACAACAGTCATTGTTACACAAAATATGTTTCTACTAAAGACTTTTTTATTTTGTTACGCTAATTAAATTTGTAACCAATATGAAATACTAAATATAATTATATATATACATATGTATATATGATGAACAGATGTATTTATAATGTCACATTTTTTATTGTATTACCCTACATTATTTTCAGTCGCACACACACACACCCACACACACCCACACACACAGTCACACACATGCACACACATACACACACGCACAAACATGCACACACACACACACACACAGTCACACACATGCACACACATACACACACGCACAAACATGCACACACACACACACACACAGTCACATGCACACACAGTCACATACAGTCAAACACACATGCACACAGTCACACACACACGCGCACGTACATGCACACAGTCACACGCACACACAGTCACACACACACAGTCACACACATACACAGTCACACACACACAGTCACACACAGAGTCACACGCACACACAATCACACACACAATCATACGCAATCACAGTCACATGCACTCACAGTCACATGCACACATACACACAGTCACACACACATATACACACAGTCACATGCATACAACACACAGGCACTCACGCACGCACGCACGCATGCACGCACGCACGCACACACTACACACACACACACAAACATACCCACTCAACAAACACACTCAACACACACCCTCAACACACACACACACCCACACACATATACACACCTGTTACCTCACAGATGCCATGTCACTTGCAGTCGACACTGTCTGTCCCGCGTTGCTCAAGCCTCGTCACGGCAACTGGACGATGACGAGAGGGAGGAGATATGGCAGTGTGGTGAGGTACACATGTGACAGCGGCTACCAGCTCATTGGGGTTCCCATCACCTACTGCCTGCGTAACACCACCTGGAGGGGCCACACTGACGACACAACATGCACTGGTACGAGGTGACATGACTCACGTCAACTGTGTATTTATGATTTCGCCTCCAGTGGGTCATGGGAGTGAAATAGTTAGAACACCAAACTCTCGCTCAAAATAATTTTGGTTTAATTCCTCTTGTTGCCATTTTAAATTTGGGACAGTTTAGTTCACTGCACATTGCATTAGTTCATTCAGCTATATAAACTAATACCTGGTTATAGACAGTGATGGATATAAATGAAAATATATGTAGTGATATGTATGCTTAGTAACTGCAGCATTCTTCTCAAAGAATACCAGATGGTGTTCGAATTAACAGAATCTTTTGTCACAAGGAAAAAAATGAACTTCAAGTATGCAGCTGATGTATGCATTAGTTGCTTTTCTCTTTATTCCTGCTGTCCTTGATGATGCTGATCTCGATACTGGTCCTCAAGTTCTCTTCTGTTATTGGTCCCATGGAGCACAGTGGTGTTGAACCTTGGCCAAGTTCGTTCCCTCTACTTTTCTTCAGTTAACTCAGCTGTATGAATGAGTACCTGGCTATAGACAGTGATGGATATTTGTGTACGAATAGTCTTTGCGCAATAACTGCAGTGTGGCTGAATGCTTCGCAGAGAAGTCGAGATTGTGTTCGATTGAACAGGTCTGTCAGGGAGTAAAGTGTAAAGCGCTTTGAGCAGTCCTGAGGACTGGATAATGTGCTATATAAGAACCTAGCTTTACTTTAATTTCACAGCCATGTCCACCACCCATGTCTACTGCCACATCCCTCACCCTCTTTGTGTTGGTCCCTTGGTGGTTGCTTTAGAGGGGTTCTGCTGTAACTCAAATTGCCACTGTGTTTCAGGGAAGCCGTGCCTAGTTCCAGAGAGGATTCCCCGTGCTACTGTGACTAAGACTAGGGTGGTTGTGTTTGGTGATCCACCGGTGACAGTCACTTGTGTGAGAGGGTTCGGGGTGAACGGAACGACTGACAAGACTCAGACACTCAAGTGTAACGCTGACCAGACACTGCAAGAACCACAGCCATGTCTAGGTGGGTTCACTCGAATTTTGTTTCATTCCTCAAAAGTTATTTATATTTCCTTTAACAAATGTGATAATTGATGATAATAATTATTACATCATTGCTGGAATAATTGATATGAACCCTTCATATTATTATTATTATTCCTTTTGTGTGGGGTATTTAGGAACATCGTAAAAATAATACAATTCTGGTGAGAAGAGAACAAATTCTAAACATGGCATTTATAAGCTACTAAAACCTTTAGAAAATAACTTCAGTTATTCACACAGATTTGAACCACAACAAACACAATAATAATAAGATAACTTCTATTGTACCTAAATCCTTGGAAACCCGGCTCAGAGGAGCATTAGTGCAAAAGGGTTGGTCAATCTCAAAATCAATAAGTCGTATTCCAGTTGTCAACAGATGGAACCAGGGAGCTGCGGTGGATAAGCAACGTTGTAAAGATAGCATTTTAAATAACAGCGGAATTGTGTAATATTTTCAACTGATCTAATGCTAAGAGAGAGCATATTCCAAAGAGTTAGTGTAGCAACGGAAAAAGCCCTAGTTCCAATGTTAGTGTTGACTCTAGGAACAAAAGGTAAGTCGGAGTAGATGATCGAAGTGGATGTGTTTTACTTACAGGAGTAAGCAATAAATGTAAATGACGGCCTGAACGAGTTAATTCTGAAGGGTTCTCTTTGTAGACATAGACGAGTGCAATGGCACTGCTCCATGTGCCCATGTCTGCCACAACACGCCCGGCTCCTACAAGTGCTCCTGTAGACCCGGCTACACACTCAAGGAAGACAAGTCCACGTGTGAAGGTGACTTCAATCAGGCAACAATTTATTAATTGTGAAATAAAAACAGTTTATTTTTAGAATAATTTTTAAGTTTAATATTTTAACAATGTTGTTGTTTTTATTGTGCATGTTATAGAAATGCACTGTAGTTTTTTAATGGTTTACTTTTCTAGTGTGTATGACTTGTTTTAATGGACTTGGGAGGTCAGTTTGAGCAGCTTAGACTGAAAAAGAAGATTTCAGCGGTATCAGAGCATGGTAATTTGGCAGATATTGCAATTAACAGCGTTTACCCTGTTACTTGTGGTAATGCACAGTATCAATATTCTCATAATTGTTCCTTTGTGTGCACACTCAACGTGACAGGCCGCAACAGTTTGGACAGTAAAGTACATTTTACCAAACTCAGGAAAAGCCATAACATATTCACAGGGGTGAAAGTGTCAAATTTAGTTTTTTGCATATATTTGAAAACAACAAACAATTTATTAGTGGTGTGATTAATGCAATTTGGATTCATATTCTTGAGAAAAAAAATGTTGGGGTGGAATGACATATGATTTGAAACATAAATACCTATCATTGACGTCGTCCGTCCATGTTTATGATAATCAATTGCTAAAAAAACATTGGTTCCGTTCACATTTAAGAAGTATCGGATAGTGTAAAGTTATAGTGTAATATTATTACTTTATTATGCGGTGTTCTTTGTAGATATCAATGAATGTTTGGATGAGAATGGTGGCTGTTCTCACACTTGTGTCAACGCTGTCGGTGGGTACACCTGCACCTGTCCCTCTGGATTCACTCTCTACTTGCATGACGGCTTCAATGGATTTGACGAGTCCGTGGGGGGTGGAAATTTACCTGGTGATGTCTACTACATAAATCATACGTGCGTGCGTAAGTACCACTCAAAAGATGTCTTCAAAATGTTGGTTACCATAAGATGTTGGTGCTGTAGAGATTTTATATTGTATTTTATTTTAGTTGTATTACAATCAGGGATGAGAAATTTCCGTTTTTTGCTTTTATACAGCTCCAAAGATCACTTTTGTGAATCGTGTAAATCTGGGGAGAACAAAAATGAATGTTGGGGGTAGGGCATTTAAAGTCCTGGACAATTCACTGATGACATATCTACGGATCTAGTTAACCATCTATCCACCGTGTGTCACCACGTGTCAATGACACTGCCTGGCGGTTAGAAACAGAACCCAACCGAACCTGCAAAGTAAAACCCTTAGTTCTGTCAGCTGTTCGCTTCAGTGCTTTCAAAGAGTGTGCGAAAGCAGTGGACCAATAGGAAACGACGATCTATTTTGTGGAGATGTCGATCAATTTCAAATGCAATGGCTAATCGATGATTTGTTGTACGGCAAGACAAATGTTGTGTGAAGGACATTGACAAAGGTGTCAAGAATAAGTGGAATTGGGTGTGGCTGGAGTAATCGGCAGGAGACACTATATTGGATACACTCCTCCGTAAATTACCAGCAGCAGGGAAAGTTGACTGTTTGTGGTGCGAGGCCGATGTAAACTGCGTATGACACCGATTACAGGTAGACAGCACACTTCCACAAGCACCCACTAGTACCAGATTGGACTCTTGGTGGGCTACCATATTCTCTACTGGCAAGTTCCCAGCCTTATCAAAACTGGTGGCTGCAATGATGAGCTTTTTTCGTGGTCCTTAAGTCTGAAGTTAAGTGGAGGGGAGTTTTAGTCATATATCTAGCATCATGAATACTGAGTACTCACTGATGGCCAGCAACAAGACTGCTACACACTACAGAATTTCCACAAACAGGACAACCTGCATGAATCAGTGAATGGTCATCTCATTCACAACATGAGGGGTGCATACAAAATGTACATCACCCATCTTGCCGAGGAACGAAAGATGAAGGAGGAGAAGAAAACTGAGCTGAGGATGTCAAAGAAGAAGGCAGCCACCAAGCGCATCATTAGCAAGTTAATTAGTGCTATGACATTGCGTGTGTTCATCCGTGCTTGCGTGCGTCCGTGCTTGCATGCGTGTGTGCGTGCGTGCGTGCATGTGATTTTTGCTATTGGAAATGTTAAGATGTTCTATTTAATATTGCTAAAAATACACCATGTGTTGACTACAATTAAAAAATATCTCTGAGGAGTCCCCACACCCCCCGATTAGATGAGACCAGCCCTCTTGGACTGAAATGTGGGCCACAGCAAAATTTCAGGTTTATTCTCTAAATGTCACTTATCCCCGTACAATTTAGTCATTTTATTGCTAAATCAATACTACAATATGTAGTACAGTTCGGGTTTAAATAAGTTTAAATTATGTTAATGTGCATCTTATTTTAGTCATAATGTCAGATGGTACACTTCTGCCAATCTTTCGTTATGAATGACTTTGTAATCGACCTCTTTAGAAAATCAAATGTTGATGTCTGGGTTCAAGTAATAAATATGTTTTATTCAGTTTAGCTTGAAGGTTAGATTTATCCTGTTTTGTAGAATCATTAACTTGTTTTATCTGATTGATGTTGATATTTATCTCAATTAAGTTATTTATTTTTTATTTCAACTTAATTTATTTTAAACTAGATGATTATATTATGTTAATTTATTTATTTATTTGTTTTATTTGTACTATCTGTGTATTAGTTTAATGTACAGCACTACCTACATAAAATGTGATGGTTATGGCACTTTATAAAAATTAATAAATATTGTTATTATTATCTTTGAGCCAGGTGTAAAACACCTCATGTTGGTGCTGTAATTAGTCTGTGCCTGGGTTCACACATCCATCACATGATCTATTGCCTAGCAACAAGGTCCGTCAAGCCATCAGAAATGGATGTTGAACATGTGGAGTGTGTTTCTGTTGTATATATTGTTTAATTGTGGCCCCAACTGTTTTTCTTAAGAGCACACACATAAGAAAAAGTGTTATAAGTGAGAACTGTTTGCAGGAAAAGTTAATTTGGCAGATGAAATTCTGCACTACTAATGTAATGAACACACATATATAATTGTATATGTATAGATACCTGGTGTGTATATATATATATATATGTTAAGCAAACAGCAAACATATATATATGTTAAGCAAACAGCAAACATATATATATGTTAAGCAAACAGCAGTATATACTGGATCCATCAATACTTCCATGGAAATGAGATTTTCTCATTGCAGCAACTCATGTCAGTGTTAGTATAACTCTGGTAATGTTTGCATTTACACAGCGGTGACATGTGAACCTTGCATTTACACAGCGGTGACATGTGAACCATCTGGAGCGACTATGACACACGGTGAGGTGCTGATCAAAGACAAGACACGCTTCTACTACAGGGACCTGGTAGAGATGCTCTGTCACCTTGGCTATGTCCTCGGTGACGGATCAAACAACATCTCAAAGACCATCACCTGTCAGTCTGATCAGACTTGGAGTGGAGCGTTCCCCACCTCCTGTGTTGGTATGTCTCATAGCGAATATGAATACCTTTATAACAAGACTACAGTTTCATGATATTGGTATGTGTCACTGTGTAACAGCTTCTTAAATTCATTTTTAAATATTTGGAAACCATAGAACTGGGATGGAAGACAGCGCAGAAGTGGTAGAACTCCAGGGAACCATTTCACTAAGGCAATGAGCTTGAGTGGTAGAAGACCAGGGACCATGTCACTAAGACAATGAGCTTGAATGGTAGAACACTAGGGACCATGGCACTAAGCCAATGAGCTCGAGTGGTAGAACACCAGGGACCATGTCACTAAGAGAATGAGCTTGAGTAGTAGAACACCAGGGACCATGTCACTAAGAGAATGAGCTCGAGTTGTAGAAGACCAGGGACCATGTCACTAAGACAGTGAGCTCGAGTTGTAGAACACTAGGGACCATGGCACTAAGCCAATGAGCTCGAGATGTAGAACACCAGGGACCATGTCACTAAGACAATGAGCTTGAGTGGTAGAACACCAGGGACCATGTCACTAAGACAATGAGCTCGAGTGGTAGAACACCAGGGACCATGTCACTAAGACAATGAGCTCAAGTGGTAGAACACCAGGGACCATGTCACTAAGAGAATGAGCTCGAGTGGTAGAATACCAGGGACCATGTCACTAAGACAATGAGCTCGAGTGGTAGAACACCAGGGACCATGTCACTAAGACAATGAGCTTGAGTGGTAGAACACCAGGGACCATGTCACTAAGACAATGAGCTCGAGTGGTAGAATACCAGGGACCATGTCACTAAGACAATGAGCTCGAGTGGTAGAACACCAGGGACCATGTCACTAAGACAGTGAGCTCGAGTAGTAGAACACCAGGGACCATGTCACTAAGACAGTGAGCTCGAGTAGTAGAATACCAGGGACCATAATACTAAGACAATGAGCTCGAGTGGTAGAACACCAGGGACCATGTCACTAAGACAATGAGCTTGAGTTGTAGAACATCAGGGACCATGTCACTAAAACAATGAGCTCGAGAAAGGGTCCTAGTGGCAAGTCATGGTGTTGACAAGTATACATGATTACTGCTAAGGAGCAAAATTTATTTTAAAGTTAAAAAAGGTGCTTATAAGCTCATATGGATGTGTGTGAAGCCGTCCCCAGAACATTGCTCATGGACATGCATTGTTGTTCAAGTCCACCTTCCGACCGCTATTTCAAAACTTGGCCAATTTTGTTCATCCCACGTTACCTGTGTCTTTCGGGAGAGTCACTGTAAGCTATTGGTTCCTTCCACCTGGTGTCTGTGCCAGGGGAAGTAAACAATCCCATGTAAGAGATGCATGTGCACTCGCACTCACACAATCTCTAACCTCAATCCCATGTAAGAGATGCATGTGCACTCGCACTCACACAATCTCTAACCTCAATCCCATGTAAGAGATACATGTGCACTCTCACTCACACAATCTCTAACCTCAATCCCATGTAAGAGATACATGTGCACTCGCACTCACACAATCTCTAACCTCAATCCCATGTAAGAGATACATGTGCACTCGCACTCATACAATCTCTAACCTCAATCCCATGTAAGAGATACATGTGCACTCGCACTCACACAATCTCTAACCTCAATCCCATGTAAGAGATACATGTGCACTCTCACTCACACAATCTCTAACCTCAATCCCATGTAAGAGATACATGTGCACTCTCACTCACACAATCTCTAACCTCAATCCCATGTAAGAGATACATGTGCACTCGCACTCACACAATCTCTAACCTCAATCCCATGTAAGAGATACATGTGCACTCTCACTCACACAATCTCTAACCTCAATCCCATGTAAGAGATACATGTGCACTCGCACTCACACAATCTCTAACCTCAATCCCATGTAAGAGATACATGTGCACTCGCACTCATACAATCTCTAACCTCAATCCCATGTAAGAGATACATGTGCACTCTCACTCACACAATCTCTAACCTCAATCCCATGTAAGAGATACATGTGCACTCGCACTCACACAATCTCTAACCTCAATCCCATGTAAGAGATACATGTGCACTCTCACTCACACAATCTCTAACCTCAATCCCATGTAAGAGATACATGTGCACTCTCACTCACACAATCTCTAACCTCAATCCCATGTAAGAAATACATGTTCACTCGCACTCACACAATCTCTAACCTCAATCCCATGTAAGAGATACATGTTCACTCGCACTCACACAATCTCTAACCTCAATCCCATTCTCATCAATATCCTAACAAAAGAATACTGCCACTTTTGAATAAAACAACAAAACAACTACCTAAACTGCATGACAGGTCAACTAAGTTTGTGTTTGAAATCTGTAATGCCACAATTTTAGACACTGTTTATAAGAACAGCTGTATGGGGCAGGGCATGTTAATGTGGTTATATCACCCTGCCCCTGGTGATGCTAAAGGGAAACAAAGGGCAATCATTTGAGCCTACACCTAAACCAGTTAATACAATATAATTCTTTGCAACTACAATCAACAATATCACTCCAGTCGTTTACTCAGTTTTTATTTTCAAAGTGGGGGAGCTTAGTGAAATCTCACAATTCCCAACAGCTGACATATTGACACACGTCCCTGGTGCTTGACAAATAAGCACCTAGAGCTTCTTTGACGCTGTTGTACGTGACATGTTGAATGCCCATTTTCCTTGACAAAAATAAGCCAGCTCACGTATTGGTTTCTCGTATTCTGTCTGGTTCAGAAGCTGAGTTACATTTGCAACAGCTCCCATAGACAGTACACCACGTAGACGCAGCATTTCACTAGTTACACTTGTAACAACTGCCCTAGACAGTACAACATGTGGATGCAGCATTTTACTAGTTACACTTGTAACAACTGCGCTAGACAGTACAACATGTGGACGCAGCATTTCACTAGTTACACTTGTAACAACTGCCCTAGACAGTACAACATGTGGACGCAGCATTTCACTAGTTACACTTGTAACAACTGCCCTAGACAGTACAACATGTGGATGCAACATTTCACTAGTTACACTTGTAACAACTGCCATAGACAGTACAACATGTGGGTGCAACATTTCACTAGTTACACATGTAACAACTGCCATAGACAGTACACCTTGTGGCTGCAGCATTTCACTAGTTACACATGTAACAACTGCCATAGACAGTACAACATGTGGATGCAACATTTTACTAGTTACACTTGTAACAACTGCCATAGACAGTACTACATGTGGATGCAGCATTTTACTAGTTACACTTGTAACAACTGCCATAGACAGTACAACATGTGGATGCAACATTTCACTAGTTACACATGTAACAACTGCCATAGACAGTACACCTTGTGGCTGCAGCATTTCACTAGTTACACATGTAACAACTGCCATAGACAGTACAACATGTGTATGCAACATTTCACTAGTTACACTTGTAACAACTGCCATAAACAGTACAACATGTGGATGCAACATTTTACTAGTTACACTTGTAACAACTGTCATAGACAGTACAACATGTGGATGCAACATTTCACTAGTTACACTTGTAACAACTGCCATAGACAGTACAACATGTGGATGCAGCATTTTACTAGTTACACATGTAACAACTGCCATAGACAGTACAACATGTGGATGCAACATTTCACTAGTTACACTTGTAACAACTGCCATAGACAGTACAACATGTGGATGCAACATTTCACTAGTTACACTTGTAACAACTGTCATAGACAGTACAACATGTGGATGCAACATTTCACTAGTTACACATGTAACAACTGCCATAGACAGTACACCTTGTGGCTGCAGCATTTCACTAGTTACACATGTAACAACTGCCATAGACAGTACAACATGTGGATGCAACATTTCACTAGTTACACTTGTAACAACTGCCATAGACAGTACAACATGTGGATGCAGCATTTTACTAGTTACACTTGTAACAACTGCTATAGACAGTACACCATGTGGATGCAGCATTTCACTAGTTACACATGTAACAACTGCCATAGACAGTACAACATGTGGATGCAGCATTTTACTAGTTACACTTGTAACAACTGCCATAGACAGTACAACATGTGGATGCAGCATTTTACTAGTTACACTTGTAACAACTGCCATAGACAGTACAACATGTGGATGCAACATTTTACTAGTTACACTTGTAACAACTGCCATAGACAGTACACCATGTGGATGCAGCATTTTACTAGTTACACTTGTAACAACTGCCATAGACAGTACAACATGTGGATGCAGCATTTTACTAGTTACACTTGTAACAACTGCCATAGACAGTACAACATGTGGATGCAACATTTTACTAGTTACACTTGTAACAATCTGGAGGCTATATTTGGCGGAGATAGATCGTTGAAATTGGTGGTGTATCAAAGTTCATAAGCAAGTGGAATTACTGATTGATAAGTATTATTCTTGCCTTAATATCATTCATAAAGTAGCAGTAAACATATATTGAGTAGCAGTTGTGCTGAAAGTTAGTTAGATAAAGTATTTTAGGACACTTTAGTCTAGTGAGTGATAATAGGGTACGTTAGCTTACGGCTACGATAAGTTTGTAAACAAGATTTAACAAACCTCGTTATGTGGTAGAATATATAGGTGATAAAGTAACAACCATAAACTACCTACATAAGATAATATCTGTGTAAGTCAGTACCTGCTAGACATTTTGATAAGGTAGCTTTGTTGTTAAAATTAAGCATTTGCGATAATCGGGCGAACTAAGTTTATGTAGCTAGTGTCTCTCTTATTCGCTAGGGTGCTGTATAACCTAAATAAATAAGGCAGTCTAGCGTACGCAATCTTACGTAAAGTGTAACATTTGTGCACAGAAAACAGTCTTCTTAAAGACTACATAGACAGTGAATAGTGTAAACACAGTTGACAAAACTATTTTAAATAGCTAATTAGATTATTATTATTAAATAAATTCTGATATGGCGCCTTGCAAGCGGCAAGTCAAGGCAAAGACACACTTGGTGTGCGACGACTGCCACAGTTGGGTAGATTTTGCCTTATCCGGCTGTACGAAGTCATGGACAGAAACCAAGGAAGAGGGATTCACCTTTCAGTGCGTGGGGTGTTGGAAGAGGAGAGAAGGAAATGCAATGGGAGGAAAGATGACGGGAAGAAAGGAAGTGAGAGTACATGTGACAGAAGAGAAGTCGGGAGGGACGATGACAGGAAGAAACAGCGTCAGGAAAGAATGGAACGGACGAGATTGTGACGGGAGAGCAGAAGACAGGGGAACAAGATTACAACCAGACAGATGCAAACCGTAGAAAGAGCTACACTGAGGCAGTGATTGAGGGGGCAGTGAGGAAAGAGAGGGTGTTTATGGGCGATTCGATTATGAGAAAGACAGATAAGACTCTAAGCAAGGGGGAGGACGTCGTTGTTTGTCTACCGGGGGCTAAGATTGAACATGTAACTGAAAGGGTAGAGAAGGTACTGGGGCATGGCAAGGGAGGGTCTATACTAGTACATGTAGGGACAAATAACGCAGAGAGGGAGGGAACAACTGGGATAGTTCAGAAGTACAGACAGTTGGTGAAGAAGTTAAAGAAGACAAGAGTAGAACAGATTATCCTCTCAGGAATTTTGCCAGTAATGGGAGGAAGGGGGCCGACATATAGAAACTGCAAGAGGATGGCGATCAACGCACTAGTTGAGCAGATGTGTAAAGAAGAGGGGGTGGGATTCGTAGATTTATTTGGGATACTTTGTTGGGAGGGAAGATATGTACATGAGAGATGGCCTACATCTAAGTGGAAAGGGGGCAGCAGTTTTCTCAGAGAACTTGCTGCAATCTGTTGACAGTGGGACAGGCTGCATCTATTTAAACTAGATTCGCAGGGGGGATTCACAGAGAAGCCTGAAACTGGAGGCATAGATAAAGACAGCAGAAATAAATCGGCAAAGAACAGCCTGGAAAACTGTTCTGAATCAGGATATAAATGCATTTGTTTAAATGCAAGGAGCATAGTAAACAAAAGAAGTGAACTAAACATTATGGTAGAAGATATTGACCCTCACATAATAGGTATAACCGAATCGTGGGCCACCACTGATATATAAGATGCCGAATTGGGACTAACAGGATATGTAATGTTTAGGAAAGATAGAATAGGAAGAAAGGGAGGTGGAGTTATTTTATATATTAAAGAATCTATCCAGGCTTATGAAATCAAATTAGAAAGAGAAGAAGATTGCAAAGAAGCTGTTTGGTGTAACATAGTTACAGGAAACTCAACGTTAACAGTTGGGTTAGTTTATCGAAGTCCAAACATAAGCATAGAAGAGAATGAAAAAATACAAAACACTATAAGGGAAGTAAGCAAACGGAACTGTATTATTATGGGGGACTTTAACCATGGGCATATACAATGGAAATCTCTACAGAGTATGGGGAGTGAGGACCACAAGTTTTTAGTTTTAGTACAAGATAGTTTCCTTTCTCAACATGTGCTAGAACCAACCAGGGGAGAGAATGTGTTAGACTTAGTTTTGTCCTCACAGAAAGAATTAGTTGACAATGTCAAGATATGTGAGCCACTGGGGAGTAGTGATCACAACCAGATACATTTTACCATCAAAGTAAAATCAGAAAGGAATAGTAAAAGCAGTATAGGAGAAATTTCCACAAAGGAAGGTATAAGGACATGAGGAAATATTTAGCAAAGATAGACTGGAATAAGACACTGAAAAATAAGACGGCAACAGAATGCTGGAATATATTAAAGAGTGAAATTAAGTGCATAATAGATAAATTTGTACCCTTCAAAAAACAAGGAAAACGGTCCAAAAAGAAACACTTATCGAAAGAAGCCATTAGAAAAATTAAGTATAAACAAATGATGTGGAAGTCATATAGATGTACTGGAAATGATGAAGACTACAACATTTATAAAAAAAGCACTTAATCAAGCTACAGCTGAAATTAGAAGTTCAAAGAGAAGCAATGAAAAAAAATTAGCTAGTAATATAAAACATGACAGTAAGAGTTTTTATGCGTATATTCGAAGCAAACAGAAAGTTCAGGATAAGGTCGGTCCTCTAGAAGATAGTGCTGGAAATACAATAT
>CM034535.1:6068889-6092439 GCA_020002185.1 Paraescarpia echinospica
CAACTGCCATAAACAGTACAACATGTGGATGCAACATTTTACTAGTTACACTTGTAACAACTGTCATAGACAGTACAACATGTGGATGCAACATTTCACTAGTTACACTTGTAACAACTGCCATAGACAGTACAACATGTGGATGCAGCATTTTACTAGTTACACTTGTAACAACTGCCATAGACAGTACAACATGTGGATGCAACATTTTACTAGTTACACTTGTAACAACTGCCATAGACAGTACAACATGTGGATGCAACATTTCACTAGTTACACTTGTAAGAACTGTCATAGACAGTACAACATGTGGATGCAACATTTCACTAGATACACTTGTAACAACTGCCATAGACAGTACAACATGTGGATGCAACATTTCACTAGTTACACTTGTAACAACTGCCATAGACAGTACACCATGTGGATGCAACATTTTACTAGTTACACTTGTAACAACTGCCATAGACATTACAACATGTGGATGCAACATTTCACTAGTTACACTTGTAACAACTGCCATAGACAGTACAACATGTGGATGCAACATTTTACTAGTTACACTTGTAACAACTGCCATGGAGCAGTGATTACGCAATAATGGATGCAACATTTTACTGATTACGCATGTAACAACTGCCATGAACATTACAACATGTGGATGCAACATTTCACTAGTTACACTTTAATAACAACTGCGCCGCAGACAGTGCAACATGTGGATGCAACATTTCACCTAGTTACGCCCAGCCAACGCTTCATAAAAATGAACAGTGCAACATGTGGATGCAACATTTCACTAGTTACACTTGTAACAACTGCCACAGACAGTACACCATGTGGATGCAACATTTTACTAGTTACACATGTAACAACTGCCATAGACATTACAACATGTGGATGCAACATTTCACTAGTTACACTTGTAACAACTGCCATAGACAGTACAACATGTGGATGCAACATTTCACTAGTTACACTTGTAACAACTGCCATAGACAGTACAACATGTGGATGCAGCATTTTACTAGTTACACTTGTAACAACTGCCATAGACAGTACACCATGTGGATGCAACATTTCACTAGTTACACTTGTAACAACTGCCATAGACAGTACACCATGTGGACGCAGCATTTAAATAGTTACATTTGTAACAACTGCCATAGACAGTACAACATGTGGATGCAACATTTTACTAGTTACACTTGTAACAAATGCCATAGACAGTACAACATGTGGATGCAACATTTCACTAGTTACACTTGTAACAACTGCCATAGACAGTACACCACGTGGTCGCAGCATTTAAATAGTTACATTTGTAACAACTGCCATAGACAGTACAACATGTGGATGCAACATTTTACTAGTTACACTTGTAGCAAATGCCATAGACAGTACAACACGTGGATGCAACATTTCACTAGTTACACTTGTAACAACTGCCATAGACAGTACACCATGTGGACGCAGCATTTAAATAGTTACATTTGTAACAACTGCCATAGACAGTACAACATGTGGATGCAACATTTCACTAGTTACACTTGTAACAACTGCCATAGACAGTACAACATGTGGATGCAACATTTTACTAGTTACACTTGTAACAAATGCCATAGACAGTACAACATGTGGATGCAACATTTCACTAGTTACACTTGTAACAACTGCCATAGACAGTACACCATGTGGACGCAGCATTTCAATAGTTACATTTGTAACAACTGCCATAGACAGTACAACATGTGGATGCAACATTTTACTAGTTACACTTGTTACAAATGCCATAGACAGTACAACATGTGGATGCACCATTTCACTAGTTACACTTGTAACAACTGCCATACACAGTACAACTTGTGGATGCAACATTTCACTAGTTACACTTGTAACAACTCCAATAGACAGTACAACATGTGGATGCAGCATTTTACTAGTTACACTTGTAACAACTGCCATAGACAGTACAACATGTGGATGCAGAATTTTATTAGTTACACTTGTAACAACTGCCATAGACAGTACAACATGTGGATGCACCATTTCACTAGTTACACTTGTAACAACTGCCATACACAGTACAACATGTGGATGCAACATTTCACTAGTTACACTTGTAACAACTCCAATAGACAGTACAACATGTGGATGCAGCATTTTACTAGTTACACTTGTAACAACTGCCATAGACAGTACAACATGTGGATGCAGCATTTTACTAGTTACACTTGTAACAACTGCCATAGACAGTACAACATGTGGATGCAGCATTTTACTAGTTACACTTGTAACAACTGCCATAGACAGTACACCATGTGGATGCAGCATTTCACTAGTTACACTTGTAACAACTGCCATAGACAGTACAACATGTGGATGCAACATTTTACTAGTTACACTTGTAACAACTGCCATAAACAGTACAACATGTGGATGCAACATTTTACTAGTTACACTTGTAACAACTGCCATAGACAGTACAACATGTGGATGCAACATTTTACTAGTTACACTTGTAACAACTGCCATAGACAGTACAACATGTGGATGCAACATTTTACTAGTTACACTTGTAACAAATGCCATAGACAGTACAACATGTGGATGCAACATTTCACTAGTTACACTTGTAACAACTGCCATAGACAGTACAACATGTGGATGCAACATTTTACTAGTTACACTTGTAACAACTGCCATAAACAGTACAACATGTGGATGCAACATTTTACTAGTTACACTTGTAACAACTGCCATAGACAGTACAATATGTGGATGCAACATTTCACTAGATACACTTGTAACAACTGCCATAGACAGTACAACATGTGGATGCAACATTTTACTAGTTACACTTGTAACAACTGCCATAGACAGTACACCATGTGGATGCAACATTTTACTAGTTACACATGTAACAACTGCCATAGACATTACAACATGTGGATGCAACATTTCACTAGTTACACTTGTAACAACTGCCATAGACAGTACAACATGTGGATGCAACATTTCACTAGTTACACTTGTAACAACTGCCATAGACAGTACAACATGTGGATGCAGCATTTTACTAGTTACACTTGTAACAACTGCCATAGACAGTACACCATGTGGATGCAGCACTTTACTAGTTACACTTGTAACAACTGCCATAGACAGTACAACATGTGGATGCAACATTTCACTAGTTACACTTGTAACAACTGCCATAGACAGTACACCATGTGGACGCAGCATTTAAATAGTTACATTTGTAACAACTGCCATAGACAGTACAACATGTGGATGCAACATTTTACTAGTTACACTTGTAACAACTGCCATAGACAGTACATCATGTGGATGCAACATTTCACTAGTTACACTTGTAACAACTGCCATAGACAGTACACCATGTGGACGCAGCATTTAAATAGTTACATTTGTAACAACTGCCATAGACAGTACAACATGTGGATGCAACATTTTACTAGTTACACTTATAACAAATGCCATAGACAGTACAACATGTGGATGCAACATCTCACTAGTTACACTTGTAACAACTGCCATAGACAGTACACCATGTGGACGCAGCATTTAAATAGTTACATTTGTAACAACTGCCATAGACAGTACAACATGTGGATGCAACATTTTACTAGTTACACTTGTAACAAATGCCATAGACAGTACAACATGTGGATGCAACATTTCACTAGTTACACTTGTAACAACTGCCATAGACAGTACACCATGTGGACGCAGCATTTAAATAGTTACATTTGTAACAACTGCCATAGACAGTACAACATGTGGATGCAACATTTCACTAGTTATACTTGTAACAACTGCCATAGACTGTACAACATGTGGATGCAACATTTCACTAGTTACACTTGTAACAACTGCCATAGACAGTACAACATGTGGATGCAGCATTTCAATAGTTACATTTGTAACAACTGCCATAGACAGTACAACATGTGGATGCAACATTTTACTAGTTACACTTGTAACAAATGCCATAGACAGTACAACATGTGGATGCAACATTTCACTAGTTACACTTGTAACAACTGCCATAGACAGTACACCATGTGGACGCAGCATTTCAATAGTTACATTTGTAACAACTGCCATAGACAGTACAACATGTGGATGCAACATTTTACTAGTTACACTTGTTACAAATGCCATAGACAGTACAACATGTGGATGCACCATTTCACTAGTTACACTTGTAACAACTGCCATACACAGTACAACTTGTGGATGCAACATTTCACTAGTTACACTTGTAACAACTCCAATAGACAGTACAACATGTGGATGCAGCATTTTACTAGTTACACTTGTAACAACTGCCATAGACAGTACAACATGTGGATGCAGAATTTTATTAGTTACACTTGTAACAACTGCCATAGACAGTACAACATGTGGATGCACCATTTCACTAGTTACACTTGTAACAACTGCCATACACAATACAACATGTGGATGCAACATTTCACTAGTTACACTTGTAACAACTCCAATAGACAGTACAACATGTGGATGCAGCATTTTACTAGTTACACTTGTAACAACTGCCATAGACAGTACAACATGTGGATGCAGCATTTTACTAGTTACACTTGTAACAACTGCCATAGACAGTACAACATGTGGATGCAGCATTTTACTAGTTACACTTGTAACAACTGCCATAGACAGTACACCATGTGGATGCAGCATTTCACTAGTTACACTTGTAACAACTGCCATAGACAGTACAACATGTGGACGCAGCATTTCACTAGTTACACTTGTAACAACTGCCATAGACAGTACAACATGTGGATGCAACATTTCACTAGTTACACTTGTAACAACTGTCATAGACAGTACAACATGTGGATGCAGCATTTCACTAGATACACTTGTAACAACTGCCATAGACATTACAACATGTGGATGCAGCATTTTACTAGTTACACTTGTAACAACTGCCATAGACAGTACAACATGTGGATGCAGCATTTTACTAGTTACACTTGTAACAACTGCCATAGACAGTACACCATGTGTACGCAGCATTTCAATAGTTACATTTGTAACAACTGCCATAGACAGTACAACATGTGGATGCAGCATTTTACTAGTTACACTTGCAACAAATGCCATAGACAGTACAACATGTGGATGCCACATTTCACTCGTTACGTTTGTAACAACTGCCATAGACAGTACACCATGTGGATGCCACATTTCACTTGTTACGTTTGTAACAACTGCCATAGACAGTACACCATGTGGATGCCACATTTCACTTGTTATGTTTGTAACAACTGCCATAGACAGTACACCACGTGGATGCCACATTTCACTCGTTACGTTTGTAACAACTGCCATAGACAGTACACCATGTGGATGCCACATTTCACTCGTTACGTTTGTAACAACTGCCATAGACAGTACACCATGTGGATGCCACATTTCACTTGTTACGTTTGTAACAACTGCCATAGACAGTACACCATGTGGACGCAGCATTTCACTAGTTACACTTGTAACAAATGCCATAGACAGTACAAGATGTGGATGCAACATTTTACTAGTTACACTTGTAACAAATGCCATAGACAGTAAAACATGTGGATGCAACATTTTACTAGTTACACTTGTAACAAATGCCATAGACAGTACAACATGTGGATGCAACATTTCAGTAGTTACACTTGTAACAACTGCCATAGACAGTACAACATGTGGATGCAGCATTTTACTAGTTACACTTGTAACAACTGCCATAGACAGTACAACATGTGGATGCAACATTTTACTAGTTACACTTGTAACAAATGCCATAGACAGTACAACATGTGGATGCAACATTTCACTAGTTACACTTGTAACAACTGCCATAGACAGTACAACATGTGGATGCAACATTTCACTAGTTACACTTGTAACAACTCCAATAGACAGTACAACATGTGGATGCAGCATTTTACTAGTTACACTTGTAACAACTGCCATAGACAGTACAACATGTGGATGCAGCATTTTACTAGTTACACTTGTAACAACTGCCATAGACAGTACAACATGTGGATGCAGCATTTTACTAGTTACACTTGTAACAACTGCCATAGACATTACAACATGTGGATGCAGCATTTTACTAGTTACACTTGTAACAACTGCCATAGACAGTACAACATGTGGATGCTACATTTCACTAGTTACACATGTAACAACTGCCATAGACAGTACACCTTGTGGCTGCAGCATTTCACTAGTTACACATGTAACAACTGCCATAGACAGTACAACATGTGTATGCAACATTTCACTAGTTACACTTGTAACAACTGCCATAAACAGTACAACATGTGGATGCAACATTTTACTAGTTACACTTGTAACAACTGTCATAGACAGTACAACATGTGGATGCAACATTTCACTAGTTACACTTGTAACAACTGCCATAGACAGTACAACATGTGGATGCAGCATTTTACTAGTTACACATGTAACAACTGCCATAGACAGTACAACATGTGGATGCAACATTTCACTAGTTACACTTGTAACAACTGCCATAGACAGTACAACATGTGGATGCAACATTTCACTAGTTACACTTGTAACAACTGTCATAGACAGTACAACATGTGGATGCAGCATTTTACTAGTTACACTTGTAACAACTGCCATAGACAGTACACCATGTGGACGCAGCATTTCAATAGTTACATTTGTAACAACTGCCATAGACAGTACAACATGTGGATGCAACATTTTATTAGTTACATTTGTAACAAATGCCATAGACAGTACAACATGTGGATGCAGCATTTCACTAGTTACACTTGTAACAACTCCAATAGACAGTACAACATGTGGATACAGCATTTTACTAGTTACACTTGTAACAACTGCCATAGACATTACAACATGTGGATGCAGCATTTTACTAGTTACACTTGTAACAACTGCCATAGACAGTACACCATGTGGACGCAGCATTTCAATAGTTACATTTGTAACAACTGCCATAGACAGTACAACATGTGGATGCAACATTTTACTAGTTACATTTGTAACAAATGCCATAGACAGTACAACATGTGGATGCCACATTTCACTTGTTACGTTTGTAACAACTGCCATAGACAGTACACCATGTGGATGCCACATTTCACTCGTTACGTTTGTAACAACTGCCATAGACAGTACACCATGTGGATGCCACATTTCACTTGTTACGTTTGTAACAACTGCTATAGACAGTACACCATGTGGATGCCACATTTCACTAGTTACACTTGTAACAACTGCCATAGACAGTACAACATGTGGATGCAACATTTTACTAGTTACACTTGTAACAAATGCCATAGACAGTACAACATGTGGATGCAACATTTCACTAGTTACACTTGTAACAACTGCCATAGACAGTACACCATGTGGATGCCACATTTCACTTGTTACGTTTGTAACAACTGCCATAGACAGTACACCATGTGGACAGGCAGTTCACTTGTTACATTTGTAACAACTGCCATAGACAGTACAACATGTGGATGCAACATTTTACTAGTTACATTTGTAACAAATGCCATAGACAGTACAACATGTGGATGCAGCATTTCACTAGTTACACTTGTAACAACTCCAATAGACAGTACAACATGTGGATGCAGCATTTTACTAGTTACACTTGTAACAACTGCCATAGACATTACAACATGTGGATGCAGCATTTTACTAGTTACACTTGTAACAACTGCCATCGACAGTACAACATGTGGATGCAGCATTTTACTAGTTACACTTGTAACAACTGCCATAGACAGTACATCATGTGGACGCAGCATTTCAATAGTTACATTTGTAACAACTGCCATAGACAGTACAACATGTGGATGCAACATTTTACTAGTTACATTTGTAACAAATGCCATAGACAGTACAACATGTGGATGCCACATTTCACTTGTTACGTTTGTAACAACTGCCATAGACAGTACACCATGTGGATGCCACATTTCACTCGTTACGTTTGTAACAACTGCCATAGACAGTACACCATGTGGATGCCACATTTCACTTGTTACGTTTGTAACAACTGCTATAGACAGTACACCATGTGGATGCCACATTTCACTAGTTACACTTGTAACAACTGCCATAGACAGTACAACATGTGGATGCAACATTTTACTAGTTACACTTGTAACAAATGCCATAGACAGTACAACATGTGGATGCAACATTTCACTAGTTACACTTGTAACAACTGCCATAGACAGTACACCATGTGGATGCCACATTTCACTTGTTACGTTTGTAACAACTGCCATAGACAGTACACCATGTGGACAGGCAGTTCACTTGTTACATTTGTAACAACTGCCATAGACAGTACACCATGTGGACGCAGCATTTCAATAGTTACATTTGTAACAACTGCCATAGACAGTACACCATGTGGATGCAGCATTTCACTTGTTACATTTGTAACAACTGCCATAGACAGTACACCATGTGGATGCAGCATTTCACTTGTTACATTTGTAACAACTGCCATAGACAGTACACCATGTGTATGCAACATTTCACTTGTTACATTTGTAACAACTGCCATAGACAGTACACCATGTGGATGGAACATTTCACTTGTTACATTTGTAACAACTGCCATAGACAGTACACCATGTGGATGCAGCTTTTCACTAGTTACAGCGATAAAGCAAATTCAGCAGTGAAATCATTTCTCACTGCTGGGTCTGCTATAGTCATACCATTTGTCAATATAAACATGTCAGAATCTACATAAAACAATTTCCTTCACTGAATGTGGCATAATGAGCTGAGAAATATAATAAAAATGCAAACAAATGGTTAGCCGAACTATATGGGTTACTGAGCAATGCAAACTAGACTAGTCAGTTCAGCAACTGACAGACAAGGAAGAGTAGGCATTTCTGACGTCAGGGTTTCTATCACAGACTTTCCATCACATGGCACTGTCATTCCAGAATTCTATGGTACATTATATTCTACAAAAAACAAAAATTCAAAAGAATTATATCGATGGATGTTATAGAAAACCAAAAAATTCTATAGTACAAAATATTCAATAGTAAACCAACTCCTTACATCTTCCAGAATAATCTATAAAGGTATTGAGCCGATTGATTTGATATAAAGAACAGCTTGACCAAGTCCCAGCATGGCCTTTTTAGTCCTTTGGCCGAAGGTCCAAGGGACTATTGCCATCACTCTGCGTCCGCCGTCCTCCGTCCGCCGTTAGCTGCCGTATCTCAGAAACCGTTCAGCAACTTTTTCTCTAATTTTGCATAGACATATCTTAGGGCACTGCCACTATGAATTTTAAGGGCTCCCTAGGGCCTCCAAGGACCCCAAAACTGGTAAAAATGTAACATTTTGCCTATTTTTTCAAAAACGGTTCAACAACTTTTTTTCTAATTTTGCATAGATGTATCTTAGGGTGCTGCCACTATATACAAGAAATTTGTATTTGATTGAATCATTCTAAGGGCACCTAAGGTGCCCCCAAAGTGCAAAAGTTTTACATTATCTAGTGATGTGGTTTTGAGAAGGGCCCTTGAGACCACCCCCAACAGTAGATTTTGTTTAATGTGCCACAAAGTCAGCAGCATGACTAAACTCTGCAGCCTAGTGCTACTGTTCCATTGAGACCTTGACTAATCTTTAATTGGTCACAGTGCCCAGGCAGAGTAGACACACTTGACCCCTGTTAGACTGAACAGTACCCTAACACTTTTAAACTGTATCTTCAAAACTATTGATTTTCTATAATTGCAAATTGTGTTTATTTTTATGTTCATTTAATTATTATAAAATGGTGTGACTGTGGTGTTTATTGGTTAAAGATGTATTGTCTGTAGAAACCTGTAGGTGACAAACATAGAAAATTTATATTCTGGACAATTATAGAGTGAAATATCCTACACTTTATTGATATCAAATGCATTCTACTGTTCTGTTTATGCTTGCTATGCCTTGTGTATACATGGTACTGTGTAAATCATTCTAGTGTCATCAGCATATAGTAGAACATACATTTTCTACATCATCATTACTAAGGTTGTTGTAAATTTAACCAGCTGCCATGTCAAGTCCATTATAATTGTGACTAACAGTGTTCAACATTTTTCAGGTAAATATCAAATAACAAAGGACACAAGTTTTCTCCTTGCCATACCTCTACATCACATGAGAAGAAGGCTGACACAGCCTGGCCCTCATTTATACATGATTTAGCATTTGTGTACATGTTGTATACAACTTTCAACACATTACAATTAATACCGCATGAAATTATCTTAGACCACAGGGAGGACCGGTCTACTAAATCAAATGCTTTCTTATAATCGATGAAGGCACAATAAAGCCTTTTGCGTCGAGACAAATACAATTCGACTAATACCCCTATCTGAACACTGCCTGTTCTTCACCTATTACATTCGCTTTGTTTAGGTATGTGGTCAGTCTGGTGTTCTGAACAATCACTAAGGATTAATGAACACTTGTGCAGAATATCACCCACTTGGCAGGTTTAATTGATCTATTCAGCAATGAGGACACTGCTTAGGCCTCACTCTGGACACTGTCACTCACAGTGTTGTGTATTGTCTTAGTTGGTGCATTGAGCTAATCTACCATGAATCAGTGGTGGCTCTGGTTGTGTATTACACCCAGCTGTGGAGCTATGATTCTCTGCCTGCTATTGTTTGATGGAAACTGTGACTAATATGTAATTGGTCACTGGCAGTAGCTTGTGTCAACAGACAGCATTAAGCCACTAGTTTTCTAATTTTGCTCAGGGCCCCCAAAAATGCCAAATTGTCCTCCTGTTTCTCTGCTGCTCCCTCCTGCGGCCCCACTGATCTCTATTTATAACAGACAGACATACAGACAGACAAACAGACAGACCGACAGTATTTTTTTACCATCATAAGCATATAAACTACAATATAATATTCATTGTAAGGTCAGGGAGGCTCCCATTAAGACAATTATGATGCAGCTATCACGGGAGCCACCTTATTGATGTAACTAGATAGTGGACTTTGCCCTGATCACTTACTAGTTTCAGTGAACAGTAAACATGTAAACATTTTACTTCCATCATAATCCTTAATGATCTGTAACTATGATTCAACAAAAAACATGTGATTAATAATTACCTACAGGGTTGTTTGATTTATGCCAGGCAGAAACTGTTTTTAAGTATTCAATTATAACATTATCAATACCACATGCCTTTTTGTTTTTGAGTTTTTTTATTTGCATTAGTACCTCATCTTGCATGAATGGTCTGTTTATGTGTTCGTTTGACTGGGAAATCTTTCTTGGATCAAAAGGTATCTCACTAGCTGCAGTTTCACTTTCAGGTTTTTACCGAGTTTTTCAAAATGGTTAATAAACTTATCCAGTGAAATATTTCCACATTTTTTACCTCAGTTACTTGCTTTAGTATATCCCAGTATTCTGCAGGCTTGTTATGTTTTAGGTTGCACAA
The DNA here is from genome assembly GCA_020002185.1 of Paraescarpia echinospica. Taxonomy (NCBI): domain Eukaryota; kingdom Metazoa; phylum Annelida; class Polychaeta; order Sabellida; family Siboglinidae; genus Paraescarpia; species Paraescarpia echinospica. The sequence goes on from CM034535.1 coordinate 6,080,447, forward strand.
GTTTTCATGTAACTGTTTATGGTAGCATTTTGATATTTGTTTTATAAAGCATTTATACCCACTAGCCAATTTTCTTAACTCTGCATTAGCTTCATCATTTTTAATTTTCTTTAGTCTACCTTTTGCTCTCAAATAATTTGTCCTCTTAGTTTTACACATAAAGACATAATCTGGCATAACTTGCTAAGTCTTTGTAGCAGCACATTTATACTTCCAGTATATCATTGCAACATAAAATACATACTGTGTGCCACATTTGAATGTCATGCATGTAATATTTCCATGCAATCCATTTGCATATATAAAGTAAAACTTCAACAGCCGTTTTCTTCATTTTCACTTTTTGACCCTTACCATGTTCAATGCTCCATAACTTTGCCAATTTTTGTAGCAGTCATAATTTTTGAAATGTGTAAAGCACCCTACCCAACCTTTACAAGAATGTAAGAAAACAATGTTACAATTTTTTACTGACTTATCACTCATTTGGTCAGCCGGGGTCACATATCGATGTATTAGTCCAAAGGACTTCAGGGCCTCTTGGCCCATTTTTAATGAAAGTCTACTCTAGTTTAAGAGATGAGCTCACCCCCTTAATCTCTGTTGTATTGTTGTATTCAGCTGTGACGTGCGACAAATTGTCTGATGCGCTTCTGTCATCAAACAAAAACCCACCGACAGTTGTCTACCCCTCTGTGGCATTGACCTACGGCACTGAGGTTAAACTGGAGTGTACAGTTGCGGGGGGCAACGCTAGTGAGAGAACAAGAAGATGTTTGTACGACGTAACAGTTGGCAAGTACCAGCTGATTGGTGACTCACTCGAATGTGGACGTAAGTGCTAAATTAAACAGGACTTCTTTTGTTGCCGTTTGTTATTTTACAGAATGATCATCAGTAGTTATTTCTAGAAAGAATCTGATATTTCTTCCTTTTTCAGCTCATATCTTAATCAGTCAGTGGTTTTTAACATTTGAAAGGCATCCTGTACATTTAATTAGAGATCAACTCCGACGATTGATTGTGATGTTAAAACTAAGTATTTACTAATTTCTGTATGTTTAAACTGTTAACATTATTTGCAAACGAATACACCTGCAATCAATGTTCATTGTTTATTTATTTCAGCTCTTGTATTTATTTAAACTTGCATTTACAGGTATAACAATAACACATATTAGTGCAGCTAAAATCTGTACCGGTGTGAAAGTGCAATACCATTCATGTAGGTTTCTCCCTTGATCTCCTTCTTTCTGTCGATATCCTACACCCTGAGTCTTATTATCTTAGGTGGAGCCAACAACACCTATTGGTGTTGTTTTATCCACTCATTTTCACCTGCCACTCCAATGGCTACATCTTTCTGTTATCAGCAGAATTCTTGTCCTTCAACAGTAGAACAATTATTCCAGAATTGAGATACCTCAGTTATGAAAAACACGTTGCGCCAATTTTACTCGGCTGTGTAGATGAATACTGGGCTGTAGAAGGCAGTGGATGTATGAGAATAACGTGTGTTGTGCTCTCTGTTCCCTGCTGTACAGGGTTGGGGGGTCAGGTACAGTTTTACTAAACCACTCGCTGTGTTTCTTCTTCCCAAAGTTTTCTATCCATCGCTCCATCTTTCATCCTTCCCTGATCATCTCATGTCCCTCCTCACTCAGTCCATCCATCTCCGCTGTGGCCTTTTCAAGCGTCTTTTATATTGTTCCGGCTCTGCTCTCTGCTATTTTTCCTGCATCCATCCTTGCCAAATGGCCTGCACATCTCATCTGGCTTCTCCATAATCCTCCTGTTAGGCTGCTGTTATGTGCATGTTGGATAAAGGAGGCCATCTGGATCCACAAAACCAACCATGAACAGATCTTGTTATTCAGAGATTTATTGCGAAGATCCAGGGGCGTTGCCTGGATTACAGAGAGACATACTTCCCTCCCTCACAAACACCACCTACGGCGCCAGCTTCGAGTTCAAGTGTGAGGCCAACTTCACAAGACATGGCAGCAACAATTACCAGGACTTCATCGTCCGGTGTCAGAAGAACGGAAAATGGGATCTTGGTGGACTGCGCTGTATAGGTATGTCTTGTATTGACTGTGATCAGGTAGACCTTGGTGGACTGCGCTCTATAGGTATGTCTTGTATTGACTGGGACCAAGTACACCTTGGTGGACTGCGCTCTATAGGTACGTCTTGTATTGACTGAGATCAAATATACCTTGGTGGACTGTGCTCTATAGGTACGTCTTGTATTGACTGAGATCAGGTACACGTTGGTGGACTGCGCTCTATAGATACGTCTTGTATTGACTGAGATCGGGTAGACCTTGGTGGACTGCACTCTATATGTTTGTCTTGTATTGACTGAGATCAGGTACACCTTGGTGGACTGCGCTCTATAGGTACGTCTTGTATTGACTGAGATCAGGTAGACCTTGGTGGACTGCGCTCTATATGTTTGTCTTGTATTGACTGAGATCAAGTAGACCTTGGTGGACTGCGCTCTATAGGTATGTCTTGTATTGACTGAGATCAGGTAGACCTTGGTAGACTGCGCTCTATATGTTTGTCTTGTATTGACTGAGATCAAGTAGACCTTGGTGGACTGCGCTCTATAGGTACGTCTTGTATTGACTGAGATCAGGTAGACCTTGGTGGACTGCGCTCTATATGTTTGTCTTGTATTGACTGAGATCAGGTACACCTTGGTGGGCTGCGCTCTATAGGTACGTCTTGTATTGACTGAGATCAGGTAGACCTTGGTGGACTGCGCTCTATATGTTTGTCTTGTATTGACTGAGATCAAGTAGACCTTGGTGGACTGCGCTCTATAGGTACGTCTTGTATTGACTCAGATCAGGTACACCTTGGTGGACTGCGCTCTATAGGTATGTCTTGTATTGACTGGGACCAGGTACACCTTGGTGGACTGCGCTTCATAGGTACGTCTTGTATTGACTGAGATCAAATATACCTTGGTGGACTGTGCTCTATAGGTACGTCTTGTATTGACTGAGATCAGGTACACCTTGGTGGACTGCGCTCTATAGGTACGTCTTGTATTGACTGAGATCAGGTAGACCTTGGTGGACTGCGCTCTATATGTTTGTCTTGTATTGACTGAGATCAGGTACACCTTGGTGGACTGCGCTCTATAGGTACGTCTTGTACTGACTGAGATCAGGTAGACCTTGGTGGACTGCGCTGTATATGTTTGTATTGTATTGACTGAGATCAAGTAGACCTTGGTGGACTGCGCTCTATAGGTACGTCTTGTATTGACTGAGATCAGGTAGTCCTTGGTGGACTCCGCTCTATAGGTAAGTCTTGTATTGACTGAGATCAGGTAGACCTTGGTGGACTGTGCTCTATAGGTACGTCTTGTATTGACTGAGATCAGGTAGTCCTTGGTGGACTCCGCTCTATAGGTAAGTCTTGTATTGACTGAGATCAGGTAGACCTTGGTGGACTGCGCTCTATAGGTACGTCTTGTATTGACTGAGATCAGGTAGTCCTTGGTGGACTCCGCTCTATAGGTAAGTCTTGTATTGACTGAGATCAGGTAGACCTTGGTGGACTGCGCTCTATAGGTACGTCTTGTATTGACTGAGATCAGGTAGTCCTTGGTGGACTCCGCTCTATAGGTAAGTCTTGTATTGACTGAGATCAGGTAGACCTTGGTGGACTGTGTTCTATAGGTATGTCTTGTATTGACTGAGATCAGGTACACCTTGGTGGACTGCGCTCTATAGGTACGTCTTGTATTGACTGAGATCAGGTAGACCTTGGTGGACTGCACTGTATATGTTTGTATTGTATTGACTGAGATCAGGTAGACCTTGGTGGACTGTGCTCTATAGATATGTCTTGTATTGACTGAGATTAGGTACACCTTGGTGGACTGCGCTCTATAGGTAAGTCTTGTATTGACTGAAATAAGGTAGACCTTGGTGGACTGTGCTGTATAGGTATGTCTTGTATTGGCTGAGATCAGGTACACCTTGGTGGACTGTGCTCTATAGGTACGTCTTGTATTGACTGAGATAAGGTAGACCTTGGTGGACTGTGCTGTATAGGTATGTCTTGTATTGGCTGAGATCAGGTACACCTTGGTGGACTGTGCTCTATAGGTACGTCTTGTATTGACTGAGATCAGGTACACCTTGGTGGACTGCGATCTATAGGTACGTCTTGTATTGACTGAGATCAGGTAGACCTTGGTGGACTGCGCTCTATATGTTTGTCTTGTATTGACTGAGATCAGGTACACCTTGGTGGACTGCGCTCTATAGGTACGTCTTGTATTGACTGAGATCAGGTAGACCTTGGTGGACTGCGCTCTATATGTTTGTCTTGTATTGACTGAGATCAAGTAGACCTTGGTGGACTGCGCTCCATAGGTACGTCTTGTATTGACTGAGATCAGGTAGACCTTGGTGGACTGCGCTCTATAGGTAAGTCTTGTATTGACTGAGATCAGGTAGACCTTGGTGGACTGTGCTCTATAGGTACGTCTTGTATTGACTGAGATCAGGTAGACCTTGGTGGACTGCGCTCTATAGGTAAGTCTTGTATTGACCGAGATCAGGTAGACCTTGGTGGACTGTGCTCTGTAGGTACGTCTTGTATTGACTGAGATCAAGTACACCTTGGTGGACTGCGCTCTATAGGTACGTCTTGTATTGACTGAGATCAGGTAGACCTTGGTGGACTGCGCTCTATATGTTTGTCTTGTATTGACTGAGATCAAGTAGACCTTGGTGGACTGCGCTCTATAGGTACGTCTTGTATTGACTGAGATCAGGTAGACCTTGGTGGACTGCGCTCTATATGTTTGTCTTGTATTGACTGAGATCAAATAGACCTTGGTGGACTGCGCTCCATAGGTACGTCTTGTATTGACTGAGATCAGGTAGACCTTGGTGGACTGCGCTCTATAGGTAAGTCTTGTATTGACTGAGATCAGGTAGACCTTGGTGGACTGTGCTCTATAGGTACGTCTTGTATTGACTGAGATCAGGTAGACCTTGGTGGACTGTGCTCTGTAGGTACGTCTTGTATTGACTGAGATCAGGTAAACCTTGGTGGACTGCACTCTATAGGTACGTCTTGTATTGACTGAGATCAGGTAGACCTTGGTGGACTGTGCTCTATAGGTACGTCTTGTATTGACTGAGATCAGGTACACCTTGATGGACTGTGCTGTATAGGTATGTCTTGTATTGGCTGAGATCAGGTACACCTTGGTGGACTGTGCTCTATTGGTATGTTTTGCATTGATTGAGATCAGGTACACCTTGGTGGACTGTGCTCTATAGGTACGTCTTGTATTGACTGAGATCAAGTAGACCTTGGTGGACTCCGCTCTATAGGTATGTCTTGTATTGGCTGAGATCAGGTACACCTTGGTGGACTGTGTTCTATAGGTACGTCTTGTATTGACTGAGATCAAGTAGACCTTGGTGGACTGTGCTCTATAGGTACGTCTTGTATTGACTGAGATCAAGTAGACCTTGGCGGACTCCGCTCTATAGGTATGTCTTGTATTGGCTGAGATCAGGTACACCTTGGTGGACTGTGTTCTATAGGTACGTCTTGTATTGACTGAGATCAAGTAGACCTTGGTGGACTGTGCTCTATAGGTACGTCTTGTATTGGCTGAGATCAGGTAGACCTTGGTGGACTGTGCTCTATAGGTACGTCTTGTATTGACTGAGATCAAGTAGACCTTGGTGGACTCCGCTCTATAGGTATGTCTTGTATTGGCTGAGATCAGGTACACCTTGGTGGACTGTGTTCTATAGGTACGTCTTGTATTGACTGAGATCAAGTAGACCTTGGTGGACTGTGCTCTATAGGTACGTCTTGTATTGGCTGAGATCAGGTAGACCTTGGTGGACTGCGCTCTATAGGTATGTCTTGTATTGACTGAGATCAAGTAGACCTTGGTGGACTGCGCTCTATAGGTACGTCTTGTATTGGCTGAGATCAGGTAGACCTTGGTGGACTGCGCTCTATAGGTAAGTCTTGTATTGACTGAGATCAAGTAGACCTTGGTGGACTGTGCTCTATAGGTACGTCTTGTATTGACTGAGATCAGGTAGACCTTGGTGGACTGCGCTCTATAGGTATGTCTTGTATTGGCTGAGATCAGGTACACCTTGGTGGACTGTGTTCTATAGGTACGTCTTGTATTGACTGAGATCAAGTAGACCTTGGTGGACTCCGCTCTATAGGTACGTCTTGTATTGACTGAGATCAGGTACACGTTGGTGGACTGTGCTCTATAGGTATGTCTTGTATTGGCTGAGATCAAGTAGGACCTTGGTGGACTGTGATGTATAGGTATGTCTTGTATTGGCTGAGATCAAGTAGGACCTTGGTGGACTGTGATGTATAGGTATGTCTTGTATTGACTGAGATCAGGTACACCTTGGTGGACTGTGCTCTATAGGTACGTCTTGTATTGGCTGAGATCAGGTACACCTTGAATTACTTGTGTTTTAGGGCCAGTTTGCTCTGATCCTGGTCGGCCAGCAGATGGTAAACAGATCTCCACATCGTATGAATTGGGTGAAATAGTGACATTCACGTGTGATCGGCCTGGCTTTGAACCGGACCCACCTACAGTAGTGTGTGTCTCTGGCGGTGGCAGTGTGCAGTGGAATGACACACGACCTAAACGTTGTATCGGTAAGAAACTCATAAAAACTATCTACCATAATGACTGTATATACTATGGAACTGATATCAGTATTTAAAACTGAAGTCATTCTGATGACCATTTAATTACTACTTCTTTTGCCAATTACGGCATAAACCGAACAACTCAAAAGTGGTGCCACCTGGGAAATGGCTGACCATTCACTGTGTCTACTGAAAAAGTAATTAACTCAAGTAACACTTTTCGTTTTTTGAAATACCTCTCCAATTGGTAAATCGTGGGTGAGGCTAGTGGTCGAAGGAAGCCAAATAACATAAAAACAGGTGAGTGGACCACGGTGCCTGGGAGGAGATACACTTCAATGATTCACAGTTAGCGTATTAATATATTATTGTTAGTGGTGGGAAGATGACTCTTAATGTTTTGTTGTCGTGTTCAGACCGTGAGAAGCCAAAGTTCACGGCGTGTCCGAGACAGATAGTGTACGTGTTTCGTCTGTGGACAATCAACCTGACTCTGCCCAATGTAACAGACAACTCCGGTGCCATTGCTAACCTCTCTGTCAGCTACAGTCTGGACCATCCTGTGAAAGAGGATGTAAACATCACTTGGACAGCCACTGACCATGCCGGCAACCAGGCAGACCCATGCATTGTTCAAGTCCGCGTGAAAGGTCTGTGATTAATCAAACTAGCAATAGAACCCATTCTCTGGAAGGGATACCCGGGTAGTTCCTAAGAGACTGTAGTTGATCATCTGCATGATCACCTCAGAAATCAAGTAAATATGTCCTTAGTTTGATGTTGTATGCCAGAGGGCACTACATACAGATGTGGCCAGATGCAGAAGGCAGTGCTGTGAAGTATACGTACATTTAACAGAGATTATGTAAATTTAAGCAGTTTTTTTGCAATGCTACGCACATTTTTATCATTGTTGCAAGTTACGTGAAACATCCACAACGGATCGTTAAAGGGTTTATATAAACAGTCGTAGAAAACTTGCGTAATGTTGCATACAGTCATCTAACGTCCAGTATGGAAACCCTTAAGGGGTAAGGACCTTTAACCTGCAGAGAATTGAGAAAAAGAAGACAAAATGCATTACAGTTAACTAATCCAGAAACTGATGTCACAAACAACTATGTGCGTGACTGCTGCATGAACCTTTGCCTTGTCAATAATGTTTACACTTGTGTAGTATATTACTAGGCAGGTGTGACAGCACCCAACATTTATTTATTACTGTTATTACATGTTATACATATCTTATATTAATTATAGCAATTTTATCGATATTCTACACGTGAAATCAGTACATTGTTTACAATAGTTATTTTGGGGTTGACAGTGCCTAGTTCACTTAAATTATTTAGTCTTACATTGGTATAATTGAAATCAACTGGTTACAGCCTTAATTGGCTCCGCTGTCAACCTGGCATTATACATTATTTTACCGATTGTTCTACTTATTGTTTATGTTTGTTTATATGTATGATTTATACAGTTCCTAAAATAAAGTCTACCTATCTATCTACACCTGCCAGACCAATCTTTCCCATGTACAGTTCTCACTTATACAAACTTTCCTTATGTTTTTGCTGCAAAGTTAAACATTTGGAGCCAGAATTTCAACAACATTTATGACGAATTGTCCGACAGTTTCACACATGCAGTAGCCATTTTGTAAGCTGACGTAGTTGCTAAGCAACTAGTCACAAGATGGAGCCATAAGATTTATGGCAAGAACACATGTCTACGTCATCTAACAACGGAAGCGACAGAGCAAGTCATAGATGTGTTAGCCACCAATTGATGTTGGCAATGTATTGTTCCTTCCACTGATTGCCTCAGAAACAAATACAACGACTGCAGAGAGTGCAAAACTAGGCTGAAGAAATTCTTTCACATCACACCACTATTGATCAAGCTGCACTGGCTGCTGGTACCAGTGCGAGTAGGTTTAAGATCCTTATACTCACTCAAGCACTGACTGGTACCAGTGCCAGTAGGGCTTAAGATCCTTATACTCACTCGAGCACTGACTGGTACCAGTGGGAGTAGGTTTAAGATCCTTATACTCACTCGAGCACTGACTGGTACCAGTGCGAGTAGGTTTAAGATCCTTATACTCACTCGAGCACTGACTGGTACCAGTGCCAGTAGGGCTTAAGATCCTTATACTCACTCGAGCACTGACTGGCACCAGTGCGAGTAGGTTTAAGATCCTTATACTCACTCAAGCACTGACTGGTACCAGGTGCCAGTAGGGCTTAATATCCTTATACTCACTCGAGCACTGACTGGTACCAGTGCAAGTAGGTTTAAGATCCTTATACTCACTCGAGCACTGACTGGTACCAGTGCCAGAAGGGCTTAAGATCCTTATACTCACGCATCGAGCACTGACTGGTACCAGTGCGAGTAGGGCTTAAGATCCTTATACTCACGCATCGAGCACTGACTGGTACCAGTGCGAGTAGGGTTTAATATCCTTATACTCACGCATCGAGCACTGACTGGTACCAGTGCGAGTAGGTTTAAGATTCTTATACTCACACATCGAGCACTGACTGGCCGTGCACCACACTACATCGCATATTGTATAGACCGATGCCAACCACACTACATCGCATATTGTATAGACCGATGCCAACCACACTACATCGCATACTGTATAGACCGATGCCAACCACACTACATCGCATATTGTGTAGACTGATGCCAACCACACTACATCGCATATTGTATAGACCGATGCCAACCACACTACATCGCATATTGTGTAGACCGATGCCAACCACACTACATCGCATATTGTGTAGACCGATGCCAACCACACTACATCGCATATTGTGTAGACCATTGCCAACCACACTACATCGCATATTGTGTAGACCATTGCCAACCACACTACATCGCATATTGTGTAGACCATTGCCAACCACACTACATCGCATATTGTATAGACCGTTGCCAACCACACTACATCGCATATTGTATAGACCGATGCCAACCACACTACATCGCATATTGTATAGACCGATGCCAACCACACTACATCGCATATTGTATAGACCGATGCCAACCACACTACATCGCATATTGTGTAGACCATTGCCAACCACACTACATCGCATATTGTGTAGACCATTGCCAACCACACTACATCGCATATTGTATAGACCGTTGCCAACCACATTACATCGCATATTGTATAGACCGATGCCAACCACACTACATCGCATATTGTATAGACCGATGCCAACCACACTACATCGCATATTGTATAGACCGATGCCAACCACACTACATCGCATACTGCATAGACCGATGCCAACCACACTACATCGCATATTGTGTAGACCGATGCCAACCACACTACATCGCATACTGTATAGACCGATGCCAACCACACTACATCGCATATTGTGTAGCATATTGTGTAGACCGATGCCAACCACACTACATCGCATACTGTATAGACCGATGCCAACCACACTACATCGCATATTGTGTAGACCGATGCCAACCACACTACATCGCATATTGTGTAGACCGATGCCAACCACACTACATCGCATATTGTATAGACCGATGCCAACCACACTACATCGCATATTGTATAGACCATTGCCAACCACACTACATCGCATATTGTGTAGACCGATGCCAACCACACTACATCGCATATTGTATAGACCGATGCCAACCACACTACATCGCATATTGTATAGACCGATGCCAACCACACTACATCGCATATTGTATAGACCGATGCCAACCACACTACATCGCATATTATGTAGACCGATGCCAACCACACTACATCGCATATTGTATAGACCGATGCCAACCACACTACATCGCATATTGTATAGACCGATGTCAACCACACTACATCGCATATTGTGTAGACCGATGCCAACCACACTACATCGCATATTGTATAGACCGATGCCAACCACACTACATCGCATATTGTATAGACCGATGCCAACCACACTACATCGCATATTATGTAGACCGATGCCAACCACACTACATCGCATATTGTATAGACCGATGCCAACCACACTACATCGCATATTATGTAGACCGATGCCAACCACACTACATTGCCTATTGTGTAGACGCCAACCAACTAGATCACTCCACTCTAGTGAACACAATCAACTATGTGTCCCACGTGCAAGGCATCACTGGGAAAAGCATTATAAATGTCATGATTTGATTTGGTCTGCCTGTATTGCAATGTTCTGTTTGTCACACAGATGAGCGGCTGCCCATTATTCAAGAGTGTCCTGTGTCGGATGTGAAGTACGTTGACGATGAAGCTTCCAGTGTGACGGAGACTGTCACTGCTAGCATTGCTACTGCAGCCGGGAAAAAACGTGTCTGGAATAATACAATCAGTCCCAGCACCTACACTTTCTCGAAGGACCACCTCTATAGAGTGATCAACCTGAAACAAGAGACATACGATAGCCTCGCCTTCAAGGCTGTCTGTTTCTTCCAGTACATCATCAAACGTGAGTACTACAGTCTGTCAGAGCCTTTCTACTCAACAGCCACCTTCTTTTGTTTAAGTCTCCTGTGTATGTCAAATATCCCTGTGATCATGTCTCTTACAACAACTTTTCATCCCTAAAACTAACATTAATATTAGCAGGCAAACTTTATTTGTATACTATGTGATAACCATATCACTAGCTGCACCTAGAATTTAGATATTAATCAACTACCTTGGAGGCACTGTATCTCCTCCCACGTGACAAGGCCCACTTGCCTCTTTTTACACCTGGAAGTGTAGTTCCTCCCAGGTGACAAGGCTCACTTGCCTCTTTTTACACCTGGAAGTGTAGTTCCTCCCAGGTGACAGGGCCCACTCAACTCTTTTTACACCTGGAAGTGTAGTTCCTCCCACGTGATAAGGCCCACTTGCCTCTTTTTACACCTGGAAGTGTAGTTCCTCCCAGGTGACAAGGCTCACTTGCCTCTTTTTACACCTGGAAGTGTAGTTCCTCCCAGGTGACAGGGCCCACTCAACTCTTTTTACACCTGGAAGTGTAGTTCCTCCCACGTGACAAGGCCCACTTGCCTCTTTTTACACCTGGAAGTGTAGTTCCTCCCAGGTGACATGGCCCACTCACCTCTTTTTACACCTGGAAGTGTAGTTCCTCCCACGTGACAAGGCCCACTTGCCTCTTTTTACACCTGGAAGTGTAGTTCCTCCCAGGTGACATGGCCCACTCACCTCTTTTTACACCTGGAAGTGTAGTTCCTCCCACGTGACAAGGCCCACTTGCCTCTTTTTACACCTGGAAGTG
>CM034535.1:6093439-6174908 GCA_020002185.1 Paraescarpia echinospica
TCTGCTTTCAATGCATATATTGGCCTAATTAACCTCACTTTTACTTCTTTGTATGTAACTTTACATGTTTTTGGAGGAATTAAAAAAATATATGCCCCATGGTAACGGTGTTGATGGTTACGTTGTTGAGAAATTAATGGTTTTCTGGATAATATGCAAATTTTGGCACTTTCTTACTGCCCATTGCAACTAATGACTCGAATATCAGCTGCAGTTTTGGAGGTCATTTTGGATTTAAAATAACCAATACACCGTGTAGTGGTGAGTGTGGAAGATGGTTTGAACTGGTACGAAACTATATCGTAATGTTTTGTTTAGCCTTTGCAAACCTTTGGGACCATCCCTAATTCAGTACTGCTTCACAATGCAGATATTTTTGTTCATCTCATTCCAAAGTTATTTCATAGAAGATCGAACCTATGTGGCATATCAACAGCTACAAGCCTGTTTGAAAACACTTTATTTACTTTTCATGAAATCATTAAACAACAAAATCTATTAAATTTTGAGTGGATCCAGTCACAGATTGCTTCCGGAGGTGGAATTGGGATACTAGACAACAAACACACATGGTGGTGTACACACACTCACACAAAAACACACATACACATGCACAAACACACATACACACATATATAAACACACACATATACACACACTCACACACACATATACACACACACACACACACAAGAACACACACACACAAATACACACACACAAGAACACACACACGCACAAGAACACACACACACGTACAAGAACATACACACAAACATGATGGTGTAGTGACAGTGAAGCCCCCTGTATGACCTGTGACACCTTGATCACCTTGTTGCTGCCTATACTTCACTACATTATCACCACCAAGTGACAGAGTATGTACGATATTGTGTCAACTCTACAAGTCTTATAACCTGTCATATTTCCTCCCGTGTTTTCAGAACGCCTAATTCTATTAACGGCTTCATGTACATGAATGAATCTGGAGTGAGTTACCAACACAAGATGCTCTCCTACCCCATGGGCGCACGGATCAACAATGGCAACTGGCACTACCTGGCATTGACCTTCGAAATAGGCAAAGCCACGCTTTACTTCGATGGCATGATGGCAGATTCTAAGAACTTCACTATATTTCAACAATACCCGTAAGATTGAATACAGCAAATTCACATCATTGAACTGTCTGTACCCTTTGAAACTAACATTGAGAAAGATCATCAATCTATTCATTCAGTCACTTTACACACACATGCATGCACACACACACGCACGCATGCACACACATGTATATATTTATATATATAATATTATATATATATATATAGTGTGTGGATCTTCAATGTCTTTGTAGTGCGAAAGCACATCATCTGTAAATGTATTGTATTCTAATCATGATTCTAATCAAAGTGCAAATAGTTGAGAACATGCCTAAAAGTGTAATCTTTATTTATGCAGAAGGAACAACGCAAGTCAGGTATTGATTGAATTAGGCCAAATTAATGACATGCAATTTTATTGACTACTGTTATAAATTGCATACACATCTATTGTTACATACACATCCATTGTTACACACACATCCATTGTATCTACAATAACGACAGCAAGCATGCCGGCCCCTGACTGCTAAGCACTACTGTCTACTAAGTACAAATCACCATATGTGTGTGGGTCACTCCACCAATATATACACTATTCACCATATGTGTGGGGGTCACTCCACCTACCCACCATATGACATAAGTACATCAACTTATTTCCGCCCTAAAATCCCTGCGTACATAATAATTTGAGGAAAAAACCTGATGGCAAAACCTCGTACTGTCCAGGGAAAAGCGTCAGACCTTTAATCAGTAAATATAGAATACGGTTTTTACCGAGACAATCCTGAGATACAATCCACCATAAAGCAGTTTAAAGCTGCTAAACTAATAAACATCCACCCATTGTTAAAGGGAGGGAGGGTGGGAATTCCACACTTGATCAATATTACACTTTTACATGAACACACTCATCTAGCATAAAGCACAACTACATTCTAACTACGTAAATCGAAAATTCAAATAAGCTGAATAAACGCTATGAATACTCCCCAATAATTTTGAATGAATGAGGTCAAAGCCGTTGCTGCTATAGCTTAAATACCAGTGTCTAACGCGCATGCGCGAGTCGCATAGCCTCATAACCAAACAGGTAATGACCCAGTAGCTATGCTGCATTATGTTGTTACTTCCACATAAAAAACAGTATTTCCCAGTTGTTTACATACATTCATTTATGTTGTTTTCGATTAGTAACATGGCATTAGTAACACTTTCCATGTTTTTTTCAATTCCTTTCAGCATTTTATAGTTTTGTAATCAATGTAGCAATAAAGCGACCATGTCTGTTCCCGGAATCACCTTCTCAAGCCAGGAGTGAAAATAGTATGAACAGAAAGTTTGCTGGGTCAGTTGCATTTCATCCCACTTCTGGTCTGTGTGGGAACTAGTAACTTCAAAGGTATTTCCATATACAACCACCTGTCTCCATAATAGTTGTTATTTAAACGTTGACGTCTTGTGAATAATTTGAACATATTGCACAGACAAGGTTGGTCTAAACTCACTACATGAATTTTATTTGTTGTTGAAAATAAAAACAGGGATTAATTGATTCACTCCTTGTGGCTGACACACTTTTTATGTTTTTAGAGCCAAGGTACGCATTGGGAACCACTTTCCTTCAACGACGGTAACCAATCCTCGCAGTTTCCGTGGAACCCTAAGTCTGGTGCAGGTCTGGAATGAAGTTCGTGACCTTGCAACTGAAATCACCCCAGTCTACAATGCTAGAAACAGGGACATTAAGTCGGCCTGGTACACCCGGGGTATGACAGTCGACTGGGGGGTGGATACCTATGAACCTGGACACGCCATAACGAAAGTGTTCCCGTCCACTCGTGGCCTCAACACCTGCCCTGCTGGACAACAGTTGGACACAGATGGCAGCACTTGTGTCAATAAACCACAAGGTAGTTGCACCTGGTCATTTCACTGCCTGCTTTGAGTATTATAAACACTTGATATTCAGCTGTGAATATTCAGCAAGTTTTAATTTTGTAGAATGATCGAATATGAATTTTTAAATTGATGGGCTCAAATAGAGTGTCCTGCTTAGGGTTACTGACAATTTCACTGGCAGTAGTGTATTTAATATTGCTCATGCAATTAATTAAATTGTTGTCTAACATAAATAGTTGTATATGGTAGTAAATGGTGTACGATAGATGTATGAGATGTGTGCAGTTAACCCGGAAGAGGTGTAAATTTGGTGTGAGTGTAACATACATGTAACACACAGCGAAGGAACAATGCTTGCCACATGAATATATGTTTAAAAACAAAGTCGACCACTACCTCAGAAGAGCGGATATAATATTGATAAAAACATTGGATTCTCGATAAGCCAAAGAATTCCTTGTTGACTTGCCATCAGAGGTTTTTGCTTTGGGTAGCAACCCTGTAAAATCTACCAGTTTCATGAGTTGGTATATTTCTCAGTTTGCATGTTTGTGATTGTATGTGCCCGTATTCCAGACAAGCGTGCCCCTACAGCTAGCAGCTGCCCAAGTGATGTTGGTGTCGTGTCTCCCAAAAGATTTGCCCAGTTGACTCTTAAAAAGCCAACATTCCGTGGACATAAAGTCATCAAAGTGAACTACAAAGGTAGGAAACCTCATCAACAGTTGAAGTGTAGCATTAATTGTTGTTACTATGTGGCTTGGTTGCTTGTTCTGTACTTCATTCGACCCTTCCTTGTGTGGCTGCAGTGCCAGTGTCGATTCCCTTCATTTCTTCAACTATAATACGAATTGTTAATTTGGGGTTTGTATGTATTCATGTACGTATATATAATTATATATAAATATATGTGGAGTCTCAGTTAATGAGTTTTCCAAATAAACAAATCATGTATATAAGGGGGACATTAATGTTTGAAAATTCCAGTCTGAAATTATTTCTGGATGCCAAGGTTTCTGGACTAATGAGGTTCCACTGTATTATGTAAATAATATGTGACCCATCTTAACGAAATGAGTCGCATGTCGTAATTTTTTAATATTGAGTTATTAGTTGCATTGGAAAGAGCAGAATCTCTGCTTTCACATGGTGTATCATGTAAGAAGATATCGTAATTCTAGCTGAAGTTATGGCTTAACAAACACATGTGGGGTAGAAACCTTCAAACCCAGAAAACGGCCGTCAAAGTTGATGCAAAATATTCGTTATGTTTCATGAAATGTACCTTAGTTGCCGAGGACAGATCTAGCTAAAATGTTGTGCTCGTCAGGCTCGCTTCCATCCGTTAAGTCTTCCAAAAAATACTCCTCGATCAAACTGTCAATCCGAATTTAACAGCTTCGCCACGTTAAACGCCGTTCTTCACGTCTTCTTAATCGTTATCTGGGTCAGCAGTGACGCAGTGAAATACATTGTGCGCATGCGTGTGTTTGCAGATTATGTAAATGACCCATCACTGAACCAATGAGAACAGTTGCCTGGGTCACATAGTTGCTGTTGCTACCACGTGATCCAAATTGTTTACACAGCTGGCTTAAACAGGGGGCGTCTTCCAAGCTCTCTGGAGGTCACAGAATGTAGTTATTAGCATATTTATGCCCATATATGGGAAGATGACGCGTCAAGCTTCGTGGTGATATCTCATATGTTAGGATCGTCCCAAAATTAGCAGTTGCAAACGCACGCAATTACTGGCATTTTCTGCGTTATTTTAAGGAAATCGAGCAGAACACTTCGCACAGCTCTAAAAAAATCGCTTTAAAATACACAAAACAGAGTTAATTAGTGGGTAGCTAGAGTAGCAATTGATAAAATGAATACCAAAGAATAATTTTCAGGGGAAATCTAAAAATCGATGGATTCGCGATTTGTTCACATAAACGGTATTTACGGAAAATCAGATTTGCCGACATCCGACTCATTTTGTTAAAATGGGTCACATATATATAATATTATATAAATGGCTACATCGCATATGTGTGCATATACAGTGCAACCTTGCTATCGCCGAGATAACAGAACAGTGAGGTTCAAATGTACATATATGTGGGTGTGTGCGTGTTCACGTGTGTGCATGTGTGTGTGTGTAAGACATATAATAATTTATTTCTATTACACTGTATAGCTAAGAGACAGATAAATGCTCACAGAAGAGACAAAACATATGTGACAGTACAATATTTTAGTTTTGTTTACAGGAGGCATGTTCCAGATTGGAGTCTCTCCTGTTGTCTACAGACTTCAGACAATGATACCTTTGGGTTTTCAGGAGGTGTGTTCCAGATTGAAGTCTCTCCTGTTGTCTTCATACTTCAGTCAATGATGTCTTTGTGTTTGCAGGAGATGTGTTTCAGATTGGAGTCTCTCCTGTTGTCTACATACATCAGTTAATGATCACTTTGTGTTTACAGGAGATGTGTTCCAGATTGGAATCTCTCCTGCTGTCTACATACTTCGGTCAATGATGCCTTTGTGTTTACAGGAGATGTCTTCCAGACTGGAATCTCCCCTGTTGGCTACATACTTCACTCAATGATGCGTTTGTGTTTACATCAGATGTCTTCCAGACTGGAGTCTCTCCTGTTGTCTACATACTTCAGTCAATGATATATCTTTGTGTCTACAAGAGATGTCTTCCAGACTGGAGTCTCTCCTGTTGTCTACAGACTTCACTCAATGATGCTTTTGTGTTTACAGGAGATGTCTTCCAGACTGGAGTCTCTCCTGTTGTCTACAGACTTCAGTCAATGATATGCCTTTGTGTTTACAGGAGATGTCTTCCAGACTGGAATCTCTCCTGTTGTCTACAGTGCATCAGATGCAGCAGGAAACCGTGCTGTGTGTCATTTCAATGTCTTCCTGCGAAGTAAGTGAGAGGCCTGGCAGTGTAGTGGTTGTCGCATCTGTCTGGAGTGCTTAGTTCGAGACCCAGACTGGGCATGATACGTTTAGTGTTAAAACCTGGCTCTCAACTGTGTATCACTTTAGTAACAGTCACAGTGCTCACCCAATCAACTCAGTTCAGTGTCAGTTCAGTGACACTTGCACTGCTCTTCAATTGAATTCAGTTCAGTGTCAGTGCAGTGACAATCATACTGCTCTCCCATTGAACTAAGTCCAGTGTCAGTTCAGTAACAATTGCACAGCATTCCAATTGTGTCAGTTCAGTCCAGTGTCAATTCAGTGACAGTCGCACTGCTCTCTAACTGTACTCAGTTCAATGTCAATTCAGTGAGTTGCACTGCTCTCCATTGAACTAAGTCCGGTGTCAGTTCAAGGAACCATCCTTGGCCCTCCTGCAATGAGTTCTACTCTCACAAGCAACTGCTGCCTTCTTCCAGTGGGTGACTGTAAGAAGCCGGCCCCACCACTGGGTGGCAGCATACAAGAGTACACAGACTTTGACGAGTTGTTCTACAAGCGATGTCGTCCGCAGTGTCCCAATGGCACGGCCTTCCTGCGTCCCGTCCCCAACTTCTACTCCTGTGGCCCACTCGGTGTGTGGAACACAACACACCCACTGAGCAAGTTGAGATTCCCACCTTGTGGAAGTGAGTGCCTCTATCATACTGCTCTCAGTTTACATAGTTACTGGCAGAAATGGCCAGCCTCTGGCTACATACACACAGACGATGTCCCAAAAAGTTCACACCTGCCGTTTAACAAATGTGACGTAAATTTAAACAGTTTTTGCAACTGTCTACGTATTTTCTGTGATTGTTGCAAGTTACATAAAATGTCACCAACTAATCGGTGGATGGTCTACATAGCTCGGAACAATCACAGAGACACAATATTGCTTACAAATTTCTAATGATCAGTACACATACTTAATTGGTAAGACACACAAACAAACACTTATATATACACACTCTCTCTCACACACATGTAGGCATTCATGCACACACACACACACACACACACACACACACACACACACACACACACACACACACACACACACAAACAAACAAACAAACAAATATACACACATACTTGTATATGCATGCCTGCTCAATTATACTTAGATGAAATCATCGTGGAATTTATTTTCCCTGTCAGCAACAGTGGTTAAGCATCAAGTAAACAATTAAAGACTGTTTATTGTTATGTGATGTTATTTGATGTAATGCTGCTAGTAAGTAATGACAATGTGGATCGATGACTAAATTTACACCTGGATCTCCTTCTTTCTAAAAATAACTGTACAAGAATGTTACAACCAAACTAACAATTAAGATGAATATGCCAGTACACATAACTCTAATCTAATAATAATTTCAGATAATCACTTTCCAGAAGCTCTTAATAATATTAATGTTTTTCAGAACAATTTTTCATTACACCTGGATCTACTGTTGGTTTTTGTTCAGATATTTTGAGTAAAGAATGAGTAAAGAATGTTTCTACCAAGATCTAATGGTGAGTTACTTCTAACAGGCACCTGCTCTTCAAGGAAGCACATAAAATTTGGCTGGAATTATGACCTGGCCATCTACTACAACCCTGATGTTGCCTTTGTCATAAAAGTGCGACTTCACAAACAGTTTGTGCTGTGGAGTGCAGAGTTAAATGACACAGGAGTGGAGGAACCTTTCTGTCAGACATACAACTGTTCCCTCCTCCACATCCTTGTGCTGAAGGCAGAGGGTCAGGGCAAGGTCTTCCGTATCCAGATAGCTGCCAACAATATCAGGTAATCATTAGAAAGCATGTTCAACAAGACCTCTCTATGTACAGCTGTATCCAGAACACGCTTCTATGATATCATAATATGTCTCATCTACTCAGTATGACACTAACCATTTGTAGCTGCCTATACAACTACAAGAGGGTGTGGTGACAGGTATGATGTAGTACTATAAGTAACTGTGACAGTGTGTGAGATGGTGCTATGCATAACTTCCCTGTCAACTACAAGCGTGTGTGGCAGTGTGTGAGATGGTGCTGTAAGTAACTCCCCTGTCAACTACAAGAGTGTGAGGCAGTGTGTGAGATGGTGCTGTAAGTAACTCCCCTGTCAACTACAAGCATGTGAGATGGTGCTTTAAGTAACTTCCCTGTCAACTACAAGCGTGTGTGGCAGTGTGTGAGATGGTGCTATAAGTAACTCCCCTGACAACTACAAGCATATCTGGCAGTGTGTGAGATGGTGCTATAAGTAACTCCCCTGTCAACTACAAGTGTGTGTGGCAATGTGTGAGATGGTGCTGTAAGTAACTCCCCTGTCAACTACAAGCGTGTGTGGCAGTGTGTGAGATGGTGCTGTAAGTAACTCCCCTGTCAACTACAAGTGTGTGTGGCAGTGTGTGAGATGGTGCTGTAAGTAACTCCCCTGTGAACTACAAGTGTGTGTGGCAGTGTGTGAGATGGTTCTGTAAGTAACTCCCCTGTCAACTACAAGCGTGTATGGCAGTGTGTGAGATGGTGCTGTATGTAACTCCCCTGAGAACTACAAGTGCTGTGTGGCAGTGTGTGAGATGGTGCTATAAGTAATTCCCTTGACAACTACAAGCGTGTGTGGCATTGTGTCAGATGGTGCTGTAAGTAACTCCCCTGTCAACTACAAGCGTGTGTGGCAGTGTGTGAGATGGTGCTGTAAGTAACTCCCCTGTCAACTACAAGTGTGTGTGGCAGTGTGTGAGATGGTGCTGTAAGTAACTCCCCTGACAACTACAAGTGTGTGTGGCAGTGTGTGAGACGGTTCTGTAAGTAACTCCCCTGACAACTACAAGCGTGTGTGGCAGTGTGTGAGATGGTTCTGTAAGTAACTCCCCTGTCAACTACAAGTGTGTGTAGCAGTGTGTGAGATGGTGCTGTAAGTAACTCCCCTGTCAACTACAAGCGTGTGTGGCAGTGTGTCAGATGGTGCTGTAAGTAACTCCCCTGTCAACTACAAGCATGTGAGATGGTGCTGTAAGTAACTTCCCTGTCAACTACAAGCATGTGAGGCAGTGTGTGAGATGGTGCTGTAAGTAACTCCCTTGTCAAATACAAGCATGTGAGATGGTGCTGTAAGTAACTTCCCTGTCAACAACAAGCGTGTGAGGCAGTGTGTGAGATGGTGCTGTAAGTAACTTCCCTGACAACTACAAGCGTGTGTGGCAGTGTGTGAGATGGTGCTGTAAGTAACTTCCCTGTCAACTACAAGCGTGTGAGGCAGTGTGTGAGATGGTGCTGTAAGTAACTTCCTGACAACTACAAGCGTGTGAGGAGCAGTGTGTGAGATGGTTGTATGAAGTAACTTCCCCTGTCAACTACAAGCGTGTGAGGCAGTGTGTGAGATGGTGCTGTAAGTAACTTCCCTGTAGTACAACTAGCGTGTGTGGCAGTGTGTGAGATGGTGCTGTAAGTAACTTCCCTGTCAACTACAAGCGTGTGAGGCAGTGTGTGAGATGGTGCTGTAAGTAACTTCCCTGACAACTACAAGCTGCTGTGTGGCAGTGTGTGAGATGGTGCTGTAAGTAACTTCCCTGTCAACTACAAGCGTGTGAGGCAGTGTGTGAGATGGTGCTGTAAGTAACTTCCCTAGTCAACTACAAGCGTGTGAGGCAGTGTGTGAGATGGTGCTGTAAGTAACTTCCCTGACAACTACAAGCGTGTGCGTGGCAGTGTGTGAGATGGTGCTGTAAGTAACTTCCCTGTCAACTACAAGCATGTGAGGCAGTGTGTGAGATGGTGCTGTAAGTAACTTCCCTGTCAACTACAAGCGTGTGAGGCAGTGTGTGAGATGGTGCTGTAAGTAACTTCCCTGACAACTACAAGCGTGTGAGATGGTGCTGTAAGTAACTCCCCTGACAACTACAAGCGCTGTGTGGCAGTGTGTGAGATGGTTCTGTAAGTAACTCCCCTGTCAACTACAAGCGATGTGTGGCAGTGTGTGAGATGGTTCTGTAAGTAACTTCCCTGTCAACTACAAGCATGTGAGGCAGTGTGTGAGATGGTGCTGTATGTAACTCCCCTGACAACTACAAGCGTGTGTGGCAGTGTGTCAGATGATTCTATAAGTAACTCCCCTGTCAACTACAAGCATGTGAGATGGTGCTGTAAGTAACTTCCCTGTCAACTACAAGCATGTGAGGCAGTGTGTGAGATGGTGCTGTAAGTAACTCCCCTGTCAACTACAAGCATGTGAGATGGTGCTGTAAGTAACTTCCCTGTCAACAACAAGCGTGTGAGGCAGTGTGTGACATGGTGCTGTAAGTAACTTCCCGGACAACTACAAGCGTGTGTGGCAGTGTGTGAGATGGTGCTGTAAGTAACTTCCCTGTCAACTACAAGCGTGTGAGGCAGTGTGTGAGATGGTGCTGTAAGTAACTTCCCTGACAACTACCAGCATGTGAGGCAGTGTGTGAGATGGTGCTGTAAGTAACTTCCCTGACAACTACAAGGGTGTGAGGCAGTGTGTGAGATGGTGCTGTAAGTAACTTCCCTGACAACTACAAGCGTGTGAGGCAGAGTGTGAGATGGTGCTGTAAGTAACTTCCCTGTCAACTACAAGCGTGTGAGGCAGTGTGTGAGATGGTGCTGTAAGTAACTTCCCTGTCAACTACAAGCGTGTGTGGCAGTGTGTGAGATGGTGCTGTAAGTAACTTCCCTGACAACTACAAGGGTGTGAGGCAGTGTGTGAGATGGTGCTGTAAGTAACTACCCTGTCAACTACAAGCGTGTGAGGCAGTGTGTGAGATGGTGCTGTAAGTAACTTCCCTAGTCAACTACAAGCGTGTGAGGCAGTGTGTGAGATGGTGCTGTAAGTAACTTCCCTGACAACTACAAGCGTGTGTGGCAGTGTGTGAGATGGTGCTGTAAGTAACTTCCCTGACAACTACAAGCGTGTGTGGCAGTGTGTGAGATGGTGCTGTAAGTAACTTCCCTGTCAACTACAAGCATGTGAGGCAGTGTGTGAGATGGTGCTGTAAGTAACTTCCCTGTCAACTACAAGCGTGTGAGGCAGTGTGTGAGATGGTGCTGTAAGTAACTTCCCTGACAACTACAAGCGTGTGAGATGGTGCTGTAAGTAACTCCCCTGACAACTACAAGCGCTGTGTGGCAGTGTGTGAGATGGTTCTGTAAGTAACTCCCCTGTCAACTACAAGCGATGTGTGGCAGTGTGTGAGATGGTTCTGTAAGTAACTCCCCTGTCAACTACAAGCATGTGAGGCAGTGTGTGAGATGCTGTTGTATGTAACTCCCCTGACAACTACAAGCATGTGTGGCAGTGTGTGAGATGATTCTATAAGTAACTCCCCTGTCAACTACAAGTGTGTGTGGCAGTGTGTGAGATGGTGCTGTAAGTAACTCCCCTGTCAAGTACAAGCGTGTGTGGAAGTGTGTGAGATGGTGCTGAAGTAACTTCCCTAGTCAACTACAAGCGTGTGTGGCAGTGTGTGAGATGGTGCTGTAAGTAACTTCCCTGACAACTACAAGCGTGTGTGGCAGTGTGTGAGATGGTGCTGTAAGTAACTTCCCTGTCAACTACAAGCATGTGAGGCAGTGTGTGAGATGGTGCTGTAAGTAACTTCCCTGTCAACTACAAGCGTGTGAGGCAGTGTGTGAGATGGTGCTGTAAGTAACTTCCCTAGTCAACTAAAAGCGTGTGAGGCAGTGTGTGAGATGGTGCTGTAAGTAACTTCCCTAGTCAACTACAAGCGTGTGTGGCAGTGTGTGAGATGGTGCTGTAAGTAACTTCTCTGACAACTACAAGCGTGTGTGGCAGTGTGTGAGATGGTGCTGTAAGTAACTTCCCTGTCAACTACAAGCATGTGAGGCAGTGTGTGAGATGGTGCTGTAAGTAACTTCCCTGTCAACTACAAGCGTGTGAGGCAGTGTGTGAGATGGTGCTGTAAGTAACTTCCCTGACAACTACAAGCTTGTGAGATGGTGCTGTAAGTAACTCCCCTGACATCTACAAGTGCTGTGTGGCAGTGTGTGAGATGGTTCTGTAAGTAACTCCCCTGTCAACTACAAGCGATGTGTGGCAGTGTGTGAGATGGTTCTGTAAGTAACTCCCCTGTCAACTACAAGCATGTGAGGCAGTGTGTGAGATGGTGCTGTATGTAACTCCCCTGACAACTACAAGCGTGTGTGGCAGTGTGTCAGATGATTCTATAAGTAACTCCCCTGTCAACTACAAGCATGTGAGATGGTGCTGTAAGTAACTTCCCTGTCAACTACAAGCATGTGAGGCAGTGTGTGAGATGGTGCTGTAAGTAACTCCCCTGTCAACTACAAGCATGTGAGATGGTGCTGTAATTAACTTCCCTGTCAACAACAAGCGTGTGAGGCAGTGTGTGACATGGTGCTGTAAGTAACTTCCCTGACAACTACAAGCGTGTGTGGCAGTGTGTGAGATGGTGCTGTAAGTAACTTCCCTGTCAACTACAAGCGTGTGAGGCAGTGTGTGAGATGGTGCTGTAAGTAACTTCCCTGACAACTACCACCATGTGAGGCAGTGTGTGAGATGGTGCTGTAAGTAACTTCCCTGACAACTACCACCATGTGAGGCAGTGTGTGAGATGGTGCTGTAAGTAACTTCCCTGTCAACTACAAGCGTGTGTGGCAGTGTGTGAGATGGTGCTGTAAGTAACTCCCCTGTCAACTACAAGCGTGTGAGGCAGTGTGTGAGATGGTGCTGTAAGTAACTTCCCTGTCAACTACAAGCGTGTGTGGCAGTGTGTGAGATGGTGCTGTAAGTAACTTCCCTGTCAACTACAAGCGTGTGAGGCAGTGTGTGAGATGGTGCTGTAAGCAGAGCTGTAACAAGTACATTTATTTTGTACTTGAGTAAAAGTACACGTAACTTTGGAAAAAGCTACTCAAGTAAAAGTAAAAAGTACTTTTTGAAAAATGTACTTGAAGTACAAGTAAAAAGTAAACAAATGTACTTGAAGTAAAGGCAAAAGTACTTTTCTAAAAAACTGTTGACATGGTCACCCACTGCAAACAAACAAGTAAATTCAGTAGTGTGCAAAACAAACACTTTATTGAACAGGACAGGATCCTCAGCAGGATACAGTGACAGGCTGGCTCCTCAAACAAACTATACATACTATGCAAGACAGTGACAAAAGAAATAAAATAATGGTAATACCCTATTCAGTAGTGTGTACAGTGAACATTAAATATTGTCTACGACCAGGCCTGAGAGTCAATATGTGAGACAAAATATTGAAAACATGAACCAAGAATACATATAAACAACATTTATAGGCCCTAACAATACTTATTTTATTATTAAGATAAATCTGAGTAACCATTAGCAGTTTAAATTGTCACAGCTAAGGGAATGTTTTGGGGCGATAATGTGTGAATTTCGACATGCGTTTATCACTAATGCAATTCGGGACGTTATTCAAGTCACTAATAGCTCAAACCTAAATCTAAGAACATATCTTGTTCATATTAAATGCGCTTGCACCTTTTGTACAAATAACGACGTGTTATGGTGTAATACATTTGAACAGCAAAATTTAGGCAAGAATACCTTTTACCTGCGTAAGTCTAACACTAATAATTTACCGACCACGTGTGTAAGGAAGGTTCGAAGGTGATCAACAGATCTGACATATCGGCGCACACAACAGACAGATCAACTTAACAGTAGCCCCGTGAACTGACTTAATCTCAAACATACTGGATAAGTATGGCAATGGATGCTGCAAATGATCGTTTTCAGCTGATCCTTCCATAATAAATCTTTGAACGCGAATGACATCATATAATCTTGGCAATATTCACGCCACCTGGTGATCATGCCTGGTAATGGCAATGATAGGCCAATCAGAAAAGACTACCAGTTGTTGCTCCGGCTGATATCTATTTATAGATATATGCTGGGGAAAACCAGTTCCGGGCTTCAGGCATTATCGTTCGTTACTAATATTTTTGGAGCTCCAACTTTTTAACTTTAAATTATGGATACTTCGTTACATTTATAAAAAGTACACACATTTGTACTTCGTTACAAGTAAAAGTACTCCTAAAAAAATGTACTTCGTTACTCACGAAAACTAAACTTTTCTACTCAAGTACAGTAACGAAGTACTTGTACTTCGTTACGTCCCAGCTCTGGCTGTAAGTAACTTCCCTAGTCAACTACAAGCGTGTGAGGCAGTGTGTGAGATGGTGCTGTAAGTAACTTCCCTGACAACTACAAGCGTGTGTGGCAGTGTGTGAGATGGTGCTGTAAATAACTCCCCTGACAACTACAAGCGTGTGTGGCAGTGTGTGAGATGGTGCTGTAAGTAACTCCCCTGTCAACTACAAGCGTGTGAGATGGTGCTGTAAGTAACTCCCCTGTCAACTACAAGCACGTGTGGCAGTGTGTGAGATGGTGCTGTAAGTAAATCCCTGACAACTACAAGCACGTGTGGCAGTGTGTGAGATGGTGCTGTAAGTAAATCCCTGACAACTACAAGCACGTGTGTCAGTGTGTGAGATGGTGCTGTAAGTAAATCCCTGACAACTACAAGCGTGTGGCAGTGTGTGAGATGGTGCTGTATGTAACTCCCCTGCCAACTACAAGCGCTGTGTGGCAGTGTGTGAGATGGTGCTGTAAATAACTCCCCTGACAACTAAAAGCATGTGTGGCAGTGTGTGAGATGGTGCTGTAAGTAAATCCCTGACAACTACAAGCATGTGTGGCTGTGTGTGAGATGGTGCTGTAAATAACTCCCCTGACAACTACAAGCATGTGTGGCAGTGTGTGAGATGGTGCTGTAAGTAAATCCCTGATAACTACAAGCGTGTGGCAGTGTGTGAGATGGTGCTGTAAGTAACTCCCCTGTCAACTACAAGCGTGTGAGATGGTGCTGTAAGTAACTCCCCTGTCAACTACAAGCACGTGTGGCAGTGTGTGAGATGGTGCTGTAAGTAAATCCCTGACAACTACAAGCACGTGTGGCAGTGTGTGAGATGGTGCTGTAAGTAAATCCCTGACAACTACAAGCACGTGTGTCAGTGTGTGAGATGGTGCTGTAAGTAAATCCCTGACAACTACAAGCACGTGTGTCAGTGTGTGAGATGGTGCTGTAAGTAAATCCCTGACAACTACAAGCGTGTGGCAGTGTGTGAGATGGTGCTGTAAGTAAATCCCTGACAACTACAAGCACGTGTGGCAGTGTGTGAGATGGTGCTGTAAGTAAATCCCTGACAACTACAAGCACGTGTGTCAGTGTGTGAGATGGTGCTGTAAGTAAATCCCTGACAACTACAAGCGTGTGGCAGTGTGTGAGATGGTGCTGTATGTAACTCCCCTGACAACTAAAAGCATGTGTGGCAGTGTGTGAGATGGTGCTGTAAGTAAATCCCTGACAACTACAAGCATGTGTGGCTGTGTGTGAGATGGTGCTGTAAATAACTCCCCTGACAACTACAAGCATGTGTGGCAGTGTGTGAGATGGTGCTGTAAGTAAATCCCTGATAACTACAAGCGTGTGGCAGTGTGTGAGATGGTGCTGTAAGTAACTCCCCTGTCAACTACAAGCGTGTGAGATGGTGCTGTAAGTAACTCCCCTGTCAACTACAAGCACGTGTGGCAGTGTGTGAGATGGTGCTGTAAGTAAATCCCTGACAACTACAAGCACGTGTGGCAGTGTGTGAGATGGTGCTGTAAGTAAATCCCTGACAACTACAAGCACGTGTGTCAGTGTGTGAGATGGTGCTGTAAGTAAATCCCTGACAACTACAAGCACGTGTGTCAGTGTGTGAGATGGTGCTGTAAGTAAATCCCTGACAACTACAAGCGTGTGGCAGTGTGTGAGATGGTGCTGTATGTAACTCCCCTGCCAACTACAAGCGCTGTGTGGCAGTGTGTGAGATGGTGCTGTAAATAACTCCCCTGACAACTAAAAGCATGTGTGGCAGTGTGTGAGATGGTGCTGTAAGTAAATCCCTGACAACTACAAGCATGTGTGGCTGTGTGTGAGATGGTGCTGTAAATAACTCCCCTGACAACTACAAGCATGTGTGGCAGTGTTTGAGATGGTGCTGTAAGTAAATCCCTGACAACTACAAGCGTGTGGCAGTGTGTGAGATGGTGCTGTAAGTAACTCCCCTGCCAACTACAAGCGCTGTGTGGCAGTGTGTGAGATGGTGCTGTAAATAACTCCCCTGACAACTACAAGCATGTGTGGCAGTGTGAGATGGTACTATAAGTAACTCCCTGACAACTACAAGCGTGTGTGGCAGAGTGTGAGATGGTGCTTTGCATAACTTCCCTGACAACTACAAGCATGTGTGTCGGTGTGTGAGATGGTGCTATAATTAACTCCCTGTCAACTACAAGCGTGTGTGGCATTGTGTGAGATGGTGCTATAAGTAACTCCCCTGTCAACTACAAGCGTGTGTGGCAGCGTGTGAGATGGTGCTATAAATAACTCCCCTGTCAACTACAAGCGTGTGTGGCAGTGTGTGAGATGGTGCTATAAGTAACTCCCCTGTCAACTACAAGCGTGTGTGGCAGTATGTGAGATGGTGCTATAAGTAACTCCCCTGTCAACTACAAGCGTGTGTGGCAGTGTGTGAGATGGTGCTATAAGTAACTCCCCTGTCAACTACAAGCGTGTGTGGTAGTGTGTGAGATGGTGCTATAATTAACTCCCTGTCAACTACAAGCGTGTGTGGCATTGTGTGAGATGGTGCTGTAAGTAACTCCCCTGTCAACTACAAGCATGTGTGAGATGGTGCTGTAAGTAACTCCCCTGAGAACTACAAGCGTGTGTGGCAGTGTGTGAGATGGTGCTATAAGTAACTCCCTGTCAACTACAAGCGTGTGTGGCATTGTGTGAGATGGTGCTATAAGTAACTCCCCTGTCAACTACAAGCATGTGTGAGATGGTGCTGTAAGTAACTCCCCTGAGAACTACAAGCGTGTGTGGCAGTGTGTGAGATGGTGCTATAATTAACTCCCTGTCAACTACAAGCATGTGTGGCATTGTGTGAGATGGTGCTGTAAGTAACTCCCCTGTCAACTACAAGCATGTGTGAGATGGTGCTGTAAGTAACTCCCCTGAGAACTACAAGCGTGTGTGGCAGTGTGTGAGATGGTGCTATAAGTAACTCCCCTGACAACTACAAGCTTGTGTGGCAGTATGTGAGATGGTGCTGTAAGTAACTCCCTGACAACTGCAAGCATGTGTGGTGGTGTGTAAGATGGTGCTATAAGTAAAGTAACTCCCCTGCCAACTACAAGCGCTGTGTGGCGGTGTGTTGCAGTCACGTGCTGGGCAGACAGTGGAGAGCGGAGGACGTTGTCACTCACGCAGTGCTGGTGGACAACAAGTTCACTCTGCCTGTAAGTACAACACTGTCTATGACAGCCACACAGAGCACTTGAATCACTTGTAGTCACACAATTTTGTATGTGTACCGTAGTGGGGCACAGTGGTGCAGTGAAGAACATTGCACTCTCAATCGAGAGAACCCAGGTTTTACTCCTGTGCTGCTGTTTCTAACCTTGGGTAAGGCTGTTCACTTTACATTGCTCCATGTCACTCAGCTGTATGAATGAGTACTTGGCTATAGTCAGTGGTGGATAGTTGTGTATGAATAGTCTCATTGCAGTAATTGCATTGTGGCTAAAAGCTTCCCAGAGAAATTGAGATGGTGTTTGGTTGAACAGGTCTGCCAGGGAGTAAAATGTAACACACTTTGAGCAGTCCAAAAGACCAGATGCTGCAATATATAAGAATTTATTTTTTTACCTTTTCATAGTGAGTTCACACAGATGTATACAGTATATCTTATTCTCTGTGTTCAAAGAATATTAATCAGTTTAAAGGACATAGTGTACAGTGTGATTCGTGTGGCCTGAATGGCACACGTTTGGCCTTAGTAGCATGTGTGCGGTCAGTGCATGGCCTGTGTGTGGCCAGAGTTTCATGTGCATGACCTGTGTGTGGCCAGAGTTGCATGTACATGGCCCGTGTATGGCCAGAGTTGCAAGTATGTGGCTAGAGTTGCATGTGTGTGGCCAGAGTTGCATGTGTGTGGCCTGTGTGTGACCAGATTTGCATGTGCATGGCCTGTGTGTGGCCAAGGTTACAAGTATGTGGCTAGAGTTGCATGTGTGTGGCCAGAGTTGTATGTGTGTGGCCTGTGTGTGACCAGAGTTGCAAGTGTGTGGCCAGAGTTGCATGTGTGTGGCCACTAAGTGGTCAGAGTTGCATGTGTGTGGTCAGAGTTGCATGTGTGTGGCCTGTGTGTGACCAGAGTTGCAAGTGTGTGGCTTGTGTGTGGCCAGAGTTGCATGTGTGTGTCCACTGAGTGGTCAGAGTTGCATGTGTGTGTCCAGTATGTGGCCAGAGTTTCATGTGTGTGGCCATAGTTGCCTGTGTGTGGCCAGAGTTGCATGTGTGTGGCTTGCGTGTGGCCAGAGTCGCATGTGTGGCCACTGTGTAGCCAGAGTTGCATGTGTGTGTGGCCAGAGTCACATGTGTGTGGCCATTGAGTGGCCAGAGTTGCTTGTGTGTGGCCACTGTGTGGCCAGAGTTGCATGTGTGTGGCCCGTGTGTTGCCAAAGTTGCATGTATGTAGCCAGTGATTGGCCAGAGTTGTGTGTGTGTGGCCAGAGTTACATGTGTGTGGCCAGTGCGTGGCCAGAGTTACATGTGTGTGGCCAGGGAGTGGCCAGAGTTGCATGTGTGTGGCCAGTGTGTGGCCTGAGTTACCTGTGTGTGGCCTGTGTGTGGCCAGAGTTACATGTGTGTGGCCAGAGTTACATGTGTGTTGCCAGAGTTGCATGTGTGTGGCCAGTGATTGGCCAGAGTTGCATGTATGTGGCCAGTGTCACAATCTGCTGCACACACTGTTTAGTTTATGTTACAAGAAACAACACAAACGTGGTGTTTATGGCAGTGCCCTGTCATTGCCATTCACCTTTATTATTCATGTATTCCCAGAGACCGTCTGGTAAAGAAGTTCGTCTCACAGAGCTTAGGAGACACATGTTGTATATTGCTGCAGGGCCTACCTAGAACTGACGACATCAACCGACAGACATTCTGGATGGAGACAGAGTTGGTCTGTGAGGAGGGCTGTCAAGTGGTGGGGCAACAGTGTGGTAAGTACTTAGTACTTTCAGTTTGTGGGGCAACAGTGCAGCAAGTACTTAGGGCTGTCAAGTGATGGGGCAACAGTGTCGTAAGTACTTAGGGCTGTCAAGTGGTGGGGCAACAGTGTCGTAAGTACTTAGGGCTGTCAAGTGATGGGGCAACAGTGTCGTAAGTACTTAGGGCTGTCAAGTGGTGGGGCAACAGTGTCTTAAGTACTTAGGGCTGTCAAGTGATGGGGCAACAGTGTCGTAAGTACGTAGGGCTGTCAAGTGGTGGGGCAACAGTGTCGTAAGTACTTAGGGCCGTCAAGTGATGGGGCAACAGTGTCGTAAGTACTTAGGGCTGTCAAGTGGTGGGGCAACAGTGTCGTAAGTACTTAGGGCCATCAAGTGGTGGGGCAACAGTGTCGTAAGTACTTAGGGCTGTCAGTTGGTGGGGCAACAGTGTCGTAAGTACTTAGGGCTGTCAAGTGGTGGGGCAACAGTGTCGTAAGTACTTAGGGTTGTCAAGTGGTGGGGCAACAGTGTCGTAAGTACTTAGGGCTGTCAGTTGGTGGGGCAACAGTGTCGTAAGTACTTAGGGCTGTCAGTTGGTGGGGCAACAGTGTCGTAAGTACTTAGGGCTGTCAGTTGGTGGGGCAACAGTGTCGTATGTACTTAGGGCTGTCAAGTGGTAGGGCAACAGTGTCATAAGTACTTAGGGCTGTCAGTTGGTGGGGCAACAGTGTCGTAAGTACTTAGGGCTGTCAGTTGGTGGGGCAACAGTGTCATAAGTACTTAGGGCTGTCAAGTGATGGGGCAACAGTGTCATAAGTACTTAGGGCTGTCAGTTGGTGGGGCAACAGTGTCATAAGGACTTAGGGCTGTCAAGTGATGGGGCAACAGTGTCATAAGTACTTAGGGCTGTCAAGTGGTGGGGCAACAGTGTGGTAGGTACTTACATGAGATTGAATCTTTGCAAATTGCAAGCAGCTGTAATCCTATGAGATGGCGTAGTAATCGGACATGTAGCGTTACGCCACCATCAAGTACAAGTACACAGGCCCTTAGCCAAAAATAACATTTTGCCAGTCTTTAATTAATCAAAAGTGTGTCTTTTAGTATGCGAATTGCTTGTGTGAAAGCCACTCACTTCAATCAAAGCCATTATTGTCCAGATTAACTTTTTTTAATTAACAAGTCAGTGTCATTTTAGCCATTTATTTAATTAATACTAATCTATTTGATTTGTTTCACTAAGTGATCAACTACCAGTTGTGTCAATGATAGTCATTAATGTGGGCCCCTAGACTTGGAACTATTTGTTAATCTATCGGCCAGCTGGCCCCCTCTAAATCCCACCAGTCTTATCAGTTGTAATTACCAGTCTTGGCCAGTCATCTGCCAGTCTTGAAGACAGGCAGACATGTCTCTGACTATGCCCCTGTAAATGTAGCAGAATGCAGGTATCAAAGATACCATTTGATATCTGTTTCACACTCCTAATGATTGACGTCAAACTCAGAATTGGAGACTATAATATGTTCTGTTACCGCAGTTTGTTGTAATGAGTGTGTAAGTCTGAATTGCAATAACCACCTCATTATGTAACTAAACAATTCCACTCATAATTCAACATGCGTAATGTGGATCATGATGAAACCTAATAGTTTGTTCATAGTGTCATTGAGATGTATGACGTGTTTGCAGTGCGCTGTACAGCTGGCAATGTGTACAACTACAAGACAAGGATGTGTGATGACTGTGCCGTTGGGTTCTACAAGGACAGTGACGTGTTGGGTGTCAAGTGCAAGTGGTGTGGTGAGGGCAACACTACGCAGACAACTGGCTCTACAAGTGTTGACGACTGCATAGGTAGGGCATGTCTGGTGATGCATTGGCAGCTTTGTTTGGGTGTCAAAGGAAGGCTCTTCATTCTCTACTTAAGGAGAGATTGTCCATTTGTTTGTATCGTAGAATCATGTTAGATAGAATAAATTATATCTATTACAATGTACTGACTTGACCAAATGTTTTTTAATCAACCAGTTATTGTTGTTTCTGGGTGAAGCACACCAATTTCGAAGGCATTGCCTCATGTACTAATGAGATGGAATTATGTGCATCAACGTCATCACACCGAGGCCCTTAGCCTTGAAGTTTTCCAATTTACCTGTTCTCATTATTTAATTCCTATTATGCTCATGAAAACCCCCTTACACATGCATTTGTCACTGGCATCGAAACTTGGTGAATATTCAGGGGGCTGAGGCTCTCCAAAAACCTCCAACTGCACCTCCTTGAGGCTCACAAAAGTTATCAAACTTTAAAGTACATTCTGCCAGTTGCCTTCACACTTAGTACAAGGCTCATTTTATGACAACGCAAACAGTGTTTTGACCTTGTTATTGGGAAAGTATGGTCCAACACAAGATCATGTTATCTATAAAATACAAATCCTGTTATCCAAACACCAAAAGACCCGTTATTTGAAGAACAAAAACATTGCAATTTATCAAAAACCCATTCTAATAATGGGACAAGAGTTTTGTGGCTAATGTCCTGCTCACGTCCACGTCATACCTAACCCCACCAACTGATCCTGTGTTGCAGCTGTGTGTGCTGTGGGCCACTTCTACAATGTCTCCAGTCACCGCTGTGAGCCATGTGGCACAGGTCACTACCAACCAGACACTGGTCAAACCTCCTGCTTCACCTGCCCCATTGGCAAGACCACTCGCACACTGACCGCCACCAAGGCAACCGAGTGTTTTGGTGAGTGGCAGTACTAATTTATTAATCAATCAGTTATTTATTTCCAACAAACAACAGCACAAATTCTATTGTTACATAATACAATACCATTTCCAACTTGTAGAAAATTAAATAAACAATGCCGAGTTGATGGAAAGGAGGTGACTACAAAATAATTGTTTGATTCTAATTCTTACTTTCTTTCTTTTTAGCTGATGCTAATGTTTTCATAATTGCTTTATTCTAGTGAAGATATGTGTGTATTCCAGAAACAAGCAACAGATGTATTTTAGAGTAAAATTACAATTTGTTTAATATTCACATAAAAACTAAATGTCCTGTGAAAATATGCAAATTTCAGTTTCACATGAATAGTGAATAATTATTAGGAAGTGATCCCGAAGCAGTAGTCACTTCTTAGTATTGATAAATAATTTCCAGCGTGTAACTGCAACATGTTTCTCCAGATGTAGCAGGTTTATCTCACACACTGTGCACAATAAATCATATCAAGATATAACAAATGGTCCATCTTGAAATGTGCGGTGTGTTGGTGGTGTAGTAGGTGTGTTGGTGGTACGATAGGTGTGTTTCCTGAACTGTGTTGTGTTGGTGGTGCAGTAGGTGTGTTGGTGGTACGGTAGGTGTGTTTCTTGAACTGTGGTGTGCTGGTGGTGCGGTAGGTGTGTTGGTGGGACTGTAGGTGTGTTTCTTGAACTGTGCAGTGTGTTGGTGGTGCAGTAGGTGTGTTGGTGGAACTGTAGGTGTGTTTCTTGAACTGTGCGGTGTGTTGGTGGTGCAGTAGGTGTGTATGTGGAGCAGTATGTGTGTTGGTGGTGCAGTAGGTGTCTTGGTGGTGCAGTAGGTGTCTTGGTGGTGCAGTAGGTGTGTTGGTGGTGCAGTAGGAGTGTTGGTGGTGCAATATGTGTGTTGTTGGTAGTGCAGTAAGTGTGTTGGTGGTGCAGTAGGTGTGTTAATGATACAGTAGGTTGGTGGTGCAGTAGGTGTGTCGATGGTCCAGTAGGTGTGTTGGTGGTGCAGTAGGTGTATATGTGGTGCAGTAGGTGTGTTGGTGGTGCAGTAGGTGTATATGTGGTGCAGTAGGTGTGTTGGTGGTGCAGTCGGTGTGTTGGTGGTGCAGTATGTGTATATGTGGTGCAGTAGGTGTGTTGGTGGTGCAGTAGGTGTGTTGGTGGTGCAGTAGGTGTATATGTGGTGCAGTATGTGTGTTGGTGGTGCAGTAGGTGTGTTGGTGGTGCAGTAGGTGTGTTGGTGGTGCAGTAGGTGTGTAGGTGGTACAGTTGGTATATTGGTGGTTCAGTAGGTGTGTTTCTTGCCTCAGATGACTGTGAGAGTGGCACCGAGTTAACAACAGACGGCCGCTGTGAGACATGTAGGGCGGGCACGTACAGGACGAAGGGAGTGGACCTCGTGTGCACCCACTGCCCCTCAGGGACAACCACACCTATGTCTGCAGCCAAGTCACCCTCACAGTGCTCCCTTGGTTCGTCTTCTTTCTTGCTACCCTGTCCTTACACTATTTCACCCCACTGCCGGGAGTAGTTACTCCTATTTGACCCCCACTGCCTGGAGTAGTTACTCCTGTTTGACCCTCATTTCCTGGAGTAGTTGCTCCTGTTTGATCCCCACTGCCTAAAGTAGCTGCTCCTGTTTGACTGCCCCTGCCTGAAGTAGCTTCTCCTGTTTGAAGCCCACTGCCTGGAGTAGCTGCTCCTGTTTACCCTCACTGCCTGGAATAGTTGCTCCTGTTTGGCCCCCACTGCCTGGAGTAGTTTCTCCTGTTTGACCCCCATTGCCTGGAGTAGCTGCTCCTGTTTGACCCCACTGCCTGGAGTAGTTGCTCCTGTTTGACCTCCACTGCCTGGAGTATCACTCCTGTTTGACCCCCACTGCCTGGAGTAGTTGCTCCTGTTTGACCTCCACTGCCTGGAGTAGTTGCTCCTGTTTGACCGCCCCTACCTGGAGTAGTTGCTGCTGTTTGACCCCCACTGCCTGGTGTAGTTGCTCCTATTTGACCCCACTGCCTGGAGTAATTGTTCCTTTTGGACCACACTTATCCAGAGTACTATAACCACATTATTTTACTCAAACAATAATTATTGTTGATTTGTTAGGTTGCTAATCAAATTGTTAACTACTGTTGTTGATGTGGCTGCCTTTATAATTATATACTGGTACTATTGATACAGGTCAGTCTACATTAACATTTTTATTTGGAACACCGAGTTTGCAAACATATAAAGAATATGCATAAATTATTTGGAAGAAATGAAGAAATGATAAGAAAACTTCTTTTAATGTTGTGTGTGAACTATTTAGTGTGGTTAACAGACCCTCAGTCATTTCAAGTTGTTGTAAAAGTTTACTTTTCGGTACCGCCTGATATGTTGGTGTGAAATAAAATTGTTGGTCCAAGTGTACAACGATCACCCCCTTGGTGGTTGTGAGGGGCACCTTTACACAGCAATCTTGAAATGGCCCTAACTTTGTTCATCCTATATATGTCTCTATGGATTCAAAATATAAAATCTGGAGTAGCAACTTTTATGTCCAATGCACTTTTTCATAGAGGCACCTATATTGATGTTATTTGCGAAAAAAAGTAAAATCATGTAATTTTCACAAAACTTCCTAATTATTTCCGCCCTTAACCAATTAAATTAAATATAAACATCACCTAACCTAGATAAAATTGCAAAACAAAACTCTGAACAACTGCCAAGCAAAAGAGAATTGATACTGTATGGGAGAAAGTAACTAATTTTGCATGTTTATTGCTATCATGTTAGAGCAATATAAACATTACGCCACCTGGCGGATTATTCATAATAAAAGCCACGTCAATTCTCATGTAAAAAGGTGACAGATCATGAAACAATTTCCTCATTCAGAGGGTCATTCCCTCAAGGTTGTGAAGAGTCAGTCTTTCCACCAATGATGAGGTACTTCTTCTGCCAGCTCCTAGCAGGATGTAATTCAGCAACTGCAGAAAACATTGTACGAAGATTTTCTCCGTGCGTCAGGTTGCATTACTAAATATGTCTTCCTTTCCTATGAACATGAAGTGTGAGCCTTCTCTTGCAAACTTAATTTCATAGGGCTCAAGAACCACTTAAAATTGATTCACAATCTGGACGATTAGGCACCTGTGAGTCCATCCTTCCTCATTCATACATGTTCATTCCTAAGCCACCTGTGAAAGATAACAGCGAGTTTGTTTGATGAAGAGAAGAAGGATGAAGTAACATTGATAGATGCAGTACATGAGGAGCTCAGGTTGGCACACTGAAGCTGCTCACACCTGTGTTATTTTCTTGCAATCACCAGAATTATGTTCGGTGATTCCCCTCTTCATTCGAGACCTCAGTGTTTTTCTGCTGAGCATACAGAATGAGTCAGACGAGGATCAGTAGACAATAACGAGGAGCAGATGACGGTTCTCGACCATACCGGCTGACCAAGCCCATGAGCATGCCAACACAAGGGCGGAGGGAGTTTGTGATGTGATGGGCCTTATACTTAGCACCTGTTAGAATGCTGGACAGTGGCTGGCCTGGACATCCATCAAGTAGTTGTGGACTTTAATGACGACAATGACAATGAAATGCTACGAGGAAGACTATGCATACTAGGAACGTTTCTGATGCCATCTTAGGGATCTGTTGGGAGCCTTGTTGAACAGAGAATGTCATTTTGAAAAAGGGAGTGAGGACTCGAAGACTTGAATCAACGGGTTAGGAGTAACACGACAGCTTCATGGAAAATGTGCCGAATTCGAATGCCTTATATCTGACCACATCAATCAAGTGAAACAACTTATCCAATAACACAGATAGCAGAAAGAGTGATCAAGAGGAGAGTCCAGCACTTCACAGGTCATGTTAACCCCGCATGTGTTCATTGTGCGTGAGAGCCAAGGAGAAGACCTGGATGAGTTTGTTCTGTTCTTTAACAAGATTGGCAACCAGAGAATTAACTATAGATGGCAGGTGGACAAGGAAGCCTTTTGTTTTATCGAGAGTCCAACCCTTTTTATCTATGTGTATCCTGCCCTTCTGAGGTATGTTTCGATTTTTTTGTAACATATCCACAGTACTAGCACCCGCACAATCAGCAGATAATCTGTTCCATTCGTTTACAGTCCTTTGTGAAAATGAGAACTTTCTTATATCTACTCTACACTGCTCCTTTGCTAATGTAACTTCATGTCCTCTAGTCCTTCTATCTTTCTTAACTGAGAAAAAAATATTTGTATCAACATTTCATAACCATTCAATATTTTAAACACCGAACTAAAATACTCATTCAGGTGTTCTGCCATTAAGAATCCCTCTAATACTATATATTTCCAGCACTATCTCCTAGAGGACTGACCTTATCCTGAACTTTCTGTTTGCTCTGAACGTATGCGTAAACACACTTGCTGTCATGTTTTATATTACAAGCTAATTTTTTTTCATAGCTTCTCTTTGAATTTATAATTTCAGTTGTAGCTTAGTTAAGTGCTTCTTTATAAATGTTGTAGTCTTTATCGTTTCCAGTATGTCTATGTGACTTCCACATCATTTGTTCCGTTGTGTTTTCAAGGGAACAACTTTATCGACGATGCATTCAATTTCATTCTAAGATATTCCAGCATTCTGTTGCTGTCTTATTCTTCAGTGTGTTATTCCAATATATCTTTGCTAAATATTTCCTCATGTCCTTATATATTCCTTTGTGGAAATTTCCCCTGTACTGTTTTTTACTATTCCTTTTTTATTTGATTTTGATGGTAAAATGTATCTGGTTGTGATCACTACTCCCCAGTAGCTCACATATCTTGACATTGTCAACTAATTCATTCTGTGAGGACAAAACTATGTCTAACACATTCTCACTCCTGGTTGGTTCCAGCACATATTGAGAAAGGAAACTATCTTGTACTAAAACTAAAAACTTGTGGTCCTCACTCCCTGTACTCTGTAGAGATTTCCATTGTATATGATCATGGTTAGAATAACCCATAAAAATACAGTGCCGTTTGCTCACTTCCATAATTTAGCATTTTGTACTTTTTCATTCTCGTATGCTTATGTTTGGAATTCGATAAACTAACCCAACCGTTAATTTTGAGTTTCATGTAACTATGTTACCCCAAACAGCTTCTACACAATCTACTTCTCTTTCTAATTTTATTGTACCAAGTACTGTGTGTTGTGTTGCATTGCGTTGCGTTGCGTTGCGTTGTGTTGTGTTGTAATGGAGTGTGAGGCAGGCAAGTACCAAGTATTGTGTGTTGTAGTGGAGTGTGAGGCAGGCAAGTACCAGGTACTGCGTGATGTGTTGTAATGGAGTGTGATGCGGGCAAGTACCAAGTATTGTGTGTTGTAGTGGAGTGTGAGGCAGGCAAGTACCAGGTACTGTGTGATGTGTTGTAATGGAGTGTGATGCGGGCAAGTACCAAGTACCGTGTGTTGTGTTGTAATGGACTGTGAGACAAGCAAGTACCAAGTACTGTGTGTTGTGTTGTAGTGGAGTGTGAGACAGGCAAGTACCAAGTACTGTGTGTTGTGTTGTAATGGACTGTGAGGCAAGCAAGTACCAAGTACCGTGTGTTGTGTTGTAATGGACTGTGAGGCAAGCAAGTACCAAGTACTGTGTGTTGTGTTGTAATGGACTATGAGGCAAGCAAGTACCAAGTACCGTGTGTTGTGTTGTAATGGACTGTGAGACAAGCAAGTACCAAGTACTGTGTGTTGTGTTGTAGTGGAGTGTGAGACAGGCAAGTACCAAGTACTGTGTGTTGTGTTGTAATGGACTGTGAGGCAAGCAAGTACCAAGTACTTTGTGTTGTAGTGGAGTGTGAGGCAGGCCAGTACCAAGTACTGTGAGTTGTGTTGTAGTGGAGTGTGAGGCAGGCAAGTACCAAGTACTGTGTGTTGTGTTGTAGAGGAGTGTGAAGCAGGCAAGTACCAAGTACTGTGTGTTGTGTTGTAGTTGAGTGTGAGGCAGGCCAGTACCGAGTGGGTTCCACCCCAGGAAGGTGCTTCGACTGCCCCGAGGGTACGTACCGGAGTGAGGGTGAGGCCAACTGTACCTCGTGTGGAGACCCTGGTCACTGGAGGACTGATGGCACTGGCAAGACATCTCAGGATGACTGTAGAGGTAAGTGTTATCTGTCTGTTAATACACTAACTTTGGATTATTGTGCGTGTATCTCCTCCCAGGGGCGAGGCACCCAAGCCTCCTGCATTGATTCATTTCCTTGGACCATTCATCTGTCTTCTACCAATTGACAATGTATTTCATAAAACACAATGGTAGTTATTTAGAGTTATTTTGATACTTAGTTATATGCTTGCCTTTTCTAGAGGGTTTTTCTTCTACCTAAGAAATGTGAATGGTAATATCCAGATGGCGCCGCCATATTCCTAATGGTGATAGTCGATGGCCTTGGTTTGTTGCACTGTGAGTCGGTGTAAGCTAGTTCACGTGATAGTCGATGGCCTTGGTTTGTTGCACTATGAGTCGGTGTAAGCTAGTTCACGTGATAGTCGATGGCCTTGGTTTGTTGCACTATGAGTCGGTGTAAGCTAGTTCATGTGAAAGTCGATGCCCTTGGTTTATTGCACTGTGAGTCGGTGTAAGCTAGTTCACGTGATAGTCAATGGCCTTGGTTTGTTGCACTAGTAGTTGGTGTAAGCTAGTTCACATGATAGTCGATGGCCTTGGTTTGTTGCACTATGAGTCGGTGTAAGCTAGTTCACATGATAGTCGATGGCCTTGGTTTATTGCACTATGAGTCGGTGTAAGCTAGTTCACATGATAATCGATGGCCTTGGTTTGTTGCACTAGTAGTCGGTGTAAGCTAGTTCACATGATAGTCGATGGCCTTGGTTTGTTGCACTATGAGTTGGTGTAAGCTAGTTCACATGATAGTCGATGGCCTTGGTTTATTGCACTATGAGTCGGTGTAAGCTAGTTCATGTGATAGTCGATGGCCTTGGTTTGTTGCACTATGAGTCGGTGTAAGCTAGTTCACGTGATAGTCGATGGCCTTGGTTTATTGCACTATGAGTCGGTGTAAGCTAGTTCACATGATAGTCGATGGCCTTGGTTTGTTGCACTAGTAGTCGGTGTAAGCTAGTTCATGTGAAAGTCGATGCCCTTGGTTTGTTGCACTGAGTCAGTGTAAGCTAGTTCACATGATAGTTGATTTCCTTGGTTTGTTGCACTGTGAGTCAGTGTAAGCCAGTTCAAATGAAACTATAGTTACCTTTCACAAAACTCTATTGACATTTGTTCAAAAATGCATTTTCATCCTTAATCATCAGCAGTCCCTCACCTGATGATGAATCATTATTCTGAATCAGTTGTAAACATTATTGCACATAATGTAAAATAAAGATATGTCACTGCAACATTTGATAAATATGATGTTTTTAAAAAATTACACATTTGCAGTGGCATGGTTCAGTGGTTCTTGTGTCGTTTTTACAGTCTACTGTCCGGCTGGCTCCTTCATTGTAACTAACGCAAAGAAGGTCAGTCACTGTGAAGGATGTCCCAAGCACACGTACAAGACTCAGGATGACTTCTACGCTGTTTTCTGCACCAAGTGTCCACCAGACATACCCCGCACAGTGTCTGTCAACTCCACCACCAAGGCCGACTGTCGTCTTGGTGTGTTCATCTCGTTCTTCTTCTTTATCCCTTCTGTTTCTTTCAACTTATCACCAATAAACACAGTATTGTCTATAATATCAGTGATTCTGCTCTTTTTTCAAAATCACGGAATTTCCATTCAAAAATGCAGATTCTGTTTTAAAAAGACAATTCCATATATTCTGTCAATTTTCACTGAATTTCTGTTCAAAAAATTAAATATAAGATGAATATTTTGAAATGTAAATTCCAAAAATTTCATCTATGTTTTGCAAGCGTATAAATTCAGTGTCTCTACATATATACTGATGAAGTCTACTTGACAAGAGACGAAAGTCCATACAACAGGAATTTCCAATCTTTTTGATACGTCTAGAAGAAATTCTTTTATCATTTGCTGTACTGTTTCAGGTAACTGCACTAGGGGGGAGGTGGTGGACCCTCTACATGAGGGGCAATGCCTGCAGTGCCCGTACGACACCTATCAGCCCGAGGTGGAACCAGGCAGCACCACTAGATGGCAGCCCTGTCCTGGGCAGACAGGAACCAAAGAGAGAGGCTCGATGTCCAAGGCCGCCTGTCACCGTATGTGGACGTCTTACTCGACTCATCGTTTACACCTCCACTAAGGGATTGTATCTTAAGTTTACTTAGTCAAAAAACATGTTCACTGTTAAAACAAAATTTTACCACATTTGCAGCATTGCATATCTCAAAATTG
The DNA here is from genome assembly GCA_020002185.1 of Paraescarpia echinospica. Taxonomy (NCBI): domain Eukaryota; kingdom Metazoa; phylum Annelida; class Polychaeta; order Sabellida; family Siboglinidae; genus Paraescarpia; species Paraescarpia echinospica. The sequence continues at coordinate 6,123,681 of CM034535.1, forward strand.
GGCTTTGACATAATGTCCTGTGTTGGTTGGTTTAATTTACCCTTGTTATACTTATTTCATCAGTTGAATATGAACACGCATCATTCATGAACCCTATAAAGATTTAGTAATAAGACCAATATTATATATCATCCAGGAACCCTGTATAGCTGTCGTAACAAAATAAGACCATTATTATCTACACTGATTGCAGCCTGTTATCCAGATACTGACATACAGTAGGTTTCCGTTTCAATTAAACATATGATAACCCACCCTGTCCACCAGCCTACTGCGGAGCTGGTAAAGAACTCAAATTAAACGGCAAGTGTCAGCCCTGCAGCCAGGGCCTCTATAAAGACAACAAAGACAAAGTGGCAAGGTTTGACCCATGCACGGCTTGTCCAGCAAAGTACATCACTGAAGGAACTGGAGCAACGAGCAGAGACAACTGTACACGAGGTGAGTCGATGTCTCATTTACCTGTATCACTGTAGGTGGGTCAATGTCTTATTTACCTGCATCTCTAGGAGGGTCAATGTCTCAGTTACATGTATCACTCTAGGTGGATAAATGTCTCATTTAGTTATATCAGTGTATAGGTGGATCAAGGGTCATTCCCCTGTGTCACTCTAGGTGGGTCAGTGTCTCGTTTATTTGTATCACTGGAGGTGGGTCAGTGTCTCATTCACTTGTATCACTCTAAGTGGGTCAATATCTCATTCACTTGTATCACTCTAAGTGGGTCAATGTCTCATTCACTTGTATCACTCTAAGTGGGTCAATGTCTCATTCACTTGTATCACTCTAAGTGGGTCAGTGTCTCATTCACTTGTATCACTCTAAGTGGGTCAATATCTCATTCACTTGTATCACTCTAGGTGGATCAATATCTCATTTATTTGTATCACTGGAGGTGGATCAATGTCTCATTCACTTGTATCACTCTAGGTGGATCAATATCTCAGTTATTTGTATCACTGGAGGTGAATCAATGTCTCATTCACTTGTATCACTCTAAGTGGGTCAATATATCATTCACTGTATCACTAAGTGGGTCAGTGTCTCATTCACTTGTATCACTCTAAGTGGGTCAATGTCTCATTCACTTGTATCACTCTTAGTGGGTCAATATCTCATTCACTTGTATCACTCTAGGTGGATCAATATGTCATTTATTTGTATCACTGGAGGTGGGTCAGTGTTTCATTCACTTGTATCACTCTAAGTGGGTCAATGTCTCATTCACTTGTATCACTCTAAGTGGGTCAATGTCTCATTCACTTGTATCACTCTTAGTGGGTCAATATCTCATTCACTTGTATCACTCTAGGTGGATCAATATGTCATTTATTTGTATCACTGGAGGTGGGTCAGTGTTTCATTCACTTGTATCACTCTTAGTGGGTCAATATCTCATTCACTTGTATCACTCTAGGTGGATCAATATGTCATTTATTTGTATCACTGGAGGTGGGTCAGTGTTTCATTCACTTGTATCACTTTAAGTGGGTCAATGTCTCATTCACTTGTATCACTCTAAGTGGGTCAATGTCTCATTCACTTGTATCACTCTTAGTGGGTCAATATCTCATTCACTTGTATCACTCTAGGTGGATCAATATGTCATTTATTTGTATCACTGGAGGTGGGTCAGTGTTTCATTCACTTGTATCACTCTAAGTGGGTCAATGTCTCATTCACTTGTATCACTCTAAGTGGGTCAATATCTCATTCACTTGTATCACTCTAGGTGGATCAATGTCTCATTCACTTGTATCACTCTAAGTGGGTCAATGTCTCATTCACTTGTATCACTCTAAGTGGGTCAATATCTCATTCACTTGTATCACTCTAGGTGGATCAATATCTCATTTATTTGCATCACTGGAGGTGGGTCAGTGTCTCATTCACTTGTATCACTCTAAGTGGGTCAATGTCTCATTCACTTGTATCACTCTAAGTAGGTCAATATCTCATTCACTTGTATCACTCTAGGTGGATCAATATCTCATTTATTTGCATCACTGGAGGTGGGTCAGTGTCTCATTCACTTGTATCACTCTAAGTGGGTCAATGTCTCATTCACTTGTATCACTCTAAGTAGGTCAATATCTCATTCACTTGTATCACTCTAGGTGGATCAATATCTCATTTATTTGCATCACTGGAGGTGGGTCAGTGTCTCATTCACTTGTATCACTCTAAGTGGGTCAATGTCTCATTCACTTGTATCACTCTAAGTGGGTCAATGTCTCATTCACTTGTATCACTCTAAGTGGGTCAATGTCTCATTCACTTGTATCACTGGAGGTGGATCAATGTCTCATTCACTTGTATCACTCTAAGTGGGTCAATATCTCATTTATTTGTATCACTCTAAGTGGGTCAATATCTCATTCACTTGTATCACTCTAGGTGGGTCAGTGTCTCATTCACTTGTATCACTCTAGGTGGATCAATGTCTCATTTACTTCTATCACTCTAGGTGGATCAATGTCTCATTTACTTCTATCACTCTAGGTGGATCAATGTCTCATTTAGTTCTATCACTCTAGGTGGGTCAGTGTTTTTTCTTGTATCACTCTAGGTGGGTCAGTGCCTTATTCACTTGTATCATTCCAGGTAGGTCAGTGTTTCATTTATTTGCATCACTCTAGGTGGGTCAATGTCTCATTTACTTGTATCACTCTAGTTGAGTCAATGTCTCATTTACTTCTATCACTAGGTGGGTCAATGTCTCATTTACTTCTATCACTCTAGTTGAGTCAATGTCTCATTTACTTCTATCACTCTAGGTGGGTCAATGTCTCATTTACTTCTATCACTCTAGGTGGGTCAATGTCTCATTTACTTCTATCACTCTAGGTGTGTCAATGTCTCATTTACTTCTATCATTCTAAAGTGGGTCACTCTCGTTCACTTATAACATTTGAGGTGGATCAATGTTTCAATTATTTGTGTCACTCACCCTTGTCTTGCAGACACACACTCTCTCTCTCATATTTCCCCTCTTCTGTCTTTCTCCCTCCCTTTACATTCTCTCGTATCTCTCCACATTAAATTCCTGCCTCCCTCCGTTCCTCCCTCCCTCCCTCCCTCTCTTACTCCGTCCTTCCCTCTCTCCCTCCCTCACTTTCACTCTCTTCCTCTGTTAGACACCCATCTTTCCCCCCTCTGCCTTTCTGTGTGCCCCACTCACTCATGCAATGCTCATGAAGCCCACTTGCCTTACATGTTGAGCTACCACTGTTACATTACATTGTCCCAGGCAACTGCAGTGCTGGGTGGCAGACTAGAGGCAGAGGCTGTGTGTTGTGTCCCCGGGGAACGTATCAGCCAGAGAAGTGGAAGGACAATTGTATCACATGTCCACCAGAAACAACGACACCACACGAGGGCGCCACCAGTGTGGCCAACTGCAATGGTAGGTATTTTCATAAATAATATAATTTTCAGTAAAGAATCAAACATCAAAGGCTGCAGCTTAAAATATTTAAATGATCAGGAAATATGTGGTTGTGTAACTAACTGAGTTAAAAAGTAGTCATATGACAGAAGATAACATGACAATAATTAATGGGGAGGTTTCATAAGAATGTCGGCTACCTTACTACCTTAAGTATCAGTATTATCACATATAAAATGAGTTGGAGGGTGATGTAACAAAGCTGAAGTTCTTAAGATATTAACTGGTTGTGAAGATATTAACAAAATAGTCTGATTATAAAATTGCTGAACATTCTTCAGGATAGTTTATTTCGATACAAATGAGTTCTTTTAGACATATCCAGTAGGTGAGTTTTACCTTGTAGAGGCTGTCGTTGATGTAACACACCAACTTCCTCAGTACATGTGACATATGACGTCATCATACATGTCATCAGAGAGGCCAAGACACCAATCAACTGAGACAAGGGGAATTAAGAACTATCTCACATGTACGATGACGTCATGTGTGTGTGGTGTTTGCATAGTTTGATTATAAACTGAACTCTTTCAGTTTATCCCAACCGAAGGAAGTACGCATTCATTATCCCCGTGGCTCTGCCCTGGACTCCATCTTACAATGACGTTGGTTCTCAGAAGTACCGGGAGCTGAAGAAACAGATCACAGAGTCGGTACGGAGGCAGAGGCTGTCACATCTACATCATGTGTCTGTTCTTTATCTGTGCTGAACCACAACGGAAACATGAATATTTCAGCAGGAGTTTTTGTTGTGATGCTGTGAACTTTATCCACTTGTTTTGAGGATCACTCTCTCATCTTCAACCTGGTTTTGGCACCAATCTTTATGCCACACCCCTCTTAGCCAATATATAAATATACAATAAACATAATGTTAGTCTATACAAATCAGGTCGTTATGGGTAAACTTTGAAGTGTTTGCAGCATATATAACTTCTTATTCTTCTTCAAATATATGTTTCTAAGAGTATGCTTTAAATATGTGATCAAAATGTAGCACCATGACACTATTAGCTGTTTTCTAAAATGACAATATTGCTCTCACTATAGTTATGTTCAAAATATTGTAGACCAACATTAATAATGTTAGGCTATAGGCAACATCGTTCTTAGAATTCCATCCTTGAAGCAACTATTGTGATTGCTTTCTACTATTGTGTATGCCTTCTTTACAATGGTTTTAGCGCCATGTTGTATCAAAATATGACGAGATGGTGTTTTATATGTTATAGCTGTCATTGTTGTTGAGTGACGCTCTGCCAGCATACAGGGGCGGAATGCAGCTGCTTAAACTCAGGTGGGGTTTTCACCAACAACCCTCTCCTATCAGAGCTTCTTAATCATTCTAAAAAAAAATTAAATTAAATTCAAACAACCATATCCACTTCTTATGTACAATGCACATCAGGTGAGACAGTAGATTAGGTAATAGAAAAAAAAACAGCATTGATATATACATACCTTTTGTGTATGTTATATGTTTACAGTTTATGTCTATTAGCTACTTCCTTAATGTATTTGTTGCACTTGAATTTATACTTTTTACACCACCCAAAATGTCACTGGTTTCATCACACTCCAAAAAACTACTTGCTTTGTTGCATATATACTATAATCTGTTGCCTATATCTTAACGGGAGACAGTCTACGTACTGTTCCTCTACCCAGAATTAGTCACCGTAGTAATTTGTAACATCTTCCAAATTTGGAACGTTGTTACTAAACACCATTTGGCGGGCACTATACCTTCAACATAGTTATTATAGTATAAGAACATTATGTTAATTAATAAATAAAAAACTAGGAACTGACTGCCTCCTTTTAGAGGGCAAACTGGATTCAAATAAGTGTATGATTCCGCGTTTGACATGTCTGACTGAAACTTCAACCATCTCCTTGTAGCCGTGGCAGTGTGACAGTGCTGTTGCATGCGCTGTTTGACAAGACAAACGGTGGACACTCAACACAGGAACACTTGCTGACGACACTCCAGTCGATAGTCAACTCGGGACAAGTGACGCCCCCACCTGGCAAGACTTATAACCTGTCAACCGTGCAGAAGGGTGAAGCTCTGGCGCAATGGGTGCCTGATGACATCAGTGAGTCCTCTCAACGTACAGTTCAAGTGTCTGGGGTTAACCAGTGGTACATTAATTGACAGCCAGGAAGATTGTTAGTTGGGGCATTCCATACCAATTCACCTAACTTTCTGACATTTTCACATTGTTCATGATGTATTTAAGTACACTTGTTGAACAGCCAAAGTTGGCTGTTTTAATTGTTTTCTTATTTTCGGATGCCTATATAGCGTGGTATTGGCTACAGCTAAATTATTTCTGAAGTGAGATTCAGAAAGCCTGGGTCCCATTTATTATGTATGCCATAGCTCAGCTTGATAGCTATATTCAGTGGCAACGTATGTGGTTTGAAACATGTCCAAACACATAAAATGTGATTCATGGGTGGAACATTGAGAGAAGATGCCCTGTTTTCAATTGAAATACAAAACTATCTGGTAAACAAGACTAAGGTAAACAAGACTAAATTACTTCAGAAAGGATTCTGGCATATAATGTATTAATGTCAGTATATGTCCTCCAAGGAGTCAAGGTCCACTTGCTTCTTCCTGTGTTCGTTAGTGTTCTTTGATCATTGGCCTCTCATCTACCAAATGGTGATGTACTAAAAAAACAAAGTTACTTGTTTATAATTATTTACTTTTTTAGTTGACAAATTGAGTGTTCAGCCAATCTCAAGAGGGTGCCATGGGGAGTCACCGTCAAGTAACTGGGAAATTGTTATCTTCTGCATGCAGTGTCATAATTAGTGACAGCGTGAATTACATGGTCAGGAGGAATGAGTTTAAGATCAAAACATTGTATTATAAATGGCTAATTGCTGCCCCTGGTGAGTTACTCCTTGGGTAGGTGTAAGCTCGTATTTAATATTACTCAACATTACTGTCTGCCGCTTTCATGCTTGTAGTCGTATTGCTGCATGACATACAGTCAGAATCAGTTGGCTGAGTTCAAGCCGTATTGTGGCAAGTTGAACCCGTATTGGGCATGTTCAAGATCAAGAGCATTTGGTTATTATGTTTGGGAAACTGCAAATGCCATCACGCATTGGCACAGATGCCACTTTTTCAGCGCGAGGCAAATAATCACAGGAATTTAATTATAGTTAGAGAGTGAATTTATCGCTGATGGATTCTTGTAATAATGTACGTGGAATTGTCAATTACTAAAAAAAATGTAGAACTAAAATACGACTAGCTCAGTTCAGTACGAAGGCAATCAATAAGATAGACGAGAATGTGCTCACATGTGTCTTCGTTTGACTTCAGCCTGCAGTGGTGGCAGACAGGTGGACGGTGTGACACACACCTGTCAACCATGTCCCGTCGGCTTCTACCAGCCCCCAGGTGTCCTGCACCTGTGTTACCCATGTGACAAGGGGTACACTACCGACAACACAGGAACCACTGGCGAGAAGGCAGATGCATGCATAAGTTAGTATTTCTAAATATGTCCACATTGCATATCAATCACCTCAGTTACATTAGCTGTGGTAGTTAGCAAAATACTGTTTAATTAGCCTTCCATCACGTAATAGTTTCCTACTGAAACCTCTTAAGAATTATGAAATAATAATGTAATCAAATTCTTCACAATTATTATTCAGTTTGAACTAGTTGGTATCAAGCTCATAAGAATTATGAAATAATAATGTAATCAAATTCTTTGTAATTGTCATTCAGTTTGAATTAGTTGGTGTAAAGCTCACCAGGTGATGCTGCTGTCAGTGTGTGTTCATTGACTGCTGCGATGTTAATAAGAGCAAGTGTTTGATAATGTACAAGATTATAATCAGACTATTCCATTGGTTCACAGTTTCAAACATGCATAAAAGTTATTATTACCAGCACTTTTGTTTGTGTTCAGACAGTTGTTGCTGATACTAACTGCAATCTTCCATACAACCCTTCAACTGCCAGTGAATATCACATTGAAACACAATATTGATGACATTATTAATTACATTAACTCTAAGCTTAAAACACACTAGGTAAAAGGGTGTTTTTTGACCAAAAACACTCAAAATGGTTTTCTGTCAGATTATGATACCTTTGTATGTTTACTATCCATAAAGTTCACTTTTGTAACAATTTCATACCTCTAAATGACTTTTATTCATTGATCAAGCAGTTGATATCAAGTAATAAAATAATTTATGCAATCTTTGACGGCCATATTCTCAAAAATATTTTGTCTGCAGTTTCTACATTTGGAAACAGGATATCTCTGGGAGTAACTATGCTATCCAAATAAGGTTCTGAATGTTCCATTCAGCAGACTCTATTCTGTGTAATGACCAGACACTTTTTAAAAACCATCAATAGTTTAAAAGATAAACCAGTAGTTATTACCAAAAAGAGTTTTTGCCCACAATTTACCCAACAAATATAAAACATTTTAAGAAAAGCTCTGTTCATTGTGCAATAGAACATATACAGAACATAGATTTTTAAGAATTATAATTGCCAGGTACCAGGTATATACATGTTCAATAAAGAAGGGCTGTGTTTCCAAATGTCCCTATATTTGCTCAGAATAGTTTGTTACCATGGATACCCATTGTATAGTTTGGGGAAAAAAATTGGACTATTTGCATGTTTTGTGTACCGCTGGATGAGACATAAGGAAACATTTGATCAACTTCTGTCATGTTCTTTACTATTATATTATATTTATTCAGAGTCAACAATCCACAAATGAAAAAAATACAATGTTTCATAGAAAAAACAGTTGTTAGAAAAGAGTTATATAGTGCCGAGGTATAAAATCACAGCATCACATTCATCATGATTTAAGACAACATCACAGGTACAGTCTTTCATCATAATTAATTCATTGCATAACCATGATAAGCAACATTAACATGATATTTTTTCTTTGCATTTATGTTTACTTATAGTCTGAGACATATACAGTAGTTAATGGTGTGTTACATTATATTTTAGCATTCAGTGTCTTACATTCTCTCCCATAGAGGACCTACAAACAAAGGTTATTGTGTTTCTTGATGCATTCGCCAACATATCACCTGGAAACATTAAGGTTCTATGACAAACGTTAAGTCCCATGCAAGATGTAATGCACCACACAGTTACAGCGAGTGTCCAGTGTACACGATGGTGTTAGAATGTCTCTTGTTGTTCCAGCCCCGTGTCAACTGACCACTGCTTACTGTGAACATGGCGGACAGTGTGAGTTTGACTCCTACAGCAAGTCGACCCATTGTCAGTGTGAGGAGAACTACGAGGGAGAGAGGTGTCAGGCCCGCATTGGTATGTCTCTTATTGCTCTCACTCAATCACCAGGCATTAGTTGCGTAACCAGCTGTTGTATTAACTCTTTAGACCTTACGTCATTTCAGGAAGCATGCTCAGAATTAAAATGACCATGATATGGGCGCACCTACTTGTTGCATTATGCTTTTGTGCTTCGTTTCATAATATTACAACTTACGCTTATCTTGAAGATAATTGAATTCTGCACAGAATGTTGTAAGATATACTAACCAACTTTTAAATTAAATGTGCAAAACACAATACACTGTATCTGGGTTTGTTTGCATAAAAAGTAGTGTATATCAACAAAGTTTTTGTCAGTGGATATTTTTAAACAGTGCTCATTCAAAACTTTCATACAAACCATATGACAAATACCCCTAGGGCATAACTGATACGCTAAAGGATCCAGCGACACAATTTACACAAATATCCAGATGATTACAACACCTCCACACGTTGTCAAAGTTAGAACAAGTTCTGTGGCCATTTGCGGCCATTCAAGGAAAGCACTTTCGGTTTAAAGGGTTAAGGAATTGTTATTGGTCACTTAGTTCACACAGGGCGATGAATCTACATTGGTATCCATGAAATAACTTTATATATATATATATAGTTGCTCTAAAGTTCAGACTTGTAACATTAATTGTCTACTGTATTTTTGAGGTGCACCATCTAGTTATGCCAATAAAGAATACATTGTCATTTATACAATTACACTGTAGTCTCTTCCGGCCTTGTTATTGATATTGTTGTTTCAGATGCCTATACCCAGTCCAATGTTCCTCTCATCTCTGGTCTAGTCATTGGTCTTTCTGCTCTTCTCTTCACCATCATCTTCATCATTGCGTTCTTCAGCTACAGGCAAGTTGTTACATGTTTTCTTTATCATACATACAATGCAACACCTCAGAAATTGCTGTTGATTGTCTTTGTCATACATAACAAATACAAATATCTTTATTTCAATTTTCATCATACATTTTCTATGCTTAAATAATTAATAATTTTCAAATAATAGTTGAAATGGATATGCTTGAAGCTAATTAGCTTAGGAGACAACATACCCATTTCTTGTAATACGCAATACAGTTTTTTAGCAATATGTAATAAGAAAATACATATAATTTTTAGCATTATTTACATAATACTGTATGTATTCTAATACTTCTGGCACAATGCATTAGTGATACCAACACTAAATCAGCATCCATAGCACTTCTTGAACTCAATATCTAACTGTAATTTGCTAAAATAAGAGTTTTCAATTTAGTATGGAATATGTTGCAAGAATAACTGTTTTACACACATATTTAGATTATTCCACATTTTTACACTTATAACACGTACTGTTTCATGTTGACATATACAAGTGTTATCACATGTAGATGAGTTTTTTACACTCTATGTATCATAACTTCCAGTTAATTCAAAACAATTTATTCCAACTTGAAAAATCGTAAAGAGAAATTCAATTCCAATAACTTTTAGCAGTTTTATTTGTTCTTGAAAACGTGTGCGCAATCATATTCAATCAGATATGATTAATAAATTCACTATTCTTCATTTAACATCATTCAAATTAGCCGAGTTCATTGCCTCCTGTTTGCTTATTTCTTCAATTTCACAAAAATTTCAGTTCCAAATCAAAACAATTAAATTCCAACTAACTTCTTCAAAATCAATTCTAATTCCGGAATTGGAATTGAGGGTCCGTTTTGGAAATGATTTGCCCCCACGCCTGGCTGAAACAGTCTCTTGTGTGTAGTGTGCTGGGCTAGCGCTGGATCTAAAATTTGTTTAGCCAAAATGGTTAAAAGTCAGAATTTTTTAGCCACATTTTTCTTTAGCCATTTTTAGCAGACAGTAAGATAGAATTATATAAAATGCAAACTATAACATACAAAAAACGTTGTACCGGTATTATACAATTAAATGTGCGTTGAAGTGACTGGAGTGAATCTTGTCCTGAGCAGGAGAAGGATGAGAGAGCGGAAAGAAATGACCCGGGAAGCCCAGTCTAGGGAGAGAGTCACCCCTGCCACCTTGACCCGCGCCCTCGCTCCAGCTTCAGGCTACAGTGGCTATGTGCCCCGCCCTGTCACAGGCCTCACGTCACCATGGCGACTGGCTGGACTCTACATGTACTACGATGATGAGACTGTACACACATGGAAACAAAAATTTCCTCATTTCTATACAACTGATGCCGTCTTCCAGCGAGACTAAACAGACAAAGAATATCCAACACATCATCATTAACTTTCATTCAAAAGCAGCTGTTGTGATGGCCAACTTAAGGCAGATATTCTCACCCCAAGAATACTTTTCATCAAACACTGTCAACTGGTAATAACCGAATAAGAATCTGAAATTTGATGCTCGTAATTGCAGAGTTGTGTTAGTGGATTTATATGTGTTCCAGGGATAGGTGCAAACTGTTGAAACAAAACATCATGAATTCTGATCAGTTATTCTAAACATTCACCAGGATTTAATATGTTAATGTAATACAGCATCACACTCTTGGAAAGGTATAGTGACAGTTACATCGTTGATACCATGATATTACTGATATAATTATGTTACTGATACAATCATATTACTGAATATTGATACAATTATATTTATGCAATAACCAACACAAGCCCATTGTAGTTTGAGAATTGAAATTGGCCAAAGGATGACGTTTTTTATTGGAAAATGGATTGCTTCTAATGCAGCCACTTTTGGGCATAAAGATAGTAGGAATGTGATGTCTAACATGCAAACCAGATGGGAAACTGAACCCTTGTACAGCCCCATCAAAGTTTCTCAGGCACACATTCCTACAACATGACGACAATATACAGACATACATTATTTGTCGCTATAGAGGTATAAAACCACTATGAATATAAACCTAAGCAAACAATACAAACATTCCACCACCAATAGACACATGCAATTACAAAAAGGTGGGGCCATGCAATTACAAAAAGGTGGGGCCATTCCGCCTATCCTGTATAAACAAGGAAAAATATATACCGTTTGTAAAACAAAAAGCCTGTCGACGCACCAAAACCCAACACATTCAAGAATTTGGGATATACAATTATATATCTGATACACTATATTACTAATGCAATTATATTACTGATATAGAAGATCATGTAATTTTATATTTGACGTGATCAATGTGTGCATTGTTGTTAATCATAAACACAGAGGTGCTATTAAGGCTGATGTGTAAACTAAACTATTATACGATGTTAAATAAGGTCAAGTTTTGTAGATGTTAAGCTTATGAGTCTTGCCAAACAATGATACTTTCCTGACATGTTGTGAATAGTTTACTCGTACACAGAATGCAGGAATACAAAAGGTGGAGTTCATTAGTCGCAACTTTTAGTCATCTTTCAATATCCCAGATGAAAGACTTGCATTATGGTATCCCAGATTGATGACTAGCTTATAATGATCAGTCATACAAATGTGTTTGTTATATGAAAGCCAACCAGTGGTGTTCAGCTAACCAACTGTACCACGGAATGTACACTTTGTCAGTTAGTTTCACTGTACATTCTTACTAAACCAACAAAATATAAGTGCACTGATGAGAAATTTGCATATGTCAGTAGTTGCTTGTGTACTTGGTCATTTAATTATGACATTAAAACATGTTATTGAACTTGTGATACTTGTCGTCTGCTATTTTATATTTACAAGGTGGGCTAAATTTAATGAGTCTCCCTGACCATACATTTCTTTACATTTATTTGCTGTATATAATTTGTGTTTTATGGTCGAATAAATTATTCTGATTCTGTGAAGAATGTGCAATGTGATAAAACAAAGGAGAGGTATGTAATGCTTAGTGCGAATTAAAAGGAGTTATTCCATATGTACAGATGCATGTGCATTTTCCTCCGCATATGCATAAAATAAAATTTGCTCAAGAATTGGATAGGAAAATGAAAGTACGCCTTCATAAGTACTTTGGGAATTAAAATCTCGCAGGTGACGTCACTACATAGGTGATTGTCATTTCTGTACATAAATAATCCTAGCTTTAGGCAAGATAGTGTAGGCCATTATGTTATAAAAGAAGCTTTCGTGCAGAATCTTTGTTAAAAACAAACTTTCTCTTGATTTTGCATCTGGGTAGTAAGTCTAAAAATATTAGGGTGGCAATTTTTTTAGCAGGATAAGTTTATTAAATTCAAGATGGCCGCCCACCTTGTAAATTGCGCCAACTTTTCATTATAATATTATTTTTAATAATTCCTTACATGTTCATAATAGTGTCTGGACCCTTGGCATTAACAATGCCCTTTTAAATTAATACGTGTGTCTAAGATAGCAGTGATTCCATATGTATGAGCGCTAGAGGAGGTCCGCCATCTTGAATTTTTAAATTGCCGTCGCAAAAAGGGGAATTAGGAGAATTGCCGACTGTACTGTCATGTTCTAACCATATTGTTCTTTTACTAATAATATTTTGTGTGCGCTAAATATCTTAGCATCGTTAAGTAATGTTTTAAAAACAGACATATATACTATATAGGTTGGACAGACTGTCGTAATAGCAACATTGATGTATCTGTGAAACAACTAAACCTACTTTAATCATATACAAAAGCCTGAAATCTTAAGTACTAGTGTACATTGCATAACAATATAAGTGTCAAATTTATAGTTCATGGCGAAGAATGGGTCAAAATTACCAAAAGGAAAACTATTTCGATAATGCATTTATTTGGTTTGGCATATCACCAGTTTATATTATTTCACAGTGGCTGTTTTGAATTAAACATCGTCGTCTTCCTAACCCATCATTATGTAAGTGTGTATTCCTCCTCATTGTTCCCTGTTGTACATGGGTAGTGTCACATACAACACTGTTGAACAGCTCTTTCTCTCATTCCTTTCTATCGGCAGCCCCTTCTCTACATATTTCATATTCCTCTGATCCTCAGCATCATTTTTTCATTCTTCTTCAAAACCACAATGTTTTTCATAGACCTCTTCAAACGTAACTTCATCCGCTAATAATATTCAACAGCGACTCCGTATTTGTAACGCCACCGCTTAATAAACCTGCTGTCCAGGGTCTTCATTTGTTTCTTCTGCGCATGCACAATGAACACCAGTTGCTAGTTTTGTGTCGTGACGTGCACTCCAGCCACAACTTTACAGTCCTTATTCCGTCACTGACCCGAGTGTCTTGTGCTGTCCACTTCTGTATGTGATCTCGTTATTTTCTCGCTTGTGGAAGAAAGTGATGGCCACTGCTAAACCATTCTCGATCCCCACCTTCTCCATCAGAGCTCGACATTCGTATCTGCCCACACTCTCCTCTTCATTCTCCACTATTCCAACAATTGCGTTGAAGTCTCCCATAATACAACACATCACTCACAGAGCATAACTAATCCACTCATCCTCTCCAAAGCATCCAGGAACTACTGTTTCTCTGCATCCGTGCTTCCCGTCTGTGGACCCCCTTAGCAAATAATCTATAGAATAAATGCTACACAAAATATGTCAGAATTTTTGCACGTTGTTCTATAGAATTCTATAGAATATTCTACAGAAAGTAATGCGGCTATAATTTTTCTGTAGAATTATGTAGAAAGTAAAGTGGCTATATATTTTCTATAGTTTTTCCTGTATAATTCTATAAAATATTGAGCAAAAATCCTGTCATATTTCCTACAGCATATATCGTATAGACTGCTATAGAAAACGATAGTTTTTTCCAGTTCCTCCAGCGTACAGACGTTCCATCATATCATCCTTAATAATAATTCCGTTTCTTAATTTACACTAAATGCTAAAATATCCAATTAGTTAACTAAGCTAAAACATTGACGGTGTAAAAATTGAGTTTCAAACAATGAAATTAAAAACCAATACTATAAAATATAAATTACTGTCATTTAGATGTGACAATCAATGTTTGCATCAAGGCTGGCAGTGCAGGCGAAATAGAAGTGTTTTAGTTGTTCCCGGAAGCTGCCAATGTTCGAGCCGATCGCACACATTTTGGCAAGCTATTCCACACCTGTGGTCCTGTCACTGCAAAGCTGCCCCGTCCGATAGTTCTCTTTGACACCGTCACCGCAAGAAGCGTGGCATCACTCGCTGATCGCAATGTACGTTTTTTCCACACAATTGTACAGTTGAGGTACTCCGGGGCTAAGCCATGCAGGATCTTATAAATGTGTAGGTGCACATCTTGAAGGTGATACGCATTATGATCGACAGCCAATGCAGTAATTGCAGAATCGGTGCGATACGTTCTCGTCGTCTCGCACTGATTGATAAAACGAGCGGCTGAGTTCTGTGCTCAATGAAGTCTGTCCAATGTTCAATCCACCGAGTAGCGCATTGCAGTAGTCGAGGCGACTCAGCACAAGACAGTGTCCCGCAGCAAGGCACGCGTCTTACGTCAGCAGGTGACGAGTTATATCTGCCGACCAGGCGCAGATGGTAGTAGGCCGGAGAAGAGTAGGTGGAGACGAGGCGGTCTAACGTAGGAACCTACTGCATGTGTCGGTCTAAGTAGCAGCCTAGATTCCTCGCTGCATCTGTTGATTGCAAGATAAGTCCAGGTAGTTCCAAGATGGAGCTTCTTTCCGCTTGGTCTCCTGGGTGCGTAATATCTCCAATCGTCTTTAAGTATGCATGTGTCGCTATAGTTTAATAGGGTAGCAACATATTGAAGAAACTAGCAAAAATGCCCGTCAAATGACAGGATGCCTTGGTAGAAGACTGTCGTGTAAGTAATATTTACATAATGTTAGAAAACACAGCATCAGTTCACGCCAATCGATAGGCCCTAGTCGTGATAGTGTAGAATTATTAAATAATATTCGTATTGCTATGCTATTGGCCTTAAGGTAGACATAAGCATTATTGTATCTGTGTCTACTCCATGTTGTCAAGTCTATGACGCAGGAGCCGTTTTCCCGAAGTTTTTGCCGCGCGCGCGTTGTTCCTGCAATTGGTAGCTAGGTTACCTGAGTAGTTTAGAGGTACTGTTCGACCTCAAACTCCTACTTATAAAAAATAATTTAATGACCACTAAACGTTTTCGAGCATCTACTTATAAAAAAAAGATCAAAGGCTTTTTTTGACACTAATTAGTTTCGGAAACCTACTTATAAAAAACATGATTGATGAGCGATGTAATTTGATACTAATTGGATGATTCATTACCCCTACACTAGAGATGCCACCTAGCGGTGAGTACAGAGAGTATTTTAGTCCTAGCGATCAACGTCGTACCTAGAGCGTGCTGACGTAAGCAATAATGCGTTTATCGCGCTAACCACGCTAAACCATTGTATAAACCACGCTAAAACCAATGTATAAACGTCGATTATCCAACGTTTAGTTTCGTACTTTTAACGTCCTAGCGATCAACGTTAGAGCGTGCTGACGTAAGCAATAATGCGTTTATCGCGCTAATATAACCACGCTAAAACCATTGTATAAACCACGCTAAAACCATTGTATAAACGTCGACCCATCGCCTAGGAGTCGAGAGATTTGAACCCTAGTCGCAACTTTTTAGTATGCCACCTAGCGGTGGTATAACCGGGGTAAAACCACTGTATTGACCTTAGGAGCCTAGGGGTCGAGTCGCAACTTTTTAGTCTAGTATATAAGTGGTGGCGCTAGCGGGTGATCGGTAGTCGGTATGATGTCGTCACCTATAAGGTTTGGTGGATCGCGGTCGTTCTTGTCGAATATGTATATGTGTCGCGTGTCGGCATTCGGTCGGGGCTTTCGATCCGTCGAGCACGCCTATCAGTATAGGAAAGCGATATTCTACGACGACGTGGAATGTGCCGAAACAATCAAAAGTTCGCGAAGCTCTTATGCAGCGAAACGACGCGGTTACGACATTCGAAAAAAGAGAATGGAAACCAAATGGACCGACGTTAGGGTGAGATGTATGAAGATGTTGTTGAGGAGGAAGTTTGATGGATCGAGCGATTTGAAGGCTGCACTGTTGCCGACCGGGGACGCCGAATTTGTGGAATGGGTAGCGAGTAGGGAGGGTTTCTGCGGTAGCGGAATCGCGGGCGATGTGGGGAAGAACACGCTCGGTAAACTGTTGATGAAGTTGCGCGATGGTTATAAAGACGCGTAAAAAAGTGTTCGTCGTTCAGTCGTGAAAAATGAACGGACCGTCGTTGAAGCATCCTTTTACGTGTATAGTAGCCGGTCCTACGGGATGCGGTAAGACGACGTTCGTCGAGCGTTTGATACGTTACGACACTGATCGATCCGCCGCCGGAGAAAATCCTGTGGTGTTACGGACAGTGGCAGAGCGGCTACGCGTCTATGTCTTCGAAAATAGAGTTCGTAGACGGCCTGCCGGATCCGAAACGTTTAGACGGTAAAGCGAGAACACTTCTAGTACTCGACGACCTCATGGAGGAGACCAATAGCCGGGTGACGGTACTATTTACTAAAAAAAGTCATCATTGTAATACGTCGGTCGTACAATTGCGACAGAACATGTTTCCGAAAGGGAAAGAAAACCGTACAATCAGCCTGAACGCTCAATACATAGTGCTATTCAAGAGCCCTCGAGACGCCGGTCAAGTAGGTCACCTAGCGAAACAGATGTACCCGGGAAAGGTAAACTACATGATAGAGGCTTTCAAAGACGCGACGTCGTCGGCGTACGGCTATCTATTCGTGGATCTGAAACAGGAAACGGAAGAGGACATGCGTCTGCGTACGTGCATATTTCCGGGCGATCGCCTTCAGTACGTGTACGTACGGAAGGGTGGTGGTGGTGGCGGTGGCGTCGGCGGACTATAAGAAGAGAGGGACGACGGGGACTACATTTATTAGCCGCTATGAAGGCGCGCGTGACGGGAGCGAAGAGACGGCCGAAGGTGGCGGCACCGACGAATCAAATAAAGAGACACATCGTCGCCCTGCAGCTGTTGGAGAGACATAGACGGAACATCGCTCTGCGAAAAGCCCTACTCGCCCACGCGGACACCGGTCTCATTTGTAGTCTGTGCGATTTCGCGTACAAAATTCTGAAAGGGAACGTGAAGTTGTCGCCGAAACAGAAACGCGTATTGTCGAAATACCGGGATCATCTGCGTAAACTCGTCGACAAACACGTTACGCGTAAGCAGAAGCGTGTCATCTTGCAAAAGGGTGCGGGTGGTTTTCTGACGGCCCTGCTAGCGCCGTTAGCGAGTACCGTTATCCTGCCGCTGCTCAGACAGGTGTTCGGCGGCAGCGGAGGGTGATTGATGCAGTACGCGAAGAAGATGGCGTTGGTCGATCCACGATTGGTGGAAAGCCTTCTGCCACGTGTCGATCAGTCGTCGAGCACGCCCCGATCACGTGTGCTGAGTACCCTTGACAGCGACATGAAGGACATTCTAGAACGTTCGGATTTATCGGAACGCGAAAAGGTAGCGTCGTACAATCAACTGCTGAGTCGGTACAATACGATAGAGGCGGCTCGAGCGGCGCAACCGGTACGCGTGTCGGTGGTCAACAGCGGCGAGACGCCTGCGGTACCGGCGGTGGCGCCGGCGGCGGCGCCGGCGGTGGCGGTGGCGCCACCATCATCGGAGGTGATAGAGCGCGAAATCATAGCCAGTATGCCGAAAATGTTGAAAGGGAAGGCGGGACTGCTTATCGAAAAAATGAAAGCCGATCCGTTGTCTCGATGGAACGATCGCGGTGAATTCGTGTACGACGGTAAAACGATCGCGGGGAGTAATATGGTCGATCTAGTAAACGATCTCATGCGAACGAGATCGAAGACGACGGCGCCCGTAGGATGGCGGGAGTTCGGATTGCACATGAAGGATATGAATATACCTATGGAATTCGTAGACAACCCGCACTATCGATCGTACATGGAGCGACGACAGAAGCACCTACTAGAAGAGGCGATGATGATGCCGACGACGACTAGTTCATCAGCGCCGACGGAGTGGAGATGTCGTCGGATGCGAGGCGAACCTAAACGCAGACAACGATCCTCTTCGTTGGGCGTCACGGCGTGGGATACGTTGTCGTGATGCCGTCACGACGCGCGATCATCATCGTCGTCGGCTTCACCATCGCGCTTATTGCACTTTATATAATAATCATCGTATCATCGTCGTCGTCGTCATGGTGTCCGGGTGGAGTCGTCGTCGTCGTCCAAAACGAAAGCCTCGACAGCAACGAAACGACGACGACGAGCTGAATAACGTGTACTTCGATCCGAAACGGGTGGGGAGTTACGGAGGCGTCGACGCGTTGCACCGGGCGTCGAAACTCCGACGTCCGGCCGTCGAGAGGTGGCTAGCGTCGCAGGACGCCTATACCCTACACAAACCGGTTAGACGTCATTTCAAACGACGTCGCGTCATCGTGGGCGGTCGAAACGAGCAGTGGCAAGCCGATCTAATATAACATTCCTATTGACGGTGATCGATGTGTTTTCGAAGTGGGCGTGGTGCGTTCCGTTGAAGAATAAGTCCGGCGCGTCGCTCGTCGCGGCCTTCGAGCGCCTGCTGAGCAACGACGACGAGACGCCGAACACGCAGCAGACCGATAAGGGGAGCGAGTTTTTGAACCGACCCCTGCAAACGTTGTTAAAGAGTCGCGGCGTTCATCATTTCGTGACGCATAACGAGGAGACCAAAGCGAGCGTCGTGGAACGGTTTAATCGAAATTTGAAGACGCGTATGTGGCGCTATTTTACGAAACACGAAAGGCTGCGCTACGTAGAGGCGTTACCGGATTTCGTGCGATCGTACAACAACGCCTACCACCGAAGCATCGGTAGGACGCCGGCGAGTGTCGACGCGACGAATCAGGAGGCCGTATGGCAACGACTGTACGGGGGTGGCGACGATCAACGACGAAAACCGAAACTACGCGTGGGAGATCGCGTACGTATCAGCAAGACGAGGGGTCAATTCAAAAAAGGAAACATGGTTAACTGGAGCGAGGATCTGTTCACCGTCGTAGAGGTGCACCCGTCCGAACCGCCCGTTTATCGCCTGAAGGACGACGCCGAGACGCCGATAGAGGGCGCCTTCTACGAACCGGAACTACAACGCGTAGTCGTTCCGATAGACAAACTATATCGCGTGGAGGCGGTTCTACGGCGTCGTCGGCGTCGTGGCGGCGGCGGTTCGGAGGCGCTCGTAAAATGGAGCGGATATCCGGCCTCATTCAACAGCTGGATCGACGCCGAGTCGCTCGTGGACCTATAGGATGAATCGTTGGATGCGTCACACCGGCTGCTGGCGACTGCACGAGGCGGGAATATGAGACGGATCTTCGTTCTTACCGTATAAAGGTCCCTGCTGCATCGACAGCGCGCAGTGGCGCAACGATGTGCGACGACGACGAAACTACCTCGAGTGGCGAGCGTCGAGGAACGAACGCCGACGCCGAGCAATCAGCCGTCGACGAGCACGACGACTCCATCGACGCTACAACCACTGCTGAACCCGTTTCATGGCGAATCTGCAGCAACGAATGCCCTAAGGCCGAAATCGTGTTCCTCTGTCAGGTCGTCGTCCTGTACTTCGTCATCGCCGTTAGTATATACAATCTGACGAAAGATCAAGGTGACTCCAACCTGTGGACGGCGCTGTTGAGCAGCTGTCTCAGTTACCTGCTCCCGAGTCGGTCTATGAGTGTCGGCGGCGGCGGCGGCGAACGTCGACACGATGGCGGTCTCGTCTGACTTTTACCTGACGCTGCCGAGCAACGCGTCTATGAAACGTCACCCTGAAAATACGTTGACGCACTACGTCACGACGTTGCCGCGACGTTTCGACCTGTCGGGGGAGTGGGAATGTGGTGCGGTGTCGGTACAGTATCCGCACACGTGGGACAACGTGAGAGAGAAGGACGCCTACTTCTATCTGACTTGCGCGGCGGGCGAAACGGGTGTTTACACGCAGATAAATAAAGACGGCTCGACCGTGCTGATATATCGTCAGACGTCGATTCCTCACGGTTTCTACAACGTTTATACGTTGTTGAACAGGATCAACGAGGCGTTAGATAAATTATGCACCAGGAAGGTCAAGGCCGTGCTAGAATACTGCGCCGTCTCTAACCGATTTACGCTACGTATGTCGGCGGGTGTCGAATTTATCATACCTCATTCGAGCCGTCTGAGGCACGTGCTAGGTTTCCGTAGCAACACGATCATGAGTTCGTCCGCATTCGGTCCCGCGCCGGCGGTGAGGCCCGTCATCAGCACCTCGCCCGCCGCGTACACGTTCGAGTACGAAGGTCGCGATACGGTGAATATGTCGGCGGGTATCGAGAGTCTGTACGTGTACACGGATCTCGTGGAACCGCGCGTCGTCGGTGACGTGTACGCGCCGCTCCTTCGAAACATCGCCGTCCGCGGTGAGAACGGTGACGTTATTTCGGAAACGTTCGATCGCATGCAATACGTGAAGCTGCTGCGGAATCAATTCGACGAGGTCGAAGTCGATATAAGAGACGATCACGGCCAACCGATACCATTCGAGCAGGGGAAGGTGGTGACGACGCTTCACTTCAGACACTGTAAATCGAAATTGTTTTAATAACATGTCGCCGTCGAAGAACCCGTACGTGGACTACTACGTTTGTCAGGTCGGCGGACAGCTGCCGGTCTTCGTCGGTGCTCGGGGTCAACGAGGTCACGGTGTGGGTAATCTCTTCGGGAGTCTGTTTCGAAGCGCCATGCCGCTTATCAAGAGAGGCGCGTTGGTGTTGGGAAAACGCGCGCTCAACACCGGCATGCACGTGGCGCGCGACGTCGTCGCCGGCGGCAATTTGAAACAGTCTATAAAAAGGCGCGCGAAGGAGGCCGGCGCCGATCTTCTCGACGGCCTATTGAATTCGCAGGCACCGCCAAAGAAGCAGCAGAAGAGAAAGAAACAAACGCAGCAGCGCCGTCCCCGCGGCGGCGGCGTCGGCGTAAAGACAGCGCGCTTAGCGGCGACGGCCGTCAGTAGCCGGAAAAGAGCGCGTCGACCGGACATATTCGACGAGTATCGATGATGGACCTGTTCAGAGCGCCGGTGATCGAGAGCGGTCGGTGGACCGTCTACCAGCCGCTGACGACTCTCGACGCCGGCGGCCCTATCGAGTTCCCGGGTTCGGGCTATACGGACCTTCGAGTGTACGTGCGCTTCATAGTGACGCGGGGGGACGGTACCGATCTGGTGGCCGCCGCCGCGGTGGCGCCGGTCAACAATTTCCTGCATACGATGTTCAGTCAACTCGACGCGTCGCTGAACAACGTCCTCGTGTCGCCGTCGACCAATACGTACGCGTATCGCGCCTACGGAAGAAACAAACGCAGCAGCAGCGCCGCGGCGGCAGCGGCATAAAGAGATCGCGCCTAGCGGCGACGGCCGTCAGTAGGCGGAAGAGAGCGCGTCGAACGGACATATTCGACGAGCGATGGCGTTCGTGAACGGCTCGACGTGCGAGGGCCGAACTGGAGCTGTTCAGCGGACCGGTGACGCAGACGAGCGTCGAGAGCAGTCAGTGGACCGTCTACCAGCTGTAGACGCCGCTGACGACTCTCGACGCCGGCGGCCCTATCGAGTTCCTCGTCCCGGGTTCGGGCGAAGACTATACGGACCTGGGGAGCGTTCAACTGTACGTGCGCTTCAAAGTGACGCGGGGGGACGGTACCGATCTGGCGGCCGCCGCCGCGGTGGCGCCGGTCAACAATTTCCTGCATTCGATGATCAGTCAAATCGACGTGTCGCTGAACAACATCCTCGTGACGCTGTCGACCAATACGTACGCGTACCGGGCCTACCTCGAGACGCTGCTTAGTTACGGTAGCGACGCGAAACGTTCGCATCTCACGTTTTCGTTGTAGTACAAAGACACCGCCGGACGGATGGACACGCTCGGCAACGCCAACGTCGGGTTCGAGGCACGACGCCTCATGACGGCCGATAGCAACGAGGTGGAGATGATGGGACGCATGCACATCGACGCGTTTATGCTAAACAGACACATACCGAACGGCGTCGACACGAAAGTACGCATAGTGCCCTCGAAGGACGCCTTCGCGCTCATGGGCGCGCAAGCTGTACCGGGTTGGCGCGTCGTGCTGCAGGCGATTCGACTGCACGTGCGAAAAGTGAAGTTGAACCCGGCCGTCCAGATGGGACATATCAAAGCGTGGGGGTTGGGAACGGCTAAGTTTCCGATGCGCCGCGTCGACTGCAAATTGTTCTCGATAACGGCGGGTACGCTATCGCACACGCACGAGAACCTGTACATGGGTGCGATTCCGAAACGCCTCTTCCTGATGATGATCGATAAAGTCGCCTACAACGGCGACTACACTCGAAATCCGTTCGACGCGCGTCACAACGATATAAACTTCCTCACGCTCGTCATCGACGGACGTCAGGTGCCGAGCAAGCCGCTGCAGCCGGACTTCCCGCACAACCGGTACGTGCGGAGCTACATGAATCTCTTCGAGGCGACCGGAAAGGCGTACGAGGACGAGGGGAACAACGTATTGCGCACGGATTTCGGCGCCGGCTACACCATCTTCGGTTTCGACCTGACCCCCGACTGTTGCGACGGCGATCATTTCAACGTCGTGCGTCAGGGGAGCGTGGGCGTCGAAATGCTTCCGGTGAACGTCGTCGTGTACGCGGAATTCGAGTCGGTGATGGAGATCGACCGGAACCGGAACGTCGTGTACGACTGGTAACTATGGATACGTTTCAACTGATGCGTCGTCTGGAACGCGATACGTACGCTAAACGCATCGTCGTCGGCGTCGTGCCTAAAGACGCGCTACTTACCACCGCCGCCGCCGCCATCTACCCGACGGCCTTCGTGTGCAACACCGACGACGGCGGCGAACCGGGACAGCACTCGGTGGCCGTCTACGTGGACGCCGACCGACGAGGCCAGTACTTCGATTCGTACGGTCTGCCGCCGCTGCACGCCGACTTCCGCGCCTTCCTGCGCCGTCACTGCGGCGACGCGTGGACGTACAACAACAAGCGGCTGCAGAGCGTCATCTCTAACGTGTGCGGACAATATTGCGTCGCCTACCTTCTCCTCAGATGTCGCGGTATGCCGTTGACGACGTTCCAGGACCTATTCGGCACCAATCGGGTGAACAATGACTGTCTCGTATACGATTTATTAAAAACTCATTAATTATGCCGCTTTTACGTGTATAGTAGAAATAAAAAAATGATGTACTCAATTATTGGCGTTTATTATTACCCTACCTATACATACATACATACATACAGAAACTACCCCTAGGGGGTGGTGGGGGTTAGGTTAGTAGACGACGAGTTAGAAGAGTTGTTTACGAGTTAGACGAGTATCGGCGCCGTGGTAACGCCGTCGTCGAGCACGCGGCGTTTAGCGTAGAAGTAGCTCAACGCCGCGCGCTCTTGAACGTACGTCAACCCGGACGAGTCTTTCTCTTGGAAACCGCGGTTCCAGCCGACGCCGTTGCGACGGTCGCGCAGTACGGCGAGGAAGGTGTGCTCGTCGATGTCGTTCTGTCGATTGTTCAGTCCCTTCGTGCTGTACTTCGGACCGGCGGCGCCGCCGAAGCAGTAGTAGGTCTTGCTGCACAGCGCCACGATTCCGTCGCCGCGCCACTCTTCTTTGAAGAGACCCTGCGTTCGACGATCGAACAGGCGTCGGCGCGCGCAGCAGGCCGACTCCTCCCACGCTAGTCCGGCGACGCGCCGTCGTACGTAGGCGTCCACGTGCGCGTCGCAGCATTCGGCCGGAAACCAGAGCGATCGATTCCGGAAGTAGTGTTCGCGACGTTCTTCCGGTACGAGCGCGTCGACGTCACGTCCGGCAAGGGCGATGTACGCCGAGTCCGTGTCCATAGCGAAGTACAGGAAGAGCGGACGGGGGATGTAGGCGTCGACGAAATCGAAATAAAATTCCAGCATTCTCAATTTTGCATACTGCAATACGAAATAGCCGATATGTATCGGCAGGCCGTAGACGATTTTGCGCTTATTCAGCGCCACCTCGTACAGCGCGTCGTCGACGACGACGTCGAGTTGCCGGAAGCGCCGATTGTTGACGAGCATCGACGCGCCGACCGGAGTGGCGTACTTGATTTCCCGGTGCCGATCGACGCGCGTAATCGTTTTCCCGTAGGAACTGTTGCCGAGAAGTTAATAGTATCGGCGATGATCGATTTGTCGGGATCGATATCGCCCTCGCGTCGCGCCGTCGAGACCGCGTCGCCGAAGCGGCGAAAGCACGCGATCGGCGCGTACTCGACGTTCTGGTAGACGCGCTCGACGACGAGACCGTGCGCCAGATACCAGCGTAGGAGCGGCGTCGCGAGCACGATCGCTGCGCCGAAGTAGCTACCGACGAGCGTCCGTTGAGGTCGCGTGAGGAGATCGTGCGACTCGGCGTAGTCGCGCATCAACGGGCTGAGATCGTCGCGTACGATATCGACGTTCTTGAATACGGGCTGCATCTCGGCGAACTTGTCGCGCAGCGCTTCCGGCACGGCGATATCGCACTGCACGAGGCCGAACAGAGAGCCGTCGCGCACCGCCTCCAGTATCGTCGAGAGCGTAATGCTCGTCGGTGGTGGTTGCCATCGTGACGCGTCGGGCGGTGTCGGCGCCGCCGGCGGTCGCACGGCGTGCCACTGGCACTCCCACATTTCGACGACGTCGTCGACAAAACGGCGCAGGCAGGCGCTCACGGCGATCGTCGCGGCGTACAGCGTCGTCATCGGTTGACCGTTGACGGCGTTCGTCGTCACGTGCGCCTGACACGTCGGGCAGCCGTGAAAATAGCACCCGTGAAATTGATACGCCGTTCGCGTGGCGGCGCACCAGCCGTCGACTCGGTGCTTTCCGATGCGCTTCTCGCGTCCGTTCAACTGGTGACGTATACGCGCGCCGGTTTCCGCCTCCACCCACGTCAACCACTCCACGACCATACGACCGTAGCGGTGCACGCGTTCCGCTCTAAAGGCGTTCTTAGCGCGCCGGCGCGTGTACCAGCCCGTCGGCATCTCCTGCATTATCGTCCATAGGTAGAGGCCGTTGGCGTCGAAGCCTACTATCGATCGGCACGGCGCGTCGCCGCCTCGAATCGACGTCACGTCGGCCTCGTGGTGGCGCGCGAAGATGATCGACGGGCCGCCGACGATCTGCGCCTGCAGAAGACGGTGCAGATCTTTGTTCGGCTCGTTGAAGAGCGAGAAATGGATCGACGTCGGCAGGTCGTTGAACAGATACAACAACGTCAACCCCGGTACGCTATTGGCGTCCTTGAACATGTCGATACGTCGGCGCCGATAGAAGGCGAACTGGCTATCGACGGCCTCGAGAAACGGCACCACGTCACGATTGGTATACCACACAAGAATTGCGCATCGACGCATGCCCTCGTCACGCCACGCCGTCGCGCAAATCTCGTACGCCTCCGCGGAGATTCCCTCGCGTTTCAGCTGGCTGTAGAAAGCTTCGCGCGACGGCAGGGCGGTTTCGTCCAGACGCGTCAACGCGTCGATATGTTCGTACGGAAAGTAGCCCTTCGTTGCCGAGCAACCGTACGCTTTCAGAAAGCGATCGTAGCTAACGCCGGGCGCGAGGTAATTCGTTATGTCCAGGAACTTCAACGTCGTCGTCGACAGGCACATGTAATTGTTCTGACGTTTAATGGTAAACGCCGACGACGTGTGCTGCGCGTCGTCGGTTATGAGCAGGGGGGTCAAGTACTTTTTGACGACAGTCGAGGTCGTACTTAACCGAATTGAATTCCAATACGGGCATTTGATGAAGGTACGTCCACAGCCGGTCGGCGAGAGTGGCGTACGGTGACGCGTTGGCGTCTTCGTCGTCGTTGCATCGTCGCCGCCAGTCGGCGTCGAGCGCGTCGAGCGCCTCGAAGGTCGCGTCGTAGCGGGGACGTAGAATCGCGCACGCCGCCGCGCTCACCGCATCCAGGTCGTCGATGAGGTGACGCACGAGTTCCGTCGAATCGCCGGTCGTGACGTAACACCGCGCCGCTTCGTGACCAGGCACGTTCGACGCGACGCTCACGCTGAGCAGTTCGTGTCGCGCGATCCAGCGGCATTTGTCGGTATCCGTCGGCAGATCGTTATCGGCGAAATAGCACTCGAAATCGAACGTCGCGCGGTACGGGTAGTAGCGCAGGTCGTCGTCGCCGACGTCGATGCCTTCGTCGTCGAGCCGCTCGAATACGGACGGGGACGGTCGGTAGACGCCGCCGGGGAACACGTGACGAATGCCACCTTCGCACGTCGCTTCGTGACGTCGTAAATGGCACACGTCCCGCCAGAGGGAGCTGCCACATTTCCCGCACTTGTACGTTTTCGTGTACGCGCGCGGATCGCTTATGTACGAGAAGTGCGACTCGTACTGGTTGACGTTCAGCGTCGTGGGGTGCGGTTCGCGCGATCGACGGACTAGTTCAGCGACGTCATTCGTCAGTCGACGATAGACGACGACGTTGATGCCGAAAACCGTCTCCACGCGATCCAGTTCGTTCAGGCGCACGCCGTTCGAGGCCGATGTGCGCGCGGCGCGACAATACTGCGCGTGCAGACGTTTAGCGACTTTCGTTAAACGGTTCGTATCGATGTGGCGGATACTTTCGCCTCGTCGGTGACCTTGCAGGTGGAGTCCGATGCATCGGAAGAGACACAGATGGTCGTCGTAGGGTGTACCTCGATGATCTTTTGTCAACGACACGATGGCTCTGTTGAGGCGCACGTAGGCGGGAAGCGTCGTCACGCCAACGCAGCCGATAGGATGATTGATGATGACGTTCACGAAGTAGGTGGCGTTCGTTACGAGCTCGACGATCCAGCCCGAGTCGGGGCGCTGCGCGATGGCGTACTGCAGTACATCGGTCGTGCGCACGGCGTCGAGGAATCGTTCGGACGAACGGCTATCGGTAACTAGGGCGGGTGTTTCGAGGAGGCGACCGCAACAGTTACACGAAGAATGAAAATATCGGTACCGACCCGACACCTTGTGGCGTAATACAAAACCATAGCTTACGTTAATTTTAAACGCATTCTTTTGTTCGCGAAACATTTCCCTCAGACGCGGTTCGAGCACCCGCGTACTCGTACAGGCGGTCATACGATAGTTGTAACACGACTGTACGGCACCGCGCGCTACCGACGTCTCTATGCTACGCCGGTTCTCGTCCACGACACGCTGTAGATCGTCGGGCGACGGCGACGGCGCCCTAGCGGCTGCCGCCTCCGCCACTGATTCATTACTACTACTACTACTACCATGAGTTGGCGACGTCTGACGGCCACACCGCAGCTTCAGATGTTGTAGCATAGCGTAACGCGTAGTGTACATCGTGCCACATTTTGGACACTCTCGACGTTTTACGTATAGCGCTTCGTTGCCGCAACTTTTCGAACTCTTTACGTGTCGTTCTAACGTCGACTGTTTCACGAAATAGCGCCCGCATTTCGGACATTGCCATCTAGTAGGTGGTATTCTCTCTAATGATATTTTTTCGAGCACCGCTATTTATAACAGCGACGGTGACGGTGGCGGTGGCAGTGGTGGTGGTAAGTACACCCTAGCGGGAGGAATGTGGTGACGGTCATTTTTATAACTACGACTAGCGGTAATTTTTCTAACGGAGGAATGTGGTAGTAACTAACGGCCATTTTTATAACTATGTTTGCGACTAGCGGTAATTTTTCTAACTGTGTGCGGTATCTAACGGAGGAATGTGGTGGCGGTCATTTTTATAACTATGTTTGCGACTAGCGGTAATTTTTCTAACTGTGTGCGGTAATTTTTCTAACTAGGTAACTCGGAAACGGAAAGTACATTTTCAACGTTTTATTCGGTACTCTTACAACATTCAAACACAGCGTCGTGAAGCCTTTGTTTCAATAGCAAGCAAATATTAACAAAATGTTCACTATTCTACTAGTGGTCGTTCATTCCAGTCCGCTCCGGCGTTGCACGTACGTGTGCACGGCCGACTCGAGTTGCACGCGATTCATATAATCGCGCCAATTTGTTCCCAACAACCAGTTCGACACAAACTGCACCAAAAACAATTCTCCTGCACGGCCCGTTTGCGGCTGCTGTTCACCGGAAGAAGTCGACACCGTAGTCTCGTGTAGAATATGCACTAGTCTCGTGAAACAGGGGATGAGCGATCGACGCAGGAACGTTTCGATGACGCCGTTGAAATAGCGCGTCACAATACAGCCCGGCTTATCGAAACGTTGCATGTATACACGATTTGGCCGCCCCGCGCGATAGCCGGGCATGTCAACTTATGGACAGCATTCATTCGGTTCACATACCCCGCATTGATCTCGCGCCTTCTCCAGAATCATTTCGCCGAGAGTCTCGGCGACGAGATCCATCGCCAGCCGTTCGTAACGCCCGACCAACTGACTCCGGCTCGGCACGACCAGTTGCCGTTGGCACGTCCCCAGCTCCTCCGATACGCTCCAGTACGGCGAGCACGTCGGTCCCATCGTCCCCAGGCTGTCGTTATACGTCGGTGGAGCGGGACGCATTCGGTTCGAGCTGCCGCCCAGCGCCTCCTCGATGATCGCCTCCAATACGTGGGCGTCACGCACTCCTCCACTACCCTACAGCACAAATCAGTTCTACTCTTTACGAATCACCGTCAGGAACGCGTGTAGGAAGTCGCTCATACACTCACGTCTGGTGTGTTGCATCAGAGCGTCCTACAAACACATTATTATGATTAGTCCGCCTCCCTCTTGTTCTCTTCCTCATCCTTCTTTAACGACCCCTGCACACCCCGTTCCAACAACGTTCTTACGAACGAGGCAACCTCGTCGTACTGAGCGCGAATCCTTTCGTTGTTTGCAAGCATTGTTTCCAGTACGCAGCGCACTTCCTAAAGCATATAAAAGCACAACTGTTAGTACATCAAACTACTACAAAATAGGCTTGCTTCGTAGGCCAACCAAAACGCTCTTATATATTGTTCGGCCGACTCGGCTAATAGTTCAAAGCTCTCCGCGCTTAGTTCCCGACCACGACGATCGCTCATTCGTTGTCGTTCGTTGGCGTGCGTCAATAAATCTTAATTTTCCTCCTACAAACAACACAAGACAACAACACATTAGTCATCGTCGTCGTCGACGATGACGTATCTCTTTAGTGTGCGGACTGTATACGAGGGGTCCCCGTTCCAACTCGTCTTCCGCACACTAATATCCACTTTAGTACCGGCTAACTCGAGCACGGTATCGCGGAGATCCTCCTCGTTCAATTCCGTCAAGTACTCGGCCGTGTACTCGACGAGATTAGACACTTGGCTATCGAACAACGTAAGCCAAAGCTCGTCTTCCTCCTCCTCGCCGTCCTTCACCATCACACGCAACGCGAAGAAATATTTCGGTACAAACACTTCACCGTGCGTTCGACATATCAGGGTCCCGTCTTTGCTTGTCTGCAATTTCCGGCGACAACGGGAACACCCCAGATAGGTGGTGCCGGGCTCACCTTTGTACGAGACGGCGTCGATCGTAACGGGCGACAGGAGTTTATACACACCGTTGACAGCACACTTCAGATGTCTCAGACTCACCACTGTGGCGTGCGTCGACGCCGACGATTCACGCTCCACAGAACCGCTCCGCGACAGGACCGGGGGCTGCTCGGCCGTCTCTTCGGGCTCCAAGCGCGCCTCTTCAGCGCTTCGCTTTCGGCCGACAGTCAACGGGGCCGAAATGAGCGCGACGGGGCGCTTAACGGGTGGTGACGCCCCCGTTGACAAGGCTGCAATCAGCGGCGAAGGTTGACTGCTGCTGGCCGCCGCCGCCTTCATCGACTGCTTGCGCGGTGCCTTCGGCTTTTTTGGTTGTTGTTGTTGTTGACTTTCATCCGCCATGTTGCGGAAGAACGTCTGCTGCTTGCTGCTCTGCTGTTGTAGAAAGAATACACGTTAGAACTTCAGCGTCATACAATATAGCTTTTTCTCAACCGTTTTATACCTTTTCCAAATAACGCGCATGCGCACTTCACGCTAATACGTCATGTTACTCAATCATCAGCGTGCGTGCCTCGTACATTTCAGACATTTTGTTTTCGGAAAAAAGTTTCCGGTCACGTCAGTACATTCGCCGATAAATCTCTCCTTACATCGATTTTCTCTAATATCGATGCACCTCACGTTTCCTGACTCCACAGCGAACCTATACAACGTTTAATTTCGTGCTTTTAACGTTTCGTTTATTGTTTTTGAAATGTCATTGTCTACAACATAACGCGCATACGCACTTCACACTCATACCGTTATCTTATTCAATTATCGGCGTGCATACTTCATCCATCCCAGGCATTTTGTTTTCGGAAAAAAGTTTCCGGTTACGTCAGTACATTCACCGTTAAATCTCTCTTTACATAACATTTATCTAATATCGATGCATCTCCCGTTTCCTGACTCCACAGCGATCTTATACAACGTTTCATTTCACGCTTTTAACGTTTCATTTATCGTTTGTAAAAATCCTTTGTTCTCCGTTCACATTCCAATCGTGTTAAGTCACGCGCAACAGATGTCACACATGTGCGCTTAACGCATTCCGCCTAGTCTACCGAGGAATTTGTTTTAGGAAAAAAGTTAGCGTTCACGTCAGTGCATCCATTGTCAAATGTGACTTTTACAGCGAATTTCTCTAATATCGATGCATCTCGTGTTTCCTGACCCCCCAGTGATCGTATACAACGTTTAATTTCGTGCTTTTAACGTTTCGTTTATCGTTTGTAAAAATCCTTTGTTCTCCGTTCACATGTCAATCAAAATAAGCCGTAGTGTCATGCGCCGCCGCCGCCGCCGCCGCCGCCGCCGCCGCCGCCGCCGCTGTTTAACGACGCGCACATTTCATACACACTTTTACAGACACGCGCGCACGACGCCTATACATCGCTCCACCACAATCTAACATGACCACGTCCATAACACCATGGTAAGACAGTAACTGCATTTTATTTAAACAGTGCATGCACGTTTTTACTACAGTAAATACGCAACATAAATAGCATGTATTACCGTTTAAACATGCATGCATTTTATTTAAACAATGCATGCACGTTTTTACTACAGTAAGTACGCAACATACCGTTTAAATTGCATGTATTACCGTTTAAACATGCATGCATTTTATTTAAACAATGCATGCACGTTTTTACTACAGTAGTACGCAACATAAATTGCATGTATTTTACCGTTTAAACAGTAACTACATGCATGCATTTTATTTATAAGTGCGTGCATATCTCTCATTTTATTTTTACTACAGATGTATTTTACCGTTTAATGTCTCATTTTATTTCATCGTTTAAACAATGTCTCATTTTATTTCGTCGTTTAAACAAAGTCTCATTTAAACAATGCATGGTCCTTTGTTTATTGTGGTTTTATTTCATAGACCGATCCAACTGCCTACAAGCAGCACATCGACGACTCGTAGACCGATACAACTGCCCGACGTATCGACGACGTCGACACAGGCAACATGCACGGTCGCTCCATCCATCCGCACGTTGCCGTCTCCTACGCGCGACGTCACGTCGACAGGCACTGACAGCTCTGACGACGACGACGATACCATCCCCGATCTGGCTCGAGTATTTCTCGTCAAACAGCCCAATGGACTATGGAGAACAATCACTCCTCACGAACTGTATCGTCGGGAAGGTTTCGGTTCCCCGCCGGAGAGCAGCAGGCAACCCGTTGGCCGAATGCTCGCCTATCATCCACAATAAATATTTCAGTCACTACTCACGTCTTCACGCGTCTGTTTCCAATGCATAAACACCCTACTGAACGTTAGTGTATTTATGCATTTGATTGTCATTGTAATCCCACGACTAGATGTATTTAAACGCATTGGTTTCGTTTTAATCCTTCCACCAGAACAACGTTGTTTACCGTTAGCCAGCTATGCTGTCATCCAGGGGTCAAAGTCCACTAGAGCAGCAGCCTGCGGCGGCGCCTTATCGCTGCAGCAGCAGCGGTCATCGCTCTTGCTGTCAACATAGGGTACAGTGCGCCATTCATAAAGGGGGTCGACGTTTATACAATGGTTTTAGCGTGGTTTATACAATGGCTTTAGCGTGGTTATATTTGCGCGATAAACGCATTATTGCTTACGTCAGCACGACGCTCTAGGTACGACGTTGATCGCTAGGACGTTAAAAGTACGAAACTAAACGTTGGATAATCGACGTTTATACATTGGTTTTAGCGTGGTTTATACAATGGATTAGCGTGGTTAGCGCGATAAACGCATTATTGCTTACGTCAGCACGCTCTAGGTACGACGTTGATCGCTAGGGCTAAAATACTCTATGTACTCACCGCTAGGTGGCATCTCTAGTGTAGGGGTAATCATCCAATTAGTATCAAATTACATCGCTCATCAATCATGTTTTTTATAAGTAGGTTTCCGAAACTAATTAGTGTCAAAAAAAGCCTTTGATCTTTTTTTTATAAGTAGATGCTCGAAAACGTTTAGTGGTCATTAAATTATTTTTTATAAGTAGGAATTTGAGGTCGAACAGTACTTCTAAACTACTAAGTGTGACCGTATGTGATCTGATTTGCAACACTGAACAATAATAATTATAATTATTATTATTGTTATTGTTATATCAATAATAGTATCAATAACAATAACCAATATAATAATAAAATAATACTAATAATACATACAATAATAATAATTATAATCACAATCACACTAATAACGGTGTGCTACACGAAGTTTTAATAGTAAAAGTAAAATAAATCAAAACTATTATATAGGATCTAAACCCGATTTAGTGCCAACTGGGCTACATAATCGACGGCGACCAGGTGAAGACATGTCAACTGGACGGAACATGGAACTCAACTACTCGGTGTATTGGTAAGAGACAACTGGGCTGTATACTCAACTGTGAAATAGTGAAGACCTGTCATCTATACGGAGCCTGAACCATCACCAAACTATAGACACTCTTAGAAATTACCGTATACTTAACGGGCATCTACCGTAATAATATACGGTATCTCCCCGTAAAATAGAATTACGGTAAATACGCTGTAATGCACGTACACTCTTATAAATTACTGTATAATTAACGGGCATCTACCGTAATATTTACGGTGTCTCCCCGTAAAATGGAATTACGGTACACTCGCTGTAATACACGTACGACATTTATCGGCTAAGAGTAAAACCACGATAGCTGCGCTTCAGCGCATGCGTGTATAATTATATCATATTGTGAATGGCGTCACTGCTGCGGAGTGTGGGAGAAACATGCAATCGGTTAATCGACTGTTTATTGACCTGTTCGGAGGTTCATTTCGGCTCTACGCAAAGTATCCTGGCTAGCATTGCATGCGTTCGTCTGCATAGCCGCGTGATAGCGAGAAATTCAGTTTACGTAAACCGTGACAAGAATGACTGCGATATATGCGTTCAAGTGTGGCTTTATACAGCACAGGCCACATATAAATACGTTACATCAACTGGCAGCAACAACATTAAAAAATAACGTATTTTTGCTACACAATATTATTCTGTTTACATTTACGTTTGGAACGCAAGCTTCCGCACATGCGCTGTCGCAAAAATTGGCGATCTCCGAACAGGTCAATAGAGAATAAATACAAGTTGACACCAAGAGCAATGCTGCTGCTGCTGCTTCTTCCAATATTGTACGTAAACCTCATCATGTTGAGGATTTTGGTTTTGCAAATAACTTAAAATATCGGTATAAAGTTCAGTGTGTGGTCAACACAAATATTTGAACTTATGACTGAATGTACAAAGTTTCATTTCTCATGGGATTTTAAGATGGACACAACTAAAAAGTCATAACAGCCACGGCATGAGTATTACTGTCGGATATTCATGTGCCATTTATCATGGATCTGTAAACACGTTTCACTCTTAAGTGCAGCTATGTATTCCGACAGTTTGCTCGCAACCGAAGCTCGTATTAATCACATCGATTGTAGTGGTAAATTATTTGGCTTTTCAAAAAATGCACTGGATCGATGAATTTATACTACTGTTAGTGATTTATAACACATCGATCCGTTGCTCAAGCGTGTCTTCGATAAGCAACACTGACTAAAATGTTATTACTACAGCTTGTCCTTTTTGTCGATGAACCGTCGGTCAAAATAGCTTAGACTTTCATAATTTATCACATGAGTAGTGCTGCCGTGTATGTTTGGTATACGTGTGGTCTCTTGTAAACTCAATCGAACAAAGTTTCACTCAAATGCAGCTTTTCGGACAACTGACCTGCAAGCACAGATATAAACAAAACACGTTAAAGGAAGGGAGTCTGTTACTCTGCTGCTTCTATGTGAGGAATTTGCCAGCGTGATAATTTGTAACTGGAATTCTGCTGCGTTGAACGTGAGGAAAGAGGACATCAAAAGGAATTGTGGTCAACTAGAACCGCTTTAACGAAATTGCTAATAAAACTTGTTTGACACTGGATGCATTGTTTACCTTTTGAACATGATGCGCATACTTAACTTTCAAATCACGAACATTGTTAGGGGATTACTTAAATAACTAAGAACAATTTTGCAGGCAGTGCACCTTCAACATATATATATATATTATAGTCTTATGAAACATAATATTAATTAATTAATAAAAAAACTAAGAACAAACTCCTTTTCATATAGAACGGTTACGTACATCCCTTCCACCTCACCCCGTCGATATTTATTTTTAGCCACACAAATCAGTATGTATATTCATAAAATTAACTATATAATTTGGTAAAAATAACATTTATAAATCTTATCTTATTACACCTTTAAATTGTTGTGTTAAACATATTTCAGTAAGATGAGAAACAGTAAGGAATCCCCTTCCATGAGTAAATCCCTGGTGCTTCCCTTTTTCGCCACTAAATGGGCATATTTTATAAATTTTAAGCATCAATTGGCTAAAAAAATAGAGTCTAAGTCACGATTCCGTAAATATTTTTGGCCAACAGTAGACCAAAGCTTTTAATTAGGTAAAACATAAAATACCTTTCCGTAGGTGCTTGTAACAATGTGTTGTGCTACACTGAACCACATGTAAACGCCAAGTATATCGCACTATTTAAATGCCATGAAAAATATCATCTGAACAAAATGGTGACGCTGCCTGGTCTACTACAATTTATCTAGGTCTACGTACTATATTGCCTGGAGATAACACTACTACACATGAAACATACCATATGTGATGTTTCATAATAAATATTGGCAGCTAATTAACAAGCCTCCAGAGTTGAGAGTTTAAATCAGACACATAAATGTGCAAGTAATTTTTCACAAAATGCCGTAGATCTACCGCTTTTCATGATGTGTTGGCGATAAATGAGGATCTTGTGCATATATGATCCTCAGTCGTAATGAGAAGTGCATGCAGAATAGGGAACCACTCCGGCCATGGCCAGATAATGTTTCAAAGTTAGGATATATTTACTGATTAGTTATTGCATGGCATTTTCAACGTGAAATGTTGGTTATGCTGTATACTTGGACTAAAAATGAGTAATTCCTTTATAACTGTGAACTATCGACCTGACGGCAGATTTTTGTATTAAAGCGGTAAGCCGTGAGATTGTCCCAATAATGAAGAAACAAGACATGTTCTACCGCCAAATGGATAGACTTGGCACCTCTGACCCTTGTGAGCCACCCGACTGTCCACAGCTAAGGATAATCCAACTGGGATATTAACCTCAGGTTAATCTCATTTCCAGATCACAACCCTTCCCCAAATGACTAAGCTGGTGGCTACAGCCTACCCCATTGATTAGCCATTAGTCACATTATCCAGGGAGCACAGGGACACATCTGCAAGTCAAACATTTCCTCTGCCAAACAATTATTACATGTCATAGATGTCAAACAGTGGTGGGTACAACTCTTTCTGCCTTACAGTGGGATGATGGCCAGCAGGGTGCTGTAGAGAGACAGCCTAGCTTATCGCTCTAGTCTATAGGAGAACCATCAGTGATATAACTCAATCCCCGCGAGTCACAACCTGAGCGCGTCTAACGCTATCGACAGGCTTGAGAAGAAGTAATTAACTATTTTGTTGCCAAATGTAGCGGAAGATATTATTTATCCTCGCTTTCAACTGGGATTAATCAGCTTTGAATTCAGATTATTTCGGAAAGGCTGCGTTTCGAAAAAAATCGCGACTTGTCTGTCTGGTGTTATATTGGTGGCTATAGTTCAGCAAATCTACTATAATTTAGAGCCCGTGAAGGAATAGATAAGCAATGCAAGCGTTACGACATCTTGAAGCGCTACCTGAAGGAGTCTTCCAAAAGGAAAATCAGTCTCAAGCTCCGCCCTCCAGCAAGCTGATGTCAACAACGGCCAGAGCAAGACAGCAGCACTCATCCTGGCAATGATGGCTGAGTTTGATGAAAAACTCTTTACAGAAGCTAAGGTATGTAATTATATTTTATTTGATATACAAAATTAATATGTGGGTTGTCCCGATTCGACTGGGCCATGATGGTGTAATTCACACCTTGATAACGAAAACTATAAAATGTTCCTGAATTGAAAAGGGTGATTCCCAATGGAATTGCTTATGTGAGAGCAGTGGTATCAGAATCGTTTAATCATAGGCCTGATGACAATAAAGATAAATATAATATTTAATTTACATATGTGTTGGTCGTAGGACAAGTCTTCGGCATCAGAAGTGGAGCAGCTGCTAACCTTGCCCGAGACATCTTGCCTCGTTTTGTGTGGTAAGGAGTATTTGGCGTGCATTGATATTTTCAAGATTTTATAATAATTAATAATACTAATAACTTTACTTAGACACCCATTTCCAAAGTATAACTCAGTCAAATGGTGTTAACAATGTTTGTAAAATACTAATACGTATGCAATGATTAATAGAGCTACTAAAATGTGAGTAATAACAAAGTATATAAAGTTTGGTAAAAATAAAACTGTGCTAAACAATCATGATTTAAAGTATAATTCAGTACAAATTACATACAACAACTACGGTGTGATATTGTGGATAACTAATCAACATTAAACATAATCAATAAATATACAATAAAATATTAATAAATATAATTAGGTCTGCTTTCCATACACTCGATCACACATCGCGTATAGAGTTGCTAAAATAAAACTGTGCTAAACAATCATGATCTGAAGCTATAATTCAATACACATTACTTACAACAATTACGGTATGATATTGTGGATAATACAAAAAAATTACGCATACTTCCAAGTGATCCGCATCGCCAAAATACTCGAAAGACACACAACTACAGCTTGCAAGATTCTAGTGCACTCGCTCGTGACACCAAGTATAGACCACGGCAACGCGGTGCTCCACAGTATCGGTGACCGCCTGATGCATCTCCCGCAGATGGTCCAGCGCTCCGCGGTCAGAGTAGCTCCACAGATCCAGCGCAGCGACCGACATCAGAGCATCACCGCACGACCCAAACTTTCTCACTGGCTACCGATGAAGCGGCGCACATAGTATAAAACAGTGATCCTTGTCCTCAACGTCCCTCACAACCAGACACCCCCGTACACCATGTCACTGACTACTCGCCATGTGCCACGCCGGTCGCTACGATCAGAAGGTCGCCCCCCCCCCACCCCCCACCCCCCAGACCGTGCCACAATACAACCCGGTGCGATACGACCAGCGATGACTCTGTCGAGCCGGACCACCCCGTGGAACGCGCCGTCGGAGGAACTGCGGCTGATCACCTCACTGGACGCCTGCACAGCACGCCTCAAAACACACAATTCCAAACCCCCTTTCAATATGTAATATGTTTCTTTCAGGTCATCTTTTCATGGTATTGCATAATTTATTAGTGTATAAATATAGTTAATTATTATTAAATAATGATTGAGATAATATACTACTTTAATAGTAGACAACTAAATATTATGCTAATAAATAGTATGATATGATGAAGTCACATAAAACTAGACATTGAAAGCAAGTTTAAAATACTGTCTTAAAACGCGCTCTAAAACTGTTCACACACTCGATCAAACGCAGATCCTCCGGTAGCGCGTTCCAGAGCGTCGAATAACATTTAAATTGTTCAGCTCATTGGGATGGCATGCATATTCTGTATAACTATAATATAATCACTTGACGTTCTTAATAAAACAAACTAAGATATTTTTTTTTTTAGACGCGGAATTTCTAACCTTTTAGACAGTTTTAGACACTGCCTTGTCATAAATAGCTTTCTGATAGTCCAGAAAACAGCTGTGGTCTTCTAGCATGGTGGTGAATTGTAAAAGAAAAGTATAATTCACAATATTACATATTTTGTAGCGGAGCCTCTATAAAGTAGCTTGATGCAGTACTTTACTAACTTGAGCTTGATCTGTTACAGGATAGTCTCTGTTGACTGTGACACGCATGATGCTGGTCCTAGACAAGCTTGTTGTGGCCAGCCACACAGAGGACATGGTTGTTGGCATCAGCTGTTTATTACATATTTTGTCTTCAACATCAAACGTTTTAACATTTTCCTTCTGAATTTGTCCTACAGGGTTTGTTAATCTTCCACAAAAGTTGTGCATTTCAAATGCATGCCTGATAGGTCTGCACAAAGTTGAACTTTGACAGCTATAATTGTAATGCTGATGTCATTTTATATTGTGGGACAAATGCCCCCCACCCAATATTTGCTATTTTTGTATTCTTAATTAATTATCGGTTTTCTTGATGAGCATGTTTATGTTTGTGTTAGCTGATTGGCTATCTCATCAATATGCATGTATTTGTTCTGTTGGTACCATTAATAAATTACCTTTACCAACAATTGCTCTGTGTCTTCCTGTAGTAGATGAGCTCTGGTTATTGCCATTAAGCATCAGCAGAGTTTATATATTAATGCTTTATGTTGAAATTAATGTGATGTGCATACATATGTACATATACATACACACACGCACACGCACACACACACACGCGCACGCACACAGATATATATATATATATATATGTATATATATATATATATATATATACTGCTGTCCATGTGCAATGTGTTCTTCATATAGGGCTAGGTCAGAGGTGTTCTGTCTACCATAACATTAAAAGTACCATACGCCGTAAATATTATACTGTAAAAAATATGGCACCATAAAAATTCCAAGGAATATTCTACACTGCAATTCCGTAAGAAATACGGTACGCCGTAAAGATGCTGCCGTATAATCAACAGCACAATTCCGTAAAAATACGGTACGCCGTAAATATGTTACCGTATATTATACAGTATTATTCCGTAAAAAATACGGTACAATATCAATATGTTACCGTATATTCTACAGTATTATACCGTAAAAATAGGGTACACCATAAATCATATACCGTTAAATTTAGGTACTCCATTGGCACCCGTGCTGCCAGTCATGTTACCGAAATAGTTTCGGTACATTTCTAAGAGTGTATGTATGTATGCTAGAGGTTCCAGTCCATACAAATGCGTTTTGCGGGAATGGTCAATAATTATAAATGCGTCTTCATGCAAGAGGCATACGAGGACGTTTGTATGCGTACCTGCGACAATCTATGGTTGACATGTCATACTTTAATGACATGGATTGACGCGCATACATCCATACGAAAATACGCGCATAGCCGGGTACGAGCATACACGCAAACACACACACACACACGCACACGCACACGCACACGCACACGCACACGCACACGCACACGCACACGCACACGCACTCACACACACACACACAACACACACAGACACAGACACAGACACAGACACAGACACAGACACACACACGCATGCACGCACGCACACACACACACACACACACACACACACACACACACACACACACACACATTCACCCCCCCTTGATTGCGTCTGTTTGTTAATATACGGCGCAGAGCGTCTATGTCCGGCTGTCAACGCCTCAGTCCATTCCCGAAACTCCTCATTGTACAGGTGAAACGGTTGGACATTGTATTCATACTGATTTGCATTATATGCATACTTTTTTATAACCTACGTGTGTACAATGCATACATATCTACTGTTTTTCACATTTCGTTGAAATCCGTTGTACTCTTCAAGACCATTAACATTTTGATAAAATGTCGTCCAATTAGGAAAATGTGCAGACGCAAATTCTTTTTGTAACGGCAGTTCTAAACACAAATCGATGTAGATTAATGGTATTTATATGATTAGTAAAAAGCAACAAATATATTTTTGTTTATTTTACCGTTTTACTCCTTAATGTTCCAATAAGAAATATAATTATTTAATTTAAATGGCATTTCTTTCAGTTCTTTCGATTAATTCAGGTCCGTGTATTTTCCCTTTTCGTTCGCAAATTGGAAAATTAAAACAAACACATTTACTTACTAATGATGTAGCAATAACGTGTCCCGTGTTGGCGACACCGAAGTACACGAAAGTTGTGAACAGCGATCCGATTGACAATCGTTTCAACGAGACGATCGTGTACAAGTGCGACGAAGGCCACGAACTGATCGCGGGAGACCTGTCGACGACGTGTCTCAGCAGCAAGACTTGGTCCGGAGAAACTCTCGCCTGTAGAAGTAAGCTGGGTTCGAATACTAATGATGAGCCTCAAAATAGTAATACTACTAATAAAACTGTCTCGTCTGTTCACTACTACAACATTATCATTGTTATATATGCATAAAACAACAGTGCTGATACACTTTGAAATACAATGTAATGACTGTATTGTGTCGGCATATATGTTATAACGTCACCTGCATCCTCACAGTAATACGCCATCTAAGCAGAACAACATATCATCATATCATAGACTTTTAACCAGCTAACAACAGTACGTTGTTATTGACAATAACTTTCCCATCCTTGTGTTCATTAGACTATGGAAATAGCAACAACCATATAATATAACAAATAGCAATGACGATTG
Organism: Paraescarpia echinospica; assembly: GCA_020002185.1. NCBI lineage: Eukaryota > Metazoa > Annelida > Polychaeta > Sabellida > Siboglinidae > Paraescarpia > Paraescarpia echinospica. Next base: position 6,165,494 of record CM034535.1, read on the forward strand.
GTTCTTAGCATTGGATTCGTCACTTGGATGATCTATTATCGAAGTTGTATACATATATTTCATTATGTAGTTTGAATGTTAGTATGTAATACAGTTGCCGTCTCTTCTGTCGATAAACAGTATTTGTATACACATTTACACGTTTTGTGAAAGTCAGATGCCTCTTGCTTTGCCTATAACAAATGGGAAGTGTGCATATGGTTCTTTTGTCTATTCCAGTCGTGTCATGTGGTCCCCCCGCGCCCGTGGCACATGCCTTTGTCAGCACGACAGACGTCGCCTACCTGACAAACATCACGTACGAATGTCGTCCAGGCTTCAAGCCAGAGCCGGGAGGAGAAAGGACGCGACAGTGTCAGGCAGACAAACGATGGAGCGGAACACCGTCGAAGAGCACTGGTAAGGACAATTAATGCAATCGCGTGTGTTCGATCGAATAAACGTTATATAACCATACCAATCACAGGAGAACACAGCAAAGAATAATGTAATAACATGTCGTGTCATACCCAGTTTATGTTTGTTCGACATCGAAAGTGGGAGTTTAATGGTGAACTTTAAATGCGAAAACTATATAGTGGTTTGTGTTATGGTATAGAGCATTTTTCACCCATCCATTACAACGAAGGATGCATTTTTAATTAATGTTCTTTGCTCATGTCATATCGACATATATCTTGAATGTGTGTGTGTGTGAGCGCGCGCGCGCGCGCGTGCGTGCGTGCGTCCGTGTGTGTATGGAAACTGCCATTGATAGTACTTTTCGCATGTGCATGCAATTGCTAAATCAACTTTTGCTTTACAATTTCATCTGAATTATCGTAATATTCCAATTTGAATGATTGCATGCACTTTCGTTTTGTAGAAATTATCTGTAAGTCTCCGCCAACCATCCCCGACACGTCTTTGACTACCAGCGGAGTGCGAGTCAATGACACAGCGACATATTCATGTATGGCCGGCCACAGACTGCAATCCGGCAATCTCACTAAAGTTTGTGACGACAGCGGACTGTGGAACAATGAAGATCCTGTTTGCATTGGTACGTCACTGCTGTTACTGCCAATTGTATTTCAATACGTTTCAAAAATATATAGAACATTATAGCATCGTTTAAACCTTGTTAAGTGCAACAGCTATTGTAATGTTCCAATAGTTCACCTACGCAAAGGTCTCTCCATCATAAGGTTTACTAATGACCAATATTTTTTTATTAAAGATACAACATTTACTGGATATATAAGTCCATATCGAATCCTCTGTGTTCATATCAAAATGTGCAATATGTCAATATCTTACATAATTAAGATATGGGCAGTTGATTTAAAGCAAGCACTGCCAAATTTGTATATATTGATTTACGCCAGTTCACTTTGCAAACGCCAATTGTGCCCATGGAAACATTCCAATTTAGAAATGTTTTGAATTATCGTGGGGAATAATTAAATAAGTTAGTAGATTGTATGTTGACCTTAGCAAAATGACGTACAAATGTTGAACAAATGAGCCAGCATGGGTGTGCATTTTCATCAAATTTAAAATGTGATGAGCAAAAATATAATTTTAGAACATATTTTAAACTGTTTGATACAAAGTAGAAATATGACATCGACAAAATTGCAAATCACTGATACACCTTCACGTTTTACTCGGTTTTCCACAGAGGTGCACTGCGGGTTGCCGCAAGAGGTCGCCAATGCGAACTACACGTTGCACAATGGCAGCACTGTTGGCGGGAAGGTTGCTTACTCCTGTTACCATGGATATACGCGACTGTCAGGTGTTGGCTTCAGCAGATGTGAACTAAATGGCAAATGGACGAGACCATCACTGGTTTGCGAAGGTACTCCACTTTTTATGTTAAGCGCATTTGTTGAATTCACGTTTTATATCTTGTCTATGCGGCTTGATGGAACAAAAGTTTAACAAGATTTAACGTTTTATCTCATGTCTATGGATCAAATGTTGCAGCAGGGTGTGTGTGTGTGTGTGTGTGTGTGTGTGTGTGTGTGTGTGTGTGTGTGTGTGTGTGTGTGTGTGTGTGTGTGTGTGTGTGTGTGTGTGTGTGTGTGTGTCGTTTGTGTGTGTGTGTGCGTGTGTGTGCGAGCGTGCGTGCAACAAATGTTGTACTTTAGAAGTACAAACAATAAATATCACAATGGTTACGTAACGTACTGCAAATACTAACATGTTATTAATTATAATGGTTATCATTATCCTGTAAAACTGTCGTTAACCAATGAAAATCGTTGTATATTGATGTAAAGGTTGCGTCACCAGAAGTTACATGCGGGGCTCCACCACCTTTGAAGAATGCCGTCATGGATGACGGTTGTGTGCGCAGGGGATGTAACGTCACCTACATATGTGGCGTCGGCTACAAAGGCTTGTCAGGACAGTCGCACTGCACGGTCGACGGACACTGGACGCCGGTGTCCCTCATCTGCGAAAGTATGTGATGGAGGTTACACGGATATAAACACCGATGGTCGAACTGTTGTAGAAAGTCATATTTTACAAATATACAAAAATGAGAGGCGAATTGATTTCTTACCCACTTGTCTTTTTGGACATTATATATTATATTTAAAATAACTGACATATCTTTGGTTTGGTTGGTTTGGTTGTTGTTGAATATTTTCGCTGGTAATGTAATGCTTAAACAACTACACATCCTACTAAAGAACGCGCTTACGCAATCATTATTGTTATTGAGTGTACACAATTAATCCAATAACTGTGTTTTTAATTGACATTAAATTAAACAAATGCAATTTGCAAACAGGTCAACACATTACAAAGAATAATTGTAATACGGACTGTGACAGAGATACGGTGTGACGAGATGGCCGTCGACGGCAGTGAGGTGGAGACATTACAAAGAATAATTGTAATACCGACTGTGACAGAGATACGGTGTGACGAGGTAGTCGTCGACGGCAGGAGGTGGAGAAATTACAAAGAATAATTGTAATACCGACTGTGACAGAGATACGGTGTGACGAGGTGGCCGGCGACGGCAGGAGGTGGAGACATTACAAAGAATAAATGTAATACCGACTGTGACAGAGATATGGTGTGACGAGGTGGCCGTCGACGGCAGGAGGTGGATACATTACAAAGAATAATTGTAATACCGACTGTGACAGAGATACGGTGTGACGAGGTGGCCGGCGACGGCAGTGAGGTGGAGACATTACAAAGAATAATTGTAATACCGACTCTGACAGAGATTCGGTGTGGCGAGGTGGCCGGCGTCGGCAGTGAGGTGGAAACACGCACAGGCGACTACTACGAAGACGTCGTCACCGTGCAATGTCTGCCCGGCTACCACAGAGTGAGGGGCAGCGAATTGAGGACATGTCTCGGCGGAGGGGCCTGGTCAGGAACACCTCTCGTGTGTCAACGTACGTTAACATATGTCCATATTTTTATTTTACAATAGGACAGTGGTGCAGGTATGCTTACATTGATAAATGCAATGTAACATTCAATGAATGGTGTAAGGATTTATATTTGGCCTACTGCACTACAATAGTTTTACCACTATTGAATGAATGGTGTAAGGATTTATATTTGGCCTACTGCACCACAATAGTTTTACCACAACAATGATTAACAAGATTCAATATTTAACCTTACCCTGCAAAACTTAATAATGATAATAATAATAACATAAATGTTGTTTTGACATTAACTTTTATAGTAAAACTTTGTTCAAGGGTGTTTACAATTTTTATAAAATGGTAAGATTAAAATTAATAATGATTTACATTATTACTAATATTATTAAGCCTTCATTAAATAGCACACAAACCTTAGATGATAAAAACTAAAAAATATATATACACATACAAAATAAGTAAAATCGAACATTGTCGACAACTAGTAAAATATTAATAAATTAACACATTGGCTAAGTAAACATAAATACAATATTCATAAATACATAGTTCTAAAATATACTAATATTGTAGACGATTAACATAGTAACAATAATACATATTACGAAATAAGAAAGACATTTCTCAAATCATTTGAATAACTCACTTCTACTTATATTGCATGGTTGCAGAAACGTTTTGTCGGGCGCCGGCAAACGTCGTCGGAGGTATACGTTCAGAAGGACCTCGGACAGTCCGATCAACGATCACGTATCGACCTCAGTCTGCATATCGCCACGTCAGCGGTAATTTGACTCGGTCTTGCGGCGAAGACGAACTTTGGAGTGGCGACCAACCAGTGTTTGAAGGTTCTTTCATCAATAACACTGTGTGATTTGTAGTGGTTATGTTGCTGTAATCATTCACAAGGGCGTTAGGCTGGGATACAATGAATGCATACGCAGCGACACCCCACCCCGCTGAGGCAACTCAATTCCGCTTGAGGGCAAATAGTTCCGCTTGAGGTCTCAAACAGTGCTTTTGGGTGTATAAGGAGAGGTGGATAATTATTGCGAGTCCATCGATATTTGGATCCTGCAATCATCGGTCGGAAACGCACTCTATTAAGCAAACTGCACTCTTCATATTAGCATTTTGTGCAATTGGTTCACACTAATATAATCGTTACGTTTAGTTATTCTTCGTATGTGACAAGTTCTCTCTAACGTCTGGTGATTTATATGTCTTTTTTCCCTATGTAGATCAACATAGTTGTACTGCAAACACGTTTAATGAACTGTTAAACATATTTTTCAGAAATCACTTGCCCTGCAATTAAAACCAATGAAGAATCGAAGGTTCATTTCTACAGTGATGGTGTTGTCGTGGGGTCAAAGGTGACTTACTCCTGCGCTGCAGGCCACAACCACACAGCTGTAGACGCCACGTGTGAGTGTAAACTCACAGGCAACTGGAGATGTGATGCGCCGACGTGTAAAAGTAAGTTCCTAAGCGGTTAAAAGTGAAAGTTTGATTTGTCACTAACTAATCAAACTGTAAGTGTGTGTACATCCACATGTTACTTACTATGTATACACTTCGTCGTGTTGATGTTGGTCTATGATTGCTTCTCTGCATACAGATCGCTAGTCATTCTTCGGACATGTCCAGCCATTTCCACCGACAATTTTTTTTTTTTATGATGATTTGTTAAGATACATGTCCTCTCCTCCTAACCGTTGTGCATTAAAACGCCTGCATGTACTCATATATTACTTGTTTGTGAATGTATACATGTATGTACGTCTGTACGTGTGTGTACGTTTCTAAACACTGTATTGCGATCCATGGCATATTTTGATGATTGCTTTCAGAAGTAACATGTGGATATCATCCTACCGTGGCTCATGCCAGAAGCGAGACTACCGGGACAAGATACATGGACAGAGCGACGTACACATGTGAGTCTGGCTAGTACCGCGAAGGTCCACAGAGCCACCTCGTCTGTAGCAAACACGCGACCTGGGAGGGAGAAGACGTCGCGTGCACAGGTAATACAAAACGCTGTCACACGTTCCGTTCCTGGGTCGTTTCATATCAAAAATCAATACCAACCGCTTTTTGGTTGTGATATTGGGACAATATGGATAACATAATAAATAAACGGTATCATTATCATAGAGCCATAGTAATATAAACAATTTTTTAGAAGACATCCAAACCTAACATGCAAACGTCTTGGTATTCCCATTGATAACTTGAGTAGCCACATCACCCAATCCGTTCAGCCTTCGCGACGATACTAATTATATACCTGCAATGTGGTTCCAATTTCGCCTAATCACACATTACATACTTGCGGGCCATTCGCGATATATAATAACACTCTCATCACCTCTATGCATGTCATCCTATATATATATATATATATATATATATCTCTCTCTCAGTTCTCTCTTCAGTTTGGTATGTTCCTTGATGCAACTGTTTTATGACTTCGTTTTCATCCTTCTCTGTCACAAATTCTGGTACTGATGACATATAAATTGATATATGTGTTTATTTCAATGTGTATCGCTGTCATTTATCTCAAGCGATCACCTGTCCGATGCCTGAACTTCCACACATGGGAGCGTACAACGTAACGTCTCTGACGTACAAGTCACGTGTCTTTTATACGTGTTCCGAGGGACGGTCATTGTTCGGGGGAGACAAGGAGCGCACGTGCGAGGCGAATGGCACGTGGAGTGGAGAACCGCCGACTTGTCAGAGTGAGTTGATTATTCAAACTAAATGAACCAATAAGGAAACACGGAGCTGGATTTGAAGTTACATTTCGTGGAATGAAAATCACAATAGTTTATTGTTCAACAATGGCAAAGATGCATATGCAAATTATCCATTGGCCTTTCAAATAAAGTGTGTTTACGTAGCTATAACAAAGAGACAGATGACGCACGTTGTCTTTCATTTTAATTGTGTATTTAGTTTTCATATATTTAATTATAATTTTCATAATGCAATATAGTCTACACGATCAAAAAATTGTTCCATCGATTATTATTGTACATCTCTTCAATCACTTATTATATCTGCATTGTGACAGCATTGGTTGGTTTAACGTGTTAAGCTTTGACATTATGACTAAGGTGTTAGATGGGACATATTTTAGCACAACTGTCTTTTACAAACAGCTATTCGTAGCATATTGCAAATAACTAAATGGCTGTTACCCGATTCAGTAAACATTGTCTACCACTGATCCGTGTCATGTTATAATAGACAGGTGCACAGTACCAGTTACTCAAATTAGCTTAAAGGCACTAAAAATACAATTACAACATTGCAATTTACTTATGTTATTCAACATTTGTGACTTGTGTAAATACATGTTTACTGCAGAAGTGGAGTGCACCGCTCCTCCGAATGTTGTCAACACGACAAGGTTCGAAGACAGGAAGTCTCTCCGCCAGAGACGAGTCATCTACCGATGTCTGCCTCGGTACAGAGGTCTCTTCAAAGTTATTGTTAAATGTGTTTTTCGTAAACGACGTATGCAAATTATAATTACATGCCGCATACTGTTTGCTACAAATTATTCTTTCTTCACACGAAAATCTGATGTTTTCGGAACAAAATACTTTGCTTTATATATAACTTTGCCACTAACGTATATGGACTAGCACCACCTATAAAAATACAAAATAATAGCAAGAAATGTCCTTATTAATTCGATAATCAACATTTATCATTGGATACGGATAATACGTATACAGTAGAATATGATGCGTGTTAATTTATTGACATCCATTCGTCTAACGTGGTTGTCGAGTCATTTGACGTATGTGTGTCCTTACTGTGTCTGTCATGTGTCTGTCATACGTTCGTCATATGTTGTCAAAGTTAATGTCAACTAACATACAATATATATATATATATATACGTTCAGCATATTTCATGTATGTAAAAGTTAGTAAGTATCGAATAAAGCAATATTAACACGTCAAAAACACGTATGTTTGGAAGGGTAAAATAAAGTGGCTCATGTACAACGTGCCCTTCAGTATGGCCTACATAAGGGTAAGGGGACGAGTAATATTTATAATTTAACATTAAATATTACAAACAAATAACATGTACAAGTATATTTTCAGTACAAGGCAACTGTCAAACTTGCCCATGTATGCCATTGATATATTATACACATCAAATAGTATTTAATTAGAAGGATTTATATGTTAGTGTTTTAAACTTGAAGACAATCACTTGCGTTGTTGTTCAAAGGATTGGCCAGTTGGTGTTAATGTTTTGAGAGTGTGGTTTCATTTGTGAAATTGGTCATCATATCGCGACCGGATTTATGAAATGTGTTGTGGCGTAATTACTGGGATGCTAATGATAAATACATTATTAATATATACTTATCCGAAAACTCTGCATTGTTATCATAAACACATTTTACGTTGCACGCTTATACGCATTTAGCACCTGAGTGAGAAGTTGTTATTAGACATTTGAGCTATTATGCTTGTATATGGCGTGACATACACACACTATTTCGTTCCGCTCAAAGGTCAGTTGACATTACATTTATATACCTTCTGGTGGAGTATTTTTCATGTCCATGGTACTGCCACATATGTATTTGATCGCATTTAAATGTAGCTTGTAAATATGTCATAAAACATTCAATGATGCCATTTAAAGTAATTAATACGACCCTTGGTAAACACGTGGTTGTGCTGTTTCGCAACAAAACATGGTGACAAATTATTTCGCATCAACGGTTATATGGGCCTGTCATAAGCCTCTAAAGTGTAAATTCCACAAAGGTTAATAGTATATGGTCGATAGTATAGTACGCAGTGTTTTAACTATTTTTTATTTATTAGAGTGCATATTTCTAGATCAGTGTTTTCCATTAAGGATGCATTCTACCAACTGCCCATGACAAATATTTTGCCGCAGCTGTTATACTAATGCATCTATGTAGGACAATGTGTGTCTAGTATTGCATTTTATGTCTCAATGGAACGTTTGATGTTTTTTAGTGCGACAGCGTTTTATATTGCTGTTGATTGAGTTTGATGTTCCAAATAAAGAGTGTACAAAACTACTTTATTTTGACATATTTCTGGCACATGTGACATGTAGCCAACGATTTGTAATTCAAGTTGTGTCAATTCAGTAAGTAAGAGTGAACTGGTACACTACGTGTGTTGCTCCTGTACTGGTCATTCCGTTGTCGACATCCATAATTCCTTATCAGCAGCCGTGTAGGCCTTCCTCTAACTTTTATTTTCCCACCGATTTTATGGAACGCAATCCTCCCCTCTTAATACACTAGGTGAAGCCGCAGTACATGTCAACACCGGTGGTCATTTTAACGTGAATGGTGTTAGTTTTGCTAACATATCAAATCATGTTGTGTGTCATTTGCCACTCTCCTAAATGCGTCCACTGCATCATTGGCCCATTCAACATCACGTTTTGTAAATGTTCATTGTGGTCTTGCAGGAAATATAAATAAAACGCATTGTACTCCGTATATATGGGAACACACAAACTGCATTATCCTCGTCTCATCCGTTATTCACAAACGTACCATCATGATGCCATTTTCATCAATTTTAAATCATAGTTTCATCGGTCGGCCGGAGCCGGGGCATAGATGAGCCATTTCCATATGGGTCGATCATTCGTCAGGGATATAAGGTCTGTCTGTTCAATATCAAGTTTTTCGCAGATAAGTTTTGTGTATTTTTCTCCTGTTTCCGTCTGTTTGTTGTGCCAATCCTACATTAATGTACGCTTAATGGGAACATTTGGAGGTATTAAATGTACAATCTAATTCCATTCAGTCCGTTGTATAAACATGTTTTATCATGTAGCACTGAAGCGTATTTATACGATAATTCATATTCACAACCATGGTGCAAGATATTTATACTTTCCATTACGAAAAGGATTATGTTAATGCGCCACCATTATAGCATATAATATCTCTGTATATATATATATATATATATATG
>CM034535.1:6175908-6240557 GCA_020002185.1 Paraescarpia echinospica
GGGTCGGACTCTCGATAAGCCAAAGGGCTTCCTTGTCCACCTGCCACCTAGAGTTAATTCTCTGTGTGGCAATCTTGTTAAATCTTGTTAAATCACTCCATGCATGCACCGCACCCACCGTACACACCGCATCCACCGCACACACCGTACACATGTTAACAGTAACATTTTCTAATTGTATACACATATGTAGTAATGTTAATAATGCCTTTCTCCTCTTTTCTTTCTATATTTGCCTCTCTTAATCCCTCCCTCCCTTCCTCTCTCTCTCTCCCCCCTCCCTCCCCATTCTCCCTCTCTCCCATCCTCCCTCATTCCTATCCTGTCTCTTTCTCCCTCTCTCCCATCATCTATCTCTCACTCCATCTCTCCCACCTTCTCTCTATCTCTTTCCTCCACTCTCTCTCCTGCCCTCCCTGCCATGCTCTCCCTCTCTCGTTCCATCCGTAGCCCACAACGTACAAGTATGCCATAGAACATATAAAGTGTTATATCTATTTGAATTCTGGAATTACAAAAATTCATAATTTTAAAGGCAAACTGAATACATCTGTGTAAAATTAAAACATGTACTGAGAATCCACGTCTGTATGGAGAGACGTGTACAGACAGAGTTGTTGTTATCTGTTTAGACGGGTGTGCTGAGAACCCATGTCTGTGCTGAGGGACGTGCACAGATAGAATTGTTGTTATCTGTTTAGACGAGTGTGCTGAGAACCCATGTCTGTACGGAGGGACGTGCACAGATAGAGTTGTTGTTATCTGTTTAGACGAGTGTGCTGAGAACCCATGTCTGTACGGAGGGACGTGCACAGATAGAGTTGTTGTTATCTGTTTAGACGAGTGTGCTGAGAACCCATGTCTGTACAGAGGGACGTGCACAGATAGAGTTGTTGTTATCTGTTTAGACGAGTGTGCTGAGAACCCATGTCTGTACGGAGGGACGTGCACAGATAGAGTTGTTGTTATCTGTTTAGACGAGTGTGCTGAGAACCCATGTCTGTACGGAGGGACGTGCACAGATAGAGTTGTTGTTATCTGTTTAGACGGGTGTGCTGAGAACCCATGTCTGTACGGAGGGACGTGCACAGATAGAGTTGTTGTTATATGTATAGACGAGTGTGCTGAGAACCCATGTCTGTACAGAGGGACGTGTACAGACAGAGTTGTTGTTATCTGTTTAGACGAGTGTGCTGAGAACCCATGTCTGTATAGAGGGACATGTACAGACGAGGTGGATGGCTTCTCGTGTGAGTGTTCTGGAGGTTTCAAGGGGGATCGGTGTCAGATACGACCAGCTGAAGGTGGCTTGTGTAAGGACATCACATGCAGTGGTCATGGTGACTGCATCGAGGACTACACCTTAAGTAAACCACGCTGCATCTGTGAGCCAGGCTTCGTAACAGGTAACAGGGTGTGCACCACTGTCTTATACATGCTTTTATGTAAAGTCCATTGTAGATTGGAATAGGCCAACCCAATGACATTTACTTTTATTAGTTTGTGTAAACAGCAACATATATACATCATTGTATATTCAAAGCATGCATGCCGGCCTCAATGGTACATATCGTTAACAAATATCTCTAATTTCCAGACATTACTGAAGTGCCCTGTTTATATAAAAACAAAATATGTTTGAATAATACAGTATTGAACAACTCTCTTAAAATGTGTTTTTAATGCATCTTTTCAAATGAATGGCAAGCGATTTGAAATTTAATTACATTACTTTAAAATCCATTTTCTTAAAACTAGAATTCTTCGGGTTGATCAATTCAATACCTGGTGACAGTGTCTTCTCTCTCCTCAGTAGACCTGGTGACAGTGTCTTCTCTCTCCTCAGTAGACCTGGTGACAGTGTCTTCTCTCTCCTCAGTAGACCTGGTGACAGTGTCTTCTCTCTCCTCAGTATACCTGGTGACAGTGTCTTCTCTCTCCTCAGTAGACCTGGTGATAGTGTCTTCTCTCTCCTCAGTAAACCTGGTGACAGTGTCTTCTCTCTCCTCAGTATACCTGGTGACAGTGTCTTCTCTCTCCTCAGTAGACCTGGTGACAGTGTCTTCTCTCTCCTCAGTAGATCTGGTGACAGTGTCTCCTCTCTCCTCAGTAGACCTGGTGACAGTGTCTTCTCTCTCCTCAGTAGACCTGGTGACAGTGTCTTCTCTCTCCTCAGTAGACCTGGTGACAGTGTCTTCTCTCTCCTCAGTAGACCTGGTGACAGTGTCTTCTCTCTCCGCAGTAGACCTGATGACAGTGTCTTCTCTCTCCCCAGTAGACCTGGTGACAGTGTCTTCTCTCTCAGTAGACCTGGTGACAGTGTATTCTCTCTCCTCAGTAGACCTGGTGACAGTGTCTTCTCTCTCCACAGCTGGTGGTTCGCGGTGTGTCAACTTCGATATGTGTGCACAGAACAAGTGTCTGAATGGAGCGACATGTGTAGATAGGTCGGACAAGGAAGGTGTGTATCAGTGTCGCTGTATCTCTGGATTCACCGGCTACAACTGTCAACACAACGTAGACGAGTGTGCCAGCAATCCTTGTCAGAATGGAGCGACGTGTAACAATCTCGTCGACGAATACAGCTGCACTTGTCAACCCGGTTACACTGGTGAGTTCTGATTAGATATATATATATACATGAGGATTTGTTGTGTTTATCATGAAACTGATATGACTCTTAGGGGTGTGGCAGAAAGTGGTAAGTTTGGTCCTAAAAATTGGTGGCAGCCTAGTGGAAGGTTGAGACCCTTGCCACACACCACTTTATAATGTATCCAAACTTGTATGATGTATCTGTTGCAATCTGGATATCCCCCCTGTATTGTCATGATATATTTAGATATGTGGACTTCCTTCTTGTGTGTGAAGATATCGTCATAGAAAATACAGTTGTCAGCGGGTTGAATATTGCATTGAAACACTGTGTCTTAGATCTAACACAAGTAAAAGTGTAAAGAAATAATGGTCATTTGCTGTACCCTGAAAAAGCGATGTTGTTTCCTGTGGTATACTTTGATCCTCCTCTGCCACTGTATATTTGAGGAGTTGACTAGGAAGGGAGTATGTCGACTTGTATCATCCTACAATGTATTCTTTAAGTATTTGTCAATATAACTTTTAAAACAATTTATATTGGTTCACATGACTGCTGCTTTAGGTAATTTATTCCATTCAGGAGCAATTCTTCTTGTTGAATGAATTTAGTACATAATTGCTAGTGTATAGTTCAGTTGAAACACGACCTCCTATAATGTAGGTCAGTTGAAACATGACCTCCCATTATGTAGGTCACGTGAAACAATCTCTCATAATGTAGGTCAGGTCAAACATAACCTCCCATAATGTAGGTCAGTTTAAACATGACTTCCCATAATGTAGGTCAGTTAAAACATGACCTCCCATTATGTAGGTCACATGAAACATGATCTATCATAATGTAGGTCAGGTCAAACATGACGTCCCATAATTTAATTCAGCTGAAACATTACCTCCCATGATGTAGGTCAGGTCAAACATGACTTCCCATAATGTAGGTCAAGTGAAACATGATATCCCATAATGTAGGTCAGGTCGAACGTGGCATTGTTTTTCTATTTAGACATCTTTATAGAGTTGATCTTCTGTGACAAACTGATATATTTTGTAGGTGCCCACTGTAAGGTGAATATAGACAGCTGCCAGTCAACCCCATGTAATCCAAGGGGAAGCACAGAGTGCATTGACAAGGTGAATTCACACACTTGCACGTGCAAGCCAGGATACACCGGCAACCACTGTTATGTAAGTAAGGAGACACAAGGAAGACTGAGTCTCAGTCAACCACTGTGAATGAATCTACAGCACTGTGAATGTGTCTACACTGCTGTGAATGTGTCTACACCACTGTGAATGTGTCTACACCACTGTGAATGTATCTACACAATTGTGAATGTCCCTACGCAACTGCGAATGTGTCCACACCACTGTGAACGTGTCTGAACCACTGTTAATGTGTCCACACCACTGTGAATGTGTCCACACCATTGTGAACATGTCTACACCGCTCTGAATGTGTCTACACTGCTCTGAATGTGTATACTCAACTGTGAATATGTTTACATTGCTGTGAATGTGCCTTCACCACTGTGAATGTGTCCACAATGTCATGAATATGTCCACACCATTGTGGATGTGTCCACACCACTGTGAATAAGTCCACACACCGTTATGAATGTGTCCACACCGCTGTGAGTGTGTCCACACCACTGTGAATGTGTATACACCACTAAGTGTGTATATGCCACTGTGAATGTATATACACCACTATGAATGTGTGTACACCACTAAATGAGTATATGCCACTGTGAATATGTATACACCACTCTGAATGCGTATACGCCACTGTGAATGTGTTCACACCACTGTGAATGCGTATACGCCACTGAATGTGTTCACACCACTGTGAATGTGTCTACACCACTGAGAATGTGTCTACACCATTGTGAATGAGTCTACTCCACTGTGAATGTGTTTACACAACTGTGAATGTGTCTACACCATTGTGAACGTGTCTACACCTCTGTGAATGTGTCTACACCACTGTGAATGTGTTTATGTCACTGTGAATGTGTAAACACCACTATGAATGTGTCTTCACCACTGTGAATGTGTCTACACCATTGTGAACGTGTCTACACCTCTGTGAATGTGTCTACACCACTGTGAATGTGTTTATGTCACTGTGAATGTGTAAACACCACTATGAATGTGTCTTCACCACTGTGAATGTGTCTACACCATTGTCTATGTGTCTACACCACTGTGAATGTGTCTACACCATTGTGAATGTGTCTACACCACTGTGAATGTATCAACTCCACTGTGACTGTGTCTATGCCACTGTGAGTGTGTCTATATCATTGTGAATGTGCATACACCACTGTGAATGCCCAGTGGTAAGAGCTCCGGACACTCGACTGAGAGAATGTGGGTACGTTTACTCTACATAGCTTCAGTTCACTCAGCTGTATGAATGAATACCTGGCTATATACATTGGTGGATATTTGCGTACAAATAGTCTTCGCGTATTAATTGCAGCATGGATGAATGCTTCCCAGAGAAGTTGAGATGGTGTTCGATTGAACAGGTCTGCCAGGGAGTAAAATGTAAAGCGCTTTGAGCAATACTGAGCACGGGATACTGTGCTATATATAAGAATTTTCCTTTTTTTGTGACTGTCAATGTGTCTACACCACTGTCAATGTGTCTACTCCACTGTCAATGTGTCTACACCACTGTCAATGTGTCTACACCACTGTCAATGTGTCTACTCCACTGTCAATGTGTCTACACCATTGTCAATGTGTCTAATCCACTGTCAATGTGTCTACATCACTGTCAATGTGTCTACACCATTGTCAATATGTCTACTCCACTGTCAATGTGTCTACACCACTGTCAATGTGTCTACACCACTGTCAATGTGTCTACTCCACTGTCAATGTGTCTACACCACTGTCAATGTGTCTACACCACTGTCAATGTGTCTACTCCACTGTCAATGTGTCTACTCCACTGTCAATGTGTCTACACCACTGTCAATGTGTCTACACCACTGTCAATGTGTCTACACCACTGTCAATGTGTCTACTCCACTGTCAATGTGTCTACACCACTGTCAATGTGTCTACTCCACTGTCAATGTGTCTACACCACTGTCAATGTGTCTACACCACTGTCAATGTGTCCCTGTGTTTACAGCGGGACTATGACGAGTGTGTCAGCCAGCCGTGTCTACACGGTGGTACTTGTGAGAACAAACTCAACAACTTCTCATGTGTGTGTCCGGAGGGTTGGACGGGCAAGAGATGTGAGAACATCATCAGTTATTGCAGCCCCAATCCGTGCCAGAATGGTGCAATGTGCCACAATGTCTTCAATGACTACTTATGTCAGTGAGTGTCATTAGGTGCAGTAATTTTGCATTACAAATGAAGAGGCCGTTTATTTGGGGATGCTGGCTTGTCAGCAAACCTTTCTAAAATCGTTAGATACATCAATTGGGATGAATAATTTGCTAGTAATAAAATACGTAATTTAATTGAACACTTGCAGTCAACTGTAGATCTCGTTCTTTTGCATCTGAAAGAAGAACATAATAAAATATTTGGTTGTGTATTTCAGTATCGTATTTGAAGTGGCACTGTACTTTTATCTACATATGTTAGTAGAAGTGTTGTAGGTTTATTTAAGAAAACATTGGTTGAAAAGATTCACCTTCCCACTTGTAGGTGTGCATCTGGTTATGAGGGGCGAAACTGTACTAAGGGGCCTGACCTCTGTAAGGTGGCTGACCCCTGTCAGAATGGGGGCACTTGCTATGTGAGAAATGGCAACACCAGATGCAACTGCACACAACGTGAGTAGATGGCATATACTAACATCAGTACAGTGGCTCTTAATTTTTTGGTTGCATCTCAAATTGTGGGGTGCAGTTGTCGGGCGGTTAGAGTACCGGACTGTAGATCGAAAAAACCACAGTTCAAATCCTGGTAGTGGCCTCCGTTTCAAAACTTCACTCATCTCACATTGCATATGTCTTTTGGAATTGACACTATAAGCCATTGGTCCTATACCTGGTGTATAGATAGACAGACAGACAGACAGACAGACAGACAGACAGACAGACAGATAGTTAGAGTTTATTTTTGGAATTGTATACAAACATAATCAAACAATCAGTGATATAATTATTTATTTAAAAAAGGTTCGAGAAACAAGTCAGAACCATAGACCAGTGTGTTTAACATCGGTGATTTGCAAATTATTAGAAAGACTAATTAAAGATCACATGGTGGATTTTCTTGTTAACCATAACTTGATAAATCCATCTCAACATGAGTTTCTAAAATATATTATGTTTTTTGAAGATATCACTAAGTGGGTAGACAAGGGATCACCAGTAGATATCATCTGCTTAAATTTCAAAAAGCTTTCGACAAAGTGCCGCATCAAAGATTACTGCTTAAACTAAAGGCCCATGGCATAGGAAATGGTATAATTAACTGGAAAGAAAATGGCTGATTGACAGAAGGCAACGGGTAGTTGTTGATGGGGTGGCTTCAAACTGGAAATCAGTTTTGAGTGGGGTACCACAGGGATCAGTACGAGGACCTATATTACTCTTAATATGTGACCCATCTTACCAAAATAAGTCGCATGTCGTAATTTTTTAATATTGAGTTATTAGTTGCATTGGAAAGAGCAGAATCTCTGCTTTCACATGGTGTATCATGTAAGAAGATATCTTAATTCTAACTGAAGTTATGGCTTAACAAAACACATGTGGGGTAGAAACCTTCAAACCCAGAAAACGGCCGTCAAAGCTGATGCAAAATATTCGTTATGTTTCATGAAATGTACCTTAGTTACGTGGACAGATCTTGCACATATTTCGTCCTCGTCCGCCTCGCTTCCATCCGTCAAGTCTTCCAAAAAATACTCCTTGATCAAACTGTCAATCTGTGCGCGATCACTTCCACCCGAATTTAACAGCTTCGCCACATTAAACGCCATTCTTAGCGTCTTCTTAATCGCTATCTGGGTCAGCAGTGACGCGGTGGAAATACATGGTGCACATGCGTTTACAGATTATGTAAATGACCCATCACTGAACCAATGAGAACAGTTGCCTGGGTCACACAGTTGCCATTGCTACCACGTGATCCAAATTGTTTACACAGCTGGCCTAAACAGGGGGCTTCCAAGCTCTCTGGAGGTCACAGAATGTAGTTATTAGCATATTTATGCCCATATATGGGAAGATGACGCGTCAAGCTTCGTGGTGATATCCCATATGTTAGGAGCATCCCAAAATTAGCAGTTGCAAACGTGTGCAATTACTGGCATTTTCGGCATTATTTTAAGGAAATCGAGCAGAACACTTCACACAGGTCTACAAAAATCGCTTTAAAATACACAAAACAGTTATTTAGAGGGTAGCTAGAGTAGCAATCGATAAAACGAATACTAAAGAATAATTTTCAGGGGAAATTTCAAAATCGATGGATTCACGATTTGTTCACATAAACGGCATTTACGGAATATCAGATTTGCCGACATTCGACTCATTTCGTTAAGATGAGTCACATATATATAAACGAATTGGATGAAGATATAGCATGCTATGTGTTGAAATTTGTGGATGATACAAAAGTGTTTAGAAGATAAAAGTGATGGAGATAGACAGCATTTACAAGATGATCTTGACAGGTTGATCAAATGGTCTGAAAAGTGGCAAATGTTGTTCAGTTTTAGGAAATGTAAATTCCTCCACACAGGACATGGGAACGAAGATGTAGAAAATACAATGGGGTACTGTACTAAGTACTACTGTAAAAGAAAAGGACTTAGGGTTAACCATTAGTGATGATATGAAGGTTTCAAATCAGTGCGGAATTGCAGCTTCAAAGGGAAATCAAATCCTTGGATTAATTAGGCGAAATATAGCATATAAGGAAAAAGGACAAATAATAACGCTGTATAAAACAATAGTTAGGCCTCATTTAGAATATTAGAATACAAGTGTAGAGGACATATCGCAAGAAGGACATAGATATGCTAGAAAGAGTACAGAGGAGAACGACTAAAATGTTACCAAAACTGAGAGATCTTAGTTACGAAAAACGCCTAAAAGAATGTGGTTGAACAACACTAGAGACCAGGAGATTGAGAGGAGATCAGATAGAAGTGTTTAAAATATTGAATGGCTATGAAAATATTGATAGAAAAGACTAGAGGACATGAAGTTACATTAGTAAAGGAGCAGTGTAGATTAGATATAAAAAAGTTCTCATTTTCACAAAGGACTGTAAATGAATGGATCAGATTATCTGCTGATTGTGTAGGTTCTAGTAGTGTGAATATGTTTCAAAATAAAATCGACATACCTCAGAAGGGCAGAATACACAGATAAAAGGGTTGGACTCTCGATAAGCCAAAGGGCTTCCTTGTCCACCTGCCATCTAGAGTTAAATCTCTGGGTGGCAATCTTGTTTAAAAAATATTATACGATTCCAGGCTGACAGTAGACCCAATTAAGGCTGTAACCAGTTGGCTTAAAATGATAATAATATAAAATAAGTAGGCCTACTTATTAAATGAACTGATCGCTGTCAACCCCACAAATAGCTGTCTAAACAATGTAATAATACTTTCACTTGTAGCATGTTGATAAAGTTTCTTTAGTATACTAATATGTAAAATGGAACAACAACAGTAAATGTTCAGTTAAATTGTGTCTATGCATGGGGGATGTAAAAGATCCCAAGGGGTAAATCTGTAACCTGTAGTGGTCTCGCTAATTCTGGAGAAGGACAACACTGAAAACGAAGCTCGACAATGTTCTAGCCACATACCTGTGGGTAGCGTAAAGTGATGAGCTGATAACAAGGAAGAGGAGGAGAATTCCAGTCACAGCAGTTGTTTGACAACCCCTGCCTTCAAACAATTAACTTGTGATAAGTGATAAAATAAATAATCATAATATCAAATGGATACCAGAAGAATATTGATTAAACATGCTTGTTGAACACAGAGCTAGGAATCACCAAATCAGCACAGTTCATTCATTGTCATGTAACGACACCGCTTGCAACTCAAAAGAAACAATTGCAGACGGAGTCGGGAAGTTTGTATAATTTCAAAAATATTTGAAGGGTATTACACTAATTTACATCATGGGCTACTGGTGATGATAAGGATGCAGGCAATCCGATAGACACTATATTTGTCATGCTTTGAAGGCCTCAATATGGAGTGAATAGAAAATGGCACCCTCCAAACGACCCTACACACACGCACGCATGTACGCATGCATGCATGCACGCACACACATGTAGATGCAAAAAAGAGTTTCTTGAAGTATTCATACCTGATGTTTAACAAACACAACGTCAATTTGAAAGGTTTTTCACAATGCTGCACATTTGTTCTATGATTGTTGCAAGTTACGTAAAATGTCCCCAACTTCTCAGTTGACGGTTGACATAAATTCACAAAAGGTCAACACATGCATGCATGCATAAGATTGAGAACAGTCATATTATGTCCATTATGAAGCCCTTTACTAGCAAAAAAACTATAAACCAGAGTAGTCATAGACACATACACTTACACATGCACGCACGCACGCATAGACACACACACCTCACACACACACACACACACACCACACATACACACACACACACACCACACATACACACTCACACACACAACACACACACACACCATACACACACACACACACACACACACACCATACACACACCACACACATACCACACACACACACACCACACATACACACCACACACACACCACACACACACCACACACACACCACACACACACACCACACACACACCACACACACACACCACACACACACCACACACACACACCACACATACACACTCACACACACAACACACACACTTGATTATAGTTAGATGTGACATGAGTTTGTTGTGTGCAGAGTTTGATGGCGCTGGCTGTGAGCGACTTCGTGTTTACTGCACGGCCACAGTGAATGTGTGCAGGAACCTAGGCACTTGTAGCATCGACAAGACACAAGGATTCACATGCACATGTCGCCCAGGTGAGTGTAGTGGGCGTGTCTCACAGGGTTTACTCTCAGGTTATGAAAGAGAATAAAAGTGAATCGTTTGTCTAACAGGGATTACTCTCGTGTTCTAACAATGAATCATTTGTCTAACAGGGTTTACTCTCGTGTCCTGACAATGAATCATTTGTCTAACATGGTTTACTCTTGTGTTCTCACAATGAATCATTTGTCTAACAGGGTTTACACTTGTGTTCTCACAATGAATCATTTGTCTAACAGGGTTTACTCTTGTGTTCTGACAATGAATCATTTGTCTAACAGGGTTTACTCTCGTGTCCTGACAATGAATCATTTGTCTAACAGGGTTTACTCTCATGTTCTAACAATGAATCATTTGTCTAACAGGGTTTACTCTCGTGTTCTCACAATGAATCATTTGTCTAACAGGGTTTACTCGTGTTCTAACAATGAATCATTTGTCTAACAGGGTTTACTCTTGTGTTCTGACAATGAATCATTTGTCTAACAGGGTTTACTCTCGTGTCCTGACAATGAATCATTTGTCTAACAGGGTTTACTCTCATGTTCTAACAATGAATCATTTGTCTAACAGGGTTTACTCTCGTGTTCTGACAATGAATCATTTGTCTAACAGGGTTTACTCTCGTGTTCTAACAATGAATCATTACTCTCTTGTTCTGACAATGAATAATTTGTCTAACAGGGTTTACTTTTGTGTTCTCACAATGAATCATTTGTCTAACAGGGTTTACTCTTGTGTTCTCACAATGAATCATTTGTCTAACAGGGTTTACTCTCGTGTTCTAACAATGAATCATTACTCTCTTGTTCTGGCAATGAATCATTTGTCTAACAGGGTTTACTCTCTTGTTCTGACAATGAATCATTTGTCTAACAGGGTTTACTCTTGTGTTCACACAATGAATCATTTGTCTAACAGGGTTTACTCTCGTGTCCTGACAATGAATCATTTGTCTAACAGGGTTTTTACTCTTGTGTTCTCACAATGAATCATTTGTCTAACAGGGTTTACTCTTGTGTTCTCACAATGAATCATTTGTCTAACAGGGTTTACTCTCGTGTTCTCACAATGAATCATTTGTCTAACAGGGTTTACTCTCTTGTTCTGACAATGAATCATTTGTTTAACAGGGCTTACTCTTGTGCTCTCACAATGAATCATTTGTCTAACAGGGTTTACTCTCTTGTTCTCACAATGAATCATTTGTCTAACAGGGTTTACTCTCTTGTTCTCACAATGAATCATTTGTCTAACAGGGTTTACTCTCTTGTTCTCACAATGAATCATTTGTCTAACAGGGTTTACTCTTGTGTTCTCACAATGAATCATTTGTCTAACAGGGTTTACTCTCTTGTTCTCACAATGAATCATTTGTCTAACAGGGTTTACTCTTGTGTTCTCACAATGAATCATTTGTCTAACAGGGTTTACTCTTGTGTTCTCACAATGAATCATTTGTCTAACAGGGTTTACTCTTGTGTTCTCACAATGAATCATTTGTCTAACAGGGTTTACTCTCTTGTTCTCACAATGAATCATTTGTCTAACAGGGTTTACTCTCTTGTTCTCACAATGAATCATTTGTCTAACAGGGTTTACTCTCGTGTTCTAACAATGAATCATTTGTCTAACAGGGTTTACTCTCGTGTTCTCACAATGAATCATTTGTCTAACAGGGTTTACTCTTGTGTTCTCACAATGAATCATTTGTCTAACAGGGTTTACTCTTGTGTTCTCACAATGAATCATTTGTCTAACAGGGTTTACTCTCGTGTCCTGACAATGAATCATTTGTCTAACAGGGTTTACTCTCGTGTCCTAACAATGAATCATTTGTCTAACAGGGTTTACTCTCTTGCTCTGACAATGCATCATTTGTCTAACAGGGTTTACTCTCTTGTTCTGACAATTAATCATTTGTCTAACAGGGTTTACTCTCTTGCTCTGACAATGCATCATTTGTCTAACAGGGTTTACTCTTGTGTTCTCACAATGAATCATTTGTCTAACAGGGTTTACTCTTGTGTTCTCACAATGAATCATTTGTCTAACAGGGTTTACTCTCGTGTCCTAACAATGAATCATTTGTCTAACAGGGTTTACTCTTGCTCTGACAATGCATCATTTGTCTAACAGGGTTTACTCTTGTGTTCTCACAATGAATAATTTGTCTAACAGGGTTTACTCTTGTGTTCTCACAATGAATCATTTGTCTAACAGGGTTTACTCTCTTGCTCTGACAATGCATCATTTGTCTAACAGGGTTTACTCTCTTGTTCTGACAATTAATCATTTGTCTAACAGGGTTTACTCTTGTGTTCTCACAATGAATCATTTGTCTAACAGGGTTTACTCTTGTGTTCTCACAATGAATCATTTGTCTAACAGGGTTTACTCTTGTGTTCTCACAATGAATCATTTGTCTAACAGGGTTTACTCTTGTGTTCTCACAATGAATCATTTGTCTAACAGGGTTTACTCTTGTGTTCTCACAATGAATCATTTGTCTAACAGGGTTTACTCTTGTGTTCTCACAATGAATCATTTGTTTAACAGGGTTTACTCTTGTGTTCTCACAATGAATCATTTGTCTAACAGGGTTTACTCTCTTGTTCTCACAATGAATCATTTGTCTAACAGGGTGTACTCTCGTGTCCTGACAATGAATCATTTGTCTAACAGGGTTTACTCTTGTGTTCTCACAATGAATCTGTCTAACATGGTTTACTCTCTTGTTGTGACAATTAATCATTTGTCTAACAGGGTTTACTCTCTTGTTCTGACAATTAATCAATGTTTTGCTGAACGGATCAGAAAATGAGTCATTTGTGTAACAGTTTTTACTGACAGAACCTGACAGTGAGTCATTTTGTGTGACAGTTTTCACTGACAGAACCTGACAATAAGGCATTTGTGTGACAGTTTTCACTGACAGAACCTTACAATGAGTCATTTGTGTGACAGTTTTCACTGACAGAACCTGACAGTAAGTCATTTGTGTGACAGGTTTCGCTGACAGGATCTGACAGTGAGTCATTTGTGTAACAGGTTTCACTGACAGGACGTGTTCCACCAATCTGGATGACTGTGGGGACAGGAAGTGTAATGGTGGTGAGTGCGTGGATGGCATTGAGACCGCATTTTGTCAATGTCCAATTGGAAAGATTGGCTCAGCCTGTGATAAAGGTAAGTTTAACCAGTGGTTGCTATGTCTATTTCTCTCAAGGTAACTGTTATGTAAAACATGTCGTGTCGCCTTGATACTTTATGTAAACAAACTGTTATATTTCCGTCTCCATTGTGTAACTCCATTTTATAATCCAGCTAGTTTTATACAAGTATCTATAATGAGCATGCTTTGAATGATGTCTCTCGCTTGGGTTGATGTACATTTGTTACATTTGAGGGTCATCTATGCACTAACAGCCTGTCAGAATAGAACTACAAATGTATGTTTGGTCTGCAGATTTAATTTATGATGTTGTCACTCCTTGAGAAAATATGCTCTGTTCTCTACGATGTGAAACAACGTAAGTTAAAACAGTGTGATGAAATACTAAACCAGATGAACCTCACCTTTGGTATATTCCATTAATACAGTCACCTTGTGACTACAATCATTTTATTATGGACAGTTTGGAATAATTTCGAGGATTAAGTTCACTTTGGCTTTATCTCTTGGCTGATCTTATACAGTCCTAAGGACTGGATATCTCGCTATATACAAACTTACCTTTGCATGTTTTTAGATATCAACAGGGACTTTGACATGTCATTTATGGGCCAAGGCGGTGCGTTTTTATCACATCCCTTCACCTTCAACGCGTCCGCTGTCACCATTGCCCTGTGGGTGCGCTATGCAGTCAGTGGCGCCACGGGACGCTTCCTCAGGCTCATTTTGTATCCGTAAGTAAAACTCTCATAAGTTTACAAGGTGCCTGAAACGATCGCATTACATATGGGCAGGTGATGGGTTGGTCATCACTGCATACTACAGGGAACAGGAGTTGACATATGGCAGGTGATGAATTGGTCGTCACTACATGCTACAGGGAACAGGAGTTGACATATGGCAGGTGATGAGTTGGTCGTCACTACATACTACAGGGAACAGGAGTTGACATATGGACAGGTGATGGGTTGGTCGTCACTACAAGTTACAGGGAACAGGAGTTGACATATGGCAGGTGATGAGTTGGTCGTCACTACATACTACAGGGAACAGGAGTTGACATATGGACAGGTGATGGGTTGGTCGTCACTACAAGTTACAGGGAACAGGAGTTGACATATGGCAGGTGATGAGTTGGTCGTCACTACATACTACAGGGAACAGGAGTTGACATATGGACAGGTGATGGGTTGGTCGTCACTACAAGTTACAGGGAACAGGAGTTGACATATGGCCTGGTGATCGGTTGGTCCTCACTACATGCTACAGGGAACATGAGTTGACATATGGGCAGGTGATGGATTGGTCGTCAGTACATACTACAGGGAACACGAGTTGACATATGGCCAGGTAATCAGTTGGTCGTCACTATGTAGTACAGAGAACAGGAGTTGACATTTGGCAGGTGATGGGTTGGTCGTCACTACATACTAGAGGAACAGGAGTTGACATATGGACAGGTGGTGAGTTGGTCATCACTACATACTACAGGGAACAGGAGTTGATATATGGACAGGTGATGGGTTGGTCGTCACTACATACTACAGGGAACAGGACTTGACATATGGACAGGTGGTGAGTTGGTCGTCACTACATACTACAGGGAACAGGAGTTGATATATGGACAGGTGATGGGTTGGTCGTCACTACATACTACAGGGAACAGAAGTTGACATATGGACAGGTGGTGAGTTGGTCGTCACTACATACTACAGGGAACAGGAGTTGATAAATGGACAGGTGATGGGTCGGTCGTCACTACATACTACAGGGAACAGGAGTTGATAAATGGACAGGTGATGGGTCGGTCGTCACTACATACTTCAGGAACAGGAGTTGACATATGGACAGGTGGTGAGTTGGTCATTAGTTCATACTACAGGGAACAGGAGTTGATATATGGACAGGTGATGGGTTGGTCATCACTACATGCTACAGGGAACAGGAGTTGACATATGGGCAGGTTATGGATTGGTCGTCACTACAAGTTACAGGGAACATGAGTTGACATATGGACAGGTGGTGGGTTGGTCGTCACTACATGCTACAGGGAACAGGAGTTGACATATGGGCAGGTGATGGATTGGTCGTCACTACAAGTTACAGGGAACATGAGTTGACATATGGACAGGTGGTGGGTTGGTCGTCACTACATACTACAGGGAACAGGAGTTGAATCCGATGAGTGAGTCATTATACATTTAAACCATCAATTCGGCTTTAGAAAAAAGCAAAACGAAAGTTATTTTTGAATAACACAAAATGTTAGTTAGTACAAGTCATATATATGCAAATGGCTGAAAAGTAAATGATTATGTTGAGTATGTAATATTTTTGTCGAGATTAACATTTTAAGAAATTGACTTTTCTATATCCTGTAGCAAAGTAATTCAACACCGTTACCACGCCTGTGTAGCAAAAAGTGCATTAAACAGCATTATAACCATTTTGTCTGCTTTCAATGCATATATTGGCCTAATTAACCTCACTTTTACTTCTTTGTATGTAACTTTACATGTTTTTGGAGGAATTAAAAAAATATATGCCCCATGGTAACGGTGTTGATGGTTACGTTGTTGAGAAATTAATGGTTTTCTGGATAATATGCAAATTTTGGCACTTTCTTACTGCCCATTGCAACTAATGACTCGAATATCAGCTGCAGTTTTGGAGGTCATTTTGGATTTAAAATAACCAATACACCGTGTAGTGGTGAGTGTGGAAGATGGTTTGAACTGGTACGAAACTATATCGTAATGTTTTGTTTAGCCTTTGCAAACCTTTGGGACCATCCCTAATTCAGTACTGCTTCACAATGCAGATATTTTTGTTCATCTCATTCCAAAGTTATTTCATAGAAGATCGAACCTATGTGGCATATCAACAGCTACAAGCCTGTTTGAAAACACTTTATTTACTTTTCATGAAATCATTAAACAACAAAATCTATTAAATTTTGAGTGGATCCAGTCACAGATTGCTTCCGGAGGTGGAATTGGGATACTAGACAACAAACACACATGGTGGTGTACACACACTCACACAAAAACACACATACACATGCACAAACACACATACACACATATATAAACACACACATATACACACACTCACACACACATATACACACACACACACACACAAGAACACACACACACAAATACACACACACAAGAACACACACACGCACAAGAACACACACACACGTACAAGAACATACACACAAACATGATGGTGTAGTGACAGTGAAGCCCCCTGTATGACCTGTGACACCTTGATCACCTTGTTGCTGCCTATACTTCACTACATTATCACCACCAAGTGACAGAGTATGTACGATATTGTGTCAACTCTACAAGTCTTATAACCTGTCATATTTCCTCCCGTGTTTTCAGAACGCCTAATTCTATTAACGGCTTCATGTACATGAATGAATCTGGAGTGAGTTACCAACACAAGATGCTCTCCTACCCCATGGGCGCACGGATCAACAATGGCAACTGGCACTACCTGGCATTGACCTTCGAAATAGGCAAAGCCACGCTTTACTTCGATGGCATGATGGCAGATTCTAAGAACTTCACTATATTTCAACAATACCCGTAAGATTGAATACAGCAAATTCACATCATTGAACTGTCTGTACCCTTTGAAACTAACATTGAGAAAGATCATCAATCTATTCATTCAGTCACTTTACACACACATGCATGCACACACACACGCACGCATGCACACACATGTATATATTTATATATATAATATTATATATATATATATAGTGTGTGGATCTTCAATGTCTTTGTAGTGCGAAAGCACATCATCTGTAAATGTATTGTATTCTAATCATGATTCTAATCAAAGTGCAAATAGTTGAGAACATGCCTAAAAGTGTAATCTTTATTTATGCAGAAGGAACAACGCAAGTCAGGTATTGATTGAATTAGGCCAAATTAATGACATGCAATTTTATTGACTACTGTTATAAATTGCATACACATCTATTGTTACATACACATCCATTGTTACACACACATCCATTGTATCTACAATAACGACAGCAAGCATGCCGGCCCCTGACTGCTAAGCACTACTGTCTACTAAGTACAAATCACCATATGTGTGTGGGTCACTCCACCAATATATACACTATTCACCATATGTGTGGGGGTCACTCCACCTACCCACCATATGACATAAGTACATCAACTTATTTCCGCCCTAAAATCCCTGCGTACATAATAATTTGAGGAAAAAACCTGATGGCAAAACCTCGTACTGTCCAGGGAAAAGCGTCAGACCTTTAATCAGTAAATATAGAATACGGTTTTTACCGAGACAATCCTGAGGTACAATCCACCATAAAGCAGTTTAAAGCTGCTAAACTAATAAACATCCACCCATTGTTAAAGGGAGGGAGGGTGGGAATTCCACACTTGATCAATATTACACTTTTACATGAACACACTCATCTAGCATAAAGCACAACTACATTCTAACTACGTAAATCGAAAATTCAAATAAGCTGAGTAAACGCTATGAATACTCCCCAATAATTTTGAATGAATGAGGTCAAAGCCGTTGCTGCTATAGCTTAAATACCAGTGTCTAACGCGCATGCGCGAGTCGCATAGCCTCATAACCAAACAGGTAATGACCCAGTAGCTATGCTGCATTATGTTGTTACTTCCACATAAAAAACAGTATTTCCCAGTTGTTTACATACATTCATTTATGTTGTTTTCGATTAGTAACATGGCATTAGTAACACTTTCCATGTTTTTTTCAATTCCTTTCAGCATTTTATAGTTTTGTAATCAATGTAGCAATAAAGCGACCATGTCTGTTCCCGGAATCACCTTCTCAAGCCAGGAGTGAAAATAGTATGAACAGAAAGTTTGCTGGGTCAGTTGCATTTCATCCCACTTCTGGTCTGTGTGGGAACTAGTAACTTCAAAGGTATTTCCATATACAACCACCTGTCTCCATAATAGTTGTTATTTAAACGTTGACGTCTTGTGAATAATTTGAACATATTGCACAGACAAGGTTGGTCTAAACTCACTACATGAATTTTATTTGTTGTTGAAAATAAAAACAGGGATTAATTGATTCACTCCTTGTGGCTGACACACTTTTTATGTTTTTAGAGCCAAGGTACGCATTGGGAACCACTTTCCTTCAACGACGGTAACCAATCCTCGCAGTTTCCGTGGAACCCTAAGTCTGGTGCAGGTCTGGAATGAAGTTCGTGACCTTGCAACTGAAATCACCCCAGTCTACAATGCTAGAAACAGGGACATTAAGTCGGCCTGGTACACCCGGGGTATGACAGTCGACTGGGGGGTGGATACCTATGAACCTGGACACGCCATAACGAAAGTGTTCCCGTCCACTCGTGGCCTCAACACCTGCCCTGCTGGACAACAGTTGGACACAGATGGCAGCACTTGTGTCAATAAACCACAAGGTAGTTGCACCTGGTCATTTCACTGCCTGCTTTGAGTATTATAAACACTTGATATTCAGCTGTGAATATTCAGCAAGTTTTAATTTTGTAGAATGATCGAATATGAATTTTTAAATTGATGGGCTCAAATAGAGTGTCCTGCTTAGGGTTACTGACAATTTCACTGGCAGTAGTGTATTTAATATTGCTCATGCAATTAATTAAATTGTTGTCTAACATAAATAGTTGTATATGGTAGTAAATGGTGTACGATAGATGTATGAGATGTGTGCAGTTAACCCGGAAGAGGTGTAAATTTGGTGTGAGTGTAACATACATGTAACACACAGCGAAGGAACAATGCTTGCCACATGAATATATGTTTAAAAACAAAGTCGACCACTACCTCAGAAGAGCGGATATAATATTGATAAAAACATTGGATTCTCGATAAGCCAAAGAATTCCTTGTTGACTTGCCATCAGAGGTTTTTGCTTTGGGTAGCAACCCTGTAAAATCTACCAGTTTCATGAGTTGGTATATTTCTCAGTTTGCATGTTTGTGATTGTATGTGCCCGTATTCCAGACAAGCGTGCCCCTACAGCTAGCAGCTGCCCAAGTGATGTTGGTGTCGTGTCTCCCAAAAGATTTGCCCAGTTGACTCTTAAAAAGCCAACATTCCGTGGACATAAAGTCATCAAAGTGAACTACAAAGGTAGGAAACCTCATCAACAGTTGAAGTGTAGCATTAATTGTTGTTACTATGTGGCTTGGTTGCTTGTTCTGTACTTCATTCGACCCTTCCTTGTGTGGCTGCAGTGCCAGTGTCGATTCCCTTCATTTCTTCAACTATAATACGAATTGTTAATTTGGGGTTTGTATGTATTCATGTACGTATATATAATTATATATAAATATATGTGGAGTCTCAGTTAATGAGTTTTCCAAATAAACAAATCATGTATATAAGGGGGACATTAATGTTTGAAAATTCCAGTCTGAAATTATTTCTGGATGCCAAGGTTTCTGGACTAATGAGGTTCCACTGTATTATGTAAATAATATGTGACCCATCTTAACGAAATGAGTCGCATGTCGTAATTTTTTAATATTGAGTTATTAGTTGCATTGGAAAGAGCAGAATCTCTGCTTTCACATGGTGTATCATGTAAGAAGATATCGTAATTCTAGCTGAAGTTATGGCTTAACAAACACATGTGGGGTAGAAACCTTCAAACCCAGAAAACGGCCGTCAAAGTTGATGCAAAATATTCGTTATGTTTCATGAAATGTACCTTAGTTGCCGAGGACAGATCTAGCTAAAATGTTGTGCTCGTCAGGCTCGCTTCCATCCGTTAAGTCTTCCAAAAAATACTCCTCGATCAAACTGTCAATCCGAATTTAACAGCTTCGCCACGTTAAACGCCGTTCTTCACGTCTTCTTAATCGTTATCTGGGTCAGCAGTGACGCAGTGAAATACATTGTGCGCATGCGTGTGTTTGTAGATTATGTAAATGACCCATCACTGAACCAATGAGAACAGTTGCCTGGGTCACATAGTTGCTGTTGCTACCACGTGATCCAAATTGTTTACACAGCTGGCGTAAACAGGGGGCGTCTTCCAAGCTCTCTGGAGGTCACAGAATGTAGTTATTAGCATATTTATGCCCATATATGGGAAGATGACGCGTCAAGCTTCGTGGTGATATCTCATATGTTAGGATCGTCCCAAAATTAACAGTTGCAAACGCACGCAATTACTGGCATTTTCTGCGTTATTTTAAGGAAATCGAGCAGAACACTTCGCACAGCTCTAAAAAAATCGCTTTAAAATACACAAAACAGAGTTAATTAGTGGGTAGCTAGAGTAGCAATTGATAAAATGAATACCAAAGAATAATTTTCAGGGGAAATCTAAAAATCGATGGATTCGCGATTTGTTCACATAAACGGTATTTACGGAAAATCAGATTTGCCGACATCCGACTCATTTTGTTAAAATGGGTCACATATATATAATATTATATAAATGGCTACATCGCATATGTGTGCATATACAGTGCAACCTTGCTATCGCCGAGATAACAGAACAGTGAGGTTCAAATGTACATATATGTGGGTGTGTGCGTGTTCACGTGTGTGCATGTGTGTGTGTGTAAGACATATAATAATTTATTTCTATTACACTGTATAGCTAAGAGACAGATAAATGCTCACAGAAGAGACAAAACATATGTGACAGTACAATATTTTAGTTTTGTTTACAGGAGGCATGTTCCAGATTGGAGTCTCTCCTGTTGTCTACAGACTTCAGACAATGATACCTTTGGGTTTTCAGGAGGTGTGTTCCAGATTGAAGTCTCTCCTGTTGTCTTCATACTTCAGTCAATGATGTCTTTGTGTTTGCAGGAGATGTGTTTCAGATTGGAGTCTCTCCTGTTGTCTACATACATCAGTTAATGATCACTTTGTGTTTACAGGAGATGTGTTCCAGATTGGAATCTCTCCTGCTGTCTACATACTTCGGTCAATGATGCCTTTGTGTTTACAGGAGATGTCTTCCAGACTGGAATCTCCCCTGTTGGCTACATACTTCACTCAATGATGCGTTTGTGTTTACATCAGATGTCTTCCAGACTGGAGTCTCTCCTGTTGTCTACATACTTCAGTCAATGATATATCTTTGTGTCTACAAGAGATGTCTTCCAGACTGGAGTCTCTCCTGTTGTCTACAGACTTCACTCAATGATGCTTTTGTGTTTACAGGAGATGTCTTCCAGACTGGAGTCTCTCCTGTTGTCTACAGACTTCAGTCAATGATATGCCTTTGTGTTTACAGGAGATGTCTTCCAGACTGGAATCTCTCCTGTTGTCTACAGTGCATCAGATGCAGCAGGAAACCGTGCTGTGTGTCATTTCAATGTCTTCCTGCGAAGTAAGTGAGAGGCCTGGCAGTGTAGTGGTTGTCGCATCTGTCTGGAGTGCTTAGTTCGAGACCCAGACTGGGCATGATACGTTTAGTGTTAAAACCTGGCTCTCAACTGTGTAGCACTTTAGTAACAGTCACAGTGCTCACCCAATCAACTCAGTTCAGTGTCAGTTCAGTGACACTTGCACTGCTCTTCAATTGAATTCAGTTCAGTGTCAGTGCAGTGACAATCATACTGCTCTCCCATTGAACTAAGTCCAGTGTCAGTTCAGTAACAATTGCACAGCATTCCAATTGTGTCAGTTCAGTCCAGTGTCAATTCAGTGACAGTCGCACTGCTCTCTAACTGTACTCAGTTCAATGTCAATTCAGTGAGTTGCACTGCTCTCCATTGAACTAAGTCCGGTGTCAGTTCAAGGAACCATCCTTGGCCCTCCTGCAATGAGTTCTACTCTCACAAGCAACTGCTGCCTTCTTCCAGTGGGTGACTGTAAGAAGCCGGCCCCACCACTGGGTGGCAGCATACAAGAGTACACAGACTTTGACGAGTTGTTCTACAAGCGATGTCGTCCGCAGTGTCCCAATGGCACGGCCTTCCTGCGTCCCGTCCCCAACTTCTACTCCTGTGGCCCACTCGGTGTGTGGAACACAACACACCCACTGAGCAAGTTGAGATTCCCACCTTGTGGAAGTGAGTGCCTCTATCATACTGCTCTCAGTTTACATAGTTACTGGCAGAAATGGCCAGCCTCTGGCTACATACACACAGACGATGTCCCAAAAAGTTCACACCTGCCGTTTAACAAATGTGACGTAAATTTAAACAGTTTTTGCAACTGTCTACGTATTTTCTGTGATTGTTGCAAGTTACATAAAATGTCACCAACTAATCGGTGGATGGTCTACATAGCTCGGAACAATCACAGAGACACAATATTGCTTACAAATTTCTAATGATCAGTACACACACTTAATTGGTAAGACACACAAACAAACACTTATATATACACACTCTCTCTCACACACATGTAGGCATTCATGCACACACACACACACACACACACACACACACACACACACACACACACACACACACACACACAAACAAACAAACAAACAAATATACACACATACTTGTATATGCATGCCTGCTCAATTATACTTAGATGAAATCATCGTGGAATTTATTTTCCCTGTCAGCAACAGTGGTTAAGCATCAAGTAAACAATTAAAGACTGTTTATTGTTATGTGATGTTATTTGATGTAATGCTGCTAGTAAGTAATGACAATGTGGATCGATGACTAAATTTACACCTGGATCTCCTTCTTTCTAAAAATAACTGTACAAGAATGTTACAACCAAACTAACAATTAAGATGAATATGCCAGTACACATAACTCTAATCTAATAATAATTTCAGATAATCACTTTCCAGAAGCTCTTAATAATATTAATGTTTTTCAGAACAATTTTTCATTACACCTGGATCTACTGTTGGTTTTTGTTCAGATATTTTGAGTAAAGAATGAGTAAAGAATGTTTCTACCAAGATCTAATGGTGAGTTACTTCTAACAGGCACCTGCTCTTCAAGGAAGCACATAAAATTTGGCTGGAATTATGACCTGGCCATCTACTACAACCCTGATGTTGCCTTTGTCATAAAAGTGCGACTTCACAAACAGTTTGTGCTGTGGAGTGCAGAGTTAAATGACACAGGAGTGGAGGAACCTTTCTGTCAGACATACAACTGTTCCCTCCTCCACATCCTTGTGCTGAAGGCAGAGGGTCAGGGCAAGGTCTTCCGTATCCAGATAGCTGCCAACAATATCAGGTAATCATTAGAAAGCATGTTCAACAAGACCTCTCTATGTACAGCTGTATCCAGAACACGCTTCTATGATATCATAATATGTCTCATCTACTCAGTATGACACTAACCATTTGTAGCTGCCTATACAACTACAAGAGGTGTGTGGTGACAGGTATGATGTAGTACTATAAGTAACTGTGACAGTGTGTGAGATGGTGCTATGCATAACTCCCCTGTCAACTACAAGCGTGTGTGGCAGTGTGTGAGATGGTGCTATGCATAACTCCCCTGTCAACTACAAGCGTGTGTGGCGGTATGTGAGATGGTTCTGTAAGTAACTCCCCTGTCAACTACAAGCGTGTGTGGCAGTGTGTGAGATGGTGCTGTAAGTAACTCCCCTGTCAACTACAAGCGTGTGTGGCAGTGTGTGAGATGGTGCTGTAAGTAACTCCCCTGTCAACTACAAGAGTGTGTGGCAGTGTGTGAGATGGTGCTGTAAGTAACTCCCCTGTCAACTACAAGTGTGTGTGGCAGTGTGTGAGATGGTGCTGTAAGTAACTCCCCTGACAACTACAAGTGCTGTGTGGCAGTGTGTGAGATGGTTCTGTAAGTAACTCCCCTGTCAACTACAAGCGTGTATGGCAGTGTGTGAGATGGTGCTGTATGTAACTCCCCTGACAACTACAAGTGCTGTGTGGCAGTGTGTGAGATGGTGCTATAAGTAACTCCCTTGACAACTACAAGCGTGTGTGGCATTGTGTCAGATGGTGCTGTAAGTAACTCCCCTGTCAACTACAAGCGTGTGTGGCAGTGTGTGAGATGGTGCTGTAAGTAACTCCCCTGTCAACTACAAGTGTGTGTGGCAGTGTGTGAGATGGTGCTGTAAGTAACTCCCCTGACAACTACAAGTGTGTGTGGCAGTGTGTGAGATGGTTCTGTAAGTAACTCCCCTGACAACTACAAGCGTGTGTGGCAGTGTGTGAGATGGTTCTGTAAGTAACTCCCCTGTCAACTACAAGTGTGTGTGGCAGTGTGTGAGATGGTGCTGTAAGTAACTCCCCTGTCAACTACAAGCGTGTGTGGCAGTGTGTCAGATGGTGCTGTAAGTAACTCCCCTGTCAACTACAAGCATGTGAGATGGTGCTGTAAGTAACTTCCCTGTCAACTACAAGCATGTGAGGCAGTGTGTGAGATGGTGCTGTAAGTAACTCCCTTGTCAAATACAAGCATGTGAGATGGTGCTGTAAGTAACTTCCCTGTCAACAACAAGCGTGTGAGGCAGTGTGTGAGATGGTGCTGTAAGTAACTTCCCTGACAACTACAAGCGTGTGTGGCAGTGTGTGAGATGGTGCTGTAAGTAACTTCCCTGTCAACTACAAGCGTGTGAGGCAGTGTGTGAGATGGTGCTGTAAGTAACTTCCCTGACAACTACAAGCGTGTGAGGCAGTGTGTGAGATGGTGCTGTAAGTAACTTCTCTGACAACTACAAGCGTGTGAGGCAGTGTGTGAGATGGTGCTGACAACTACAAGCATAACTTCCCTGACAACTATGGTGCTGTAAGTAACGTGTGAGGCAGAGTGTGAGATGGTGCTGTAAGTAACTTCCCTGTCAACTACAAGCGTGTGAGGCAGTGTGTGAGATGGTGCTGTAAGTAACTTCCCTGTCAACTACAAGCGTGTGTGGCAGTGTGTGAGATGGTGCTGTAAGTAACTTCCCTGACAACTACAAGCGTGTGAGGCAGTGTGTGAGATGGTGCTGTAAGTAAGTTCCCTGTCAACTACAAGCGTGTGAGGCAGCGTGTGAGATGGTGCTGTAAGTAACTTCCCTAGTCAACTACAAGCGTGTGAGGCAGTGTGTGAGATGGTGCTGTAAGTAACTTCCCTAGTCAACTACAAGCGTGTGTGGCAGTGTGTGAGATGGTGCTGTAAGTAACTTCCCTGACAACTACAAGCGTGCGTGGCAGTGTGTGAGATGGTGCTGTAAGTAACTTCCCTGTCAACTACAAGCATGTGAGGCAGTGTGTGAGATGGTGCTGTAAGTAACTTCCCTGTCAACTACAAGCGTGTGAGGCAGTGTGTGAGATGGTGCTGTAAGTAACTTCCCTGACAACTACAAGCGTGTGAGATGGTGCTGTAAGTAACTCCCCTGACAACTACAAGCGCTGTGTGGCAGTGTGTGAGATGGTTCTGTAAGTAACTCCCCTGTCAACTACAAGCGATGTGTGGCAGTGTGTGAGATGGTTCTGTAAGTAACTCCCCTGTCAACTACAAGCATGTGAGGCAGTGTGTGAGATGGTGCTGTATGTAACTCCCCTGACAACTACAAGCGTGTGTGGCAGTGTGTCAGATGATTCTATAAGTAACTCCCCTGTCAACTACAAGCATGTGAGATGGTGCTGTAAGTAACTTCCCTGTCAACTACAAGCATGTGAGGCAGTGTGTGAGATGGTGCTGTAAGTAACTCCCCTGTCAACTACAAGCATGTGAGATGGTGCTGTAAGTAACTTCCCTGTCAACAACAAGCGTGTGAGGCAGTGTGTGAGATGGTTCTGTAAGTAACTCCCCTGTCAACTACAAGCATGTGAGGCAGTGTGTGAGATGGTGCTGTATGTAACTCCCCTGACAACTACAAGCGTGTGTGGCAGTGTGTCAGATGATTCTATAAGTAACTCCCCTGTCAACTACAAGCATGTGAGATGGTGCTGTAAGTAATTTCCCTGTCAACTACAAGCATGTGAGGCAGTGTGTGAGATGGTGCTGTAAGTAACTCCCCTGTCAACTACAAGCATGTGAGATGGTGCTGTAAGTAACTTCCCTGTCAACAACAAGCGTGTGAGGCAGTGTGTGACATGGTGCTGTAAGTAACTTCCCTGACAACTACAAGCGTGTGTGGCAGTGTGTGAGATGGTGCTGTAAGTAACTTCCCTGTCAACTACAAGCGTGTGAGGCAGTGTGTGAGATGGTGCTGTAAGTAACTTCCCTGACAACTACCACCATGTGAGGCAGTGTGTGAGATGGTGCTGTAAGTAACTTCCCTGACAACTACAAGGGTGTGAGGCAGTGTGTGAGATGGTGCTGTAAGTAACTTCCCTGACAACTACAAGCGTGTGAGGCAGAGTGTGAGATGGTGCTGTAAGTAACTTCCCTGTCAACTACAAGCGTGTGAGGCAGTGTGTGAGATGGTGCTGTAAGTAACTTCCCTGTCAACTACAAGCGTGTGTGGCAGTGTGTGAGATGGTGCTGTAAGTAACTTCCCTGTCAACTACAAGCGTGTGAGGCAGTGTGTGAGATGGTGCTGTAAGTAACTTCCCTGTCAACTACAAGCGTGTGTGGCAGTGTGTGAGATGGTGCTGTAAGTAACTCCCCTGTCAACTACAAGCGTGTGAGGCAGTGTGTGAGATGGTGCTGTAAGTAACTTCCCTGTCAACTACAAGCGTGTGTGGCAGTGTGTGAGATGGTGCTGTAAGTAACTTCCCTGTCAACTACAAGCGTGTGAGGCAGTGTGTGAGATGGTGCTGTAAGCAGAGCTGTAACAAGTACATTTATTTTATACTTGAGTAAAAGTACACGTAACTTTGGAAAAAGCTACTCAAGTAAAAGTAAAAAGTACTTTTTGAAAAATGTACTTGAAGTACAAGTAAAAAGTAAACAAATGTACTTGAAGTAAAGGCAAAAGTACTTTTCTAAAAAACTGTTGACATGGTCACCCACTGCAAACAAACAAGTAAATTCAGTAGTGTGCAAAACAAACACTTTATTGAACAGGACAGGATCCTCAGCAGGATACAGTGACAGGCTGGCTCCTCAAACAAACTATACATACTATGCAAGACAGTGACAAAAGAAATAAAATAATGGTAATACCCTATTCAGTAGTGTGTACAGTGAACATTAAATATTGTCTACGACCAGGCGTGAGAGTCAATATGTGAGACAAAATATTGAAAACATGTACCAAGAATACATATAAACAACATTTATAGGCCATAACAATACTTATTTTATTATTAAGATAAATCTGAGTAACCATTAGCAGTTTAAATTGTCACAGCTAAGGGAATGTTTTGGGGCGATAATGTGTGAATTTCGACATGCGTTTATCACTAATGCAATTCGGGACGTTATTCAAGTCACTAATAGCTCAAACCTAAATCTAAGAACATATCTTGTTCATATTAAATGCGCTTGCACCTTTTGTACAAATAACGACGTGTTATGGTGTAATACATTTGCACAGCAAAATTGAGGCAAGAATACCTTTTACCTGCGTAAGTCTAACACTAATAATTTACCGACCACGTGTGTAAGGAAGGTTCGAAGGTGATCAACAGATCTGGCATATCGGCTCACACAACAGACAGATCAACTTAACAGTAGCCCCGTGAACTGACTTAATCTCAAACATACTGGATAAGTATGGCAATGGATGCTGCAAATGATCGTTTTCAGCTGATCCTTCCATAATAAATCTTTGAACGCGAATGACATCATATAATCTTGGCAATATTCACGCCACCTGGTGATCATGCCTGGTAATGGCAATGATAGGCCAATCAGAAAAGACTACCAGTTGTTGCTCCGGCTGATATCTATTTATAGATATATGCTGGGGAAAACCAGTTCCGGGCTTCAGGCATTATCGTTCGTTACTAATATTTTTGGAGCTCCAACTTTTTA
Organism: Paraescarpia echinospica; assembly: GCA_020002185.1. NCBI lineage: Eukaryota > Metazoa > Annelida > Polychaeta > Sabellida > Siboglinidae > Paraescarpia > Paraescarpia echinospica. The sequence continues at coordinate 6,204,603 of CM034535.1, forward strand.
ACTTTAAATTATGGATACTTCGTTACATTTATAAAAAGTACACACATTTGTACTTCGTTACAAGTAAAAGTACTCCTAAAAAAATGTACTTCGTTACTCACGAAAACTAAACTTTTCTACTCAAGTACAGTAACGAAGTACTTGTACTTCGTTACGTCCCAGCTCTGGCTGTAAGTAACTTCCCTAGTCAACTACAAGCGTGTGAGGCAGTGTGTGAGATGGTGCTGTAAGTAACTTCCCTGACAACTACAAGCGTGTGTGGCAGTGTGTGAGATGGTGCTGTAAATAACTCCCCTGACAACTACAAGCGTGTGTGGCAGTGTGTGAGATGGTGCTGTAAGTAACTCCCCTGTCAACTACAAGCGTGTGAGATGGTGCTGTAAGTAACTCCCCTGTCAACTACAAGCACGTGTGGCAGTGTGTGAGATGGTGCTGTAAGTAAATCCCTGACAACTACAAGCACGTGTGGCAGTGTGTGAGATGGTGCTGTAAGTAAATCCCTGACAACTACAAGCACGTGTGTCAGTGTGTGAGATGGTGCTGTAAGTAAATCCCTGACAACTACAAGCGTGTGGCAGTGTGTGAGATGGTGCTGTATGTAACTCCCCTGCCAACTACAAGCGCTGTGTGGCAGTGTGTGAGATGGTGCTGTAAATAACTCCCCTGACAACTAAAAGCATGTGTGGCAGTGTGTGAGATGGTGCTGTAAGTAAATCCCTGACAACTACAAGCATGTGTGGCTGTGTGTGAGATGGTGCTGTAAATAACTCCCCTGACAACTACAAGCATGTGTGGCAGTGTGTGAGATGGTGCTGTAAGTAAATCCCTGACAACTACAAGCGTGTGGCAGTGTGTGAGATGGTGCTGTAAGTAACTCCCCTGCCAACTACAAGCGCTGTGTGGCAGTGTGTGAGATGGTGCTGTAAATAACTCCCCTGACAACTACAAGCATGTGTGGCAGTGTGAGATGGTACTATAAGTAACTCCCTGACAACTACAAGCGTGTGTGGCAGAGTGTGAGATGGTGCTTTGCATAACTTCCCTGACAACTACAAGCATGTGTGTCGGTGTGTGAGATGGTGCTATAATTAACTCCCTGTCAACTACAAGCGTGTGTGGCATTGTGTGAGATGGTGCTATAAGTAACTCCCCTGTCAACTACAAGCGTGTGTGGCAGCGTGTGAGATGGTGCTATAAATAACTCCCCTGTCAACTACAAGCGTGTGTGGCAGTGTGTGAGATGGTGCTATAAGTAACTCCCCTGTCAACTACAAGCGTGTGTGGCAGTATGTGAGATGGTGCTATAAGTAACTCCCCTGTCAACTACAAGCGTGTGTGGCAGTGTGTGAGATGGTGCTATAAGTAACTCCCCTGTCAACTACAAGCGTGTGTGGTAGTGTGTGAGATGGTGCTATAATTAACTCCCTGTCAACTACAAGCGTGTGTGGCATTGTGTGAGATGGTGCTGTAAGTAACTCCCCTGTCAACTACAAGCATGTGTGAGATGGTGCTGTAAGTAACTCCCCTGAGAACTACAAGCGTGTGTGGCAGTGTGTGAGATGGTGCTATAAGTAACTCCCCTGACAACTACAAGCTTGTGTGGCAGTATGTGAGATGGTGCTGTATGTAACTCCCTGACAACTGCAAGCATGTGTGGTGGTGTGTAAGATGGTGCTATAAGTAAAGTAACTCCCCTGCCAACTACAAGCGCTGTGTGGCGGTGTGTTGCAGTCACGTGCTGGGCAGACAGTGGAGAGCGGAGGACGTTGTCACTCACGCAGTGCTGGTGGACAACAAGTTCACTCTGCCTGTAAGTACAACACTGTCTATGACAGCCACACAGAGCACTTGAATCACTTGTAGTCACACAATTTTGTATGTGTACCGTAGTGGGGCACAGTGGCGCAGTGAAGAACATTGCACTCTCAATCGAGAGAACCCAGGTTTTACTCCTGTGCTGCTGTTTCTAACCTTGGGTAAGGCTGTTCACTTTACATTGCTCCATGTCACTCAGCTGTATGAATGAGTACTTGGCTATAGACAGTGGTGGATAGTTGTGTATGAATAGTCTCATTGCAGTAATTGCATTGTGGCTAAAAGCTTCCCAGAGAAATTGAGATGGTGTTTGGTTGAACAGGTCTGCCAGGGAGTAAAATGTAACACACTTTGAGCAGTCCAAAAGACCAGATGCTGCAATATATAAGAATTTATTTTTTTACCTTTTCATAGTGAGTTCACACAGATGTATACAGTATATCTTATTCTCTGTGTTCAAAGAATATTAATCAGTTTAAAGGACATAGTGTACAGTGTGATTCGTGTGGCCTGAATGGCACACGTTTGGCCTTAGTAGCAAATGTGCGGTCAGTGCATGGCCTGTGTGTGGCCAGAGTTTCATGTGCATGACCTGTGTGTGGCCAGAGTTGCATGTACATGGCCCGTGTATGGCCAGAGTTGCAAGTATGTGGCTAGAGTTGCATGAGTGTGGCCAGAGTTGTATGTGTGTGGCCTGTGTGTGACCAGAGTTGCATGTGCATGGCCTGTGTGTGGCCAAGGTTACAAGTATGTGGCTAGAGTTGCATGTGTGTGGCCAGAGTTGTATGTGTGTGGCCTGTGTGTGACCAGAGTTGCAAGTGTGTGGCCAGAGTTGCATGTGTGTGGCCACTAAGTGGTCAGAGTTGCATGTGTGTGGTCAGAGTTGCATGTGTGTGGCCTGTGTGTTACCAGAGTTGCAAGTGTGTGGCTTGTGTGTGGCCAGAGTTGCATGTGTGTGTCCACTGAGTGGTCAGAGTTGCATGTGTGTGTCCAGTATGTGGCCAGAGTTTCATGTGTGTGGCCATAGTTGCCTGTGTGTGGCCAGAGTCACATGTGTGTGGCCATTGAGTGGCCAGAGTTGCTTGTGTGTGGCCACTGTGTGGCCAGAGTTGCATGTGTGTGGCCCGTGTGTTGCCAAAGTTGCATGTATGTAGCCAGTGATTGGCCAGAGTTGTGTGTGTGTGGCCAGAGTTACATGTGTGTGGCCAGTGCGTGGCCAGAGTTACATGTGTGTGGCCAGGGAGTGGCCAGAGTTGCATGTGTGTGGCCAGTGTGTGACCTGAGTTACCTGTGTGTGGCCTGTGTGTGGCCAGAGTTACATGTGTGTGGCCAGAGTTACATGTGTGTTGCCAGAGTTGCATGTGTGTGGCCAGTGATTGGCCAGAGTTGCATGTATGTGGCCAGTGTCACAATCTGCTGCACACACTGTTTAGTTTATGTTACAAGAAACAACACAAACGTGGTGTTTATGGCAGTGCCCTGTCATTGCCATTCACCTTTATTATTCATGTATTCCCAGAGACCGTCTGGTAAAGAAGTTCGTCTCACAGAGCTTAGGAGACACATGTTGTATATTGCTGCAGGGCCTACCTAGAACTGACGACATCAACCGACAGACATTCTGGATGGAGACAGAGTTGGTCTGTGAGGAGGGCTGTCAAGTGGTGGGGCAACAGTGTGGTAAGTACTTAGTACTTTCAGTTTGTGGGGCAACAGTGCAGCAAGTACTTAGGGCTGTCAAGTGATGGGGCAACAGTGTCGTAAGTACTTAGGGCTGTCAAGTGGTGGGGCAACAGTGTCGTAAGTACTTAGGGCTGTCAAGTGAACAGTGTCGTAAGTACTTAGGGCTGTCAACAACAGTGTCGTAAGTACTTAGGGCTGTCAAGTGGTGGGGCAACAGTGTCTTAAGTACTTAGGGCTGTCAAGTGATGGGGCAACAGTGTCGTAAGTACGTAGGGCTGTCAAGTGGTGGGGCAACAGTGTCGTAAGTACTTAGGGCCGTCAAGTGATGGGGCAACAGTGTCGTAAGTACTTAGGGCTGTCAAGTGGTGGGGCAACAGTGTCGTAAGTACTTAGGGCCATCAAGTGGTGGGGCAACAGTGTCGTAAGTACTTAGGGCTGTCAGTTGGTGGGGCAACAGTGTCGTAAGTACTTAGGGCTGTCAAGTGGTGGGGCAACAGTGTCGTAAGTACTTAGGGTTGTCAAGTGGTGGGGCAACAGTGTCGTAAGTACTTAGGGCTGTCAGTTGGTGGGGCAACAGTGTCGTAAGTACTTAGGGCTGTCAGTTGGTGGGGCAACAGTGTCGTAAGTACTTAGGGCTGTCAGTTGGTGGGGCAACAGTGTCGTATGTACTTAGGGCTGTCAAGTGGTAGGGCAACAGTGTCATAAGTACTTAGGGCTGTCAGTTGGTGGGGCAACAGTGTCGTAAGTACTTAGGGCTGTCAGTTGGTGGGGCAACAGTGTCATAAGTACTTAGGGCTGTCAAGTGATGGGGCAACAGTGTCATAAGGACTTAGGGCTGTCAAGTGATGGGGCAACAGTGTCATAAGTACTTAGGGCTGTCAAGTGATGGGGCAACAGTGTCATAAGTACTTAGGGCTGTCAAGTGGTGGGGCAACAGTGTGGTAGGTACTTACATGAGATTGAATCTTTGCAAATTGCAAGCAGCTGTAATCCTATGAGATGGCGTAGTAATCGGACATGTAGCGTTATGCCACCATCAAGTACAAGTACACAGGCCCTTAGCCAAAAATAAAATTTTGCCAGTCTTTAATTAATCAAAAGTGTGTCTTTTAGTATGCGAATTGCTTGTGTGAAAGCCACTCACTTCAATCAAAGCCATTATTGTCCAGATTAACTTTTTTTAATTAACAAGTCAGTGTCATTTTAGCCATTTATTTAATTAATACTAATCTATTTGATTTGTTTCACTAAGTGATCAACTACCAGTTGTGTCAATGATAGTCATTAATGTGGGCCCCTAGACTTGGAACTATTTGTTAATCTATCGGCCAGCTGGCCCCCTCTAAATCCCACCAGTCTTATCAGTTGTAATTACCAGTCTTGGCCAGTCATCTGCCAGTCTTGAAGACAGGCAGACATGTCTCTGACTATGCCCCTGTAAATGTAGCAGAATGCAGGTATCAAAGATACCATTTGATATCTGTTTCACACTCCTAATGATTGACGTCAAACTCAGAATTGGAGACTATAATATGTTCTGTTACCGCAGTTTGTTGTAATGAGTGTGTAAGTCTGAATTGCAATAACCACCTCATTATGTAACTAAACAATTCCACTCATAATTCAACATGCGTAATGTGGATCATGATGAAACCTAATAGTTTGTTCATAGTGTCATTGAGATGTATGACGTGTTTGCAGTGCGCTGTACAGCTGGCAATGTGTACAACTACAAGACAAGGATGTGTGATGACTGTGCCGTTGGGTTCTACAAGGACAGTGACGTGTTGGGTGTCAAGTGCAAGTGGTGTGGTGAGGGCAACACTACGCAGACAACTGGCTCTACAAGTGTTGACGACTGCATAGGTAGGGCATGTCTGGTGATGCATTGGCAGCTTTGTTTGGGTGTCAAAGGAAGGCTCTTCATTCTCTACTTAAGGAGAGATTGTCCATTTGTTTGTATCGTAGAATCATGTTAGATAGAATAAATTATATCTATTACAATGTACTGACTTGACCAAATGTTTTTTAATCAACCAGTTATTGTTGTTTCTGGGTGAAGCACACCAATTTCGAAGGCATTGCCTCATGTACTAATGAGATGGAATTATGTGCATCAACGTCATCACACCGAGGCCCTTAGCCTTGAAGTTTTCCAATTTACCTGTTCTCATTATTTAATTCCTATTATGCTCATGAAAACCCCCTTACACATGCATTTGTCACTGGCATCGAAACTTGGTGAATATTCAGGGGGCTGAGGCTCTCCAAAAACCTCCAACTGCACCTCCTTGAGGCTCACAAAAGTTATCAAACTTTAAAGTACATTCTGCCAGTTGCCTTCACACTTAGTACAAGGCTCATTTTATGACAACGCAAACAGTGTTTTGACCTTGTTATTGGGAAAGTATGGTCCAACACAAGATCATGTTATCTATAAAATACAAATCCTGTTATCCAAACACCAAAAGACCCGTTATTTGAAGAACAAAAACATTGCAATTTATCAAAAACCCATTCTAATAATGGGACAAGAGTTTTGTGGCTAATGTCCTGCTCATGTCCACGTCATACCTAACCCCACCAACTGATCCTGTGTTGCAGCTGTGTGTGCTGTGGGCCACTTCTACAATGTCTCCAGTCACCGCTGTGAGCCATGTGGCACAGGTCACTACCAACCAGACACTGGTCAAACCTCCTGCTTCACCTGCCCCATTGGCAAGACCACTCGCACACTGACCGCCACCAAGGCAACCGAGTGTTTTGGTGAGTGGCAGTACTAATTTATTAATCAATCAGTTATTTATTTCCAACAAACAACAGCACAAATTCTATTGTTACATAATACAATACCATTTCCAACTTGTAGAAAATTAAATAAACAATGCCGAGTTGATGGAAAGGAGGTGACTACAAAATAATTGTTTGATTCTAATTCTTACTTTCTTTCTTTTTAGCTGATGCTAATGTTTTCATAATTGCTTTATTCTAGTGAAGATATGTGTGTATTCCAGAAACAAGCAACAGATGTATTTTAGAGTAAAATTACAATTTGTTTAATATTCACATAAAAACTAAATGTCCTGTGAAAATATGCAAATTTCAGTTTCACATGAATAGTGAATAATTATTAGGAAGTGATCCCGAAGCAGTAGTCACTTCTTAGTATTGATAAATAATTTCCAGCATGTAACTGCAACATGTTTCTCCAGATGTAGCAGGTTTATCTCACACACTGTGCACAATAAATCATATCAAGATATAACAAATGGTCCATCTTGAAATGTGCGGTGTGTTGGTGGTGTAGTAGGTGTGTTGGTGGTACGATAGGTGTGTTTCCTGAACTGTGTTGTGTTGGTGGTGCAGTAGGTGTGTTGGTGGTACGGTAGGTGTGTTTCTTGAACTGTGGTGTGCTGGTGGTGCGGTAGGTGTGTTGGTGGGACTGTAGGTGTGTTTCTTGAACTGTGCAGTGTGTTGGTGGTGCAGTAGGTGTGTTGGTGGAACTGTAGGTGTGTTTCTTGAACTGTGCGGTGTGTTGGTGGTGCAGTAGGTGTGTATGTGGAGCAGTATGTGTGTTGGTGGTGCAGTAGGTGTCTTGGTGGTGCAGTAGGTGTCTTGGAGGTGCAGTAGGTGTGTTGGTGGTGCAGTAGGAGTGTTGGTGGTGCAATATGTGTGTTGTTGGTAGTGCAGTAAGTGTGTTGGTGGTGCAGTAGGTGTGTTAATGATACAGTAGGTTGGTGGTGCAGTAGGTGTGTCGATGGTCCAGTAGGTGTGTTGGTGGTGCAGTAGGTGTATATGTGGTGCAGTAGGTGTGTTGGTGGTGCAGTAGGTGTATATGTGGTGCAGTAGGTGTGTTGGTGGTGCAGTCGGTGTGTTGGTGGTGCAGTATGTGTATATGTGGTGCAGTAGGTGTGTTGGTGGTGCAGTAGGTGTGTTGGTGGTGCAGTAGGTGTATATGTGGTGCAGTATGTGTGTTGGTGGTGCAGTAGGTGTGTTGGTGGTGCAGTAGGTGTGTTGGTGGTGCAGTAGGTGTGTAGGTGGTACAGTTGGTATATTGGTGGTTCAGTAGGTGTGTTTCTTGCCTCAGATGACTGTGAGAGTGGCACCGAGTTAACAACAGACGGCCGCTGTGAGACATGTAGGGCGGGCACGTACAGGACGAAGGGAGTGGACCTCGTGTGCACCCACTGCCCCTCAGGGACAACCACACCTATGTCTGCAGCCAAGTCACCCTCACAGTGCTCCCTTGGTTCGTCTTCTTTCTTGCTACCCTGTCCTTACACTATTTCACCCCACTGCCGGGAGTAGTTACTCCTATTTGACCCCCACTGCCTGGAGTAGTTACTCCTGTTTGACCCTCATTTCCTGAAGTAGTTGCTCCTGTTTGATCCCCACTGCCTAAAGTAGCTGCTCCTGTTTGACTGCCCCTGCCTGAAGTAGCTTCTCCTGTTTGAAGCCCACTGCCTGGAGTAGCTGCTCCTGTTTACCCTCACTGCCTGGAATAGTTGCTCCTGTTTGGCCCCCACTGCCTGGAGTAGTTTCTCCTGTTTGACCCCCATTGCCTGGAGTAGCTGCTCCTGTTTGACCCCACTGCCTGGAGTAGTTGCTCCTGTTTGACCTCCACTGCCTGGAGTATCACTCCTGTTTGACCCCCACTGCCTGGAGTAGTTGCTCCTGTTTGACCTCCACTGCCTGGAGTAGTTGCTCCTGTTTGACCGCCCCTACCTGGAGTAGTTGCTGCTGTTTGACCCCCACTGCCTGGTGTAGTTGCTCCTATTTGACCCCACTGCCTGGAGTAATTGTTCCTTTTGGACCACACTTATCCAGAGTACTATAACCACATTATTTTACTCAAACAATAATTATTGTTGATTTGTTAGGTTGCTAATCAAATTGTTAACTACTGTTGTTGATGTGGCTGCCTTTATAATTATATACTGGTACTATTGATACAGGTCAGTCTACATTTTTATTTGGAACACCGAGTTTGCAAACATATAAAGAATATGCATAAATTATTTGGAAGAAATGAAGAAATGATAAGAAAACTTCTTTTAATGTTGTGTGTGAACTATTTAGTGTGGTTAACAGACCCTCAGTCATTTCAAGTTGTTGTAAAAGTTTACTTTTCGGTACCGCCTGATATGTTGGTGTGAAATAAAATTGTTGGTCCAAGTGTACAACGATCACCCCCTTGGGGGTTGTGAGGGGCACCTTTACACAGCAATCTTGAAATGGCCCTAACTTTGTTCATCCTATATATGTCTCTATGGATTCAAAATCTAAAATCTGGAGTAGCAACTTTTATGTCCAATGCACTTTTTCATAGAGGCACCTATATTGATGTTATTTCCGAAAAAAAGTTAAATCATGTAATTTTCACAAAACTTTTCCTAATTATTTCCGCCCTTAACCAATTAAATTAAATATAAACATCACCTAACCTAGATAAAATTGCAAAACAAAACTCTGAACAACTGCCAAGCAAAAGAGAATTGATACTGTATGGGAGAAAGTAACTAATTTTGCATGTTTATTGCTATCATGTTAGAGCAATATAAACATTATGCCACCTGGCGGATTATTCATAATAAAAGCCACGTCAATTCTCATGTAAAAAGGTGACAGATCATGAAACAATTTCCTCATTGAAAGGGTCATTCCCTCAAGGTTGTGAAGAGTCAGTCTTTCCACCAATGATGATGTACTTCTTCTGCCAGCTCCTAGCAGGATGTAATTCAGCAACTGCAGAAAACATTGTACGAAGATTTTCTCCGTGCGTCAGGTTGCATTACTAAATATGTCTTCCTTTCCTATGAACATGAAGTGTGAGCCTTCTCTTGCAAACTTAATTTCATAGGGCTCAAGAACCACTTAAAATTGATTCACAATCTGGACGATTAGGCACCTGTGAGTCCATCCTTCCTCATTCATACACGTTCATTCCTAAGCCACCTATGAAAGATAACAGCGAGTTTGTTTGATGAAGAGAAGAAGGATGAAGTAACATTGATAGATGCAGTACATGAGGAGCTCAGGTTGGCACACTGAAGCTGCTCACACCTGTGTTATTTTCTTGCAATCACCAGAATTATGTTCGGTGATTCCCCTCTTCATTCGAGACCTCAGTGTTTTTCTGCTGAGCATACAGAATGAGTCAGACGAGGATCAGTAGACAATAACGAGGAGCAGATGATGGTTCTCGACCATACCGGCTGACCAAGCCCATGAGCATGACAACACAAGGGCGGAGGGAGTTTGTGATGTGATGGGCCTTATACTTAGCACCTGTTAGAATGCTGGACAGTGGCTGGCCTGGACATCCATCAAGTAGTTGTGGACTTTAATGACGACAATGACAATGAAATGCTACGAGGAAGACTATGCATACTAGGAACGTTTCTGATGCCATCTTAGGGATCTGTTGGGAGCCTTGTTGAACAGAGAATGTCATTTTGAAAAAGGGAGTGAGGACTCGAAGACTTGAATCGACGGGTTAGGAATAACACGACAGCTTCATGGAAAATGTGCCAAATTCGAATGCCTTATATCTGACCACATCAATCAAGTGAAACAACTTATCCAATAACACAGATAGCAGAAAGAGTGATCAAGAGGAGAGTCCAGCACTTCACAGGTCATGTTAACCCCGCATGTGTTCATTGTGCGTGAGAGCCAAGGAGAAGACCTGGATGAGTTTGTTCTGTTCTTTAACAAGATTGGCAACCAGAGAATTAACTATAGATGGCAGGTGGACAAGGAAGCCTTTTGTTTTATCGAGTGTCCAACCCTTTTTATCTATGTGTATCCTGCCCTTCTGAGGTATGTTTCGATTTTTTTGTAACATATCCACAGTACTAGCACCCGCACAATCAGCAGATAATCTGTTCCATTCGTTTACAGTCCTTTGTGAAAATGAGAACTTTCTTATATCTACTCTACACTGCTCCTTTGCTAATGTAACTTCATGTCCTCTAGTCCTTCTATCTTTCTTAACTGAGAAAAAATATTTGTATCAACATTTCATAACCATTCAATATTTTAAACACCGAACTAAAATACTCATTCAGGTCTTCTGCCATTAAGAATCCCTCTAATACTATATATTTCCAGCACTATCTCCTAGAGGACTGACCTTATCCTGAACTTTCTGTTTGTTCTGAACGTATGCGTAAACACACTTGCTGTCATGTTTTATATTACAAGCTAATTTTTTTTCATAGCTTCTCTTTGAATTTATAATTTCAGTTGTAGCTTAGTTAAGTGCTTCTTTATAAATGTTGTAGTCTTTATCGTTTCCAGTATGTCTATGTGACTTCCACATCATTTGTTCCGTTGTGTTTTCAAGGGAACAACTTTATCGACGATGCATTCAATTTCATTCTAAGATATTCCAGCATTCTGTTGCTGTCTTATTCTTCAGTGTGTTATTCCAATATATGAAATTCAGCCTCACTCTCTGGTTTGGTTTGATTCAGTGTATACTATTGGCTCGCCAATCACCAAGATTCTGTGTGCTGTTTTTATGTCGATTTAGTTATATTTGGTATCGTTGTTTTGCCCACCCTCCTCCCTATATCACTTTACTTGTTGGTTCAGAAGCTTTTTAATTGGCGCTTTCATTATAAGGGCGGGGCAGAATGACCCCCACCGTTACGGTGGTAGTGGGAAGTATAGTGCAGTCATGTAGTTAGTCATGTTAGTAAGTAGATGTCTCGGAAGTTATATGCTTAGAAATTGTAGGTATTGCTTAACAATGCTGTTGGGGCCGGCATGCTTGCTGTGTATTGATGTATGTATATATGGTGTGGTTTTATGTATATATGGTGTTGTTTAATATGTGTTAGTGAATAAATGTCATTAAGTTGGCCTGGTTCAATCAACATTGGTCTTGTATCGTTGCTTTGCACAGAAAGGTGTATGTGACAGGGGCGCATACATAGCATTTTGTACTTTTTCATTCTCGTATGCTTATGTTTGGAATTCGATAAACTAACCCAACCGTTAATTTTGAGTTTCATGTAACTATGTTACCCCAAACAGCTTCTACACAATCTACTTCTCTTTCTAATTTTATTGTACCAAGTACTGTGTGTTGTGTTGCGTTGCGTTGCATTGTGTTGTGTTGTAATGGAGTGTGAGGCAGGCAAGTACCAAATATTGTGTGTTGTAGTGGAGTGTGAGGCAGGCAAGTACCAGGTACTGCGTGATGTGTTGTAATGGAGGGTGATGCGGGCAAGTACCAAGTACCGTGTGTTGTGTTGTAATGGACTGTGAGGTAAGCAAGTACCAAGTACTGTGTGTTGTGTTGTAATGGACTGTGAGGCAAGCAAGTACCAAGTACCGTGTGTTGTGTTGTAATGGACTGTGAGGCAAGCAAGTACCAAGTACTTTGTGTTGTAGTGGAGTGTGAGGCAGGCCAGTACCAAGTACTGTGAGTTGTGTTGTAGTGGAGTGTGAGGCAGGCAAGTACCAAGTACTGTGTGTTGTGTTGTGTTGTAGTGGAGTGTGAGGCAGGCCAGTACCAAGTACTGTGAGTTGTGTTGTAGTGGAGTGTGAGGCAGGCAAGTACCAAGTACTGTGTGTTGTGTTGTAGTTGAGTGTGAGGCAGGCAAGTACCAAGTACTGTGTGTTGTGTTGTAGTGGAGTGTGAGGCAGGCAAGTACCAAGTACTGTGTGTTGTGTTGTAGAGGAGTGTGAAGCAGGCAAGTACCAAGTACTGTGTGTTGTGTTGTGTTGTAGTGGAGTGTGAGGCAGGCAAGTACCAAGTACTGTGTGTTGTGTTGTAGTTGAGTGTGAGGCAGGCCAGTACCGAGTGGGTTCCACCCCAGGAAGGTGCTTCGACTGCCCCGAGGGTATGTACCGGAGTGAGGGTGAGGCCAACTGTACCTCGTGTGGAGACCCTGGTCACTGGAGGACTGATGGCACTGGCAAGACATCTCAGGATGACTGTAGAGGTAAGTGTTATCTGTCTGTTAATACACTAACTTTGGATTATTGTGCGTGTATCTCCTCCCAGGGGCGAGGCACCCAAGCCTCCTGCATTGATTCACTTCCTTGGACCATTCATCTGTCTTCTACCAATTGACAATGTATTTCATAAAACACAATGGTAGTTATTTAGAGTTATTTTGATACTTAGTTATATGCTTGCCTTTTCTAGAGGGTTTTTCTTCTACCTGAGAAATGTGAATGGTAATCTCCAGATGGCGCCGCCATATTCCTAATGGTGATAGTCGATGGCCTTGGTTTGTTGCACTGTGAGTCGGTGTAAGCTAGTTCACGTGATAGTCGATGGCCTTGGTTTGTTGCACTATGAGTCGGTGTAAGCTAGTTCACGTGATAGTCGATGGCCTTGGTTTGTTGCACTATGAGTCGGTGTAAGCTAGTTCATGTGAAAGTCGATGCCCTTGGTTTGTTGCACTGTGAGTCGGTGTAAGCTAGTTCACGTGATAGTCGATATCCTTGGTTTGTTGCACTATGAGTCGGTGTAAGCTAGTTCACATGATAGTCGATGGCCTTGGTTTATTGCACTATGAGTCGGTGTAAGCTAGTTCACATGATAGTCGATGGCCTTGGTTTGTTGCACTAGTAGTCGGTGTAAGCTAGTTCACATGATAGTCGATGGCCTTGGTTTGTTGCACTATGAGTTGGTGTAAGCTAGTTCACATGATAGTCGATGGCCTTGGTTTGTTGCACTATGAGTCGGTGTAAGCTAGTTCATGTGATAGTCGATGGCCTTGGTTTGTTGCACTATGAGTCGGTGTAAGCTAGTTCACGTGATAGTCGATGGCCTTGGTTTATTGCACTATGAGTCGGTGTAAGCTAGTTCACATGATAGTCGATGGCCTTGGTTTGTTGCACTAGTAGTCGGTGTAAGCTAGTTCATGTGAAAGTCGATGCCCTTGGTTTGTTGCACTGAGTCAGTGTAAGCTAGTTCACATGATAGTTGATTTCCTTGGTTTGTTGCACTGTGATTCAGTGTAAGCCAGTTCACATGAAACTATAGTTACCTTTCACAAAACTCTATTGACATTTGTTCAAAAATGCATTTTCATCCTTAATCATCAGCAGTCCCTCACCTGATGATGAATCATTATTCTGAATCAGTTGTAAACATTATTGCACATAATGTAAAATAAAGATATGTCACTGCAATATTTGATAAATATGATGTTTTTAAAAAATTACACATTTGCAGTGGCATGGTTCAGTGGTTCTTGTGTCGTTTTTACAGTCTACTGTCCGGCTGGTTCCTTCATTGTAACTAACGCAAAGAAGGTCAGTCACTGTCAAGGATGTCCCAAGCACACGTACAAGACTCAGGATGACTTCTACGCTGTTTTCTGCACCAAGTGTCCACCAGACATACCCCGCACAGTGTCTGTCAACTCCACCACCAAGGCCGACTGTCGTCTTGGTGTGTTCATCTCGTTCTTCTTCTTTATCCCTTCTGTTTCTTTCAACTTATCACCAATAAACACAGTATTGTCTATAATATCAGTGATTCTGCTCTTTTTTCTAAATCACGGAATTTCCATTCAAAAATGCAGATTCTGTTTTAAAAAGACAATTCCATATATTCTGTCCATTTTCACTGAATTTCTGTTCAAAAAATTAAATATAAGATGAATATTTTGAAATGTAAATTCCAAAAATTTCATCTATGTTTTGCAAGCATATAAATTCAGTGTCTCTACATATATACTGATGAAGTCTACTTGACAAGAGACGAAAGTCCATACAACAGGAATTTCCAATCTTTTTGATATGTCTAGAAGAAATTCTTTTATCATTTGCTGTACTGTTTCAGGTAACTGCACTAGGGGGGAGGTGGTGGACCCTCTACATGAGGGGCAATGCCTGCAGTGCCCGTACGACACCTATCAGCCCGAGGTGGAACCAGGCAGCACCACTAGATGGCAGCCCTGTCCTGGGCAGACAGGAACCAAAGAGAGAGGCTCGATGTCCAAGGCCGCCTGTCACCGTATGTGGACGTCTTACTCGACTCATCGTTTACACCTCCACTAAGGGATTGTATCTTAAGTTTACTTAGTCAAAAAACATGTTCACTGTTAAAACAAAATTTTACCACATTTGCAGCATTGCATATCTCAAAATTGGGCTTTGACATAATGTCCTGTGTTGGTTGGTTTAATTTAACCTTGTTATACTTATTTCATCAGTTGAATATGAACACGCATCATTCATGAACCCTATAAAGATTTAGTAATAAGACCAATATTATATATCATCCAGGAACCCTGTATAGCTGTCGTAACAAAATAAGACCATTATTATCTACACTGATTGCAGCCTGTTATCCAGATACTGACATACAGTAGGTTTCCGTTTCAATTAAACATATGATAACCCACCCTGTCCACCAGCCTACTGCGGAGCTGGGAAAGAACTCAAATTAAACGGCAAGTGTCAGCCCTGCAGCCAGGGCCTCTATAAAGACAACAAAGACAAAGTGGCAAGGTTTGACCCATGCACTGCTTGTCCAGCAAAGTACATCACTGAAGGAACTGGAGCAACGAGCAGAGACAACTGTACACGAGGTGAGTCGATGTCTCATTTACCTGTATCACTGTAGGTGGGTCAATGTCTTATTTACCTGCATCTCTAGGAGGGTCAATGTCTCAGTTACATGTATCACTCTAGGTGGATAAATGTCTCATTTATTTATATCAGTGTATAGGTGGATCAAGGGTCATTCCCCTGTGTCACTCTAGGTGGGTCAGTGTCTCGTTTATTTGTATCACTGGAGGTGGGTCAGTGTCTCATTCACTTGTATCACTCTAAGTGGGTCAATATCTCATTCACTTGTATCACTCTAAGTGGGTCAATGTCTCATTCACTTGTATCACTCTAAGTGGGTCAATGTCTCATTCACTTGTATCACTCTAAGTGGGTCAGTGTCTCATTCACTTGTATCACTCTAAGTGGGTCAATATCTCATTCACTTGTATCACTCTAGGTGGATCAATATCTCATTTATTTGTATCACTGGAGGTGGATCAATGTCTCATTCACTTGTATCACTCTAGGTGGATCAATATCTCATTTATTTGTATCACTGGAGGTGAATCAATGTCTCATTCACTTGTATCACTCTAAGTGGGTCAATATATCATTCACTGTATCACTAAGTGGGTCAGTGTCTCATTCACTTGTATCACTCTAAGTGGGTCAATGTCTCATTCACTTGTATCACTTTTAGTGGGTCAATATCTCATTCACTTGTATCACTCTAGGTGGATCAATATGTCATTTATTTGTATCACTGGAGGTGGGTCAGTGTTTCATTCACTTGTATCACTCTAAGTGGGTCAATGTCTCATTCACTTGTATCGCTCTAAGTGGGTCAATATCTCATTCACTTGTATCACTCTAGGTGGATCAATGTCTCATTCACTTGTATCACTCTAAGTGGGTCAATGTCTCATTAACTTGTATCACTCTAAGTGGGTCAATATCTCATTCACTTGTATCACTCTAGGTGGATCAATATCTCATTTATTTTAGCATCACTGGAGGTGGGTCAGTGTCTCATTCACTTGTATCACTCTAGGTGGATCAATGTCTCATTCACTTGTATCACTCTAAGTGTGTCAATATCTCATTCACTTGTATCACTCTAGGTGGATCAATATCTCATTTATTTGCATCACTGGAGGTGGGTCAGTGTCTCATTCACTTGTATCACTAAGTGGGTCAATGTCTCATTCACTTGTATTACTCTAAGTGGGTCAATGTCTCATTCACTTGTATCACTCTAAGTGGGTCAATGTCTCATTCACTTGTATCACTCTAAGTGGGTCAATGTCTCATTCACTTGTATCACTCTAAGTGGGTCAATGTCTCATTCACTTGTATCACTGTAGGTGGGTCAATGTCTCATTCACTTGTATCACTCTAAGTGTGTCAATATCTCATTCACTTGTATCACTCTAGGTGGATCAATATCTCATTTATTTGCATCACTGGAGGTGGGTCAGTGTCTCATTCACTTGTATCACTAAGTGGGTCAATGTCTCATTCACTTGTATCACTCTAAGTGGGTCAGTGTCTCATTCACTTGTATCACTCTAAGTGGGTCAGTGTCTCATTCACTTGTATCACTCTAAGTGGGTCAATGTCTCATTCACTTGTATCACTCTAAGTGGGTCAATGTCTCATTCACTTGTATCACTCTAAGTGGGTCAATGTCTCATTCACTTGTATCACTGGAGGTGGATCAATGTCTCATTCACTTGTATCACTCTAAGTGGGTCAATATCTCATTTATTTGTATCACTCTAAGTGGGTCAATATCTCATTCACTTGTATCACTCTAGGTGGGTCAGTGTCTCATTCACTTGTATCACTCTAGGTGGATCAATGTCTCATTTACTTCTATCACTCTAGGTGGATCAATGTCTCATTTACTTCTATCACTCTAGGTGGATCAATGTCTCATTTAGTTCTATCACTCTAGGTGGGTCAGTGTTTTTTCTTGTATCACTCTAGGTGGGTCAGTGCCTTATTCACTTGTATCATTCTAGGTAGGTCAGTGTTTCATTTATTTGCATCACTCTAGGTGGGTCAATGTCTCATTTACTTGTATCACTCTAGTTGAGTCAATGTCTCATTTACTTCTATCACTAGGTGGGTCAATGTCTCATTTACTTCTATCACTCTAGTTGAGTCAATGTCTCATTTACTTCTATCACTCTAGGTGGGTCAATGTCTCATTTACTTCTATCACTCTAGGTGGGTCAATGTCTCATTTACTTCTATCACTCTAGGTGGGTCAATGTCTCATTTACTTCTATCATTCTAAAGTGGGTCACTCTCGTTCACTTATAACATTTGAGGTGGATCATTGTTTCAATTATTTGTGTCACTCACCCTTGTCTTGCAGACACACACTCTCTTTCTCATATTTCCCCTCCTCTGTCTTTCTCCCTCCCTTTACATTCTCTCGTATCTCTCCACATTAAATTCCTGCCTCCCTCCGTTCCTCCCTCCCTCCCTCCCTCTCTTACTCCGTCCTTCCCTCCCTCCCTCCCTCACTTTCACTCTCTTCCTCTGTTAGACACCCATCTTTCCCCCCTCTGCCTTTCTGTGTGCCCCACTCACTCATGCAATGCTCATGAAGCCCACTTGCCTTACATGTTGAGCTACCACTGTTACATTACATTGTCCCAGGCAACTGCAGTGCTGGGTGGCAGACTAGAGGCAGAGGCTGTGTGTTGTGTCCCCGGGGAACGTATCAGCCAGAGAAGTGGAAGGACAATTGTATCACATGTCCACCAGAAACAACGACACCACACGAGGGCGCCACCAGTGTGGCCAACTGCAATGGTAGGTATTTTCATAAATAATATAATTTTCAGTAAAGAATCAAACATCAAAGGCTGCAGCTTAAAATATTTAAATGATCAGGAAATATGTGGTTGTGTAACTAACTGAGTTAAAAAGTAGTCATATGACAGAAGATAACATGACAATAATTAATGGGGAGGTTTCATAAGAATGTCGGCTACCTTACTACCTTAAGTATCAGTATTATCACATATAAAATGAGTTGGAGGGTGATGTAACAAAGCTGAAGTTCTTAAGATATTAACTGGTTGTGAAGATATTAACAAAATAGTCTGATTATAAAATTGCTGAACATTCTTCAGGATAGTTTATTTCGATACAAATGAGTTCTTTTAGACATATCCAGTAGGTGAGTTTTACCTTGTAGAGGCTGTCGTTGATGTAACACACCAACTTCCTCAGTACATGTGACATATGACGTCATCATACATGTCATCAGAGAGGCCAAGACACCAATCAACTGAGACAAGGGGAATTAAGAACTATCTCACATGTACGATGACGTCATGTGTGTGTGGTGTTTGCATAGTTTGATTATAAACTGACCTCTTTCAGTTTATCCCAACCGAAGGAAGTACGCATTCATTATCCCCGTGGCTCTGCCCTGGACTCCATCTTACAATGACGTTGGTTCTCAGAAGTACCGGGAGCTGAAGAAACAGATCACAGAGTCGGTACGGAGGCAGAGGCTGTCACATCTACATCATGTGTCTGTTCTTTATCTGTGCTGAACCACAACGGAAACATGAATATTTCAGCAGAAGTTTTTGTTGTGATGCTGTGAACTTTATCCACTTGTTTTGAGGATCACTCTCTCATCTTCAACCTGGTTTTGGCACCAATCTTCCACTTTATGCCACACCCCTCTTAGCCAATATATAAATATACAATAAACATAATGTTAGTCTATACAAATCAGGTCATTATGGGTAAACTTTGAAGTGTTTGCAGCATATATAACTTCTTATTCTTCTTCAAATATATGTTTCTAAGAGTATGCTTTAAATATGTGATCAAAATGTAGCACCATGACACTATTAGCTGTTTTCTAAAATGACAATATTGCTCTCACTATAGTTATGTTCAAAACATTGTAGACCAACATTAATAATGTTAGGCTATAGGCAACATCATTCTTAGAATTCCATCCTTGAAGCAACTATTGTGATTGCTTTCTACTATTGTGTATGCCTTCTTTACAATGGTTTTAGCGCCATTTTGTATCAAAATATGACGAGATGGTGTTTTATATGTTCTAGCTGTCATTGTTGTTGAGTGACGCTCTGCCAGCATACAGGGGCGGAATGCAGCTGCTTAAACTCAGGTGGGGTTTTCACCAACAACCCTCTCCTATCAGAGCTTCTTAATCATTCTAAAAAAAAATTAAATTAAATTCAAACAACCATATCCTCTTCTTATGTACAATGCACATCAGGTGAGACAGTAGATTAGGTAATAGAAAAAAAAACAGCATTGATATATACATACCTTTTGTGTATGTTATATGTTTACAGTTTATGTCTATTAGCTACTTCCTTAATGTATTTGTTGCACTTGAATTTATACTTTCTACACCACCCAAAATGTCACTGGTTTCATCACACTCCACAAAACTACTTGCTTTGTTGCATATATACTATAATCTGTTGCCTATATCTTAACGGGAGACAGTCTACGTACTGTTCCTCTACCCAGAATTAGTCACCGTAGTAATTTGTAACATCTTCCAAATTTGGAACGTTGTTACTAAACACCATTTGGCGGGCACTATACCTTCAACATAGTTATTATAGTATAAGAACATTATGTTAATTAATAAATAAAAAACTAGGAACTGACTGCCTCCTTTTAGAGGGCAAACTGGATTCAAATAAGTGTATGATTCCGCGTTTGACATGTCTGACTGAAACTTCAACCGTCTCCTTGTAGCCGTGGCAGTGTGACAGTGCTGCTGCATGCGCTGTTTGACAAGACAAACGGTGGACACTCAACACAGGAACACTTGCTGACGACACTCCAGTCGATAGTAAACTCGGGACAAGTGACGCCCCCACCTGGCAAGACTTATAACTTGTCAACCGTGCAGAAGGGTGAAGCTCTGGCGCAATGGGTGCCTGATGATATCAGTGAGTCCTCTCAACGTACAGTTCAAGTGTCTGGGGTTAACCAGTGGTACATTAATTGACAGCCAGGAAGATTGTTAGTTGGGGCATTCCATACCAATTCACCTAACTTTCTGACATTTTCACATTGTTCATGATGTATTTAAGTACACTTGTTGAACAGCCAAAGTTGGCTGTTTTAATTGTTTTCTTATTTTCGGATGCCTATATAGCGTGGTATTGGCTACAGCTAAATTATTTCTGAAGTGAGATTCAGAAAGCCTGGGTCCCATTTATTATGTATGCCATAGCTCAGCTTGATAGCTATATTCAGTGGCAACGTATGTGGTTTGAAACATGTCCAAACACATAAAATGTGATTCATGGGTGGAACATTGAGAGAAGATGCCCTGTTTTCAATTGAAATACAAAACTATCTGGTAAACAAGACTAAGGTAAACAAGACTAAATTACTTCAGAAAGGATTCTGGCATATAATGTATTAATGTCAGTATATGTCCTCCAAGGAGTCAAGGTCCACTTGCTTCTTCCTGTGTTCGTTAGTGTTCTTTGATCATTGGCCTCTCATCTACCAAATGGTGATGTACTAAAAAAACAAAGTTACTTGTTTATAATTATTTACTTTTTTAGTTGACAAATTGAGTGTTCAGCCAATCTAAAGAGGGTGCCATGGGGAGTCACCGTCAAGTAACTGGGAAATTGTTATCTTCTGCATGCAGTGTCATAATTAGTGACAGCGTGAATTACATGGTCAGGAGGAATGAGTTTAAGATCAAAACATTGTATTATAAATGGCTAATTGCTGCCCCTGGTGAGTTACTCCTTGGGTAGGTGTAAGCTCGTATTTAATATTACTCAACATTACTGTCTGCCGCTTTCATGCTTGTAGTCGTATTGCTGCATGACATACAGTCAGAATCAGTTGGCTGAGTTCAAGCCGTATTGTGGCAAGTTGAACCCGTATTGGGCATGTTCAAGATCAAGAGCATTTGGTTATTATGTTTGGGAAACTGCAAATGCCATCACGCATTGGCACAGATGCCACTTTTTCAGCGCGAGGCAAATAATCACAGGAATTTAATTATAGTTAGAGAGTGAATTTATCGCTGATGGATTCTTGTGATAATGTACGTGGAATTGTCAATTACTAAAAAAAATGTAGAACTAAAATACGACTAGCTCAGTTCAGTACGAAGGCAATCAATAAGATAGACGAGAATGTGCTCACATGTGTCTTCGTTTGACTTCAGCCTGCAGTGGTGGCAGACAGGTGGACGGTGTGACACACACCTGTCAACCATGTCCCGTCGGCTTCTACCAGCCCCCAGGTGTCCTGCACCTGTGTTACCCATGTGACAAGGGGTACACTACCGACAACACAGGAACCACTGGCGAGAAGGCAGATGCATGCATAAGTTAGTATTTCTAAATATGTCCACATTGCATATCAATCACCTCAGTTACATTAGCTGTGGTAGTTAGCAAAATACTGTTTAATTAGCCTTCCATCACGTAATAGTTTCCTACTGAAACCTCTTAAGAATTATGAAATAATAATGTAATCAAATTCTTCACAATTATTATTCAGTTTGAACTAGTTGGTATCAAGCTCATAAGAATTATGAAATAATAATGTAATCAAATTCTTTGTAATTGTCATTCAGTTTGAATTAGTTGGTGTAAAGCTCACCAGGTGATGCTGCTGTCAGTGTGTGTTCATTGACTGCTGCGATGTTAATAAGAGCAAGTGTTTGATAATGTACAAGATTATAATCAGACTATTCCATTGGTTCACAGTTTCAAACATGCATAAAAGTTATTATTACCAGCACTTTTGTTTGTGTTCAGACAGTTGTTGCTGATACTAACTGCAATCTTCCATACAACCCTTCAACTGCCAGTGAATATCACATTGAAACACAATATTGATGACATTATTAATTACATTAACTCTAAGCTTAAAACACACTAGGTAAAAGGGTGTTTTTTGACCAAAAACACTCAAAATGGTTTTCTGTCAGATTATGATACCTTTGTATGTTTACTATCCATAAAGTTCACTTTTGTAACAATTTCATACCTCTAAATGACTTTTATTCATTGATCAAGCAGTTGATATCAAGTAATAAAATAATTTATGCAATCTTTGACGGCCATATTCTCAAAAATATTTTGTCTGCAGTTTCTACATTTGGAAACAGGATATCTCTGGGAGTAACTATGCTATCCAAATAAGGTTCTGAATGTTCCATTCAGCAGACTCTATTCTGTGTAATGACCAGACACTTTTTAAAAACCATCAATAGTTTAAAAGATAAACCAGTAGTTATTACCAAAAAGAGTTTTTGCCCACAATTTACCCAACAAATTATTTTAAACATAAAAACACAACATTTTAAGAAAAGCTCTGTTCATTGTGCAATAGAACATATACAGAACATAGATTTTTAAGAATTATAATTGCCAGGTACCAGGTATATACATGTTCAATAAAGAAGGGCTGTGTTTCCAAATGTCCCTATATTTGCTCAGAATAGTTTGTTACCATGGATACCCATTGTATAGTTTGGGGAAAAAAATTGGACTATTTGCATGTTTTGTGTACCGCTGGATGAGACATAAGGAAACATTTGATCAACTTCTGTCATGTTCTTTACTATTATATTATATTTATTCAGAGTCAACAATCCACAAATGAAAAAAATACAATGTTTCATAGAAAAAACAGTTGTTAGAAAAGAGTTATATAGTGCCGAGGTATAAAATCACAGCATCACATTCATCATGATTTAAGACAACATCACAGGTACAGTCTTTCATCATAATTAATTCATTGCATAACCATGATAAGCAACATTAACATGATATTTTTTCTTTGCATTTATGTTTACTTATAGTCTGAGACATATACAGTAGTTAATGGTGTGTTACATTATATTTTAGCATTCAGTGTCTTACATTCTCTCCCATAGAGGACCTACAAACAAAGGTTATTGTGTTTCTTGATGCATTCGCCAACATATCACCTGGAAACATTAAGGTTCTATGACAAACGTTAAGTCCCATGCAAGATGTAATGCACCACACAGTTACAGCGAGTGTCCAGTGTACACGATGGTGTTAGAATGTCTCTTGTTGTTCCAGCCCCGTGTCAACTGACCACTGCTTACTGTGAACATGGCGGACAGTGTGAGTTTGACTCCTACAGCAAGTCGACCCATTGTCAGTGTGAGGAGAACTACGAGGGAGAGAGGTGTCAGGCCCGCATTGGTATGTCTCTTATTGCTCTCACTCAATCACCAGGCATTAGTTGCGTAACCAGCTGTTGTATTAACTCTTTAGACCTTACGTCATTTCAGGAAGCATGCTCAGAATTAAAATGACCATGATATGGGCGCACCTACTTGTTGCATTATGCTTTTGTGCTTCGTTTCATAATATTACAACTTACGCTTATCTTGAAGATAATTGAATTCTGCACAGAACGTTGTAAGATATACTAACCAACTTTTAAATTAAATGTGCAAAACACAATACACTGTATCTGGGTTTGTTTGCATAAAAAGTAGTGTATATCAACAAAGTTTTTGTCAGTGGATATTTTTAAACAGTGCTCATTCAAAACTTTCATACAAACCATATGACAAATACCCCTAGGGCACAACTGATACGCTAAAGGATCCAGCGACACAATTTACACAAATATCCAGATGATTACAACACCTCCACACGTTGTCAAAGTTAGAACAAGTTCTGTGGCCATTTGCGGCCATTCAAGGAAAGCACTTTCGGTTTAAAGGGTTAAGGAATTGTTATTGGTCACTTAGTTCACACAGGGCGATGAATCTACATTGGTATCCATGAAATAACTTTATATATATATATATAGTTGCTCTAAAGTTCAGACTTGTAACATTAATTGTCTACTGTATTTTTGAGGTGCACCATCTAGTTATGCCAATAAAGAATACATTGTCATTTATACAATTACACTGTAGTCTCTTCCGGCCTTGTTATTGATATTGTTGTTTCAGATGCCTATACCCAGTCCAATGTTCCTCTCATCTCTGGTCTAGTCATTGGTCTTTCTGCTCTTCTCTTCACCATCATCTTCATCATTGCGTTCTTCAGCTACAGGCAAGTTGTTACATGTTTTCTTTATCATACATACAATGCAACACCTCAGAAATTGCTGTTGATTGTCTTTGTCATACATAACAAATACAAATATCTTTATTTCAATTTTCATCATACATTTTCTATGCTTAAATAATTAATAATTTTCAAATAATAGTTGAAATGGATATGCTTGAAGCTAATTAGCTTAGGAGACAACATACCCATTTCTTGTAATACGCAATACAGTTTTTTAGCAATATGTAATAAGAAAATACATATAATTTTTAGCATTATTTACATAATACTGTATGTATTCTAATACTTCTGGCACAATGCATTAGTGATACCAACACTAAATCAGCATCCATAGCACTTCTTGAACTCAATATCTAACTGTAATTTGCTAAAATAAGAGTTTTCAATTTAGTATGGAATATGTTGCAAGAATAACTGTTTTACACACATATTTAGATTATTCCACATTTTTACACTTATAACACGTACTGTTTCATGTTGACATATACAAGTGTTATCACATGTAGTTGAGTTTTTTACACTCTATGTATCATAACTTCCAGTTAATTCAAAACAATTTATTCCAACTTGAAAAATCGTAAAGAGAAATTCAATTCCAATAACTTTTAGCAGTTTTATTTGTTCTTGAAAACGTGTGCGCAATCATATTCAATCAGATATGATTAATAAATTCACTATTCTTCATTTAACATCATTCAAATTAGCCGAGTTCATTGCCTCCTGTTTGCTTATTTCTTCAATTTCACAAAAATTTCAGTTCCAAATCAAAACAATTAAATTCCAACTAACTTCTTCAAAATCAATTCTAATTCCGGAATTGGAATTGAGGGTCCGTTTTGGAAATGATTTGCCCCCACGCCTGGCTGAAACAGTCTCTTGTGTGTAGTGTGCTGGGCTAGCGCTGGATCTAAAATTTGTTTAGCCAAAATGGTTAAAAGTCAGAATTTTTTAGCCACATTTTTCTTTAGCCATTTTTAGCAGACAGTAAGATAGAATTATATAAAATTCAAACTATAACATACAAAAAACGTTGTACCGGTATTATACAATTAAATGTGCGTTGAAGTGACTGGAGTGAATCTTGTCCTGAGCAGGAGAAGGATGAGAGAGCGGAAAGAAATGACCCGGGAAGCCCAGTCTAGGGAGAGAGTCACCCCTGCCACCTTGACCCGCGCCCTCGCTCCAGCTTCAGGCTACAGTGGCTATGTGCCCCGCCCTGTCACAGGCCTCACGTCACCATGGCGACTGGCTGGACTCTACATGTACTACGATGATGAGACTGTACACACATGGAAACAAAAATTTCCTCATTTCTATACAACTGATGCCGTCTTCCAGCGAGACTAAACAGACAAAGAATATCCAACACATCATCATTAACTTTCATTCAAAAGCAGCTGTTGTGATGGCCAACTTAAGGCAGATATTCTCACCCCAAGAATACTTTTCATCAAACACTGTCAACTGGTAATAACCGAATAAGAATCTGAAATTTGATGCTCGTAATTGCAGAGTTGTGTTAGTGGATTTATATGTGTTCCAGGGATAGGTGCAAACTGTTGAAACAAAACATCATGAATTCTGATCAGTTATTCTAAACATTCACCAGGATTTAATATGTTAATGTAATACAGCATCACACTCTTGGAAAGGTATAGTGACAGTTACATCGTTGATACCATGATATTACTGATATAATTATGTTACTGATACAATCATATTACTGAATATTGATACAATTATATATCTGATACACTATATTACTAATGCAATTATATTACTGATATAGAAGATCATGTAATTTTATATTTGACGTGATCAATGTGTGCATTGTTGTTAATCACAAACACAGAGGTGCTATTAAGGCTGATGTGTAAACTAAACTATTATATGATGTTAAATAAGGTCAAGTTTTGTAGATGTTAAGCTTATGAGTCTTGCCAAACAATGATACTTTCCTGACATGTTGTGAATAGTTTACTCGTACACAGAATGCAGGAATACAAAAGGTGGAGTTCATTAGTCGCAACTTTTAGTCATCTTTCAATATCCCAGATGAAAGACTTGCATTATGGTATCCCAGATTGATGACTAGCTTATAATGATCAGTCATACAAATGTGTTTGTTATATGAAAGCCAACCAGTGGTGTTCAGCTAACCAACTGTACCACGGAATGTATACTTTGTCAGTTAGTTTCACTGTACATTCTTACTAAACCAACAAAATATAAGTGCACTGATGAGAAATTTGCATATGTCAGTAGTTGCTTGTGTACTTGGTCATTTAATTATGACATTAAAACATGTTATTGAACTTGTGATACTTGTCGTCTGCTATTTTATATTTACAAGGTGGGCTAAATTTAATGAGTCTCCCTGACCATACATTTCTTTGCATTTATTTGCTGTATATAATTTGTGTTTTATGGTCGAATAAATTATTCTGATTCTGTGAAGAATGTGCAATGTGATAAAACAAAGGAGAGGTATGTAATGCTTAGTGCGAATTAAAAGGAGTTATTCCATATGTACAGATGCATGTGCATTTTCCTCCGCATATGCGTAAAATACAATTTGCTCAAGAATTGGATAGGAAAATGAAAGTACGCCTTCAAAAGTACTTTGGGAATTAAAATCTCGCAGGTGACGTCACTACATAGGTGATTGCCATTTCTGTACATAAATAATCCTAGCTTTAGGCAAGATAGTGTAGGCCATTATGTTATAAAAGAAGCTTTCGTGCAGAATCTTTGTTAAAAACAAACTTTCTCTTGATTTTGCATCTGGGTAGTAAGTCTAAAAATATTAGGGTGGCAATTTTTTTAGCAGGATAAGTTTATTAAATTCAAGATGGCCGCCCACCTTGTAAATTGCGCCAACTTTTCATTATAATATTATTTTTAATAATTCCTTACATGTTCATAATAGTGTCTGGACCCTTGGCATTAACAATGCCCTTTTAAATTAATACGTGTGTCTAAGATAGCAGTGATTCCATATGTATGAGCGCTAGAGGAGGTCCGCCATCTTGAATTTTAAAATTGCCGTCGCAAAAAGGGGAATTAGGAGAATTGCCGACTGTACTGTCATGTTCTAACCATATTGTTCTTTTACTAATAATATTTTGTGTGCGCTAAATATCTTAGCATCGTTAAGTAATGTTTTAAAAACAGACTTATATATACTATATAGGTTGGACAAACTGTCGTAATAGCAACATTGATGTATCTGTGAAACAACTAAACCTACTTTAATCATATACAAAAGCCTGAAATCTTAAGTACTAGTGTACATTGCATAACAATATAAGTGTCAAATTTATAGTCCATGGCGAAGAATGGGTCAAAATTACCAAAAGGAAAACTATTTCGATAATGCATTTATTTGGTTTGGCATATCACCAGTTTATATTATTTCACAGTGGCTGTTTTGAATTAAACATCGTCGTCTTCCTAACCCATCATTATGTAAGTGTGTATTCCTCCTCATTGTTCCCTGTTGTACATGGGTAGTGTCACATACAACACTGTTGAACAGCTCTTTCTCTCATTCCTTTCTATTGTTTTCTATCGGCAGCCCCTTCTCTACATATTTCATATTCCTCTGATCCTCAGCATCGTTTTTTCATTCTTCTTCAAAACCACAATGTTTTTCATAGACCTCTTCAAACGTAACTTCATCCGCTAATAATATTCAACAGCGACTCCGTATTTGTAACGCCACCGCTTAATAAACCTGCTGTCCAGGGTCTTCATTTGTTTCTTCTGCGCATGCACAATGAACACCACTTGCTAGTTTTGTGTCGTGACGTGCACTCCAGCCACAACTTTACAGTCCTTATTCCGTCACTGCTGCTCCTTCCGTACTATCAGCAAACCCGAGTGTCTTGTGCTGTCCACTTCTGTATGTGATCTCGTTATTTTCTCGCTTTTGAAAGAAAGTGATGGCCACTGCTAAACCATTCTCGATCCCCACCTTCTCCATCAGAGCTCGACATTCGTATATGCCCACACTCTCCTCTTCATTCTCCACTATTCCAACAATTGCGTTGAAGTCTCCCATAATACAACACATCACTCACAGAGCATAACTAATCCACTCATCCTCTCCAAAGCATCCAGGAACTACTGTTTCTCTGCATCCGTGCTTCCCGTCTGTGGACCCCCTTAGCAAATAATCTATAGAATATATGCTACACAAAATATGTCAGGATTTTTGCACGTTGTTCTATAGAATTCTATAGAATATTCTACAGAAAGTAATGCGGCTATAATTGTTCTGTAGAATTATGTAGAAAGTAAAGTGGCTATATATTTTCTATAGTTTTTCCTGTATAATTCTATAAAATATTGAGCAAAAATCCTGTCATATTTCCTACAGCATATATCGTATAGATTGCTATAGAAAACGATAGTTTTTTCCAGTTCCTCCAGCGTACAGACGTTCCATCATATCATCCTTAATAATAATTCCGTTTCTTAATTTACACTAAATGCTAAAATATCCAATTAGTTAACTAAGCTAAAACATTGACGGTGTAAAAATTGAGTTTCAAACAATGAAATTAAAAACCAATACTATAAAATATAAATTACTGTCATTTAGATGTGACAATCAATGTTTGCATCAAGGCTGGCAGTGCAGGCGAAATAGATGTGTTTTAGTTGTTCCCGGAAGCTGCCAATGTTCGAGCCGATCGCACACATTTTGGCAAGCTATTCCACACCTGTGGTCCTGTCACTGCAAAGCTGCCCCGTCCGATAGTTCTCTTTGACACCGTCACCGCAAGAAGCGTGGCATCACTCGCTGATCGCAATGTACGTGTTTTCCACACAATTGTACAGTTGAGGTACTCCGGGGCTAAGCCATGCAGGATCTTATAAATGTGTAGGTGCACATCTTGAAGGTGATACGCATTATGATCGACAGCCAATGCAGTAATTGCAGAATCGGTGCGATACGTTCTCGTCGTCTCGCACTGATTGATAAAACGAGCGGCTGAGTTCTGTGCTCGATGAAGTCTGTCCAATGTTCAATCCACCGAGGCGACTCAGCACAAGACAGTGTCCCGCAGCAAGGCACGCGTCTTACGTCAGCAGGTGACGAGTTATATCTGCCGACCAGGCGCAGATGGTAGTAGGCCGGAGAAGAGTAGGTGGAGACGAGGCGGTCTAACGTAGGAACCTACTGCATGTGTCGGTCTAAGTAGCAGCCTAGATTCCTCGCTGCATCTGTTGATTGCAAGATAAGTCCAGGTAGTTCCAAGATGGAGCTTCTTTCCGCTTGGTCTCCTGTGTGCGTGATATATCCAATCGTCTTTAAGTATGCATGTGTCGCTATAGTTTAATAGGGTAGCAACATATTGAAGAAACTAGCAAAAATGCCCGTCAAATGACAGGATGCCTTGGTAGAAGACTGTCGTGTAAGTAATATTTACATAATGTTAGAAAACACAGAGCATCAGTTCACGCCAATCGATAGGCCCTAGTCGTGATAGTGTAGAATTATTAAATAATATTCGTATTGCTATGCTATTGGCCTTAAGGTAGATATAAGCATTATTGTATCTGTGTCTACTCCATGTTGTCAAGTCTATGACGCAGGAGCCGTTTTCCCGAAGTTTTTGACGCGCGCGCGTTGTTCCTGCAATTGGTAGCTAGGTTACCTGTTACTGCACATTACGTTTTCCGTATTACGTGCACATTAAGCTTTAGGTTCAGAACCGTTAAGGGACGAACGGATTTACCCCATAAAGTTGTCTTGACGTGGGTGGGGTATTTTGAAAATATATCGGGGGCACGTCCTATTCTAGGGGACGTAGATTAATCCGTGAAAGGTTGGCGCTCGAGGTTCAAGCCGTTTAAGAGGGAAACCTTAACCTGCATGTATACGCAAGCTTGATTATAATAAGATTTCGTCCAGCAGGTTAGAGTTGCATTATGAGTAAAACTACAATTTAAAACTATTTTCAAGAAGGTATATATGTGCAACATGAATAATATTTATTTATTTGTTCATACTTGCTACAGTTTTTGTCACTTTGGCATTCGATATGTTATTTTACAAACAATTATTGTGTTTTTGCAAAATTGTTGGTCTCCAGGCCAGCGGAATAATAAACGTATGGCGCACGGATGTAATTTAACAAGATTTAACAAGATTGCCATCCAGAGAATTAACTCTAGATGGCAGGTGGACAAGGAAGCCCTTTGGCTTATCGAGAGTCCAACCCTTTTATCTACATATATCCAGCCCTTCTGAGGTATGTGTCGATTTTATTTTTAAACATATTCACACTACTAGCACCCACACAATCATCTGATAATCTGTTCCATTCATTCACAGTCCTTTGTGAAAATGAGAACTTTCTCACGTCTAATCTACACTGCTCCTTTACTAATGTAACTTCATGTCCTCTAGTCTTTCTATCTTTCTTAACTGAAAAAAACATATTTCTATCAATATTTTCATAACCATTCAATATTTTAAACACTTCTATCTGATCTCCTCTCAATCTCCTGGTCTCTAGTGTTGTTAAACCACATTCTTTTAGGCGTTTTTCATAACCAAGATCCCTCAGTTTTGGTATCATTTTAGTCGCTCTCCTCTGTACTCTTTCTAGCATATCTATGTCCTTCTTGCGGTATGGCCTCCATGCTTGTATACAATATTCTAAATGAGGCCTAACTATTGTTTTGTACAGCGGTATTATTAGTTCTTTTCTTTATATGCTATATTTCGCCTAATCAATCCAAGGATTTGATTTCCTTTTGAAGCTGCAATTCCACACTGCTCTGAAACCTTCATGTCAGCACTAATTGTCATCCCTAAGTCTTTTTCTTTTACAGTAGTACTTAGTACAGTTCCCCCCATTGTATATTCTACATGTTCGTTCCCATGTCCTGTGTGGAGGCATTTACATTTCCCAAAATTGAACAACATTTGCCACTTTTCAGACCATTTGATCAACCTGTCAAAATCATCTTGTAAATGCTGTCTATCACCATCACTTTCAATCCTTCTAAACACTTTTGTATCATCTGCAAATTTCAACACCTTGCTAGCTATATCATCGTCCAAATCGTTTATATATATTAAGAATAATATAGGTCCCAGTACTGATCCCTGTGGAACCCCACTCAAAACTGATTTCCAGTTTGAAGCCTCCCCATCAACAACTACCCGTTGTCTTCTGTCAATCAGCCATTTTTCTATCCAGTTAATTATACCATTTCCTATGCCATGGGCTTTAGTTTAAGCAGTAATCTCTGATGTGGCACTTTGTCGAAAGCTTTTTGAAAATCTAAGTAGATGATATCTACTGGTGATCCATCATCTACCCACTTAGTGATATCTTCCAAAAAACATAACAGATTTGTTAAGCATGACCTCGCTTTTAGAAACCCATGTTGAGATGGGTTTATCAAGTTATGTTTAATAAGAAAATCCACCATGTGATCTTTAATTAGTCTTTCTAATAATTTACAAATCACCGATGTTAAACTAACAGGTCTATAATTATTTGACTTGTTTCTCGAACCTTTTTTAAATAACGGTATAATGTTTGCTTCTTTCCATTCTAAAGGAACCACTCCCTCTTCTAATGACAAGTTGAAAACTGTTGCAAGCGGTATGCTAATTTGTTCTACAATTTCCAATAGTAGTTTGGGTGGAATACCATCCACTCCAGGTGATTTATTTTCCTTCATAGCCCTAATTTTCTTAGCTACCATTTCTGGGGTTACAATTAACTGTCTTAAATAGTCTGATTCTGCCCCCTTGAACTTAGCCTCTGGTACTGGCAGTGGACTAGTGTCTTCTCTGGTAAACACTGAACTAAAATACTCATTTAGGTCTTCAGCCATTAAGAATCCTTCTGATATTATATTTCCAGCACTATCTTCTAGAGGACCGACCTTATCCTGAACTTTCTGTTTGCTTCGAACATACGCATAAAAACTCTTGCTGTCGATGTTTTATATTACAAGCTAATTTATGTTCATAGCTTCTCTTTGAATTTCTAATTTCAGCTGTAGCTTGGTTTAGTGCTTCTTTATAAATGTTGTAGTCTTCGTCATTGCTAGTACGTCTATAAGACTTCCACATCATTTGTTTATACTTAATTTTTCTAATGGCTTCTTTCGATAAGTATTTCTTTCTGGTCCGTTTCCCTTGTTTTTTGAAGGGAACAAATTTATCTACGATGCACTCTATTCGTAATATTCGTCTTTATCGCCGTGTTTGAAAACAAGTTTATGTGAAGTTGAGAAAAGTGGTGTATACTGTATGGGGCATGTTTAGTCATTGGAAATTTGTATTTAGTAGATGGACGATCTCAAATTTGCAACCCTATTTATAAGCCTTTTTTCAAATTAACAAATACTTTAAGGCTACAAATAATTACTGTAAACGAACAGTGCATACTGAATATTATAATACAGTGAAAGGTACGTAAGTTCTTTTTTACAACCGCCATTTTGAAATTAACGATGGCCGCCCTCTACTACCGTTCGCGTGTATCTAAACATATTAACACAAAAGGCCATTGTTAATGCCAGGGGCTCCAGAAACCATTAGACATGTAAGAAAAATTGCCACCCTAATGTTGTTAAACCTTTATAACAAAGATTCATGATGAAATGAAAGATTGCTTTTAACAAACAATCTGCACGAAATTACACAAGGGCGTACACTAGTCTAAGATGCAAAGACATCACACGCAAGGCTGTTCGGGTCTCAAAGTGGCTTACATTACTTGAACGTAAGTTCTTGATTTCTACGAAAAGTCTTAAATGCAATGTTTACAGGACAGATAATTGATTAAATTCAAAAAATGCACGTTTAACTTGTTTGTGTATCCAAGTAACAACGCATACTTATGTGAGACATGCTACATCAGTTGCATTCATTTCGGTAACATAATTAATAGAAGTCTAGAAACATCAATGTTAACATGCTGCGATGCACTACACTAAACACATGGGGCGAATTATTCACTGTACATCGCAGCTACCATCTATAAACAACTGTCACTGTATGTAGTTTCAGTTCTATGGTGGCTTCGTCATCGAATCGACACTTATTTCACACAACTCCCATTCATCGTGTTTGCTCGGGATGTAAATCGTGACGCGTTTACAGTTGTGCCCGGTGCAAGAACACTGGGCCACACATGTCGTTAGACCCCCAGAGTCACGCACAGAGGAACTGCCCAGACGACACACGTCCGGCCACTACACACTGTGACGTCATCGTGTGTGTTACCATCACTGTGAAGTGCGACTTGGAGCAGGTAAGATGGCGCCCGGTGATTGCGACCGTGAATGGAGACGCCACGTTGTCTGGTTTGGGTATCTTGATGGTAAGTCCTGATCTCCAACACTGGTTTTGTGGCCGCGGGAGCCACTGACTTATTGCTGGCGAGAACGTGTACATGTGTGCGTCTGCGAGCGCCATACAGGTGTCGTTGTTGGCGTCGACGAGACTCCACGCTACCTCCGTCTCGACGGACGGGTCCAACTCCGGCACCGCCGAGTCCACGCCCACTGCAAACAACTAGCAGCAGCACTTTGAACGGCTTATTGCGTCTATCTTATACCAACCCTGGATATTTTCCCCCGGGGAGAGATAGCCTACGGTATCCTCCCCAATTTTGGTTATCTCTCCTGGATATATTATATGGCGTAGCCGTAGGGTATCCTCCCCACAAACTCTGGATATCTTCCTAGGAGAAAGATAGCCTATGTCAACAAAAAATAGAATATGTCATATCATCATTTAAATGGTGCCACATGATGGATAATGATAGGTAGTTTACTACCCTTTTTGATTTTTTTTTTATATCTTCAATATTTGCGGCGCTATTCAACTTTTAAATCTTAAAATGGTGGCATTTTTGTCTATTGATTTTCAGTCCATTTCTTGTGCACAGGCTGCATGAGGACTGCATTTATTTGATTGGAAAATAGTAATAACATTGGAACCTTTTAACTTACGTATGTGAAATCAAAAATGGTGCAACCCTTAAGGAAATGTCAATTTTTGGTGACCTTGACTTGACCTTCACAGTTGACCTACATTCCACTTTTGACCTAGATTTGGTCCACAGCATGGGATTAATTCTTATTAATGACATCATATAGCTGAAAATTAATTAGGTAATGAGCACTGTTAACGTTTGAAGTATGACTATTGCCAATATTATGAATTTAATACTATGCAACCTTTAAACGGCTATTAGAACTTGACCTATTTATTTCACCTATATTTTACATTTGACCTATATACCTGAATTTATGGCATAATTAATTCATAAATGCATCCACTGGATGAATCATGATACAACCCTTTAGGAAATGTCAATTTTGGTGACCTTACCTTGACCTACATTCCATTTTGACCTAGAGTTGACCTACATACTGGGATTAATTCCATATAAATGACATAATTTAGGTGAAAATGAATTAGGAAATTGGCAATTATCATTTGGGTGCAAAATTGCTAATATAATTACTTTAATGCGATGTAAACTTGTAAATGGCTATTAGAACATGACCTATTTAGTTGACCTATATTTCACATTTGACGTATGTACTGAAATTAATGGCGTAATTAATTAATAAATGTGCACACTGGACGTTTGAGGGATTACAAATGTCAAAGATAATAATACATATAAACCCTCGTGAAGGGCCTGACCAATCTCACGGAATTGCGACATGGACATGGCTTCTACTACCACATCATGGATTTTGCGTTGTCTGGCTGTCCAAAATCATGGGCAGAGACCAAAGATGACGGATTCACATTTCGGTGTATGGGGGTGTTTGAGGGTGGAATGTCTGATGAAGGAGGTGTGTAAGTTGACGGATATAGTGAAGGAGATGGAGGCGAGACTCAACATAGAAATAGATGGAGCAGAGAGGGATGACGCGGAGAGAGTTGAGAATTCTACAACATAGAAGGAGCAGAGTTGTGACACGGAGACTGAAGAAAGGAGACTGAGAGGAAGGAAGGTGACCGGTGTGAAGGAACAAGACATTGAGAAAACAGAGGGACGGAGGAAAATTGTTCGGCAGAGGAAAAGAAAACGGGCCAGTGGGGATAGATCAGCAGGTAGTCAGACTGTAGAGAACGAGGAGAGACACGACAGCGATACAGGTGGTGAAGAGGTAGATACCACAGAGGCAGTTGGTAAGACTGTGAGACAGAAGACTGATGGAAGAAGACAGAGTGTTCAGCAAAAAACAGAAAACATGACAGGCGTGAAGGTGACAGGGGAGAAAGTGACCGTAGTGAAGGAGGTAGAGGAGAGAAGAAAATGTGATGGGAAGAAAGAAGAAGGGACGAAAGGAAGTGAGAGTAAATGTGCTAGAAGAGAAGATGACAGGAGGAAAGGGGACAAGAGAAAACGCGACAGGAAAGAAGGGAATGGAAGAGAATGTGACAGGAGAGAAGACGACAAGAGGAAAAGACAACAACCAGACATATGCAAACCGGAGGAGCTACTCCGAGGCAGTGATTGAGGGGGCAAGGAGAAAAGAGAGAGTGTTTATGGGCGATTCAATTCTGAGGAAAACAGACAAGACTATATGCGAGGGGAAGGACGTTGTTGTATGTCTACCGGGGGCTAGGATAGAGCATGTGACCGAAAGGGTAGAGAAGGTATTGGGGCATGGAAAGGGAGGGTCTATACTAGTACACGTTGGGACAAACAATGCAGACAAGGAGGGAACAACTGGGATAGTTCAGAAGTACAGACATCTAGTGAGGAAGCTAAAGAAGACAAAAGTGGAACAGGTTATT
>CM034535.1:6241557-6251557 GCA_020002185.1 Paraescarpia echinospica
CTTAGCTGGATAGTCTCCCCTCCCGGGGGGGCGAAAAGCACAACCCTGGGGCATCAGCCTTCCAGTACAAATAGCCTCTGGAGTCCCAAGACTGCTGACGTGCGTCTTCGACGCGCCCGTAGAAATTTCCCCACGTCGGGGAAAGCCGAATCGTCAGTGGCCGACCCCCTGCTCAATACCATCGGGGCAGGGGTTCTGGGAGGAGCTACGGCCCCCATGAAAGGGAGTGGGCAGCCAGCTCACTTACCTATCCGTTGCCGGGTGGGGTACCCGAGAAACCGTACCATGTGCCTACCCCCGGAAAAGGTAAGGGCAGGACTCTCTAGGTTTGCCATCGGCAATCCATCCTGCCCTGGCGAAGGGAGCCAATAGTGTAAACACCCTTCAGAGTCTCTAGCTTCAGCGATATACAAGATCTTCTCAAATCACTTAATGTAAAGTTTGATATTATAGCAATAAGCGAAACGTGGCTGAGCAAGGACTCATCTCCTTTATATACGTTTAATGATTATGATGCTTTTCATGTTGTTAGAGACAACAGAAAAGGTGGAGGTGTGGTGATTTATGTTAACAAGAAGCTAAATGGGCGATTATGTGAAAAAAAGTTATTAATAGTTGATAACTTACTAGAATGTGTTACTGTTGAATGTGAAATTAACCGACACAAAACTGCACTGATCAGTTGTGTATATAAGTTCCCTGGGTCTAACATGGTTTCATTTAATGACAATATTGAACAATTGTTTAGTCGTATACGTTGCACCAAAACCATATATGTATGTGGTGATTTCAATATAGATTTGTTTAAATGTGATAGTCATAGTGGAACCAAGCTATTTGTAGATCTTATGTACAGTCTTGGTCTATACCCTTTAATTAATAGACCTAGCAGAATTACTACTACCTCTGCAACCCTTATAGACAACATTTTTACTTCTGAACTTGAGTGCAAGATTGATAGTGGTCTATTAGTAAATTATATCAGTGATCATCTTCCTGTATTTGCTCTGTGCCATTGTACTGTAAAACGTAACGTGAACGAACATTCTAACAAGTGTATTCGTCATCTTAGCGAAGAAAACATCAATGCATTGAAGTGTAACTTAATGCAAAATACTTGGCATACTGTTATCGGTAATGAAAATGCAAATATAGCATATGACAACTTTCTTCATGATTTTACACAAATGTACAACAAACATTGTCCTGTGTCAACTGTACGACCTAAAGTATTAACAATTAGTTTTTACAAACCGTGGTTTACTAAAGGACTCAGAAACGCATGTATCAAGAAAAATCATTTGTATAAAGCATTTCTGTCATCCAGATCAATTATCTCGGAAACTAGATATAAATCATATACAAATAAATTAACAGGTATTCTCAGATCCACTAAGAAACAATATTATAGCAGTTTACTCGCACAGAAGAAAAATGACATTGCTGGCACCTGGAAAGTACTTAAAACTGTAATGGGAACACCTCGCTTAGGAAATCACTACCCAGATCAGTTAGTTAATGATGGCATAACCATTAGTAATAAGGAAGATGTAGCGAACATGTTTAACAATTATTTTATTAATATCGGTCCGGAGCTGTCAAAGGATATAACGGCACCAACAAATGTTTCTATTTATGACTACCTAGAAAACAGAAACAGTAACAATTTATTTCTAACTCCAGTTAATGAAGATGAAGTTATCCGAGCTGTGAACAATTGGGAAAGTAAAACATCCACAGATTGCGAAGACATAAGTATGCATTTGGTCAAAGAAGTTATTAACTCCATTGCAAAACCTATCACTTATATTTGTAATCTATCTTTCACTTCTGGAGTATTCCCGGAGAAAATGAAAATAGCAAAGGTTACCCCACTCTTTAAATCTGGGGATAAGTATATGTGCACTAATTATAGGCCTATTTCACTATTACCACAATTCTAAAAAATATTAGAAAAATTGTTCAGTTCTCGTTTAGATAGCTTTATTACCAAACACAAACTAATAAACCCAAGCCAATATGGATTTCAACAAAATATTTCAACATGTCACGCACTAATAGATCTTATTGATGCAATAACCCAATCATTGGATGCAAAAAAATATGCTATTGGTGTTTTTATCGATTTAAAAAAGGCATTTGACACTGTCAATCACAAACTGTTATGTAAAAAAATGGAATTTCTTATTATCCGTGGTGGTGCATTGAACTGGTTAAATAGTTATCTAGAAAACAGAAAAAAATTTGTGTCCATTGACAAATGTAATTCTACTGTGCGCAATATATCATGTGGTGTCCCACAGGGTTCGATCCTGGGCCCCAAACTATTCATTCTATACGTCAATGATATGTGTAACATATCTAATCTAGTAAAATACATTCTCTTTGCAGACGATACTAATATCTGTTATGCAAATAGTAACATCAATAAACTAAACGAAACTGTATGTAACGTTCTGGACCAAATGTATACATGGTTTGCAGTAAATAAATTAATTCTGAACATATCTAAAACCAATTATATGTTATTTGGAAATCGTATGCTAAACAAAGAAATTAATATCAAAATACAAAATGTTAATATCGAAAGAGTAAGGGTCACCAAGTTTTTGGGTGTGTTAATTGATGATCTACTAAATTGGAAAGCTCATATAAAATACGTACAATCAAAGCTTTCAAAAAGTACAGCTATAATGCATAGATGCAGTCATCTACTTGATAGAAATAGTAGACGTATTCTATACAGTTCTCTCTTTTTGCCATATTTAAATTATTGTGCAAAGATATGGGGAAACACATACCCAACAAATACTAACTGTATTTTCTTATTACAAAAAAGAGTAATCCGCATTATATTTTGTGCAAGATGGTTGGATCATACAAACTCACTTTTCCAACAATTACATGTTCTAAAATGTCCAGATATCATAGAACTGAAAACATCGTTATTTATGTACGAAGCTTACTACAGCTGTTTGCCATCAAATATTCAGTGTTTGTTTACTAGACGGGAAATAACATACTCAATGCGAACTAATCATGACCTAGAACGACAGAGAGTCTGTTCTACCATGCGATCAATGTCTCTTTGTGTAAAGGGAGTGCAATTATGGAATTCTCTATGTGATCATTTAAAAACTATTAATACTATTACTGAATTTAAGCGTAAATGCAAGAACCTTTTATTTGAGAAATATCTGGTTGTGGAAACCTAAATAAAATCAAACACAAATGTAATCATGCCATTGATGAAATTACAATATGTGTAAAGATGTGTACTTATGGCATACTTTAAATTTTGAATATGCACATATTCCATTGCATGTTTTCAATTATTGTAGCTAGATGGTTAGATGAATAGCAAATTCGAATAATATAATATTGATGTCTCAAAATACATGTATGTATGTATGTGAATATATGTATGTATATATGTGTGTATATGTGTGTATACATACATGTATATAATTATATATATAAATACATGTCAGGGGTAAATTTACACAAAAGTCAATGACTTCGTATTTACCCCCTTCAAACATTGTATATTCTCACTTGTATTATAGTTAAACTTGTTTGGTTGTCTTGTCTTGTATATATTGTTATCAATGTTCTGAATAAACGTTCATTCAATTCAATTCAATTCAATTCTATCCCGTTCCGCAGCCAGCGGAGCGGGATCCCGTCCCCAGCGGAACGAAAACAAAAAACAAAAATGATCGCTGGGTGACGGCGGGAATGGAATAGGCCCCGGGAAGGGGAGGCGTCCTCCCGAGGATGACCTCCCACCTATTCCCGGCAGAGGCAGCCGTCAGTCGAGAGACAGCCTCAAATGGGCGCGCCTGGAGTTCTTCTGGGCGCGTCCGGAGCAGCAGCCCTGCTCACCGGGGTGTCAAAACCCCAGGGGTGGGCGGCCCAACCAGCCGTCCACCTCAATTTCCGGGATACACAACACAATGATACAGAAGGTCCCTCCCTAGGGGGTCTCCTCCCGGAGAGGGAGAAACGGCAACGCCGCACTGTGGCAAACAGTGCAAGGGCGCGAGGGGCCTCGCAATTCACACGCGGAGCGCCCACGCAGAGGCCTACCACTCGAAGAAGTCAGCCGACATCGGGGCAGCGATGAGAGCCCAAACCAAGAGTAGGTGGGCAACCGAAGAGACGGCCGCCATGGCTAGTCACGAAGCCATCCTGAGATTGAGGGGCGTCAGGACGGTGAACGTCGGTAGCGGCGTAAGAACTCTGAATATAAATTCTGAGCTAACCACGGTTATGCCAGGTAGATCCCTAGAAGCCATCAAGGGACAACGCCGACGCCCCGAATATCGACGGATGGTGGACGACTACATGGCGGTCCACGCAAATGATCCAGACAAACAACTACCTCGGCGTGCACATGCGGCTCAGACCGCTCGAGGCAATGACAATGAACCTGAAGGGAGCACCGGTGGGAGGGTGACCAGAGCACGGGCAGCACGGGCCGCTCTGGCTACCCCAGGAATACCGACTCCCATAGCCCCTGTGACGGAAGGAACAGTATCTCAAGGGCTGGCGGACACGGACGCCGAGATCCTGGACACCCCGTCACAGTTACCGAATACGCCACACGCCCTCGGAATTGACGGCGATGAGTCTCGGGCAGACGTACCAGATTGGAGGGGCCCAATCATAGAGGCAATCATTCTGCTAGCAGGAGAGGCCAGCGTCTGTCCCGAGCTCATCGAGCAGGTAACCCTTGCACCGCAAGGTGATCAAGGGTACCTGCAGAAACTTATAGACCGTGACCTCCTGTGGCTGCTCCCCTCGGTTGAGAGACCCGGTCACCGGGACAACCACCAGCACGGACCGCCTCGCCAGGAAGCTCGAAATACACGCGCACAGCGAAAGGCTGACTATGCCCGCATTCAGTCGTTATACCGGTCCTCGAGGGCCGGGTGCGCTCGGGTGGTCCTGGACGGCCAATGGAACGGCGTACCTCCGACCCTTCCTCTGCTCGAACAAGTGGCTTATTGGAAGCCACTGATGGAAACCCCGTCCATCATGGACAGCCGGCTACTTCCAGCGGGGGTAGACCCGGCGTGGGATATGATAAGGCCCATTTCCATCTCGGAGGTGTCTCAACACCTCCGGAGCATGAAGGACGGAGCCGCCGGGCCGGACCATAGGCGGAAGGGTGACTTGACCGCCCTTCGGGCCGAGGCCCTTACTTGCCGATTCAACATCTGGTTGCTTACCGGAATCGCACCCGAGTTGTTTAGACACGGAATCACCGTCTTAATCCCGAAGTCTGGAGAAAGTGTCGAGCCGAACCAATTTAGACCCATTACGATGGGCTCTATATTGTGTAGGCTCTATCACCGGATCCTAGCAGAAAGGATTGAGACGAGCTATTCAATCTGCGAATGTCAGAAGGCGTTCCGGAGTGGGGACGGAATTGCAGATAATACCTACATTCTCCGCTGCGTACTGTCCGACAGACAGGCAATGTGCCAGTCGACCGGACTCCTATTCCTGGATGTATCGAAGGCGTTTGATTCTGTTTCACACAACTCTATATTCTTAGCAGCCGCAGCTGCTGGAATACCACCCCCACTGGTGGCGTACGTACGTTCCATTGTATCGGAACACAACTACCCGACTACGGGTGAACGGACACCTGAGCGAAGAGGTTCAGATACAACGCGGAGTGAGGCAGGGCGATCCCTTAAGCTCTGTGCTGTTCAACTCGGTCATCGACTTGACACTCCGACACATGGACCCACAAATCGGGGTCAACGTGGGCGGTCAGATGCTCTCGTGTCTGGCCTTCGCGGATGACCTCATCCTCTTTGCCAGGACCCCCAGAGGACTCAAATCACAATTCACAACCGTTGAAAGGGCCTTGGAAAGGTGTGGACTCTCCCTGAATGCACGTAAGTCATCTACCATCCGACTTGACGTGCACGGGAAAAGAAAGATGTGGGATTGTAACCCGAATTAATTCATAGTAACTCGGACGGGTGAGATGATCAAGGCTCTGAGCATAGCAAACGGATATAAGTATCTGGGAAATCTGGTGGGTGCCGGGAGGCAGTCCGGTACGACGATGGAGAATCTGAGGGAAGGGGTCTCTCAGCTGACTAAAGCTCCGCTTAAGCCTCAGCAGAGGATGTTTTTCCTGAGGTGTAATTTGCTCCCGAGCTTGTTACACATGGCCGTGCTGGGTCGGCTATCGCGGGGCACATTAGATTTCTTGGATAAGATATCACGAGCAGCCGTGAGGAGTTGGGTCAAATTACCCAAGGACACGCCCATACCCTTCTTCCACGCCAATCACAAGGACGGGGGACTGGCCATCCCCAAGCTTAAACTGCTTATTCCAGTACTCAGGACTAAGCGTATGTCCAGAATGATGAGCTCTCAGGACCCTGTTGTACGGAGGGTCACGGAACTGCCATCATTCCGGAAGGACTTTCGGCGGTGGTCGGAGCCGTGGTCCGCGTTTGGGTGCCCACTGTGGGACAGAGATGGAATTCAGAAGGCCATGGGGATCGGCCTGCATACATCGGTGGACGGCAAAGGCCTCGGAGGTTGTCGTGAGGTAGGCTTTGTGAATAGTTGGATGGTGGACGGAACGGCCTTTTTGACCGGGCGAAGCTTTGTAAACTGCGTCCGGTTGAAGGGTAACCTATTTCACACTGCCTTGCGCGCCTCACGCGGTAGACCCGAGTCGAACATCAAGTGCGATTCGTGTAACGCAACCGAGTCCCTGGGTCACATCTTACAAGTGTGCCCCAGGACTCATGAGTCAAGAGTGTCTCGACACGACGGTGTCAACAGGTACCTCAACTCGGTCCTGGAGAAGCAGGGGTACTCCACCCGGTTGGAGCCCCCTATTCCTACCCCTGCGGGGATAAGGAAACCCGACCTGGTGGCATGGCGGGATGGAAAATGCTACGTGGTCGACACATCCATCGTGGCCGACAACTATGACCTCGACGCAGCGTACCAGCATAAAGCCGAATACTACGACAAACCGGCCATCCGGGCATGGTGTGCGGCAACGGCAGATGTGAGCGCGGAGGACGTCCGAATTTCTGCGTGTATCCTGAAGTGGCGCGGGACGCCCTCCACACGGTCGATACGCGAACTGAAAGAAGTAGGGGTGAAACACTATCTTTGGACAACGATGTCCGTTCGTACCCTGGAGGGAGGCGCACGCTCGATCGCGAGGTTCCGAGCCTCGACCTGTGTGAGACGGATTCGATAATGACGGTGAGCTCCCGACAGCGAGTCGGGAGTCCGATGAGGAGTGACTTGGCGATGCCACAGCCTGATCTCGGGGCTTCATATCTGAGAGAACCGCAGAACATTTTAGGGGAACAACTGTTGCATGTTGATTTTGTCGATTTCTATAATGTATAGTACCCAATAAAATGTTTTGTAACACTAGCCAAATGCCTCGTCATCTAATTAGTGACGCGCATGAATGGATTAACGAGATTCCCACTGTCCCTATCTACTATCTAGCGAAACCACAGCCAAGGGAACGGGCTTGGTGGAGATAGTAGACCCTGTTGGGGGGAATTAGTCCAAGTCACTGTTGGGTGATGTGTGCATGCGGTATTCTCAACCCAGGGAAGGAGCTGGCCCTTTTGAGTTGTAGGACTGGATTTTATTTTTATAATGGTTACTTCTGCCGTAGGGACCTCACGCGAACGTCAGCATATGATAAAGCCGAGTCCCTTTGCCCTCTGTGTAGACGGCTGGATAGTCTGCCTGGATGGCAGATGAAGAGCAACGCCTCGGGGCAACGCCTACCAGTACACAGCCTCTGTTGTCCTTAGACTGGTGATGCGCCTCTTCGTGGCTCCCGTAGAAACCGTCCAGCGTGGGCGGGCAAAGTCGTCATCGGCCGGAATCCCCGGGCCATAAGCCAGTGGTACGGGGGTTCGCGGGGGATGCTCAGCCCCGGTTAATGGTGATACCCAAGCCACGGAAAAACCTATTAAACAAGGGTACCCTATACCTTGTGCGGGGGAAATGGTCGACCTCCAATTAAGATCCACTTCGGTGTAACACTCGGCCTCGGTAGGGTAGCCGACAGCGCAAGCAACTCACTAGTCTTGTACTGCTCCCAGCAGTATGAGGCGAGGCGTCTGTGGGGATGTCGTAGGGAACTGGGATGACCTCCCTGGAAGGTCCACTCCACTGGTGGGGAACGGATCCAGTTGTTCTCGGCAGGGGTAGCCGTCAATCGTGAGATAGCCCTGACAACCAAACCTCGTTAGGCGGAGGGTTAGCCCACGCCTAACATGAGCGACAGCCTCGCTCGCCGGGCCCTTAAAAAAGTCTGATGGTCCCAACCAGTCTATTCGGCTACGAAACGGGTTACCAATAAGAATATGAAAACGCAGGGGGCATCCGCAGATGTTCCCTTCCCGTTTGGGGAAGAAAGTGGAGCGCCTTCCAATACCGGCAGTCGGCTTCCCGATGGGCGATGTCCCGACTGTGGGAAACAGTTCAAGGGGGCTCGGGGGGTAGCTATTCATGCGAGGTCTGCGCATGCTGAATCCTACCACGCCAGCAGATCCATTACCATAGGTGTAGCTAAAGCTGCACAAGT
The DNA here is from genome assembly GCA_020002185.1 of Paraescarpia echinospica. NCBI lineage: Eukaryota > Metazoa > Annelida > Polychaeta > Sabellida > Siboglinidae > Paraescarpia > Paraescarpia echinospica. The sequence continues at coordinate 6,250,163 of CM034535.1, forward strand.
CCGGAGCAGGTGGGATCAAGAGGAGTTAATTGGGATGGCGCGTGAGGAAGCCAGACTGAAAAGAGGGGGGGGGGGCTCTAACATCAATACAAGGCTTACGGCTTTTATGCCGGCCCGTACCCTCGAAGCTATTAAAGCAAGACGGAGAGATAGAGCCTATAAGGCCCTAGTAGAGTCCTACTGCAGGGAGGCAGGAAATGTACGTGGGACGGTGGTGCCGCCCAGGGCGGGGGCGGGCCGGGCCGCCGGGAGGGCAGCCGTGGGGACTAATGAGGATGGGGACGAGAGTGAGACCGATCTGCCCCCCAGGAGAACAACGACTCGTGTCGTGGGGACAGACGTGTCAGGGCCTCCTCTACGTACCGGACCGAGGGCAGTAAGAAATAACACCGGGAGGGGGACGCTGGCGCCTCCCAGGGTAAAAGCGACTCGTGTTGCTGGAGGCCCAGAACCTAGTTCCCTCCCGTAGCACAGTGAGAGCGAGGTAGGGCCACCCCCCAGGAGAAAAGCGACTCGTGTCGTGGAGGTGGGCCACTCCAGACCTCCTCTCGATTGTGCAGATAGTAGCACTGTCCAATGAGGGCGAGATGCCGGGACCTCCCAGGGAAAAGGCAGCTCGTGTTGCCGGAGGCTCGGGAACAGGGTCTCCCCTTGGATATCACGTGGGTGAATCAGATCAGCCCCTCCGTGATGGCTGGAGTCGATGTGGAAACAAAGACCCGACGGGGCTTCCTTCCGGAAGTGACTCTAGGGCAATTGAAACTGGGACAACCATGAGGGGTAAGACGCCGAGGTCTCCCAGGGACAAAGCACCTCGTGTTGCTGGAGGCTCGGCACCAGGGTCTCCCTAAAGATATCGAGAGAATGAGGTAGAACCGCCCCCTGGGGATAATGCGACTCGTGTCGTGGGGTCGGTTCCTCCATTACCTCTAATCAGAGAAGCTCCAAAGAAGACACCTTTGGCGGCGGGCCCGGCCCCCGTGGATAGGAGCTGTATGAGACCTTTACCGGTGTGGGGCATCTTTACTCCGACCCACACCGGAGATGCCCACGATTTTGGCATGGAGGAGGACCCCGAGACAGATGATTGGAGGGCGCCAATCGTGGAAACCATTCTCGCTCAGGCAGAAAGAGCGAATATCTGTCCGGACCTTCTCCAGCAGGTTATCAATACGCCTCTCGGCGACCTTGATAATCTGCAACGACTCATTGACGAGGACCTCCTGGAGCTTATACATCCGGTTGAGCGACCTGGTCAGCGACGGAAGAACGGTCCGCCTCGCCAAGAAGCCCGGAACGCGCGTGCCCGGCGTAGAGCGCAATACTCTCGTATCCAGGCGCTCTACAAAACCTCTCGGTTCGGTTGCGCGAGGGTGGTCTTGGACGGCCAGTGGA
>CM034535.1:6256557-6267053 GCA_020002185.1 Paraescarpia echinospica
GAGCTATCGAGACGCTGTCTTCTGCTCCGTGTTCGCGCCGCCGAGGGCAAGCGTACGCTTCAAACCGCATCCCGATATTCGCAGTATCACCGATTGCGTGAGTGATTTGGTAAGAAATGTCGGAAATTTGACAAAGTAAAACTCCTTAGTCTACGGGGGATCGGAATGATTTACTCACGCCGATTACCCGCGCTGACTTCTATGGCGAGCGAGGCATTTGGTATAAAGGGAGTCATATTTACTCCCGCCGTTTACCCGCGGTTATTTCTGAAAATTTGACGAAGTAAAACTCGTTAGTCTACGGGGGATCGGCATGTATAATTTTGCTATAGCATCACGACCCGTCGAGTTATCGACACGCGGTCTGATGCTCCGTGTCGCGCCGCCGAGGGCAAGCGTTCGCTTCAAACAGCATCCCGATATTCGTAGTATCACCGATTGCGTGAGTGATTTGGTAAGATATGCTGAAATTTGACGAAGTAAAACTTGTTAGTTTACGGGGGATCGGAATGATTTACTACCGCCGTTTACCCGCGCTGATTTCTATGGCGAGCGAGGCATTTGGTATGAAGGGAGTCATATATACTCCCGCCGTTTACTCGCGCGTTTTTCTGAGAATTTGATGAAGTAAAACTCGTTAGTCTACGGGGGATCGGCATGTATAATTTTCCTATAGCATCACAACCCGTAGATTTTTCGAGGCGCGGTCTCATGGCCCGTGTTTGCGCCGACGAGGGCAAGCGTACGCTTCAAACCACATCCCGATATTCGCAGTATCACCGTTTCCGTGAGTTATTTGGTCAGAAATGCTGAAATTTGACTAAGTAAAACTCCTTAGTCTACGGAGGATCGGAATGGTTTACTCCCGCCGTTTACTAGCGCTGATTTCTATGGCGAGCGAGGCAATTGGTATAAAGGGAGTCATATTTACTCCCGCCGTTTACCCGTGCGTTTTTCTGAAAATTTGACGAAGTAAAACTCGTTAGTCTAGGGGGGATCGGTATGTATAATTTTCGTATAGCATCACGACCCGTCGCGCTATCGAGACGCGGTCTGATGCTCCGTGATCGCGCCGCCGAGAGCAAGCGTACGCTTCAAACCGCATCCCGATGTTCGTAGTATCACCGATTGCGTGAGTGATTTGGTAAGATATGCTGAAATTTGACGAAGTAAAACTTGTTAGTTTACGGGGGATCGGAATTATTTACTCCCGCCGTTTACCCGCGCTGATTTCTATGGCGAGCGAGGCATTTGGTATAAAGGGAGTCATATTTAATCCCGCCGTTTACCCGCGCTTTTTTCTGAAAATTTCACGAAGTAAAACTCGTTAGTCTACGGGGGATCGGCATGTATAATTTTGCTATAGCATCACGACCCGTCGAGTTATCGACACGAGGTCTGATGTCCCGTGTTTGCGCCGACGAGGGCAAGCGTACGCTTCAAACCACATCCCGATATTCGTAGTATCACCGTTTCCGTGAGTGATTTGGTAACAAATGCTGAAATTTTACTAAGTAAAACTCGTTAGTCTACGGGGGATCGGCATGTATAATTTTCCTATAGCATCACGACCCTTCGAGCTGTCGAGACGCGGTCTTCTGCTCCGTGTTTGCGCCGCCGAGTGCAAGCGTATGCTTCAAACCGCATCCCGATATTCGCAGTGTCATCCATTCCGTGAGTGATTTGGTAAGAAATGCTGAAATTTGACTAAGTAAAACTCCTTAGTCTACGGGGGATCGGAATGATTTACTCCCGCCGTTTACCCGCGCTGATTTATATGGCGAGCGAGGCAATTGGTATAAAGGGAGTCATATTTACTCCCGCCGTTTACCCGTGCGTTTTTCTGAAAATTTGACGAAGTAAAACTCGTTAGTCTAGGGGGGATCGGTATGTATAATTTTCGTATAGCATCACGACCCGTCGCGCTATCGAGACGCGGTCTGATGCTCCGTGATCGCGCCGCCGAGAGCAAGCGTACGCTTCAAACCGCATCCCGATGTTCGTAGTATCACCGATTGCGTGAGTGATTTGGTAAGATATGCTGACATTTGACGAAGTAAAACCTGTTAGTTTACGGGGGATCGGAATGATTTACTCCCGCCGTTTACCCGCGCTGATTTCTTTGGCGAGCGAGGCATTTGGTATAGTATAAAAGGGAGTCATATTTACTCCCGCCGTTTACCCGCGCTTATTTCTGAAAATTTGACGAAGTAAAACTCGTTAGTCTACGGGGGATCGGCATGTATAATTTTCGTATAGCATCACAACCCGTCGAGCTATCGAGACGCGGTCTGATGGTCCGTGTTTGCGCCGACGAGAGCAAGCGTACGCTTCAAACCACATCCCGATATTCGCAGTATCACCGTTTCCGTGAGTGATTTGGTAACAAATGGTGAAATTTTACTAAGTAAAACTCGTTAGTCTACGGGAGATCGGCATGTATAATTTTCCTATAGCATCACGACCCACCGAGCAATCGAGACTCGGTCTAATGCTACGTGTTCGCGCCGCCGAAGGCAAGCGTACGCTTCAAAACGCATCCCGATTTTCGCAGTATCTCCGATTGCGTGAGTGATTTGGTAAGAAATGTCGGAAATTTGACAAAGTAAAACTCCTTAGTCTACGGGGGATCGGAATGATTTACTCACGCCGATTACCCGCGCTGACTTCTATGGCGAACGAGGCATTTGGTATAAAGGGAGTCATATTTACTCCCGCCGTTTACCCGCGGTTATTTCTGAAAATTTGACGAAGTAAAACTCGTTAGTCTACGGGGGATCGGCATGTATAATTTTCCTATAGCATCACGACCCGTCGAGTTATCGAAACGCGGTCTGATGCTCCATGTTCGCGACGCCGAGGGCAAGTGTTCGCTTCAAACCGCATCCCGATATTCGTAGTATCACCGATTGCGTGAGTGATTTGGTAAGAAATGTTGAAATTTGAAGAAGTAAAACTTGTTAGTCTACGGGGGATAGGAATTATTTACTCTCGCCGTTTACCCGCGCTGATTTCCATGGCGAGCGAGGCATTTGGTATAAAGGGAGTCATATTTATTCCCGCCGTTTACCCGCGCTTTTTTCTGAAAATTTGACGAAGTAAAACTCGTTAGTCTACGGGAGATCGGCATGTATAATTTTCCTATAGCATCACGACCCACCGAGCAATCGAGACTCGGTCTAATGCTACGTGTTCGCGCCGCCGAGGGCAAGCGTACGCTTCAAACCGCATCCCGATATTCGTAATATCACCGATTGCGTGAGTGATTTGGTAAGATATGCTGAAATTTGAAGAAGAAAAACTTGTTAGTCTACGGGGGATAGGAATTATTTACTCCCGCCGTTTACCCGCGCTTATTTCTATGGCGAGCGAGGCATTTAGTATAAAGGGAGTCATATTTACTCCCGCCGTTTACCCGCGCTTATTTCTAAAAAATTTACTAAGTAAAACTCGTTAGTCTACGGGAGATCGGCATGTATAATTTTCCTATAGCATCACGACCCACCGAGCAATCGAGACTCGGTCTAATGCTACGTGTTCGCGCCGCCGAGGGCAAGCGTACGCTTCAAAACGCATCCCGATTTTCGCAGTATCTCCGATTGCGTGAGTGATTTGGTAAGAAATGTCGGACATTTTACAAAGTAAAACTCCTTAGTCTACGGGGGATCGGAATGATTTACTCACGCCGATTACCCGCGCTGACTTCTATGGCGAACGAGGCATTTGGTATAAAGGGAGTCATATTTAATCCCGCCGTTTACCCGCGGTTATTTCTGAAAATTTGACGAAGTAAAACTCGTTAGTCTACGGGGGATCGGCAGGTATAATTTTGCTATAGCATCACGACCCGTCGAGATATCGACACGAGGTCTGATGCTCCGTGTTCGCGCCGCCGAGGGCAAGCGTACGCTTCAAACAGCATCCCGATATTCGTAGTATCACCGATTGCGTGAGTGATTTGGTAAGATATGCTGAAATTTGACGAAGTAAAACTTGTTAGTTTACGGGGGATCGGAATTATTTACTTCCGCCGTTTACCCGCGCTGATTTCTATGGCGAGCGAGGCATTTGGTATAAAGGGAGTCATATTTAATCCCGCCGTTTACCCGCGCTTTTTTCTGAAAATTTCACGAAGTAAAACTCGTTAGTCTACGGGGGATCGGCATGTATACTTTTCCTATAGCATCACAACCCGACGAGCTATCGAGACGCGGTCTGATGCTCCATGTTCGCGACGCCGAGGGCAAGCGTACGCTTCAAACCGCATCCCGATATTCGTAGTATCACCGATTGCGTGAGTGATTTGGTAAGAAATGTTGAAATTTGAAGAAGTAAAACTTGTTAGTCTACGGGGGATAGGAATTATTTACTCTCGCCGTTTACCCGCGCTGATTTCCATGGCGAGCGAGGCATTTGGTATAAAGGGAGTCATATTTATTCCCGCCGTTTACCCGCGCTTTTTTCTGAAAATTTGACGAAGTAAAACTCGTTAGTCTACGGGAGATCGGCATGTATAATTTTCCTATAGCATCACGACCCACCGAGCAATCGAGACTCGGTCTAATGCTACGTGTTCGCGCCGCCGAGGGCAAGCGTACGCTTCAAACCGCATCCCGATATTCGTAGTATCACCGATTGCGTGAGTGATTTGGTAAGATATGCTGAAATTTGAAGAAGAAAACTTGTTAGTCTACGGGGGATAGGAATTATTTACTCCCGCCGTTTACCCGCGCTTATTTCTATGGCGAGCGAGGCATTTAGTATAAAGGGAGTCATATTTACTCCCGCCGTTTACCCGCGCTTATTTCTAAAAAATTTACTAAGTAAAACTCGTTAGTCTACGGGAGATCGGCATGTATAATTTTCCTATAGCATCACGACCCACCGAGCAATCGAGACTCGGTCTAATGCTACGTGTTCGCGCCGCCGAGGGCAAGCGTACGCTTCAAAACGCATCCCGATTTTCGCAGTATCTCCGATTGCGTGAGTGATTTGGTAAGAAATGTCGGAAATTTGACAAAGTAAAACTCCTTAGTCTACGGGGGATCGGAATGATTTACTCTCGCCGATTACCCGCGCTGACTTCTTTGGCGAACGAGGCATTTGGTATAAAGGGAGTCATATTTACTCCCGCCGTTTACCCGCGGTTATTTCTGAAAATTTGACGAAGTAAAACTCGTTAGTCTACGGGGGATCGGCATGTATAATTTTGCTATAGCATCACGACCCGTCGAGTTATCGACACGAGGTCTGATGCTCCGTGTTCGCGCCGCCGAGGGCAAGCGTACGCTTCAAACAGCATCCCGATATTCGAGTATCACCGATTGCGTGAGTGATTTGGTAAGATATGCTGAAATTTGACGAAGTAAAACTTGTTAGTTTACGGGGGATCGGAATTATTTACTCCCGCCGTTTACCCGCGCTGATTTCTATGGCGAGCGAAGCATTTGGTATAAAGGGAGTCATATTTAATCCCGCCGTTTACCCGCGCTTTTTTCTGAAAATTTCACGAAGTAAAACTCGTTAGTCTACGGGGGATCGGCATGTATACTTTTCCTATAGCATCACAACCCGACGAGCTATCGAGACGCGGTCTGATGGCCCGTGTTTGCGCCGACGAGGGCAAGCGTACGCTTCAAACCACATCCCGATATTCGCAGTAACACCGTTTCCGTGAGTGATTTGGTAACAAATGCTGAAATTTTACTAAGTAAAACTCGTTAGTCTACGGGGGATCGGCATGTATAATTTTCCTATAGCATCACGACCCTTCGAGCTGTCGAGACGCGGTCTTCTGCTCCGTGTTTGCGCCGCCGAGTGCAAGCGTATGATTCAAACCGCATCCCGATATTCGCAGTATCATCCATTCCGTGAGTGATTTGGTAAGAAATGCTGAAATTTGACTAAGTAAAACTCCTTAGTCTACGGGGGACCGGAATGATTTACTCCCGCCGTTTACCCGCGCTGATTTATATGGCGAGCGAGGCAATTGGTATAAAGGGAGTCATATTTACTCCCGCCGTTTACCCGTGCGTTTTTCTGAAAATTTGACGAAGTAAAACTCGTTAGTCTAGGGGGGATCGGTATGTATAATTTTCGTATAGCATCACGACCCGTCGCGCTATCGAGATGCGGTCTGATGCTCCGTGATCGCGCCGCCGAGAGCAAGCGTACGCTTCAAACCGCATCCCGATGTTCGTAGTATCACCGATTGCGTGAGTGATTTGGTAAGATATGCTGAAATTTGACGAAGTAAAACCTGTTAGTTTACGGGGGATCGGAATGATTTACTTCCGCCGTTTACCCGCGCTGATTTCTTTGGCGAGCGAGGCAATTGGTATAGTATAAAGGGAGTCATATTTACTCCCGCCGTTTACCCGCGCTTATTTCAGAAAATTTGACGAAGTAAAACTCGTTAGTCTACGGGGGATCGGCATGTATAATTTTCGTATAGCATCACAACCCGTCGAGCTATCGAAACGCGGTCTGATGGTCCGTGTTTGCGCCGACGAGGGAAGCGTACGCTTCAAACCACATCCCGATATTCGCAGTATCACCGTTTCCGTGAGTGATTTGGTAACAAATGGTGAAATTTTACTAAGTAAAACTCGTTAGTCTACGGGGGATCGGCATGTATAATTTTCCTATAGCATTACGACCCGTCGAGTTATCGAAACGCGGTCTGATGCTCCATGTTCGCGCCGCCGAGGGCAAGCGTACGCTTCAAACCGCATCCCGATATTCGTAGTATCACCGATTGCGTGAGTGATTTGGTAAGATATGTTGAAATTTGAAGAAGTAAAACTTGTTAGTCTACGGGGGATAGGAATTATTTACTCTCGCCGTTTACCCGCGCTGATTTCCATGGCGAGCGAGGCATTTGGTATAAAGGGAGTCATATTTACTCCTGCCGTTTACCCGCGCTTTTTTCTGAAAATTTGACGAAGTAAAACTCGTTAGTCTACGGGAGATCGGCATGTATAATTTTCCTATAGCATCACGACCCACCGAGCAATCGAGACTCGGTCTGATGCTACGTGTTCGCGCCGCCGAGGGCAAGCGTACGCTTCAAACCGCATCCCGATATTCGTAGTATCACCGATTGCGTGAGTGATTTGGTAAGATATGCTGAAATTTGAAGAAGTAAAACTTGTTAGTCTACGGGGGATAGGAATTATTTACTCCCGTCGTTTACCCGCGCTGATTTCTAAGGCGAGCGAGGCTTTTGGTATAAAGGGAGTCATATTTACTCCCGCCGTTTACCCGCGCTTTTTTTTCTGAAAATTTGACGAAGTAAAACTCGTTAGTCTACGGGGGATCGGCATGTATAATTTTCCTATAGCATCACGACCCACCGAGCAATCGAGACTCGGTCTGATGCTACGTGTTCGCGCCGCCGAGGGCAAGCGTACGCTTCAAACCGCATCCCGATATTCGTAGTATCACCGATTGCGTGAGTGATTTGGTAAGATATGCTGAAATTTGAAGAAGTAAAACTCCTTAGTCTACGGGGGACCGGAATGATTTACTCCCGCCGTTTACCCGCGCTGATTTATATGGCGAGCGAGGCAATTGGTATAAAGGGAGTCATATTTACTCCCGCCGTTTACCCGTGCGTTTTTCTGAAAATTTGACGAAGTAAAACTCGTTAGTCTAGGGGGGATCGGTATGTATAATTTTCGTATAGCATCACGACCCGTCGCGCTATCGAGATGCGGTCTGATGCTCCGTGATCGCGCCGCCGAGAGCAAGCGTACGCTTCAAACCGCATCCCAATGTTCGTAGTATCACCGATTGCGTGAGTGATTTGGTAAGATATGCTGAAATTTGACGAAGTAAAACCTGTTAGTTTACGGGGGATCGGAATGATTTACTTCCGCCGTTTACCCGCGCTGATTTCTTTGGCGAGCGAGGCAATTGGTATAGTATAAAGGGAGTCATATTTACTCCCGCCGTTTACCCGCGCTTATTTCAGAAAATTTGACGAAGTAAAACTCGTTAGTCTACGGGGGATCGGCATGTATAATTTTCGTATAGCATCACAACCCGTCGAGCTATCGAAACGCGGTCTGATGGTCCGTGTTTGCGCCGACGAGGGAAGCGTACGCTTCAAACCACATCCCGATATTCGCAGTATCACCGTTTCCGTGAGTGATTTGGTAACAAATGGTGAAATTTTACTAAGTAAAACTCGTTAGTCTACGGGGGATCGGCATGTATAATTTTCCTATAGCATTACGACCCGTCGAGTTATCGAAACGCGGTCTGATGCTCCATGTTCGCGCCGCCGAGGGCAAGCGTACGCTTCAAACCGCATCCCGATATTCGTAGTATCACCGATTGCGTGAGTGATTTGGTAAGATATGTTGAAATTTGAAGAAGTAAAACTTGTTAGTCTACGGGGGATAGGAATTATTTACTCTCGCCGTTTACCCGCGCTGATTTCCATGGCGAGCGAGGCATTTGGTATAAAGGGAGTCATATTTACTCCTGCCGTTTACCCGCGCTTTTTTCTGAAAATTTGACGAAGTAAAACTCGTTAGTCTACGGGAGATCGGCATGTATAATTTTCCTATAGCATCACGACCCACCGAGCAATCGAGACTCGGTCTGATGCTACGTGTTCGCGCCGCCGAGGGCAAGCGTACGCTTCAAACCGCATCCCGATATTCGTAGTATCACCGATTGCGTGAGTGATTTGGTAAGATATGCTGAAATTTGAAGAAGTAAAACTTGTTAGTCTACGGGGGATAGGAATTATTTACTCCCGTCGTTTACCCGCGCTGATTTCTAAGGCGAGCGAGGCTTTTGGTATAAAGGGAGTCATATTTACTCCCGCCGTTTACCCGCGCTTTTTTCTGAAAATTTGACGAAGTAAAACTCGTTAGTCTACGGGGGATCGGCATGTATAATTTTCCTATAGCATCACGACCCACCGAGCAATCGAGACTCGGTCTGATGCTACGTGTTCGCGCCGCCGAGGGCAAGCGTACGCTTCAAACCGCATCCCGATATTCGTAGTATCACCGATTGCGTGAGTGATTTGGTAAGATATGCTGAAATTTGAAGAAGTAAAACTCCTTAGTCTACGGGGGACCGGAATGATTTACTCCCGCCGTTTACCCGCGCTGATTTATATGGCGAGCGAGGCAATTGGTATAAAGGGAGTCATATTTACTCCCGCCGTTTACCCGTGCGTTTTTCTGAAAATTTGACGAAGTAAAACTCGTTAGTCTAGGGGGGATCGGTATGTATAATTTTCGTATAGCATCACGACCCGTCGCGCTATCGAGATGCGGTCTGATGCTCCGTGATCGCGCCGCCGAGAGCAAGCGTACGCTTCAAACCGCATCCCAATGTTCGTAGTATCACCGATTGCGTGAGTGATTTGGTAAGATATGCTGAAATTTGACGAAGTAAAACCTGTTAGTTTACGGGGGATCGGAATGATTTACTTCCGCCGTTTACCCGCGCTGATTTCTTTGGCGAGCGAGGCAATTGGTATAGTATAAAGGGAGTCATATTTACTCCCGCCGTTTACCCGCGCTTATTTCAGAAAATTTGACGAAGTAAAACTCGTTAGTCTACGGGGGATCGGCATGTATAATTTTCGTATAGCATCACAACCCGTCGAGCTATCGAAACGCGGTCTGATGGTCCGTGTTTGCGCCGACGAGGGAAGCGTACGCTTCAAACCACATCCCGATATTCGCAGTATCACCGTTTCCGTGAGTGATTTGGTAACAAATGGTGAAATTTTACTAAGTAAAACTCGTTAGTCTACGGGGGATCGGCATGTATAATTTTCCTATAGCATTACGACCCGTCGAGTTATCGAAACGCGGTCTGATGCTCCATGTTCGCGCCGCCGAGGGCAAGCGTACGCTTCAAACCGCATCCCGATATTCGTAGTATCACCGATTGCGTGAGTGATTTGGTAAGATATGTTGAAATTTGAAGAAGTAAAACTTGTTAGTCTACGGGGGATAGGAATTATTTACTCTCGCCGTTTACCCGCGCTGATTTCCATGGCGAGCGAGGCATTTGGTATAAAGGGAGTCATATTTACTCCTGCCGTTTACCCGCGCTTTTTTCTGAAAATTTGACGAAGTAAAACTCGTTAGTCTACGGGAGATCGGCATGTATAATTTTCCTATAGCATCACGACCCACCGAGCAATCGAGACTCGGTCTGATGCTACGTGTTCGCGCCGCCGAGGGCAAGCGTACGCTTCAAACCGCATCCCGATATTCGTAGTATCACCGATTGCGTGAGTGATTTGGTAAGATATGCTGAAATTTGAAGAAGTAAAACTTGTTAGTCTACGGGGGATAGGAATTATTTACTCCCGTCGTTTACCCGCGCTGATTTCTAAGGCGAGCGAGGCTTTTGGTATAAAGGGAGTCATATTTACTCCCGCCGTTTACCCGCGCTTTTTTCTGAAAATTTGACGAAGTAAAACTCGTTAGTCTACGGGGGATCGGCATGTATAATTT
>CM034535.1:6268053-6292221 GCA_020002185.1 Paraescarpia echinospica
CAAATATGTTATGTTTTTTGGAAGATATCACTAAGTGGGTAGACAAGGGATCACCAGTAGACATAATCTACTTAGATTTTCAAAAAGATTTCGACAAAGTGCCACATCCACATACAGCTTAAACTAAAAGCCCATGGCATAGGAAATGGTATAATTAACTGGATGGAAAAATGGCTGATTGACAGAAGACAACGGGTAGTTGTTGATGGGGGAGGCTTCAAACTGGAAATCAGTTTTGAGTGGGGTTCCACAGGGATCAGTACTGGGACCTATATTATTCTTAATATATATAAACGATGATATAGCTAGCAAGGTGCTGAAATTTGCAGATGATACAAAAGTGTTTAGAAGGATTAAAAGTGATGGATAGACAGCATTTACAAAATGATCTTGACAGGTTGATCAAATGGTCTGAAAAGTGGCAAATGTTGTTCAATTTTGGGAAATGTAAATGCCTTCACACAGGACATGGGATATGTAGAATATACAATGGGGGGAACTGTACTAAGTACTACTGTAAAAGAAAAAGACTTAGGGCTGACAATTAGTGCTGACATGAAGGTTTCAGAGCAGTGTGGAATTGCAGCTTCAAAGGGAAATCAAATCCTTGGATTGATTAGGCGAAATATAGCATATAAAGAAAAAGAACTAATAATACCACTGTACAAAACAATAGTTAGGCCTCATTTAGAATATTGTATACAAGCGTGGAGGCCATACCGCAAGAAGGACATAGATATGCTAGAAAGAGTACAGAGGAGAGCGACTAAAATGATACCAAATCTGAGGGATCTTAGTTATGAAAAAGCCTAAAAGAATGTGGTTTAACAACACTAGAGACCAGGAGATTGAGAGGAGATCAGATAGAAGTGTTTAAAATATTGAATGGTTATGAAAATATTGATAGAAATATGTTTTTTTCAGTTAAGAAAGATAGAAAGACTAGAGGACATGAAGTTACATTAGTAAAGGAGCAGTGTAGATTAGACGTGAGAAAGTTCTCATTTTCACAAAGGACTGTGAATGAATGGAACAGATTATCTGATGATAGTGTGGGTGCTAGTAGTGTGAATATGTTTAAAAATAAAATCGACACATACCTCAGAAGGGCTGGATATATGTAGATAAAAGGGTTGGACTCTCGATAAGCAAAAGGGCTTCCTTGTCCACCTGCCATCTAGAGTTAATTCTCTGGATGGCAATCTTGTTAAATCTTGTTAAATCACCCTTCTCCAACACTCCCGCAACATGCGATGCCCACGCGCCATCTTTTGCTTCCTTAGTTTTTGTGATGCGCAGTGGTGCAGTGGCTAGATCTTCGGACTCTCGACCGAGAGAACCCGGGTTTGAATCATGTGCTGCCGTGTCGAACGGGCAAGTTCGTTCACTCTGCAATGCTGCAGTTCACCCAGCCGTATGCATGAGTACCAGGCAATAGACAGTGGTGGATTTCTGTGTACGAATAGTCTTCTCGCATTAATTGTAGTGTGGTTGGATCCTTCTCAGAGAAGTCGAGATGGTGTTCGATTGAACAGGTATGCCAAAGAGTAAAGTGTAAAGCGCTTCGAACAGTCCTGAGGACTGGATATTGCGCTATAAAAGAACTAGCCTTTTCCCTTTATTACCGGTAACGAATATTTCTTTCGCCACGTCTGTGCACGAAAAGGTTGTCTTTGTTGATTTCGACAGGAGGAACAATCACGTAGCTATCAGCCAACTTGGGTTTTAACGTGTCAGCGGGATCAAGTGTGATTACCTGGTTTTTTTCTAGAATAATAATGATCGTTTATGCTTTTGGTTTGGATTACATTACCAGTTGTACATAATGAGAAGTTTCTATATAAGTGATTATATGACCTCGTCCTTAGCCTTTAAGTATGGGTTCCAACATTATAATAATGGGGGGGGGGGGCAGAAAACCATATGTCTGCGCCGCCTATTACTGGGAGGGGGACAGAAAACCATAATGCTAGGCACACACCAACCGACTAACGCCGACTTGCGTTGTCAGTCGGCGTAAAAAGCAGTCGGTGCTAAACGCCAGTTAGTTCCGCCGACTTCTGCCCGCACACACCAGCCAGCACACGCCACCCGACTCGTGCCGACCGTCGGTGCTCGGCTTGATCCTTGTGGAAAAAATCCACTATAAATTCGCGTGTTTACTACGAAGTTAACAATGTGTTAGGCCTATGTTGCGCGTACAAAAATTACTTACATGTATCTGAAACACACTTATTGAATTATTCGTAGAACTGTCTGGCATCTGCGCTAAAGTTGTCTGTGTGTCTTCTGTATGCCTACATCATACACCAGGTGAAACCACATGTTATAATATATAGCACAAGTGACCAAACAATCAAATGGCCATGGTGCCCTTGTGACGGTCTCCCCTATCCTCACAAGGTGTACTGTCATACCTCTTATCATGAACTTCTCAGTATGGTTTGTTTTGTCAAATGTTTTGAAGCATCTTAAGACAACTATGTAAATATGTTTGGCCTATCATTACAATATATAATTATATGTATTTAATAATAATTTCCCGTAACAGTTCATCAAGTAATCTGTGTAAACTAATTTTCGTAATACATTAGAGACAATACATGCTAATGCAACTGGCATATAGTTGTTGCTACTGGGTATATTTTATTCACTTTGTTCTTGATTATCGGACGCGATAGCATCGAGTCGAGTCATATACAAACATTGATGTAAAACACGTATATAAAATTGTCACCACACGACTGTTATAGTACTTCGAGTACTCTGCATATCATGAGCGTGTGTATGTGTGTGTGTGTGTGTGTGTGTGTGTGTGCGTGCGTGCGTGCGTGCTTGTGTGTGTGCGTGCTTGTGTGTGTGTGTGGTGGTGTTTGTGGTGTGTGGTGTGTGTGTGTGTGTGTGTGTGTGTGTGTGTGTGTGTGTGTGTGTGTGTGTGTGTGTGTGTGTGTGTGTGTGTGTGTGTGTGTGTGTGTGTGTGTGTGTGTGTGTGTGTGTGTGTGTGTGTGTGTGTGTGTGTGTGTGTGTATAGGCACACACACACATATATATATATCATCATCATCATCATCATTGTGCAGCCGTAGTGTCCCGTGGTTGGGCGAAGGCCTCAGCATATCGATTCCAAATCTGCCTGTCTTGCGCTATCCTCTGCCAGATGGCTTTGTTGTTAAAATTAAGCATTTCTGGTAACTGGGCGAACTAAGTTTATGTAGCTAGTGTCCCACGTATTCGCTATAGGGCGCGGTATAACCTAAACAAATAAGGCAGTCTAGCGTAAAGTAATTGATTGTATTTAAATTAGGTCACTACCGGTAACGTTAGCATTTCTGATAGAATAGATAGTCCGCTGTGACTATAACCAAAATAAACAAGGCAATCTTACGTAAAGTGTAACATTTGTGCACAGTAAACAGTCTTCTTAAAGACAACATAGACAGTGAATAGTGTAAACACAGTTGACTAAACTATTTTAAATAGCTAATTAGGTTATTATTATTAAATAAATTCTGATACGGCTCCTTGCATGCGGCAAGTCAAGGCAGAGACACTTGGTGTGCGACGACTGCCCCAGTTGGGTGGATTTTGCCCTATCCGGCTGTGGGAAGTCATGGGCAGAGACCAAGGATTCACCTTTCAGTGCATGGGATGTAGGAAGGTGGAATGTCTGGAGAAGGAGGTAGCTAGGTTGGTAGATACTGTGAAGGGGATGGAGATGAGAATCAGCAAGGAGACAGGTGGAATGGAGAGAGACGACGGGTAGAGAATTGGGAATACTGTGAGACTGAAGGAGCAGAGTAGCGGCAAGAAGACCGAGGAAAGGAGACTGAGAGGAGGGAAGGTGATAGGAGGGGAAGAAATTGGAGGATCGACGGAAGGAAATGTGACAGGGGAGAAAGTGACCGCAGAGAAGGAGGTAGGAGGGGAAAAGAGACGGGAGAGGAGAGAAGGAAATGAAATGGGAGGAAAGATGACGGGAAGAAAGGAAGTGAGAGTAAATGAGACAGAAGAGAAGTCGGGAGGGACGATGACAGGAAGAAAGGTGACAAGAGAAACAGCGTCAGGAAAGAATGGAACGGACGAGATTGTGACAGGAGAGCAGAAGACAGGGGAACAAGACTACAACCAGACAGATGCAAACCGGAGAAGGAGCTACTCTAAGGCAGTTATTGAAGGGCCATTGAGAAACGAGAGGGTGTCTATGGGCGACTCTATTCTGAGAAAGACAGATGAGACACTAAGCGAAGGGGAGGACGTCGTTGTTTGTTTGCCGGGGGCTAGGATAGAACATGTGACTGAAAGGGTAGAGAAGGTATTGGGGCATCGCAAGGGAGGGTCTATACTAGTACACGTAGGGACAAATAATGCTGACAGTGAGGGAACAACTGGGATAGTACAGAAGTACAGACAGTTAGTGAGGAAAGACAAGAGTCGAACATATTTTTTCAAAGGAATTTTGCCAGTAATGGGAGGAAGGGGGCCAACATATAGAAACTGCAAGAGGATGATGATCAACGCACTAGTTGAGCAGATGTATAAAGAAGAGGGGGTGGGATTCGTAGATTTGTGGGGATACTTTGTTGGGAGGGATGATGTGTACATGAGAGATGGCCTCCATCTAAGTGGAAAGGGGGCAGCAGTTTTCTCAGAGAACTTGCTGCAATCTGTTGACAGTGGGACAGGCTGCACTTGTTTAAACCAGATTTGCAGGGGGGATTCACAAAGAAGCCAGAAACTGGAGATATAGATAAAGACAGCAGAAATAAATCAGCAAAGAACAGCCTATAAAACTGTTCTGAATCAGGATATAAATGCGTTTGTTTAAATGCAAGGAACATAGCAAACAAAAGAAGTGAACTAAACATTGTGGTAGAAGATATTGACCCTCACATAATAGGTATAACCGAATCACGGGCCACCACTAATATATCAGATGCCGAATTGCGGCAAACAGGCTATGTAATGTTCAGGAAAGATAGAATAGGAAGAAGGGAAGGTGGAGTTATTTTATATGTTAAAGAATCTATCCAGGGTTATGAAATAAAATTAGAAACAGAAACAGATTGCAAAGAAGCTGTTTGGTGTAACATAGTTACAGGAAACTCAACGTTAACGGTGAGGTTAGTTTATCGAAGTCCAAACATAAGAGTAGAAGAGAATGAAAAAGTACAAAACGCTATAAGGGAAGTTAGCAAACGGGACTGTATTATTATGGGAGATTTTAACCATGGTCATATACTATGAAAATCTCTACAGAGTACGGGGAGTGAGGGCCACAAGTTTTTAGTTTTAGTACTAGACAGTTTCCTTTCTCAACATGTGCTAGAACCAAGCAGTGGTGACAATGTGTTAGACGTAGTTTTGTTCTCACAGAATGAATTAGTTGACAATGTCAAATTATGTGAGCCACTGGGAAGCAGTGATCACAACCAGATACATTTTGCCATCAAAGTAAAATCAGAAAGAAATAATAAAAAGCAGTTCAGGAGAAATGTTTACAAAGGAAGATATAAGGAAATGAGGAAATATTTTGCGAAGATAGACTGGAACAACACACTGAAGAATAAGTCAGCAACATAAAACTGGATATCTTAAAGAGTGAAATAGGGTGCATCGTCGATAAATTTGTTCCCTTAAAAAAAAGGGAAACGGTCCAGAAAGAAATACTTATCGAAAGAAGCCATTAGAAAAATGTAGTACAAACAAACGATGTGGAAGTCATATAGACGTATTAGAAATGACGAAGACTACAACATTTATAAAGAAGCACTAAACCAAGCTACAACTGAAGAAAAAAAAATTCGAAAAGAAACTACTAAGAAAAATTAGCTTGTAATATAAAACAAGACAGCAAGAGTTTTTATGCATATGTTCGGAGCAAACAGAAGGTCGGTCTTCTAGAAGATAGTGCTGGAAATATAATATCAGAGGGTTTCTTAATGGCAGAAGATCTGAATGAGTATTTCATTTCAGTGTTTACCAGGGAAGATATTAGTTCACTGCTAGTACCAGAGGCTAAGTTCAAGGGGGCAGAATCAGACTATTTAGAACAGTTAATTGTAACCCCCGAAATGGTAGCTAAGAACATTAGGGTTATGAAGAATAATAAATCACCTGGAGTGGATGGGATTCTGCTCAAACTACTATTGGAAATTGTAAAACAAATTAGCATATCACTTGCAACAGTTTTCAACTTGTCATTAGAAGAGGGAGTGGTTCCTGTAGAATGGAAAGAAGCAAACATTATACCGTTATTTACAAAAGGTTCCACAAACAAGTCACAGAACTACAGACCAGTTAATTTAACGTCAGTGATTTGCAAATTATTAGAAAGGCTAATTAGATATCACATGGTGGATTTTTGTGTTAATCATAACTTGTTAAACCCATTTCAACATGGGTTTCTAAAAGCGAGGTCATGCTTAACAAATATGTTACGTTTTTTGGAAGATGTCACTAAGTGGGTAGACGAGGGATCAACAGTAGATATCAGATTTTCAGAAAGCTATCGACAAAGTGCCACATCAAAGATTACTGCTTAAACTAAAGGCCCATGGCATAGGAAATGGTTTAATTAACTGGATAGAAAAATGGCTAATTGACAGAAAACAAGGGGTAATAATTATGGGGAGGCTTCAAACTGGAAATCAGCTTTGAGAGGGTTACCACAGGGATCAGTACTGAGACCTATATTATTCTTAATCTATATCAACGAATTGGACAATGATATAACAAGCACGGTTTGAAATTTGCGGATGATACAAAATTGTTTAGAAGGATTAAACGTGATGAAGACAGCATTTACAAGATGATCTTGACAGGTTGATCAAATGGTCTGAAAATGGCAAATGTTGTTAAATTTTGGGAAATGTAAATGCCTCCACACAGGACATGGGAACGAAGATGTATAATATACAATGGGAGGTTCTGTACTAAGTACTACTGTAAAAGAAAAGGACTTAGGGTTAACCATTAGTTCTGATATGAAGGTTTCAGAGCAGTGCGGTATTGCCGCTTCAAAGGGAAATCAAATCCTTGGATTAATTAGGCGAATCATAACGGAAAAAGAGCTAATAATACCGCTGTACAAAACAATAGTTAGGCCTCAGTTAGAATATTGTATTCAAGCGTGGAGACTATATCGCAGAAAGGACATAGATATGCTAGAAAGAGTACAGAGGAGAGCAACTAAAATGACACAAAAACTGAGGGATATTAGTTACGAAATACGCCTAAAAAGTGGTTTAACAACATTAGAGACCATTTATTTATTTATTCATAGGAATATTTTTTTCTCAGTTAAGAAATAAAGAAGGACCATAGGACATGAAGGACATGAAGTTGCATTAGTAAAGGAGCAGTGTAGATTATATATAAGAAAGTTCTCATTCTCACAAAGGAATGAATGGAACAGATTATCTCCTGATTGTGTTGGTGCTAGTAGCGTGAATATGTTTAAAAATAAAATCGACACATACCTTAAAAGGGCGGGATATACGTAATTAAAAAGTATTGGACTCTCGATAAGCCAAAAGGCTTCCTTGTCCACCTGCCATCTTGAGTTAATTTTCTGGATGGCAATCTTGTTAGATGGTGCCCTTCCAGTACTCGTCTAGTTCGTCTCTCCACCGTCTCGCTGGTCTTCCTCTAGATCGCTTCCCTTCGTAAGGTCTCCAGGTTGTGATACGCGATGTCCATTGGTTATCTCATAGTCCACTTCTGTCTTCTTATTTGTTCTATCACGTCTATGACCTCTGTCGTCTCTGTTACCCAGATGTTTGTTTTTCTCTCCCGATATGTGTGATGATTAACAAACTTCTTTCCATCGTTGTTTGTGCGGCTGCTAGCTTGTTCTTTACCTGGATGGTGGGTATTCATGTTTCCGCGGCGTATGTCATCGCTGGAAATAAGCATGAGTTGTATATTTGTCTCTTCAAGCAGGTTCCAAAGTTTCCCTTGAATGTGTCGCAGTGTTTGGCGAATGCTGTCCAGCCGGCGGTGATTCTTCTTTGAATCGACACATACCTCAGAAGAGCTGGATATATGTAGATAAAAGGGTTGGACTCTCAATAAGCCAAAGGGCTTCCTTGTCCACCTGCCATCTACAGTTAATTCTCTGGATGGCAATCCTGTTAAATCTTGTCTATGATACTGTATCGCTGTCCCAGATAGACGTAGCTTTCAACGTTCTCTGTCTGCGTGGTGTTGATATTGTGTCATTTTCTAGCATCATGTTGTCTTCGAAATTTCATCTTCAGACCTTGTTTTTCACTTTCATCAGCTAGCTCCTGCAGCATGTTTTGTAGTTCTTGCCGTGTTGTAGAGCATATGAGTATGTCGTCGGCGAAGCTAAGATGACTGAGCTATTCTCCGTCTATCCCCAAGCCTCTGGTTTCCCATGCCAGTCTTCGGAATACGCTTTCGAGTGTTGCCATAAACAGCTTGGGCGATATGGTGTCGTTCTGTCGTACTCCTCTCTCGATGTTGATCTTGTTGCCCTTTTTGTGTAGGTGGACTGTCACCGAGCATTTGGTGCAGATGTCTTTCGGGAATTCGATATACACGTCGTCTATCCCTTGTTCTTGAAGGGAGGTCAGTATTGCTAGAGTTTGCACCGAGTTGAAAGCCTTCTCGTAGTCGACAAAAGCTATGCAGAGCGGAATATTATATTCTCGGCACTTCTCTTTAAGTTGGTTTACGACGTGAATATGATATGTCGTCTCATCCACGTCTTTGTAAAAGTTGTTTGTGTCTTCTTCTTAGTATGATGCTGTTGGTGCATATACTTGTAGTATCTTCAGTTTGTAGTGTTTTGTTATACACAGAACAAGTTCTGCAATTCTGGGGCTGATGCTTTTAACCCTCTCTATACTGTCTTTCCATTTCTTGTTTATGAGAAAGCCTACTCCTGCTTGGCCGTTGTTCGCCGTGGAATGGTATAGTAGGTGGTCGCTTTGTAAGGAAGTGAAGCATTCCTCTCTCCTTCTTACTTCTCCGATCCCGATCACATCCCATACCAACCTGGTTTCCCTACGTTCTTCCTCCAGTTCTTGTATCTGTTCATCTCTCAATATTGTTCTTAAGTTATATGTTGCTATATTCAGTCTATTTACCTTCTCTCGGCGGCTCTTCTTGACCCAAAGATTGGTCAGAGACTCTTTCGATGCAGCTGGGGACTGGGGGCCTTGGCTTCATTGTACTTGTACATTGCCCAAGTTTCGACACGGCGGCCGAACCAGTACTGAACCAACGCCCGGCCGGCGCCAGGATTCGAACCTCGGTCACTCCGGTCGACAGTCCGGCACTCTAACCTCTAACCACTCGGTAACTGCGACATATATATATGGGACGATACAGTATCGTACATATATATACATTTGTCTTGTTATTTGATGCATGGACAACCTATGCATCATTAATTTGGACTATGATGTAACAAGCAAGATATTGACATTTGCAGACGATATTAAAAAATTTTGATGACGCCCGCCAGGGGTCGGTTGTGGGTTCTGATGTGTCTCAGGATCCCGATTCTCGAATTGCAGACTTTGCTGCAGTGTGGGCAGGAAGTTGAGGTTGTGGTCATTGATGATTCGATGGCGCAGTTTAATGAAGGATATGCTGGCACAGCAGATTCGTTGCTGAATTTCTGCTTCGATGGTGGCGTTCTGCGACAGGTGACTCCCTAAATTCAGAAAATGTTCAACAACTTCTACGGTTCCTCCGAATACTTTGATTTCGGGAGTCCTTCATTATTACCAGGAGTGGGTGGGTAGATTGGTTTTTCTTATGTTCATGGAAAGTCCGAGGCTTTGGTAAGCTCCCCTAAATAGGTCTAGGCTAGTCTGAAGCTGTTCTGCTGTGTGGGCAAGGATGGCAAAGTCATCAGCATACTGGAGATATGTGACGGCAATCTTCATCACGTTTGTCTTGGCCTTGAGATTACTCAAGTTGAATAGCTTCCCATCAAGCCGATATTAAAGTTCAACTCCATGAGGAAGACGGACACGAACGAGAAAAAGGATGTCACATAGGTAGACAGTGAAGAGGATCGGTGCGATAACGCATCCTTGCTTGACCCCTGTTCGGATGGTGAGAGGCTCCGTTTCAGTCCCATTGAAGAGGACGGTTTCAATCATGTTGTCATGGAAAAGTCTCAGGATAGTAATGATGTTGGCAGGGCACCCAAATCTGGACATCTGGACAAGACTATCCAAAGAGCTTAACAATTGATAGAGTCGAAGGCCTTGGTCAAATCAATGAAGGCAATGAATAGTTCACGGTTTTGTTCTGAATTTGTCGGGCCACAAAGATCATATCGGTGGTTCGTCGAGATGGTCTATAGCCATACTGGATTCAGGGAACATCTCTTCGGTTTGCGGGAGTAAACGATTCAGAAGAACGCGGGCGAATATCTTCCCAGCAATTAAAATAGGGCAATGCCTCCCTCGATAGTTCAGTAATACAGTTACAACGGGATCTACACACAATAGTAAAATGGTTTTAAAATAGCAGATGCTATTCAGTTTGGGGAAAGTAAATGCCTCCACACAGGACAAGGAAACGAAGATGTACAAAATAAAATGGGGATACTGCCATAAAAGAAAAAAACTTAGGAGTAACAAATAGTGTTGATATTAACGTTTCAGGACAGTGCGGGATTGTAGGTTCGAATTGATATAAAATGTTTGGGTTAATTAGGGGATATATATACAAAGCATACGGGGAAAACGTTATCATGCCACAATAGTTAGGCTCCTACATGCGTGGAGACAATGTCGCGAGAAGGTCACAGATGTGCGAGAACGAATACAGAGGAGAGCGACTAAAATTACACCAGAATTGAGAAGTCTGCGTTACGAAACATACGCATTGTTAGCCTGTGTTACGAAACATGCTTTAACGAATGTTCGAATGTTGTATGAAAACACGAGAAACCAGGAGAGTGAAAGGAGATCAGATAGAACGTGTACAAGATATCGAATTGGTATAACAAATATTGATAGAGATATTTGTTATCAATTAATAGTAGTAGAATAGGAGCTGGAGACTATTGTTAATAACGATAGAAGAACTAGAGAACATGAAGTGACATTAGTGATGGAACATTGTAGATATCAATAGGCCAAAGGCAGCGTCGTCCACTTAGCGTCTGGAGGCAATTCTCTGACAGGCTTCTTGTTAAATAGAATTTAGTAAGAGCTGAATATAGGTACATAAGAACATTGTCGGAGTAGTATAATAGGGGCAGGAGACTCTATTACTAACGACAGTAGAACTAAAGCACATGAAGTGACATTAGTTGTGGAACGTTGTATATTAGATATCACAAAATATTTATTCTCACAGAGGTTTATAAATGAATGGAACAGATTATCTGCTGATTGTTTGGTTGCTAGCAGCGTTAATACTACTCGAAAACAAAATCGACATATACATCAGTGAGTATGGGCAGTATACACATAGATCAAAGGTTGTACTATCCATAAGCCAAAGGCAGCGTCGTCCACTTAGCATCTGGAGGCAATTCTCTGACAGGCTTCTTGTTAAATAGAATTTAGTAAGAGCTGACTATAGGTACATAAGAACACTATCGGACTCTCAATAAGGCAAACATGTCCTTGTCCACTGGCAATAGACCTTGCTAAATCTCTGTAAACAGTGTGTCGTCCAAAACGCCCATTTACGTAGGGGTCTATAATTGTGGTCACAAATGACATAATCGTCTTACCTTTATGAGGTGCCGTGCCTTCTGGCGTGGTGCCCTTCCACCCTGCCATAGACGACGGCACGGTCGTCACTAAACATATGAACAAAAACCTTTGGCCACGTGGCTTTGGCTTCGAGAGGAGCAGCTGTATTGTTAGCCTGTGTTATGAAACATGCTTTATCGAATGTTCGAATGTTTTATGACAATACGAGAAACCAGCAGAATGAGATCAGATAGAACGTGTAGAACATATCGAATGGGTATAACAAATATTGATATAACTTTTTTTTTTAAATTAATAGTAGTATAATAGGGGCAGGAAACTACTATTACTAACGACAGTAGAACTAAAACACATGAAGTGACATTAGTGGCGGAACGTTGTAGATTAGATATCACAAAGTATTTATTCTCACAGAGGATTATAAATGAATGGAACAGATTATCTGCTGATTGTTTGGTTGCTAGCAGCGTTAATATTACTCGGAAACAAAATCGACATATACATCAGTGAGTATGGGTAGTATACACATAGACCAAAGGTTGTACTATCCATAAGCCAAAGGCATCGTCGTCCACTTAGTATCTGGAGGCAGTTCTCTGACAGGCTTCTTGTTAAATAGAATTTAGTAAGGGCTGACTATAGGTACATAAGGACATTGTCGGACTCTCAATAAGTCAAACAGGTCCTTGTCCACTGGCAATAGACCTTGCTAAATATCTGTAAACAATGTGTCGTCCAAAACGCCCGTCTATGTAGGGGTCACTAATTTTGGTCACAAATTACATAAGCGTCTTACCTTTGTGAGGCGCTGTGTCTTCTGGCGTGGTGCCCTTGTTACGCCTCTTCCACCCTGCCATAGACGACGGCACGGTCGTCACTAAACATACGAGCAAAACCCTTTGGCCACGTGGCATTGACTTCGAGAGGAGCAGCCGCATTGTTAGCCTGTGTTATGAAACATGCTTTAACGAAGGTTCGAATGTTTTATGACAACTCGAGAAACCAGGAGAGTGAAAGGAGATCAAATAAAACGTGTAGAAGATATCGAATGGGTAAAACAAATATTGATATAACTTCTTTTTACCAATTAACAGTAGTATAAAAGGGGCCGGAGACTACTATTAATAACGCTAGAATAACTAAAGCACATGAAGTGACATTAGTGGTGGAACGTTGTAGATTAGATATCACAACGTATTGATTCTCACAGAGGATTATAACTGAATGGAACATATTATCTGCTGATTGTTTGGTTGTTAGCAGCGTTAATATTACTCGGAAACAAAATCGACATATACATCAGTGAGTATGGGCAGTATACACATATATCAAAGGTTGTACTATCCATAAGCCAAAGGCATCGTCGTCCACTTAGCATCTAGAGGCATTTCTCTGACAGGCTTCTTGTTAAATAGTATTTAGTAAGAGCTGACTATAGGTACATAAGAACACTATCGGACTCTCAATAAGTCAAACATGTCCTTGTCCACTGGCAATAAACCTTGCTAAATCTCTGTAAACAGTGTGTCGTCCAAAACGCCCATTTACGTAGGGGTCTATAATTGTGGTTACAAATGACATAATCGTCTTGCCTTTGTGAGGCGCCGTGGTGCCCTTGTTACGAGTCTCCCACTTTGCCATAGACGATGGCACGGTCGTCACTAAACATATGAGCAAAAACCTTTGGCCACGTGGCATTGGCTTCGAAAGGAGCAGCCGCATTGCAGGATTCTAATGAGGCGGACAAACACGGCAACAGGAGATGCACCTCTACCGAACGACAAGTGGATCTCTCTACAGTTGAATCGTTGTATCGCACGACAAGGAACAAACGAGTGCTGTTACAACAACTGCGTATGTTGTACAGTCGTGAAAACAAATTGATCCAATCGATCCAACTGCGTTGTTCCAACCAAACGCTTGTCACCCATCAGTGCAGATGACGATTAATCATGCTACATTGTTGTAATAGGATTTACTTCCCGTGGCAAGCGTTTGAAGGGCAGGCTCTCACGAATGCTTACAAACTGGCCATGAAATATCATAGTTTGATAATATTTGACCCTAGTATTGGATTTTGGTAATCCCTTCAGCCGGCTTAAGATGTAACATTACATAAATATTGCTTAACTGTGTTTTATGTGATCTACGCAGCTTTACGGATCTGTGGTGGTGGTCAGTGTTTGCTTTCTGTAAGACTTCCTCACAACATGGATTTAGTCTGATATTTACACTCTCCGAAGGGCAAACTAACAACTGTGCCAACATTACAGAACCATCAGCCTCATCAATCATCGCAGCAAAAAGACTACGGAAGTGAAGCCACAAGCGATGAACATCACCGCATAAGAATAAGCTAGCTTTCGGGAAGTAACTTTTAATTGAACAAATTTGCAACCTTCGAATATACTTGAAACATATTTGAAACACCAACAAGACAATTAGGCCTACCATGCATTCATAGATGTCAGGAAAACTTTCTACGTAGTTTAATAGCAAATCTGGATAACCATAAGAATGTACAGCGTCTGCCGTAACATTATATTCATGTCAACTAAAAACCGTATGCGAACACAGACAGTGCCCCATGCCTAACTTCCTCTCTACGGGTCAGCGTGTTCGCATGTGGGTCTGTTAGCGTTTTCTTCCTAGACGTTTTGCATCTCGGGCGCCAAATGTTATGTCATGTGCGTGTGCGTGTGTGTGCGTGTGTGTGTTCGCGATTGTGCCTAGTTCCAGTGGCAGAGAGTTCCACAATGTCAGTCCAGCACAGCAAATGCCCGGGCGCTTGCTTGTGCTGTTGTGAAAAATTATTGAAGACATTTCTGTTCTTAAACGAATATAGTCAGACCTCGTTTAACCTTTGGTCTATTCATACATACAATTTTAATTGTTTTTTGGTTTGATTTAACTGAGCATCATATCTTAGTATCTAGTCAACTTGTTTAATGTAATTTAGTCTTTTGTTTGTTTTTATCCAGTATGTTTAGCTGATTAGCACTTTTGCTAATCGTATGCTTTATTATTTCATTTACCCGTAATTTTACGATACATACGTTTTTTGGTATACACTGTGTATAAATAAAGTTTATTGATATATATATATACGAATACATGTACGTATACATATACATTATATATATATACATACATGCAAACAGACAATATGCATAAACACAAAATGCGCGCACGAGCCCACGCATACGCAAATACACACGCGCTAGCTCTCTTATAGTTAGATATATGACAATAGGACGGGATAGTATTAGACGACCTGTCTGTTTATTACATGCGCATGCATTAATTATGTTCTATTCAATATACACAGTTATGTATATGTGCACTTATGACTTCGTGGGCGATAACGACCGAACGTTGGTAGTTAATTACGTTGTGATGTGGTCATTGCGTGGACGATAACGACCGAACGTTAGTAGTTAACGTTGTGATGTGGTCATTGTGTGGACGTTACCTTTTGGAAAAAGCAGCACCCGACCATTTAATTAAGTTTACCCCAATTTTTGCACAGTTTCGCAGTGATCTAGCCATTTGATATTCTCGACTTCACCCGATGATTTAGGCGCGAATGCAGCGTATATGTATTCATAATTAAGCTCCTTGATCCCAACATTTATAAGGTTTCGGGCTAACCAAATGACTGCGCACATCTAGACTGAATAACAGCAGACTGCAGCGATACAGAAGCCCATTAGTATGTCTCACATTTCTGATTTTGCCAACTTGCCACCGTCTCAGTGGCCAGGGCGTGCACTGCCACCCGGGCGCCGGATCAGCGAGGAGCCATATCTCATGTCAACTTGTATCCAACAAGCGAATAAGATCGTATAACATACGCGAATCTGCCCTTCATTTGCGACAAGCACAGTTTAAACTGCCAGTCAGGAGACACTTATTGTGATATTTTTGGTACAATAATTATTGAAACAGTAGGCACTATCTCTTTTTCGCGAATTCAACTCCGCGATTGGAAATTCAGACCGGACCTATCGTAGTCAAACGGTAGTTCGAAATTCGAGTAGAGGCTATCAATGCTATTGACTACTGTTTCGATGACATGTTGGGGCTGTTTAAAAGTAGGCATATATGCAATAAAACAAGGTTTAAATGACCCGGCATACATTGTATATGTAAGGTTTTTTTTTCACCTTTCCAATACCACTTACGTTTGCTCGGAGGAAACGTATAATATGTGTGTGGGGCGGGGACAGCGCCAAATTATGTTTGCACCCAGAAAACACCAGTCACTGGCGTGCATCCAGACATTTGTTGCTATTAATATTGAACAACATCATTAACCAACGACACGACACCGCCACATTGAGGCGATTGGTGTGTTTATATTGCTCATTTCACAGTTACAATTGTCTGTTACGCTTTTCTATGATACATAAACCTGGAATAACTATTAATTATTAACACCACGCCGACCGCGACATTGTGGTTAAAGAGCCGTGAAAGAGTTGGCCGGCTAAATATGGACTTCACAATGTGATCTGGTTCTGCGAGCTCGATGCTGCAAAATAGGAATGGAGAAACGTGTTTATGGACAATTTGTGTTTGATGGATACTGGGATCCCGAAATCCCAAGTCCGCTGGCAGTAGACCATGTATAATGTTGTTCCTTTTACGCAGAATCTAATGCTCGTTTTGTATGTACTGTATCCCTACCAACTTTTGAATTGTTAGATCCAGTAGAATTTAAGGCTCACCAACTACACCTCCGTTGGAACCACCAACTACTACCGCCCCTGAGGCTCACCAAGTCTTCATATGCACCTCACATATGACCTCCAAATACACCCATTGAGGCTTACAAAAACCTCCAACCGCAACCCCCTTTGGGACGTCCAACTGCACCCCATTCAGGGGCGTACCCAGGAGTGACATGTTGGGGGGTTTCCAAACGGGTATTACCAGTGGAGCGGGAAATTCATATTTGGTTGCTCCCGGAGCTTCAGTTCCACTGAACAATTTTTGCTGCCGCGCCGCCGCATATCTTCACATATTCCTTCACCTTGTGGCTGTCTGTGTTGTGGGGGTGCGGGGGGGGCAGTGCTGTTCAAACCCAAGTTATAACCCTAACCCTGTTCCCGCGCCTATGGGTATTACCGTCATCCTTCCGTGTACTTGCGTACATTGTCATTATTTTGATCATATTTCCGGGCAACCAAACAACCCACGCTGGGTAGGCCCCTGCTGTACGATACCGTACGGACCATACAATAGTGAGGCATTTTGGGTGGTTTCCGGGCAACCAAAAAACACCTGGGTACGCCAGTGCCAATGAACCTCACCAAAATACTCCAACTGCGTTTAAAATTCTATACACTCCGGGAGATTTTCTTCTTTCACGGAAGGCGGGAGTTCCACAAGAAAACCTGGATACTCCCGGGAAATCAGGGAGGGTTGATAGGTAACGTAACAGTTACAACCCAGTATTCGGCCATTAGTACTGGCGAGGGCGTCTTTTATGTAACCACCCTCGTGATCTGATCATGCTGTTGCTATCGCCCTGGTCGACCCAGCCAGGCACATACAACATTGATGGCTGGTCAGTGCGTGCTTGTCCGTGTGGCATTATCTCACATTGATAAGTTATTTGTTTAACTGCATCATACCGAGAACTATTGCTGCCTGCCTGCCTGCCTGCCTGCCTGCCTGCCTGTCTGCCTGCCTGCCTGCCTGCCTGCCTGCCTGCCTGCCTGCCTGCCTGCCTGCCTGCCTGCCTGTCGCCTGCCTCTACGTCTGCCTCTACGTCTGCCTGTATGTATGTATGTATGTCTGCCTGCCTGCCCGCGGCTGTGCCCGTGGTTGTGCAACATTCGCAGTTGCTGTAAAAGCACAGTTATTGTATTCCCTGTCGTTCGCGAGAGCGGTAGAGTGATTCAGCTGTACAGATATCCACTGGTCGTTCGGTAGAGGTGGTTCTCCTGTTGCCGCGTGTTTGTGCGCCTCGCTGGAGCCCGGCAATGTTTCTCCTCTCGAAGTCAATACCATGTGGCCAAAGGTTTTTGCTCATATGTTCAGTGATGACCATGCCAGCGACTACTGCATTTTTGAGACCGAGGCCGCAAGGCAGGCCGCACAGACCCAACGCGCCTAGAAGAATACCGCCTGCCGATGGTAAGGTGATTATTTCACTTGTAACTAATGCCATAGAGTAGATCCTATCGAAATGGACTTTTTGGACGGTACAATATTGAAATAGATCTAACAAAATGTCGCCAGTTCAATGGAGTAATAGCAAGAGGACAAGGAATTAATTTGCCCAGCTTATTTACCTGCTAACTACTGTCAAGTTTTAAATGTTTCTGATGTACCTAATCTTCACTGTTCCATTGCCACTACTGATTTCTTTATTTAGTTGTATTACCTCTTTAGGTTTGATAAAAATAGTATGTCAATAACTTCGAAACCATTCAATATTTCTATAAAATCTTCTATGTGTGGTCCTTCTTATGATATCGTCTTTGCGTGTAGACTCTGCAAAGTAACAACACATATAGACGGTGTAGTACGTGATTGTTTATTATTGTTACTAGCAAAAATGCCCATCTTCCGGACGATACTACACACACAGACGCAGAAGACGGTTTCCCGAAGTATTCCCACCTACCGTTCGCCATGACGTAGACTTGATCAGGTTTTCGCAACATACATTACGTAAAACGTCTCCACCTGACCGATGGACAGTTTACGTAGCTCCCAGCAATGGCGGAAAACACGCATAAAGTTGCGAAGAATCCATTAACGTGTGATGCGAACCATTGAACTGCTTACTCACTCACTCACTCACTCACACACTCACACACTCACACACTCACCCACTGACGTACGTACACACAAGACATACATACATATGTATGTACGTACATACACAGATACGCACATACACATTCGCGCGCTCTAGCTCGACATTTTACCTAGATTATTGAGTGACAATAGATTATATAGGACTTACACTTTATTGCTGACGATATTGAACTGTTACGATATCCAAACGTGCCTGCAGGCATGACGCCCGAAAGCACGACACGCCGAAGCAGGCTGCCCGGAAGCAAGGCGCACACAAACATGACGCTCCAAAGCACAACACCTGCAAGCACAATGCGCCCAAACAAGGCTGAAGGTAAGATTTTTTTTCAATTTTAATAGATGCTATCCACAAATAGACTTTTTGGACACAACGAAATACTACATTGGTCGGCAACATGCGGCCCTGGGGCAACTGCGGCCCACGTAGCCATTTCACGCGGCCCGCGGACTAAAAGCAAGATTGCACACAATGCGCTGGCATGTACAGTTGAATGGCGCACCTTCGGTGGGAGGAAGAACAACAGGAGTTGTTTCGCTAATTAGAAAGGTTCGACACGGTGCAGGTGTCACCAACGATTGCGAATCTCTCCTGATCCGTTGCGTCATCTATCGCATAAGGAAAAAAAATCATGTGCAAATCAGTGAAAATGCATAATGTACTAAGCACCGTCGTGAAGACCGTGAAGTACGTTCGTGGTCGTGGCCTAAACCTCCAGCAGTTCAAGCGCATTCAGCAATGCAGGGTCGCGTGCATGAGCTGAGACATGTAATTAGCTTGTTCGTGGAGCAGACGTTTCCAGATGTAACGTCTATACCGAACATCGCTGACACCAAGGCGCATCTGCGAGCTTCGACATCGTTGCGCATCTCAATCTGCTGAATTTTTAACTCAAGAGACGAGAATATCTAACCAAAGAACGCTTCAAGTTCTTTTCTTCCAGTTCGTTTCCGCATTCGAGATCAAGTTGCAATTATGGGAGACACAACTTTTGCATTTCTCAAAAATCAGCAAAACGAATCACAAAGGCCGGACACACGCGAATCATTCGTTGAGCTGCTGAGACGGGAGTTTGCAGAGCGTTTTACAGACATCGAGGCTTGTATTTGCTCTTATTTTACAAAACTTTGTAATCGACGACGCGCCGGAAGCTGTACAGATGAAGTTCACCAAAATGTAATGATGCTCAGTGGCACTCAAAGTGACATTCAGTGACGTGTAACTTGCAACCAAACGCACTTGCAGGCGAAACAGTTTCTTAAACTGTTCACACACGCTAAGCTCACTTGGACGTGGAGCACTTGGTCAAATGTCAGTTGCACGATAACAACGCGCACCTTGAATAATGTGTATTATAATAGTAAATATAAAGTAAAGTAATAGTATAATACTAAATTATTCTAAATTAGCTATTGATGTTTAGTAGTTGGAGTAGTAGTAGTAGTAATATTCATTCTCGCCGTTGAAAATGTCTGTGTGTAGTAATACAGACTGTCACACCAGGCAATAATATAGACTGTCACACCGGGTAGTAATATAGACTGTCACACCGTTCCAAATGCTGCTGCTGGTTGTTTGCAGTGAGGTATGACTCGGCGGTGCCGGAGTTGGACCCCTCCGTCGAGATGGAGGTAGCGCGGAGTCTCGTCGACGCCAATAACGGCACATGTCTGGCGCTCGCAGAGGCACACATGTACACGTTCTCGCCAGCAACAAGTCAGTGGCTCCCGCGGCCACAAAACCAGTGTTGGAGATCAGGACTTACCATCAAGATACCCAAACCAGATAACGTGACGTCTCCATTCACAGTCACAATCACCGGGCGCCACCTTACCTGCTCCAAGTCGCACTTCACGGTGATGGTAACACATACGATGACGTCACAGTGTGTAGTGGCCGGACATGTATGTCGACTGGGAAGTTCCTCTGAACGTGACTCTGGGGGTCTTTCGACGTGTGTGGCCAAGTGTTCTTGTACCGGGCACGACAGTAAACACATCACGATTTACATCCCGCACAAACACAGCGAATGGGAATTGTGTGAAATAAGTGTCGATTCGCTGAATAAGTAACCATAGAACAAAGCATAGCCTACACCGAGTGGCAACTGAGGCCGCTAGTTTGGCTAGGGCGCGGGGTCAGACGTCAGACGATGTGCATCCATGCTGAGTGATCGTCATCGTCATTTTACTAGTGTAAAATTGTATATTATTTATGAGTGTTATAACAATAGGATCATTGTGTACTTGCGATTATTTTTTCAATGCGGAAACTCAAAAAGCGCACAGGAAAACATTCTTGAATCGTCATAATTTCGTTTTGGACAATCTGAAAAAGTGCTGCGCTACTTGAAGTGACAACACATGAAACTACTTTGCGTCCGAAATGAAGCGACTGTTCGCCTACATCGTCATCACTGGTTGTACTCTGGTGGACGTCGACGCCCGATGGAACTACAATTTACTGGCAGAAAACAATAAACAATACAGTGTGTTTCTTTTAATTTTTGGATTTAACTTCTAGAAAAATACATATTTTACGCAGCAAATACTTATATAACTTCCAATTGTTTGATAATTTTGACAGTGTGTTCTGCGAGCTATAACGAGAAGAATAAGCAAAATACAACACTCAAAACCTCGCGCGCCAGGGGTCGCTGCTGCTGATTACGTCAGTGCCAGCCAGCAGTACCCCCTGGCTGATCGCTTTGCAAAACTCTGAATTTAAGCTCAGCCTATGAAATCGCTCACTATAGATCAGTGGATCTCGGCAGGTCAGGTGGTCAGGTAGAAGCAATTATTCGAATACACAATACCGCTCAGCTGCACGTGGTAATGGGCGAACGGGTAATTATTTATTGGGATTCCCAGAAGTCGTTTATCCGTCTTCAAATTGGGGCGGGTATTTGCATTGTTCTCATGGGTGACGCAGTCGCGACTGGCGAAGTCAATTACTGGGGTAAGATCACATTATGGATTTGTCCGCCATTACCGACCGAAACAGTGCCCTTGAAAATACCGTTTTGGTGTGATGTGTGAGTTTGTTTCGTGCACTTTGACGTGGCACATGTTAGTCCAGTGAATACTGAATGTACTACTGCATTAGATATTTCACGAGATAGCAATAAATATACGCTAGTCGCTAGTTTCGGTTAACCGACTCTCGCCTGGCTGCATGGCTTCGCTGACATTGAATGTTTACTGATAATAAGTTGGGGTGTTCATATAAATGGATTGTAATTAATAAATGGCCTGTTCGTTTCATATGACAGTTTAAATTTGATTTGTTATCAACAAATACCAACAATAGTTGTTGGCTTCAGATATTTAGCCTTCAGGTATCCATTTGGAGGACATATAATCATTTGGCAGCATATGGATTCCTTAAATCGTCACGAACACGCCAGAATCGGAATCCTTGAAAGACCTTGACCACGAAATTAAACCCAGGCAAAAAGGGCAAAGGGGTGTGAATTCCTCACCCAGTACAGTGGATTTTTTATTAGATGACATGGATTAATCAAAAATACCAATCAATTATTTTAGGTGGATATTGCGAGGTATTCTGGTTGAGCCACTAGACTACCATATTGTTTTAACTAAACATACTTACTTAAAATTGTTGTTGCTGATCTTGTAGTGGCGCCACCTAACGTGTAGGCGTATTTTATACCAACGAACATTTCGGGACACGCCAAAAAAGACACGTGCTTTCTACCTACGACGAAGGCGCGCAGACGGGAGAGAAGTAGGTTCTGCGAAAGTGTACGTTAGCTCATTTAGAATGGCATTAGATGGTGACTACCCACTCAGAGGATTCAATGAAGCCCAGGTAAGAGGACGGATGAAAGAATATTAATGAACATTCAACATGAGGTGTCTGTAGTAGTAGTGTAGTGCACATGGACGTACACACATGAGCGATAATATACTGTTTCTAGTCTTATGTGCAGCCACAAGGCCTACCAGATATTGTTTATTGTGAAGGATTACGATTGGAAAATGACGTCCGACACACCGGATTCACCGTGGAAGTCTCATTTCAGAGTCGCGAACTCTTGTACTTTCGAATTTGCAGTACTCTTATAGAATATAATTTTGGATAGGGCCAAAGCTAAAGGGTATGACTAAAAGGCGCACGGCCACGCACGACCAAAATGTAACAAGATTTAACAAGATTGCCATCCAGAGAATTAACTCTAGATGGCAGGTGGACAAGGAAGCCCTTTGGGGTATCGAGAGTCCAACCCTTTTATCTACATATATCCAGCCCTTCTGAGGTATGTGTCGATTTTATTTTTAAACATATTCACACTACTAGCACCCACACAATCATCAGATAATCTGTTCCATTCATTCACAGTCCTTTGTGAAAATGAGAACTTTCTCACGTCTAATCTACACTGCTCCTTTACTAATGTAACTTCATGTCCTCTAGTCTTTCTATCTTTCTTAACTGAAAAAAACATATTTCTAACAATATTTTCATAACCATTCAATATTTTAAACACTTCTATCTGATCTCCTCTCAATCTCCTGGTCTCTAGTGTTGTTAAACCACATTCTTTTAGGCGTTTTTCATAACTAAGATCCCTCAGTTTTGGTATCATTTTAGTCGCTCTCCTCTGTACTCTTTCTAGCATATCTGTCCTTCTTGCGGTATGGCCTCCACGCTTGTATACAATATTCTAAATGAGGCCTAACTATTGTTTGTACAGCGGTATTATTAGTTCTTTTTCTTTATATGCTATATTTCGCCTAATCAATCCAAGGATTTGATTTCCTTTTGAAGCTGCAATTCTACACTGCTCTGAAACCTTCATGTCAGCACTAATTGTCAGCCCTAAGTCTTTTTCTTTTACAGTAGTACTTAGTACAGTTCCCCCCATTGTATATTCTACATATTCGTTTCCATGTCCTGTGTGAAGGCATTTACATTTCCCAAAATTGAACAACATTTGCCACTTTTCAGACCATTTGATCAACCTGTCAAGATCATCTTGTAAATGCTGTCTATCTCCATCACTTTTAATCCTTCTAAACACTTTTGTATCATCTGCAAATTTCAACACCTTGCTAGCTATATCATCGTCCAAATCGTTTATATATATTAAGAATAATATGGGTCCCAGTACTGATCCCTGTGGAACCCCACTCAAAACTGATTTCCAGTTTGAAGCCTCCCCATCAACAACTACCAGTTGTCTTCTGTCAATCAGCCATTTTTCTATCCAGTTAATTATACCATTTCCTATGCCATGGGCTTTTAGTTTAAGCAGTAATCTCTGACGTGGCACTTTGTCGAAAGCTTTTTGAAAATCTAAGTAGATGATATCTACTGGTGATCCATCATCTACCCACTTAGTGATATCTTCCAAAAAACATAACATATTTGTTAAGCATGACCTGGCTTTTAGAAACCCATGTTGAGATGGGTTTATCAAGTTATGTTTAACAAGAAAATCCACCATGTGATCTTTAATTAGTCTTTCTAATAATTTACAAATCACCGATGTTAAACTGACTGGTCTATAATTGTTTGACTTGTTTCTCGAACCTTTTTTAAATAATGTTATAATGTTTGCTTCTTTCCATTCTAAAGGAACCACTCCCTCTTCTA
>CM034535.1:6293221-6350721 GCA_020002185.1 Paraescarpia echinospica
GTCCCAATTCAGCATCTGATATATCGGTGGTGGTCGAGGATTCGGTTATACCTATTATATGAGGGTCAATATCTTCTACCATAATGTTTAGTTCATTTCTTTTGTTTACTATACTCCCTGCATTTAAACAAACACATTTATATCCAGCTTCAGAAGAGTTTTCCAGACTGTTATTTGCTGATTTATTTGTGCTGTCTTTATCTATGTCTCCATTTTCAGGCTTTTCTGTGAGTCCCCCCTTCGAATCTAGCTTAAATAGATGCAACCTGGGTTCCACTGTCAATAGATCGCAGCAGGATTCTCTGAGAATACTGCTGCCCCTTTCCCCACTTAGATGGAGTGGCCATCTCATGTACATATCTTCTTCCTAAAGTACCCTCTATAAATTCCATGAATCCCACTCTCTTCTCACACATCTGTTCTCAACTAGTGCGTTGATCGCCATCCTCTTACAGTTTCTGTATCTTGCCCCCCTTCCTCCCATTACTGGCAAAATTCCTGTGAGAATAACCTGTTCCACTCTTGTCTTCTTTAGCTTCCTCACTAGATGTCTGTACTTCTGAACTATACCAGTTGTTCCCTCCTTGTCTGCATTGTTTGTCCCAACGTGTACTAGTATAGACTCTCCCTTGCCATGCCCCAATACCTTATCTACCCTTTCGGTCACATGCTCTATACTAGCCCCCGGTAGACATACAACAACGTCCTTCCCCTCGCATATAGTCTTGTCTGTTTTTCTCAGAATTGAATCGCCCATAAACACTCTCTCTTTTCTCCTTGCCCCCTCAATCACTGCCTCGGAGTAGCTCCTCCGGTTTGCATATGTCTGGTTGTTGTCTTTTCCTCTTGTCGTCTTCTCTCCTGTCACATTCTCTTCCATTCCCTTCTTTCCTGTCGCGTTTTCTCTTGTCCCCTTTCCTCCTGTCATCTTCTCTTCTAGCACATTAACTCTCACTTCCTTTCGTCCCTTCTTCTTTCCTCCCATCACATTTTCTTCTCTCCTCTCCCGTCCCTTTTCCCCGGCTACCTCCTTCACTACGGTCACTTTCTCCCCGTCACCTTCACGCCTGTCATGTTTTCTGTTTTTTTGCTGAACACTTTGTCTTCTTCCATCAGTCTTCTGTCTCACAGTCTTACCAACTGCCTCTGTGGTATCTACCTCTTCACCACCTGTATCGCTGTCGTGTCTCTCCTCGTTCTCTACAGTCTGACTACCTGCTGATCTATCCCCACTGGCCCATTTTCTTTTCCTCTGCCGAACACTTCTCCTCCGTCCCTCTGTTTTCTCAGTGTCTTGTTCCTTCACACCGGTCACCTTCCTTCCTCTCAGTCTCCTTTCTTCAGTCTCCGTGTCACAACTCTGCTCCTTCTGTGTTGTAGAATTCTCAACTCTCTCCGCGTCATCCCTCTCTGCTCCATCTATTTCTATGTTGAGTCTCGCCTCCATCTCCTTCACTATATTCGTCAACTTACACACCTCCTTCATCAGACATTCCACCCTCAAACATCCCATACACCGCTACTGTGCCAAGACTAAATACTCGTCCAGAAGATCGAATAAAATGCCTAAATTGTGTAACTCTTAATTTTTAATAATGCACACAAACCATTATATATCATCAACGGCCAAACTATCTACCAACATATTATAGCACGTGGGCGTGCGTTAACTTCGTGATCGTGTGGTCATGCACCTTTTAGTCAAACCCCCTATCATGGCCCCTACCCCAAATTTTTTTTGCTATTCTTTTTATTTAGGCCTACTAGTTGTAGTTTCTTTAGTCTTTACAGGTCTTCTTCTGACTTAGGCTGTGCTGTCTCTTATGCCAGCTGTGACATTCGTTGTCAGACTATTGTACGCATGCTTTGACGAGTTCCACGGCAAGGGTGGGGCTGTATACATAGTTCTCAGCTGACGTCATGCATCCCATCATCCCTTGCACAGCAGCCATACTTTGTGTCAAACAAATCGAACAATAGGCTTCGCGACCAGCTAATTATAGATGTTAACTTTGCCGCACACTTGCTTTGTGAATGGATGTACGAACCGGTCCGATGATGCCGGGGCGAGCAAATCGTTCTTTTCCATTCCTGCTGTTATAAGTCACCAAGGAGAACAGTCGAAAGATTTGTCGAAAAAGCGCAATGAGACATGGATAGCAAATATTAACAGAAAGAAATCTCTGTCGAAATACGCAAACATCTGCTCCGATCATTTCATGACAGGTGTGTGTAATTGTTCATAATACCATTCGGATCGTTGTTACATATTGGTGGTCTTGTCGCACGGAAAAGAAATACAGTGATTGCAGTCTTAATTAGCTGGCTGTTAGTGAAGCCAGAGCACACCTATCATTAATAAAACAGAACATGCATTGAGTTTTTTTGTGAATATTAACATTTAAGTCGGATTCCAGTTTGAAATTATTATGTTGATTTTGTTACCAGTGATACTTATATCACGTATCGGGTACGCTCAAACACCACACAGTCGTTGATGTCTTTTGTTCAGTATTGGGCTACTCTTTGGCAAGCCCTGCTATGGGAAGTTGTGTTGTAAATAAAATATTTTTGAGTGATTTATTACAACCCTTTTTATTGTCATATTTTTCTGCATAATGACAACACACCATTTAAGCTCAAGTCACAACCTTTCAGGTCTTTCTTTTTTTGAGCTGAACATGGGCAGCTCTACACTCCGTACAGTACCACTTTCCCTTTGGTGCACGCTTGATTCCCATACACTGAAAGTGACACCACTTCAGTCTACAGTCACCATTCTCACATCCAATGTACTTTTCATTTTCATCATGCACCGTCTGACACACACAGACCAGTTCCTCATCATCACTCCGCGATGGTGCCTGTGCACACACAGACCGGTTCCTCATCATCACTCGGCGATGGTGCCTGTGCACACACAGAACAGTTCCTCATCATCACTCGGCGATGGTGCCTGTGCACACACAGACCGGTTCCTCATCATCACTCGGCGATGATGCCTGTGCAGCAGTTCATGTAGCTGGGGGAAGTTTGGAAAAAAAATTTCCAACTAATTCAGGTAGCATCGCGCATTTGAAAAATGCACTCGCTCACTAACGTCTCCACAAAGAGCATCGTCCGGCTCCACCCGCTCATGGTGTAGACCCTCCTCGGTCCAAATGACAAAGTCACAGTACTCAACGAGTCTGCACTTGGTCTTGGTTGTTGGCCTGCTGTCTGCTACATCCGTCCTTTTCTGTGAGGTCAGCTCCGTGTATCGAGCAAGATTGTGTACATATTTTCTCTAAAATCATAATTATGATCAAACTATACATACTATGCAAGACAGTGACAAAAGAAATAAAATAATAGTAACACCATATTCAGTAGTGTGTACAGTGAACACTAAATATTGTCTACGACCAAGCCTAGGGGTCAATATGTGAGACAAAATATTGAAAACGTGAACCAAGAATACTTATAAACAACATTTATAGGCCCTAACAATACTTACTTTATTATTAAGATAAATCTGAGTAACCATTAGCAGTTTAAATTGACACAGCAAAGGATATGTTTTTGGGGCGATGTGTGAATTTGAAGGGCGTTTATCACTAATGCAATTCGGGATGTTTCTCAGGTCACTAATATGTAATTAAATGTCAGCAATGCATGCAGCTGTGTCATGTGGTCTGAGCCAGGTCTCAGTGACTGCAAGGATGTCTATTGTCTTGGAAGTTAATTAATCGGTAAGCGAGGCTGTTTTGTCTCGAATAGATCGAACGTTGGTGATGGCTACTCGAATATTGCGCCTGACAGCAGGTCCAGGATTAAGACTTACATCTCCTGCTAGTAGTAAAATAATTGCCAATTTAAACGTTGGCTTAGAGCGGGGGATTGGCAGTAACTTTCTATTAAAGCAAAGATTAAGACATGGCAAACTGTGAAGATGTGACAAGGAATGTTGTGTTCGTAATGGGAAACTGTTAAAATGACAGCCGACCGTAGGGGACTAAGTGGCTTGCACAGCGTAAAATCGTGACCTCTCGAAGCAGCAGAACAGGATAAAAATAAAACACACAATAAAAATGCTTGTAAAAATATGATTGTTCGCGCTCAGCAGGCCTGTGCAAAGTAACAAGATGTTTAAAAAGAACGTCTTGTTGAAAAGGCCTGTTAGTATATAGTTTATAAGGGGACTGCCCCTACCTTAGTATGTTGTCTTTACGCAGTTCACGTAGCTGCGCCCCGACACCAGACCGGACGTCATCCATCGGTTAACATACCCGGTATTGTTGCAGCCTCGTAGGCCATGACCATCAACTGAAGAATACAGACACTCTGCCATGGCTCGCTGAATGTCTCGCCTGCTCAGTAAGATGCCAAACGCGCTCATTGGTTCGGACCACTGCCTCAGGTCCCTTTGGAAGTTTTTAAGCTCCGTGACCGCCTTGACCACTGGCTGGGTCACTAGAACCAAGAAGGCGCTCCATCTGTTTCGTCCTGAGGAGGGGAATCAGCCACCTGAGCCTAGGGATCCCCAGTCCCCCATCCTTGCACAGCGCATGGAAAAAGCCCATAGGGGCATCATGCGGGAGCTTGACCCAGCACCTGACCGCAGCTCTGGAGATCTTATCCATATAGTCCAGCGTGGTCTTGGACAGGCGGCCCAGCACCGCTTGATGAAGCAAGCTCGGTAACAGTTGACACCGTAGGGTATACATCCTTTGCTCCAGCTTAAGGGGGGCTCGCGAGAGCTCTTCAACCCCATGCATCAAGATCTCCAGAGTGGTGCCGGCCAATCTCCCAGCTCCCACAAGATTTCCCAAATACCGATAACCTTCGCATATACTGAGGGCCTTGATCTTTTCACCCCCATGAGACACTAGGAAATCGGAAGGATTACAACTCCAATGCTTTGACTTACCCAATACATCAATTCTGATAGTCGCTGATTTTAATGCGTTCAGGGTAAGTCCAGATAATCCTAGGGCTTTCTCTACCGTCGAGTACTGGGATTGGAGGCCGCGTGGTGTTTTGGCTAGGAGAACAAGATCATCTGCAAAAGGCGAGGCACGAGAGCACAGGGACCCCGATGGATGGGTCCAGGTGACGTAAGGCTAAATCAATCACCGCGTTGAATAGGACCGGACTCAGTGGGTCTCCTTGCCGGACCCCCTATTCACGCTGATCTCCTGGCTAAGTTCACCGTTCACTCGTAGTCGAGTATTCGGACTCTGGTACAAGGAGCGGATATAACCCACCAGCGGGCCAGGTATCCCAGCAGAAGCTGCTGCCAAGAGAATGGAATCATGTGACACGGAGTCGAACGCCTTCGAGACGTCCAGGAAGGCAATCGCAGTGGCCTGACACCGTGTTTGTCTATCAGATAACACATTCCGAAGAATGTACGTGTTGTCACTCAGGCCATCACCTTTCCTGAACGCTTTCTGGCGCTCACTGATCGTGTATCCCATCTCAATCCTTTCAGCCAAGATTTTGTGATAGAGTCAGCACAGAATCGGTCCCATCATGATGGGGCGAAACTGCTTCGGCTCGACACTCGTCTCGGTCTTGGGTATCAGTACAGTCTCTCCGGTGCGATTCCGGTCCGCTAGTAACCAGATGTTGAATCGGCATACGAGCGACACGAAGATCAGTCAGGTCCTTCTTCCACCTAAGGTCCAGCCCGGGCGCTCCGTCCTTCAAACCTCTCAGGTGGCGGATTACTTCAGTCGTTGTAATCGGTTTTACCATATCCCAGCGAGGATTCGTATCCATCGGGGGACTCCGTCTATCAGTGATAGATGCCGTTTCCATGAGAGGTTTCCAAAATGCCGTCTGATCGGACAGCGGAAGGCTAGAGGCTACCCGTTTCCATTGGCTGGCCAAGACAACCCTCGCGCACCCGGACCGAGAGGTTTTGTAAAGCGCCTGGATACGAGAGTATTACGCTTTACGCCGGGCACGCACGTTCCGGACTTCTTGACGAGGCGGTCGGAGTAAAGATGCCCCACAACGGTGTTGGTATCATATAGCACGAGTCACCAGCGGCCGTGCCTGCCACATTAGGTGGAGCTTCTCTGAGGGGAGATGTTGGAGGAACCGCCTCCGCGACACGAGTCGCACTATCCCCGGGAGGCAGCTCTATCCCACCTTCATGGTCTACCTCCGCGACACGAGTCGCTTCACTCCTGGGAGGTGGCCCTATTACACTCTCACTTTGTCCAAGGGGAGATCTTCGGGTTGAGCCTCCGGCGACACGAGTCGCCAACTCCCTGGGAGGCTTCACCATCACGCCCTTCGTGCTTGTCTGAGTTCTTAATCCTTTGGTGGTCGTTCTGAGAGGAAGCCTAGGAGAGCCCACCACCCCGACCCGGGTCGTCTCACTCCTGGGAGGCGGCCTTACTTCACTCTCAATTTTTCCAAGGGGAGATCTGTGGGATGAGCCTCCGGCGACACTAGTCGCCTTCTCCCTGGGAGGCTTTACCATCTCGCCCTCCATGGTTATTTGAATCCTTGATTTTCTGGGGTTTCCTAGGAGAGCAAACCCCCACGACACGAGTCGCTTCACTCCTGGGGGGCAGCTCTACTTCACACTCATATTGTTCCGGGGGGGTCCAGGTACCGGGCCCCCAGCGACGAGAGACACTTTTTCCCTGGGGGGCACCAGCCTCCCACACCCATCACTTGTCTCTCCTTCCATTGTTCTAGCACGCGGAGGAAGCCCAGGCAAATCTGCCCCCACGACACGAGTCATTGGTCCCCTGGAGGGCAGTTCAGCTTCACTCCCGTCAATGGTCTCAGCTCTATCCGTCGCCCTCTCAACGGCCCGACTCGCCCCCGCCCTGGGCGGTATGGCAGTCCCACGTGTAACGCTAGCTTCCTTACAATAAGACCTCACCATAGCCTTATATTCCCTATCTCTCCTTGCCTTTATCGCTTCAAGAGTACGAGCAGGCATAAATGCCATAAGCTTTGCATTCATATTAGAGGCCCCCTGCCTACTCAGTCTAGCCTCCTCTCTAGCTATCCCAATTATCTCCTCTGGGTCCCATCTGCTTTGGACCTGTGCAGCTTTAACAGCACCTATGATAACTGTACGTCTCACATGATAAGATTCCGGATGGGCTGATCTCATATGTATCGATAACCCACGAGCCCCCTTAAACTGCCTACCACAGTCGGGGCATCGTCCAGCAGGAATCTGGTTGTCAGTGTTGGAAAGTGTTCCACTTTCCCCCCCAATCGGGAGGGGATCGTCAGCAGACGACCCTTACGCTTTAATATTTTTCTTTGGAACCCGATTGTGAGTCGGACTGACTGGTTGGGACAGTCCAACTTGGACCTTTTTAGGGGCCCGGCGAGCGAGGCTGTCGCTCATGTGAGGCGTGGGATTAACCCTCCGCCTAACCAGTTTGGTTTGGTGAGGCTGTCTCGCGACTGACGGCTACCTCAGCCAGGAATGACTGGATCCGTTCCCCACCAGTGGAGTGGACCTTCCAGGGAGGTCATTCCAACCCCCTGCGACTCATTCATGCGCGTCACTAATTATATGACGAGGCATTTGGCTAGTGTTACAAAACATTTTTATTGGGTACTATACAGTGAGAAATCGACAATATCAACATGCACCATAGTTCCCCACAATGTTATGTGATTCTCTCAGAAATAATGCCCCGAGATCGGGCCTTGGCAACACCCTGTCATTCATCGAGTCCGTCTCATACTGGTCGAAGCGCGGAACCTCGCGATCGAACGTGCGCCTCCCTCCAAAGTTCGTACAGACATCGTTGTCCAGTGGTATCTTTTCACCCCTATGTCGTTCAGTTCTCGCACAGATCGTGTGGAGGGCGTCCCGCGCCAGTTGAGGATGCACGCGGATATGTGGACGTCTTCCTCCCACATGTCTGGCCGGCTTGTCATAGTATTCCGGTAGTGTGCTGCGTCGAGGTCGCTGTTGTCTGCCACGATTGATGTGTCTACGACGTAGCATTTCCCATCTCGCCAAGCCACCAGATCGGGTTTCCTTACCCCCGCAGGGGTAGGAATAGGGGACTCCATCCGAGTGGAGTACCCCTGCTTTTCCAGCACTGAGTTGAGTTACCTGTTGACACCGTCGTGCCGAGACACTCGACTCGTGAGTGCTACTCACGAATCGCACTTGATGTTCGACTCAGGTCTACCGTGCGAGGCGCGCAAGGCAGTGTGAATTAGGTTACCCTTCAACCGGACGCAGCTTACAAAGCTTCGCCCGGTCAAAAAGGCCATCCCGTCAACCATCCAACTATTCACAAAGCCTACCTCGCGACAACCTCCGAGACCTTTGCAGGCCGATCCCCGTGGCCCTCTGAATTCCATCTCCGTCCCACAGTGAGCACCCAAACGCGGACCTTGGCTCCGACCACCGCCGAAAGTCCTTCCAGAATGCTGGCAATTCCGTGACCCCCCATACAACAGGGTCATGAGAGCCCATCATTCTGGACATACGCTTAGTCCTGAGAACTGGAATAAGCAGTTTAAGCCTGGGAATGGCCAATCCTCCGTCCTTGTTATTGTCGTGGAAGAAAGGTATGGGCGTGTCCCTGGGTAATTTGACCAAGCTCCTCACGGCTGCTCGTGATATCTTATCCAAGATATCTAATGTGCCCCGCGATAGTCGACCCAGCACGGCCA
This sequence comes from Paraescarpia echinospica, assembly GCA_020002185.1. NCBI lineage: Eukaryota > Metazoa > Annelida > Polychaeta > Sabellida > Siboglinidae > Paraescarpia > Paraescarpia echinospica. Next base: position 6,301,880 of record CM034535.1, read on the forward strand.
TGTGTAACAAGCTCGGGAGCAGATTACATCTCGGGAAGAACATCCTCTGCTGAGGCTTAAGCGGAGCTTTAGTCAGCTGAGTAACCCCCTCCCTCAGGGTCTCCATCGTCGTGCCGGACTGCCTACCGGCACCCACCAGATTTCCCATGTAGTCATCCACCATCCTTCGATATATAGGGCATCGACGTTGTCCCTTGATAGCTTCGAGGGATCTTCCTGGCATAACAGCTGTTAGCTCGGAATTTATGTTCAATGTTCTCACGCCGCTACCGACGTTCACCGTCGCGACGCCCTTCAATCTCACGATGGCTTCGTGACTATCCATGGCGGCCGTCTCTTCCGTTGCCCACCTACTTTTGGTTTGGGCTTTCATCGCTGCCCCGATGTCAGCTGTCTTCCTCGAGTGGTAGGCCTCTGCGTGGGCGCTTCGCGAGTGAATTGCGAGGCCCCTTGTGCCCTTACACTGTTTGCCACAGTGAGGGCAGCGTCCGTCTGAGCTGGACTCGGGAGTGGCAAGGCGTTGCCGGTTCTCCCTCTCCGGGAGGGGACCTTCTGTTTCATTGCATTGTGTAACCCGGAAATCGAGATGGGCGGCTGGTTCGTCCGCCCACCCCTGGGGTTTTGACACCCCAGTGAGCAGGGCAGATATCCACCACCCGGTAGTTCTGCGCTTGATTTTTGCTTCCTTTCTTGTGATTGGCAGGTATGTTTGCTGTTTTCCAGTCTGTGGTAGACTGTCTGTTTTCAGTGATGTGTTAAATTTGGTGGATAGTCGAGTGCTGATACTCTCTGCCAAACAAACCGTTTAGGACACGAGGGTGGAGGCCATCAGATCCTGGTAATTTGAATGTATTTAGTTTCTTTAGCTTCCATGCCACTATTGATGGGTTGATAGTGCAAGATTCAGTTGTGTTACAACATCTTTTTGCTTCCTTTGGAATGTCTCCTACTGGTTCGACTATACCAGATAATAGCTATATACCTGACTGATCGATTTGATAAGAGCTGATTGCTAAAATTCTGTTCTCAATAAGTAAGTAAGTAAGTAAACGTTTATTTGACCCCATATAGGTACACAATTAATTGGTTTTTGAACATCACTTATGCTGTAATAAACAACAAATATAAACATTATGCAGACATACATAAACGTATATAATTATATGTTCAACATACTATTCGGAAAATACAGACAAACGCATGTACAGTTATTATGGTATTGGTGTACCATAGATATTAATCATATAGCTTATTCAATCGGGGTCGGTGACTCCTATTAAGACACAATTGTCGCTATCATAGGAGCCACCCTATTTACGTGATAATTTATGTGGTCATTTTACAAGGTGTCTATCTCATGCTTGTTTTATGTGAGAATGTAAGTTTGTATGTGTGCTGGTTGCCTGAAGCTAGCATCAAATGTATTGTATTTAATGGTTCTGTTGACATGTGTAGCAATTTGATAGAGTGCATGAATCATTATATTTGTGTAACAAGTATGTTTTTATATAAAATGAGAAGCCTCGCAAACTGTGAGTATATATTTTGTCTTTGATTATATCGGGGGTGTAATTTATAGCATGTGGTAGGCTGTATTTGAGACATTTCATTGCAAATTCATGCTTAGTTCTAAAAGTATGTATATAATTTTTTTCACGAGTATTATAATTATGTATGTTTACACTTGGGATAATTTGCCAGTTAAGTAAATAAGGAGGTAACATTTTATGGATGTATTTAAAGTAAAATTTTAATTCATGTAACTTTAATATGTCTTCTACTTTTAGTAATTTAAGTTTTTTAAAAAGTGGTTCCGTGTGTGAGTTATATTTGTTTAAGGTTATTATTCGAACGGCTTTTTTTTTTTTTTTTTGTAATTCTATTTATTTGGTATCCCCAAACCATGGTACAATAATTGATATGAGATAATATTAAAGTGTTATATAACAACACTTTTATATCTAAAGGTAATACATATTTTAATCTGTTTATTATGCCAATTGTTTTGGAGCACTTATTTGAAATTTTCTCAGTGTGTTTTTTCCAATTTAGGTTAGTGTCTAAAGTCAATCCTAGAAAGTTAAATTCATCTACTCTTTCAATATTTATATTATCTATTTTAAGCGTAAGAGTCTGCGTGCGTTTATTAGGCATATGAAAAATCATGTATTTTGATTTGCTTTTATTTAAAGATAATTTATTTATGTTTAGCCATTCATTAACTTTAAAAAGTTCTTCATTTATTAAGGATTCTGTACTTTTGTTGCGTGTGTTGTTGTTAAGACATTTTAAAGAGCTAGATAATGTGGTGTCATCAGCGTACATGACGAAATTAAATATTTGACTAGCTTGTGAGAAATCATTTATGTAAATGATAAATAATAGTGGTCCAAGGATTGAACCTTGTGGGACGCCGATTGTTATAGGTAAGATGTCTGAATTTATTTGTTCAAATTCAGTGTATTGTTTCCTGTTTTGTAAGTAACTTCTGAATAACTGCAAAGTTGAACCATTTAGGCCATAGTAAGTTAATTTGTTAAGTAAAATGTTATGGTCAATAGTATCAAACGCCTTAGAAAGGTCGAGAAATACATTAATTGGTTCATCATTATTATCCATTTGAGTTATAATTCTATCTATTAGCTCAAGCGCAGCAAATTCCGTTGAATATTTTGCTCTAAAACCATATTGATTATCAAATAAAAGCTTCATATCATTGAAATATGAATATAATTGAATAAAAATTAATTTCTCTAACACTTTAGAAATTGTGGGAAGAAGGGAAATTGGTCTGTAATTTTCAAATAAAGATGGATCGTCTTTCTTAAATATAGGAATAACTTTTGCAATTTTTAGTTTGTCTGGGAATATCCCGGATTTTAAAACTTGGTTTATTAACAGCGTTAATGATTTGATAATTGCAGGCTCAATTATCTTAAGAAATTTTGAAGAAATGCCATCAAATCCACAGCTGTTTTTTGTGGGAAGATTATTAATAGTGTTCCTAACAGTCTCTTCATCAATACTCTGAAACGTAAATACAGAATTAATGTTTTTGTTTAAATAATAACTAGTTTTTGTTACCTTTATATTTAATACCTTGTGCGATGGTCTGACCTATATTTGTAAAATAATTATTAAATTTGTTTGCAATATCCTTTTTATCAGTTATTTTTGTACCATTTTCTATTAAAAAAAAAATGGTAATCTACGGTTTGTATGATTTTTTGAAAGAAATTCATTAATAACTTTCCAGGTATTTTTTATATCATATTTAAATCGATTAAATCTTTGTTCAAAATACACTTGTTTGGCTGCACGAATATTTTTCTTTAATATCGTATTATAAGTTTTTAGATTAATATTAATAGCTTCATAGCTTGTCGAATTTGGTTGGGTCAATTTTAATTGTTTATAGAGTTTGTCTCGATATTGAATAGATTTTAGCAATCCTTGTGTAATCCACGTTGATCTTTTATGTTTATATTTATTAAATTTCACCAGCTTAGTTTGCATATGCTTATTTTTTGCCCGTATAATTTCTTCGTAGATTATATCATAATTTAAATTTGTGTCTGCATTTATATTTTTATTTAGCTTATTGTATATCTCATTTGATTTTATTTCGTGTTTAACTTTATGCATTGCCTCTTCATTTAGTATATTTATTTTAACATATTTAGGTGGAGATTCAGTCTTTAATGAGACGTTGATGAATATAAAATACGGCTGATGATCAGAAAAAATTTTGATTAAAATCCCTGCAGTACTCTCCAATATAGATTTATTAAGTTTACAAAAGAAATTATCTATTAAAATACCATTTGTTCTAGTAAATCTAGTAGGAAGAGTAATTTGCGGGTAAAGGCTGTGTGATATTATGGTGTCAAAAAAGTTACTATATGCATCATTTTCATTTAATTTAAGCAAATTTATATTAAAATCTCCTGTGATAATGAGATTGTTATTACAGTTGTTTTCCATTGATGATATTATAGAAGTAAATTCATTTATAAAAGCATTTAAGTTATCATTAGAAGTTCGTGGAGGTCTATATATGTTTCCAATGGTTATGCTCTTAGATAGATTACCACCATTTATTTGGACTATCATCCCTTCCCAGTGTTCGTACATGTTTACATTTAATATAACCTCTGATCTATATTTGTTGTCAACATATACTATTAGCCCTCCTTTGCTACTGCACGTCTTACCTTGAGCTAAACATTCATAACCATGTAAGGAAAACTGTGATAGGTCATCGTTTTCTGATTTCCAAGTTTCTTGTAAGCAGATGACATTAAATTTAAAATTGTTACTACTTAGCTCTTCTACAAAAGCTTCCAGTTCGTTAAATTTAGAATTTATTGATTGAATGTTAGTGCTTAGGATACTAAAACGCGTAGTGTTTATCTGTGTGAGTTTGCTAAACTTATCAAAGTCATAATATGATGACCGACGTATTAGTTGAGGTTCATAATTTTCAACATCATTTGTGTCTAAGATATTAATTAAGTCATTGTTATGAATACCTCCTAAAAAGGAGAGGAACGTATCGTCTAATGTCATGCCTTTATATAATTTGGTATTTATCATATGTATTTGTTATTATATTTGTATGTGTAAATAAGTGTTCAACAAATTGTGATATATGCATATACCGATAATGAAATATACTTATGGCATTGCCTGTCGTAAGTTTTATAGACGTAATGCACTGAACGTAAATGTGAGATTGATTAAACATGTAAATGTGAAAACAGTTTGAGATAGACATCTTGTAGTTTGGTATATATATACAAAATAACATAAAATAAGAATGATTTGCATAATGAATGCAAGAAGACCTTGTCGTGGGAGAGGTGTAGAGCATACAGTATTAAAACGGTTTTATAAGCCACATATATATTACCTGAGTATCCGTAGTAACATACTAATGCATTTCACAGCAACAGAACGAATACATGTATTAAGATAAGTTCAGTGAGAAGCTAAAGTTTTTGTTTATATAAAGTACAGCAGTAAAACATAGTGCAATACAAGGTTAAGCATTTTGCTTCATTAACCATTATTACTGTGATATGATAAGATTTAATTATACACATATAATCGCACACATACATATACATACTTGAAAGTTATTTCTGTGTATATATAGTAATATGACTACAGGTTTACATTTCACAAAAAACAAAGATTCTGCGAAGAAGCTACCGTATTTACATCGTGTGCAATAACTAACACGGTGCTTTCATTTCAGATTTATACATCATATTTGTCAATCCATTTTTCTGACAATAAAAAAGAGAAAAAAATATTAAATTATATATATTAAATACATACGTATTTATATATTAGCTGTACAACTATTTCAGCTAACAAATATACAAAACAACATGACTAGCATTCAACTCAAGAAAATTATAAAATATATATTTTCATAAGAAAATAAAATAAATTACAGTTTCAGTTTAACGGGATGTGCATCAGTGCACAAGGAGCTGGAGCTAATATTTCTAGGAATCACTAACACTAAATATTATGTTACTAAAATCACTTAAAAAGATTCCACAGAGAAACAAAGTCCAGAGTACAACAAGTCAATTGCAATTTAGATAGAGCAGTTTAAGTAGATTGATTGTTCAGCATGTAGTAACAGCCTAACTAGCTAGGAATGTCACCAGATACATTGATAATATTCCCAATATCTCTGATGGCACTGCAATAACACTTGCATGTAATCACTGAATCAAAGTAGAAAATACAGTTTAACATTATGCAGAAGTCGACGTAATGCTGTCATGTGTTTACGTCAGCTTTACAGATATTGTAATTTGAGAGAAGGAAAAGGAGAAGAAGAGAAAGAGAAAAAACCAGCTTGTAGAGAAAGAACTAGAAAAGATAATAATTTAAAACGATTAAAGATAATATTAACTGACATTACATTATATTATCCCGGAGTCTGCAGAGTCGGTAAAGAGGACTTATCTCTCTTTTAATTGACCTCGCTGCGTAGATCACGTCTCGCTCAGTGGACTCACGTTGCGCACTCTCGTGTAACGAAAATAATAAAACATTAACAAAATATCGTTCGTATACAGGGGCCGATTCCCGGTCGCAGGCTACGTGTTCAACGTAAAGTGTTCATATCCTCCTGCGTGTGGATGACCCTGATCGTGTTTGCTAATGTCTTGATTACCACTTTCCCATTATAGGTCCAGCAGTCGGCAATTTTCTTCGCACGTTTCAACTGCCTTGTAGCGCTAGCCAGCGCTGCGCGGTGCTGTGTCAAGTCCTCGTTGACGAAGATTTGGTGTTGGTTTTCACTGACGCTGTTACGCAATCGACTTCTAGCCCGTATCACTTCGTCACGCACGTTAACTCTGTTGAATCGCACAATGACTACACGATGTCGATCGCCTGTTTCTGCCCTTTTGCCAAGCCTATGGCTGACTACAATGTCCTCTTGTGTCACTGGGGGGGTCACTGCCATTTTGACATTGATGGTTTCCACTACTTTGGCAGTAGTGTCCTCCCCCGCCCCAATTTCAGGGATTCCATGAAACCTTAAGTTGCATCGTCGGGAATATTGTTCAATGTTATCGCACTCACTTTCAAGATGACCAACATAACATTATACATAACATAACATTATACAGTAGTCCCTCTCTTCAGCAGACACTCCTGTATCCAAGCAAGTGTCCCCACATTGCAGCTGATCCCTCATTGGAGGGACAGGCATTCTGGAGTGGGAGTGGGGGTCTCTGTTATAGATACGAATAAGGCCAGAAATGTGTGGACAATGATTATATATATATATACGTATATATACACAGTGTAGTTACTGTAACTTAAAACCATATGATAGAGACCTGCAACTGTTTTATAATTGCTATGTAAATAAGGACCAAAAACATTTTAGAAATCACACTTTTATTTTTTTTAAATCAATATAACACCATGTCAACAACACCACTGCCACAAAATCACAAAGTACAACCATCACAAAAATCAACAGCACCACCACCACATCCACAACAAAAAAGTTGGTGATGGCATTCTGTTCTGCAGGGGCAGCCTGCCTGATGCAGGATCCCTGCAACAAGTCAGGCACTGTCAATGCTGCCTCTAGCATTGCCATATCATTCGCACGTTACAAACGATGCCTTTCATAACAAAGTGTACTTTGCGGTGACCAGAGGATGAGTCTCTGACTCGTCCTCCTCTGGTGATTCTCCTCTTGCCTTGGCGACAATCGCTGCCTCCCAGTCATCATCAGCAACATCCGTCATGAGGGTCGCATTATCCATGGTGATGTATGTTTCCCCCGACACGTCACCAGCTGTTCCGAGCCATCGTCAGGATGGTCCAGCAGATCGGTGGCGGCCACCAGTGACGTCCATAATGTCAACTTGCTTACTCAGCTCTGTTGCAGTGTTGGCAAAGTCTATCTCTGAAAGGATGTGGTGCATCAGTTAATTCCGTTGGTGCGCCTAGCGTGTCACGATGATGCCTGCGTCACAGGGCTGCAGACGTGACATGGTGTTAGGCGGCAGAAACAAGAGCTTAATGTTTGATGGTTTGACATCGGGGTGGGCACCGCAGTTGTCAACAAACAACAAGATCTCTTCTGGGATCGCATCTTCAGTGCATCTCCAATGCTCCAACCACTCTGTGAATAACACGCTCGTCATCCATATTGTCACCAGCTGTTGAACAGGCCAACAAGACAGTGATACATTCTTTTGAAGTCTTGATTCCCTTCCAAGGGTCTCACTTGATGACCATTAACCTGTTCGGCAGGGCACAGTAGTATAAGCCAGTCTTGTCAGCATTATAAACATCGGTGAGGTCGTACCCTTGCATCAATACAGGCAAACGCTTCACCCAGTCATCGACAGCATCCTGGGGCACCTTGGCAGACTCCCCATACAGCACTGTAAACTTGACGTTGTATCGTCTCTGCCAGTGTGACAGCCAACTGTTCGAGGCGACGAAGTTATCGTGACCCCTTTCCATGGACAATATCATGGCCTTCTCCTAAAACACAGTTGAGCAAAGCCACACGAAAGCGCAATAGCTCTGCAAGACTGGCCATTGCCGAGCTTCTTTAGCATGTCAATACACTGCTTCAAACATTCATTTATATACATGCCTGCTCTTGCATAATGTTGGATGATATTCTCGCGTGACGGGAGCTTGTATAGACCCACTACACAGCTACGCAGCTTCCTGTCCACCGCCATCTTGTAAATCAAATATTTTGTGAATTTTTTTAATTAATCCTTGTCCACCTTATCAGGACATATAACCAAAATATCCTGTCCACTGTCTGCATCCACGAGGTGTCCCCTCATCAGACGGACATTAACATGACAAAACAGTCCGTACATTGACAAACTGTCTCGACATAGCGGGTGTCCCCTTGTCATCTTTCAGTAAAAAAGTTTATGAACAGTATTTAGTTATTTTGTCGTACTTGCTACCGTTGTCACTCGCTGGGCATGCAGATATAAATTCTTGTAATTGTATGTTACGTGAACAGAATAAAATTATATGGTTTTGAGGAACATGATACACACTAAATGTTTCTTAATTTTTTGAGTGGGAAGTACTCGGTGTCACCCTCAACACGAAGACATGCAGTGATTGTTCGCAGTTCCTGCAAGAAATCCCCCAGATTCACGAAAGACAAACAAACACTCTTGATCTTTTGGTTGATCAATTCATTATGGTTATTTGTCCTGTTAACCAAAGGTGTTTGTCATCAATCAGGAAGCTGTAGGCCCATTCGTGACAAATGAGGTGCCAGTTTGTTTCAAAATATGAAACCAAATGATGCAGCCCTGTTTCAGTCAGCTGTAGTTTCAGTCAGCTGTAGTTTCAGTCAGCTGTAGTTTCAGTCAGCTGTAGTTTCAGTTGAGCAAAGTCATCTTTGGATTTGGAGTACACCATTTTCTGTAAAATGTCCAACACTTAACTGCAATTTGCAAACAGCGTTAGGGTGAAGTACAATTATTAATTTCAATAGGGTGTTGTACTGGAAGGGCTGGCTGAGGAGTGACAGGGCTATGTATGGGATTAGTGAACAAAATGGTACAGTTCTCCCCCCCCAAATTCAAATGTAATTATTTTACTTGAAATCCACAACTGTAAATGTATATTCGACTTTATTTGACAGCCGTTTCTCCTTCGTGGTAAGTCGGAACACTGTCAAGGTTCTCTCTAGCCTGGAGAACATCCGTTCTGCCTCAGCCGTTGTGATTGGCAGTGGTCAGCACTAGTATGCACGTTTGGGTACAAGAGCTGACAGTGCTGACGTTGGTTGTTACTCTCTTACCACTTCCGCCATAGTTCTACCTCACTCTTGTTGTTGGACCTACGAGGTGCTCTGCATACAAGGCGACTGCGCGCTCCAGTAGTTCCTATTATTTGTCATGCATAATTTCATTTTCATCGAACCCCATATAACATGCAAGGAATTAGACAGCTCTAGCTTACTGTGTGTTGTTGGTGAGCCCCAAAGTGAAGCTTGATGTCACTCATAACCATGTCAGTTATGGGGTAGTAGAAGTTAATTCTGTAGTAGGTCTCGGTAGTAACGTCCGCTCCTTGTGAGGAAGTGTGTAGCTATGCACATGACCTTACTAGTGGAAGAGCCAGGACTGTCACTCTGGCTGAAAGCTTTGGTGCCCTGATCTATCAGGCAGACCGACACTAGTCTAAGACTATGAAAGTTCTTTTAATGGGGCAGAGCATCTATAGTCCAGATGTATGCATAATTTATGTAATAAATTGGCAAGTATTCACACAAAAAATTTTAGAATAGTTTTTATGTGCAATTCACATTCTGAGCTGTCAACCAGGCGGCAGAGTTTTAAGAGACAGCGATCTCCTCGATTCTACTTTCGTTATTTTTCAACCCAGCTTACTGAAATGTTAGGATAACGTTAGTTATACATAAAAACAATTTTACAGATTGATTACAAATTTTTGTTTCCACCAGGTGGTGGTAGGGTCGCCCCCAACTTGAATTTTGGCTGATTCACCGTGATGGACATATCTGGAAAATGGATTGACCAAATTCATTCAAACTTGGTACACCAGTAGAGTACATAAAATGGCAAATTTATATGAATTTTGCAATCTTTGTTATTTTTCGAAAGTCAACAATTCAAAGTCATGATATTATATGGAATCCAAATGCTGTATCTAAAATCTAAGACTCGTAATGTAGCCCATTATCTTGGTGGGAAATGCTGAACATTTCAAAAGATTCTGTTAATAAATAGACGAGTTAGACAAAATAAGAGATTGCTCGTTGGCAAAAAACATTTTATTGAGAAAAATGGCATTGAAGTTTCTCAACATTTCAATACAAAATTTCATATGCGAAAATAGAACTGCAGTGCTAACATTTCACACAAAGCATCTACAGTTCATTGTCTTTCCAATGATGTATACTGTTCATCATTTGGTTGTGTGAAAATATGTATAGAAATTAGACAAGACCATAAATATGTGACCGTTATCACTACACAATGGTACTACACGACTAAAACTACAAACTGTCTTTTTCCAGTTCATTGTCTTTCTAATAGTTAAAAGTTCAAACCACACAACATGTATTTCAACACCATTACAGCTGCCATATTGTCCACTAGAATACACCACCAGCATAGTCTCAGAGTGTAGCTTCAGCCTCGGCTGCACGAATGATCCTGCGAGCCCGTGCAGTTTTTGTTGAAGCCTCGGTCTGTCTCTCAGACTCGTGCAGGCATTTTCTATCGTCCTTCTCAGCCGATGTGATCAGTCGCTCTCCTGAAGCGATGCCAGTGGCATCACACAGACGCCGCATGGTCACCTCCACTCCGCTGTTGAACTCCGCCACTGCAGCGCATGTGGCGGATAGAACTCTCTGCAGGCCAACGAATCCTGTCTTCGGACACCTGGCCCAGATCTTGGAGTGGAGGCTCTCATTTGGATTCTGTGTCTTGCCTTTCAGACATCGCTCTAGGAGACTCTTGTCAGCAAGGCGGGTGTAGACATCTTTGACGTGGATGGCGACTTCAGGCGACAGAGGTGTGTCTATGTTGGTGCGGTGAGGGCCTGGCTTTTGCCCGCTAGCGAGTGCCTTCTGGTAGAAACACCAGCTGTCAGCTCCCACCAGGCAGCGGTCGTGCTGGGGCTTCTCGTCTGTTGACGTGGCGTGGTCAAACGATGCCCACACTGCATCCTGCATCTTGTTGTATTTGCCAGAATGGGCACGCACAGCCATGCCGTAGTAGGCCATCAACTCGACGATGGTGGCCTGCGTCAGCCGCCCGTAACCCCGGCCTCCAAAGGTGACGCCACCCTTCTTGCCAGATGCTGCCAACTTGCGTAGGGCTGTGCCAAGTCGTTTGGCGATGTGGTTGATGCATTCTTCCTTATGCAGCTCCATGTCGTCATACACGCGCAAGTTGGTCAGGTATTTGAAAGCCTTCAAATCACCATCGGAAACCATAGTCGTGTACCGCAATCCCTGTTCCAGGGATCGGCTCCACAGAATCTCTGCAGCTTCGACCTCTATCCCTCCTGACGTGCCGCGGTAGTTCTGGTTGCACTCAGTGTGCGACTCGAGCCATTTGTTGAACTTGGCACGGTTTCCTCGACACTGGTTCCTGGCAATCGTGCAGCGCTGGCAGTTCAACGAAAGCACGGTCAAGTCCAAGACGAGGCCTGTCTCGACATCGACCACACAGCCAATGCCGTACAGGGTGTTGTGACCCCTCCTCATCCACGACCCATTGAATGTCACGGTCAGGCATACGGTGGTGGCTGCATCATCAAAGAGGCTGTTCACCACCTTCATGTTGGCAGCAGTGACAACCTTCACGTGTCTCGAGTAGGACTTGTGCTGCAGGGGCTCCATGTCCATGAAGCGACACTTCACAAGTCCCGCATGTCCATGGTCACTGCCACAGCCTGGCGCATGATGACGAATGGGACGTTACCGGCTTTCTCTTCGTCGATCCGATATTAACAAAATAATAAACATTGAAATGTATAATTTCAAGATAAATAGAGTTAACTAAAAGTTACTGAAGAAGTTAGCTTTGCATGTAGCATTGAAAATACGTTGACATTACTACCAGTGGAGACATAAATACTGATCCGTCCCCAGGCCGATTGGCAATCGCGGCCGGTCGAGCCCCAGCTCAGCATGAGTCGAGCACGCAAAGCGAACAAAAGCTCGTGCAACGCTTGAGTAAACATGAAAGAGTAGCGGGCGAGTGCGCTAAACAGAGCGCCACACGATTAAATTAGGATACTGGGACATATTTAGAGTTGTCTGATTCGATCATTATAATACTAAATCTAAGGATATGCAGCGTCACTCGTCACTGCGTCAGTTGGCATTACTCGACTCTAGTTAACATCAAAATACGCTTACTTTTCCAGAAACGCAGATTTGTTTCCAGATCTCTTTAACCCACGACATGCTAGCCATCTTTGTAGTTGATCTACGCTGTGCTTTTGAAGTTGAGCATAGACAAAACTAGCACCCGGGACGTCTTCTTCGGTTAATGAAATCAATGGATTGTTGTAGCTGGAGGTCATTTTACTGAATTGTTTGTCCGACTGACTGTCCAGAAGTAAGATATATGAATATTCATGCCAGCGCGTGACGTCATTCACGATCAGCTCTATTGTGCACATGTTGACATTTCTTACATCAGCTCAAGCATCAGTGCAGGTATTGTGGCGACGTGACGCCTGCCACATTGCAACTGATGACATGCACAGACTCGTAGACATCATCCAACACCTCTTGTGCGAGATTGCCGAATCTGCAGACATCTAAGCACACGTCTAGTGACAACTTGCATAGTTTGAGCAACGCTTGTCACATCTCCGACTATTATATCCCGAACACGATGCGATCTCTAAGCATAGAGCTTGTGCATGCGTCGCAGAAGTTGCATGTTTTCGCTAACATCCGTAGGGCGGCATAGAAGTTGTCAAAACTTTCGCCTTCTTCTTGCTTGCGATTGTTGAACATATACCATTCAAAACGTTTCGTTGGCCTCTCCTATGGCAAATTCTTTCAATGCCGCGATGATTTCAGTTGTCGTACATCGTCCCTCTGGTGTCGGGAATTGTAATCCATAATATCACAAGGTTCATACACATCTTGACATTTCAAATTCCATGACTTTTGAAATGTCCGTGACCTTTAGACCAAGTTAAACTGTCAAATTTATTTGTCACGTTGTTCTAGAACGGTGAATTAATACTAAACAGAGAACTGAACAATGTATGTTGCTTGCAGCGACATGTTTTATTAGTTTCTGGGCACATCCACTGGGATCCAACTTGTGATGCAGTAAGTGTATGACATTAATGTTTATAATAAACAGAATTCTGAATTGTGACGCCTGCCACTTTGCAACTGATGACATGCACAGACTCGTAGACATCATCTAACACCTTGTGCGAGATTGCCGAATCTGCAGACATCTAAGCACACGTCTAGTGACAACTTGCTTAGTTTAAGCAACTCTTGTCACATCTCCGACTATTATATCCCGAACACGATGCGATCTCTAAGCATAGAGCTTGTGCATGCGTCGCAGAAGTTGCATGTTTTCGCTAACATCCGTAGGGCGGCATAGAATTTGTCAAAACTTTTGCCTTCTTGCTTGCTTGCGATTGTTGAATACATACCATTCAAAACGTTTCGTTGGCCTCTCTTATGGCAAATTCTTTCAATGCCGCGATGATTTCAGTTGTCATACATCATCCCTTTGGTGTCGGGAATTTTAATCCATCATATCACAGGGTTCATACACATCTTGACATTTCAAATTCCATGACTTTCAATGACCTGACTTTGTAAATGTCCATGACCTTTAGACCAAGTTAAACTGTCAAATTTATTTGTCACGTTAATACTAAACAGAGAACTGAACAATGTATGTTGCTTGCAGCGACATGTTTTATTAGTTTCTGGACACATCCACTGGGATCCAACTTGTGATGCAGTAAGTGTATGACATTAATGTTAATAATAAACAGAATTCTGAATTTCAGAAATAAGATGCTATCACAAACTGAAAGTGTCACTGAGGTCAATCCTTTCTGTGGATCTTAGATGGAGGTCGACTATTTCCCCCTCACAAGCTTCCTTACCTTTGTTCAATAGATTCTCCCCTGGCTGGGGCTGAACCCTTCCCGGGGCTGAGCAAACCCCCGAACCACTGGCTTGTGGTGCGGGAGTTCCGGCCAATGACGACTTCGCCCACCCACGCTGGGCAGTTTCTACGGGAGCCACAAAGAGGCGCGTCATTAGTCTAAGGACACCAGAGGCTGTATACTGGCAGGCGTTGCCCCGAGGCGTTGCTCTTCATCTACCGGCCAGGCAGACTAGCCAGCCGTCTACACAGGGGAAAATGGACTCGGCTTTATCATAAGCTGACGTTCGCTTGAGGTCCCTACGGCAGGAGTAACCATTACAAAAATTAAATCCAGTCCTACAACTCAAAAGGGCCAGCTCCTTCCTTGGGTTGAGAATACCGCATGCACACTTCGACCTAACAGTGACCAGGACTTATTCCCACACCCGACAGGGTCTGCCATCTCCACCAAGCCCGTTCCCTTGGCTGTGGTTTCGCTAGATAGTAGATTACTAATTAGATGACGAGGCATTTGGCTAAGGTTTGATATTGATTTTTATTCAGGTACTCATACAACAGCAATTACAATTCGTCCTCCGATGATATACACATAATTACCGCACGTGTACAAAATGCAGATACAGAACACACCAAACGAGAAGGTCATCGAACACCACAAGAGCGGTTAGTTTTCTGACGTAATATCATCATGATACATAGGATAAATGCATGCAACCACAGGTAGAATAAAGATGGGTACACTTCACGGGTTCGGAACCCCTTGCTCGTGAGCGCGCACGAACAAAATACAATAACAATTTTCTCAGTGTTATAACGCCCCGAGATCAGGCAGTGCGCAGAGCGCCCTCACAACAATAATCGGACTGCCTTCGCAAGAAGGCAGCTCACCGTCATGTCCATCAACCGGCTTCCCATGGACGATAGAGCCCGCAACACACTGCGTATATTCTAAACTAACACATCACACTGCATATACCATAAGGTTCCGTGCAAATCGTTCAATACATTCAGAGTCCAAGTCCGTAATGCCCCTTCACAAGCAAGGGCCAAAGTATGCTGTAGACGATCTAAAATAGGCGATACGCCGCGCATTACCCTCTAGGGTCTTAATACTCATGAGAGTCCAATCGCTCTTGGTAACACCGTATCGCCCCAGTTCTAGGACGGACCGGGCCGCCGGGGTCCCACGCCAATTCAGGACGCAGGCCGTAAAAGCGACATTAGTCGCTGCGAGTCCAGATTCCCTTGCACACCAATCGCGAATGGCTGACTTGTGGTAGTACACCGTCTTCCGTTCGTGGGCGTCCTCCAGGTTGTGATTATCCGCGATGATCGTGACGTCGATAACTGCACATTGCCCGTCCTTCCAGACCACGAGGTCCGGGCGCCGGATACCCGCGCGTGGTGTACCCTTTCTTACCCAGCACAGTTTTGAGATACGAATTGACGCCAACGTGCCAATCGCACCTGATGTTATGAGTACGAGGACATACCTGAAGTATGTGCCCCAGTGACTCCACCCCTCAACAGGCATCACACTTCGTTGAGGCTTCCAGCCTACCACGAGAGGCACGCAGCGCGGTATGGATCAGGTTCCCTTTGATCTTGACGCAGTTGACATAGCTACGTCCGGACACCAGGCCAGTGCCGGACGTCATCCATCCGTTAACAAACCCCACATTGCTGCTGCCTCGTAGGCCATGACCGTCAAGGGAAGAGTGCAGACACTCCGCCAAGGCTCGTTGAAGGTCTCGACTATTCCTCAGGATGATGCCAAACGCACTGATCGGCTCAGACCACCGCCGCAGGTCTCTCTGGAAGTTTTTGAGGTCAGTGACCGCCCTCACCACAGGGTCACTGGAACCGATCAGGCGCTCCATATGCTTAGCCCTGAGGATGGGAATCAACCACCTGAGCCTTGGAATACCAAGTCACCCCATCCTTGTGTTGCGCGTGGAAGAACCCCATAGGGGTATCGTGTGGAAGTTTGACCCAAGATCGAGCCACAGCTCTCGAGATCTTGTCCATGAAGTCCAGCGTACTTCTGGACAACCGGCCCAGTACCGCTCGATGTAACAAGCTCGGTAACAGGTGGCACCGAAGGATAAACATCCTCTGCTGCGGCTTAAGGGGGGCCCGGGAGAGCTCTCTTCAACCCCTTTCTTCAAAGATTCCAGAATAGTACTGGCCAGTCGCCCCGCTCCCACAAGGTTGCCTAGATAACGATACCCCTCACTGATGCTCAGGGCCTTAATGAGGTCCCCACCACGAGACACCAGAAAGTCCACAGGATTGCAACTCCAATGCTTTGACTTACCCAGAACGTCGATCCTGATAGTCGCTGATTTCTGAGCGTTAAGGGCAAGTCCAGACAATCTTAGGGCTCTTTCCACCTTCGAGTATTGGGACTGGAGGCCGCGTGGTGTTTTGGCCAGGAGAACAAGGTCGTCTGCAAAGGCGAAGCACGATGGACGGGTCCAGGTGAGGTAGGGCTAAATCTATCACCGCGTTAAATAGGACCGGACTTAAAGGGTCACCTTGCCTGACCCTCCTATTAATGCTGATCTCCTTGCTAAGTTCACCACTCACTCATAGTCCTGTGCTTAGTCTCTGATACAAGGAGCGGATATAACCCACCAACGGTCTTGGTATTCCGGCAGAAGCTGCTGCCAAGAGAATGGAATCGTGCGACACAGAGTCGAACGCCTTCGAGACGTCCAGAAAGGCGATCGCAGTGGCCTGACAGCTGGTCTGTCTGCCGGAAAGAACATTCCGTAGTATGTGAGTATTATCACTCAGGCCATCACCTTTTCTGGCGCTCACTGATCATATAACACACCTCAATCCTTTCCGCCAAGATTTTGTGATAGAGTCGGCACAGAATTGGACCCATCGTGATGGGGCGAAACTGCTTCGGCTCGACACTATTCTCAACTTTGGGTATTAAGACGGTCACTCCGTGCCGAAAGGAGTCTGGCGCGATGCCAGCCAGTAACCCGATGTTGAATCGGCATACGAGTGCCTCAACACGAAGGTTGGTCAAGTCGTTCTTCCGCCTAAGGTCCGGCCCGGGCGCCCCATCCTTCAAACCCCTCAGGTGGCGGATTACTTCAGTTGCTGTAATCGTTTTTACCATATCCCAGCGAGGATTCGTATCCGTCGGGGGACTCCGTCTATCATCGATAGATGCCATTTCCATAAGAGGTTTCCAAAATGCTGCCTGGTCGGACAGCGGAAGGCTTGGGGCGACCGTTTTCCACTGGCCGTCCAAGACCACCCTCGCGCACCCGGATACGAGAGTATTGGGCTCCGGGCTTCTTGGCGAGGCGGACCGTGCTTCCATCGCTGACCAGGTCGCTCAACCGGAGGTAAGAACTCCAGGAGGTCCTGGTCAATGAGTCATTGCAGGTTATCATGGTCGCCGAGAGGCATATTGATAACCTGCTGGAGAAGGTCCGGACAGATATTCGCTCCTTCTGCCTGAGTGAGAATGGTTTCCACGATTGGTGCCCTCCAATCATCTGTCTCGGGGTCCTCCTCTATGCCAAAATCATGGGCATCTCCGGTGTGGTTCAGAGTAAAGGTGCCCCACACCGGTGTAGGTGACATAGAGCTCCTATCAATGGGGGCCGGGCCCGCCGCTAGAGGTGTTCTCAGTGGAGCTCCTCTGAGTGGAGGTATTGGAGGAACCGCCCCCACGACACGAGTCGCGTTATCCCCGGGAAGCGGTTCTACCTCATTCTCATGATATCTATGGGGAGACCCTGGTGCCAAGCCTCCAGCAACACGAGTCGCTTTGTCCCTGGGAGACCTCGACGTCTTACCCCTCGTGGTTGTCCCAATTTCGGTTGCCCTAGAGTCACTTCCTGGAGGAAGTCCCGTCGGGTCTTTATTTGTACCTCGATTCCCGCCATCACTTAGGGGCTGCTCTGATTCACCCTCTTGATATCCAAGGGGAGACCCTGATCCCGAGCCTCCGGCAACACAAATTGCCTTTTCCATGGGAGGTCTCACCCTCAGTGGTTGTCCCGATAGTGATACTGTTAGTACATTCGAGAGGAAGCCTAGGGGGACTCGCCTCCACGACACGAGTCGCTTTTCTCCTGGGGGGTGGCCCTGCCTCACTCTCAATGTGCTCTTGGGGGGAACTAGGTTCTGGGCCTCCAGCAACGAGAGTCGCTTTTATCCTGGGAGGCACCAGCGTCCCCCTCCCGGTGTTTGTTTTTCCTGCCCTCAGTCCGGCACGTAGAGGAGGCCCTGACAAGTCTGTCCCCATGACACGAGTCGCTGTTCTCCTGGGGGGCAGATCGGCCTCTCTCTCGTCCCCATCCTCATTTGTCCCCACTGCCGCTCTCCCAGCGGCCTGGGCGGCACCACCGTCCTACATGCACTGCTGGCCTCCTTGCAGTAGGATTCCACTAGAGCCTTAATAGCCTCTAGGGTACGGGCCGGCATAAATGCCATCAGCCTAGTATTTATATTAGAGGCCCCCCCTCTATTCAGTCTGGCCTCCTCACGCGCCATCCCGATGATCTCTTCTTGGTCCCACCTGCTCCGGACCTGTGCAGCTTTAGCTACACCTAAGGTAATAGTTTTTCTAGCATGGTAAGATTCCGCATGCGCAGACCTCGCATGGATTGCTAACCCTCGGGCCCCCTTAAACTGTTTCCCACAGTCGGGACATCGCCCAGCGGGAAGCCGGTTGCTGGTTTTGGAAGGCGCACCACTTTCTTCCCCGAACGGGGAGGGATCGTCTGCGGACGACCCCTGTGCATTAGTATTTTTAGTGGTAACCCGTTTCATAACCGAACTGATTGGTTGGGACAGTCCGATTTGGACCTTTTTAGGGGCCCGGCGAGCGAGGCTGTCGCTCATGTCAGGCGTGGGATTAACCCTCCGCCTAACCAGTTTGGTTTGGTGAGGCTGTCTCGCGACTGACGGCTACCTCAGCCGGGAATGACTGGATCCGTTCCCCACCAGTGCAGTGGACCTTCCAGGGAGGTCATTCCATCCCCCTGCGATGCCCCCACAGACGCCTTGCCCTATACTGTCGGGTGCAGTACAGAACTGGTGAGATGCTTGCGCTAACAGCCCTCCTGCCGAGGCCGAATGGTCCACCGAAGTGGATCTTAGATGGAGGTCGACCATTTCCCCCTCACAAGGTATCGGTACCTAACCTTTGTTCAATAGATTCTCCCCTGGCTGGGGCTGAACCCTACCCGGGGCTGAGCAAAACCCCGCGAACCCTCGAACTAGATTCCAGGAAATTGGTGGGGTTGCAGCACCATTGCTTCCGCTTGCCATTAACGTCAATACGGATCGAGGCGGATTTCTGTGCATTCAGGACTAGTCCACACTGTTCTAAGGCCCGCTCCACCGATGTGAATTGGGACTGGAGGCCTCGGGGAGTCTTAGCCAGGAGTACAAGGTCATCCGCGAAGGCCAGGCATGAGAGCACCTGGTTCCCCACGGGGACCCCTATGGCTGGGTCAAGGTGACGAAGGGCTAGTTACCCAGCCAATGTTTGCTTTTGGGGCTATCTCACATCTAACAGCTACCCCGGCTGAAAGTGACTGACAACGTTCCTCACCGGTGAGGTGTGCCTTCGGGTGAGGTCACTTTACCCCCCCCCTCGACGCCCCTACAGGCGCCTTGCCCCGCACCGTTGGCTGCGGTACAGGACTGCTGGGTTGTGTGCGCTAACAGCTTCCCTGCCGAGGCCGAATGGTCTGCCGAAGTGGAACTTAGATGGAGGACTGGCCAGCTGTTGACACAGTGGACGGAGTGACACAATTCCTCCTTGAGTGAACGTTCGCATGATGTCCCTACGACAGGAGTACTACAATAAAACTAAAATCCCGTCTGACTACTCAACAGGGCCGGCACGTTTCTGGCTTGATGACGAGGCATTTGGCTACCTGAAGAGAGTCCTAGCTACTCCCGCCGTTTACCCGTTTTGGCCAACTGAATGTCTTTCAGTGGCTTGAAGTTGATCTTTGCCAGACTCTTCCAATCATGAACATTACAGTCGTTGCCCAGTTGCTTGACACTCTCGCAGTGTTTGTCAAACACATCATGGTACACAGTTGGTGAGATGATTTATTCTATTACATTGATCTAGACCAGTCTGGCTGTGTCAATAAGCCAATTGGAAGCCAACAATAGAGTTAAGCTTAAGCATTTGCTATTCTAGATATACTTGGTTGTATGGTCTCTTTTAGCCGGTGGCCAGAGATCTCAAATTTATAGTCTCTTAGCCGGTGGCCAGAGACCTCAAATTTATAGTCTCTTAGCCGGTGGCCAGAGATCTCAAATTTATAGTCTCTTAGCCGGTGGCCAGAGACCTCCATTTCTTCTTTAAAATATTCAATGAAGCAGCTGATACTACTTCTTCTGGGAGCTTGTTCCAAGTGTCGGTGGTGCGATTGGCGAAGAAGTGTATTTGTAAACTGGTGTGTAAGTAGTTCTTTTGTAATTTAAGTCTAGGCCATGTCTATGCCCTCTCATATTTCCTGCTGATGGATGAAAAAAATTGTCTGGTATATTTCTGTTGAGGCCACTAAGATATTTATAAACGTCACATAGGTCTGACTTGCATCACCTCTGTTCTAAAGAAACAGATTCAGCTTGTGGGCTGCTGAATTTCAGCACTCTCTTTTCAGTTTTTTTTCATTCTTTGATATATTTTTTATAATAGGGGTTCCAGGCTGGGGATGCATATTCCGGAACTGGTCTAATCATAGAGTTGTATAATGTTTGTATAATTTTTTTCAGGTCTGCTTTCAAAACATCTTTTAATTAATCCTATCCATTGGTTCGCCTTTGATGTAAGATGTTTTATGTGTGTGCTTGGTTTTATTACTGCAAATGGTAATTCCTAAATCTGTTTTACTATCTGATATTAGTATCTACTACTTCTAATATGTGTCCATTTAATGTACAGACATAGTTAATACTTTGTCTTATTTTAAGCACAACACATTGGTAGCATTAAAATTTAATACAAAGTTTTGGACCAAATTGCAAGTTTGTATAAATAATTTTGAAGGTCATCACAGTCAGCTAGTGTGGAAATCTTTGAATATAGTTTTGTATCGTCAGCAAACATTTTAGCAGTTGCACTAGAATACACCACCAGCATAGTCTCTGAGTGTAGCTCCAGCATCGGCTGCACGAATGATCCTGCGAGCCCGTGCAGTTTATGTTTAAGCCTCGGTCTGTCCCTCAGCCTCGTGCAGGCATTTTCTATCGGCCTTCTCGGCCGATGTGATCAGTCGCTCTCCTGAAGCGATGCCAGTGGCATCACACAGATGCCGCATGGTCACCTCCACTCCGCTGTTGAACTCCGCCACTGCAGCACATGTGGCGGATAGAACTCTCTGCAGGCCAACGAATCCTGTCTTCGGACACATGGCCCAGATCTTGGAGTGGAGGCTCTCATTTGGATTCTGTGTCTTGCCTTTCAGACATCGCTCTAGGAGACTCTTGTCAGCAAGGCGGGTGTAGACGTCTTTGACGTGGATGGCGACTTCAGGCAACTTCAGGCGACAGAGGCATGTCTATGTTGGTGCGGTGAGGGCCTGACTTTTACCAGGTGACGAGTGCCTTCTGGTAGAAACACCAGCTGCCAGCTCCCACCGGTCGTGCTGGGGCTTCTCGTCTGTTGACGTGGCGTGGTCAAACGATGCCCACACTGCATCGTGCATCTTGTTGTATTTGCCAGGATGGGCACGCACAGCCATGCCGTAGTAGGCCATCAACTCAACAATGGTGGCCTGCGTCAGCCGCCCGTAACACCGGCCTCCAAGGGTGACGCCACCCTTCTTGCCAAATGCTGCCAACTTCCTTATGCAGCTCCATGTCGTCATACACGCGATAGTTGGTCAGGTGTTTGAAAGCCTTCGAATCACCGTCGGAAACCATAGTCGTGTACCGCAATCCCTGTTCCAGGGATCGGCTCCACAGAATCTCTGCAGCTTCGACCTCCATCCCTCCTGACGTGCCGCGGTAGTTCTGGTTGCACTCAGTGTGCGACTCGAGCCATTTGTTGAACTTGGCACGGTTTCCTCGACACTGGCTCCTGGCAATCGCGCAGCGCTGGCAGTTCAACGAAAGCATGGTCAAGTCCCAGACGAGGCCTGTCTCGACATCGACCACACAGCCAATGCCGTACAGGGAGTTGTGACCCCTCCTCATCCACGACCCATCGAATGTCACGGTCAGGCGCACGGTGGTGGCTGCATCATCAAAAAGACTGCTCACCACCTTCATGTTGGCAGCAGTGACAGCCTTCACGTGTCTCGAGAAGGACTTGTGCTGCAGGGGCTCCATGTCCATGAAGCGACACAGCTTCATAAATCCCGCATGGCCCACGCCCATGTCCATGGTCACTGCCACAGCCTGGCGCACGACGACGAATGGGACGTTACTGGCTTTCATCGATCCGGTCGGACGACAGCGTCAAGTTCAGCACTGCCCCACACGTAGTGCAGTAGGTCTCGAACAGGCACACAAGGCCAAGGCGACGGTCGATGGCACTGATTCTCTCATGCAGTGGCAGTCCCTGTCGGTATCCAAACTTTTGCTTGGTAGTCGAGATGCGGGTTGTTGCTGCAGACGTTGATGGCTGAAGAGGCTCTAGCTCAGAGTCAACCTGCATAAAAAATTATTTGTTATTAGATTGTACATCTGACAATTAGCATGATATCAAAAATAAACAGGGCAGGTGAGCTGGACAGTAATCATTGACATCAATAAAAACAGTTTTATGTTAGACGAATTGGCACTGCCATTTCTGTAATATGTCTAACATGACAATAATATAACAGACAACATAGATAATAAAGTATATACCATAGTATAATAATATAGACGTGAGCAAAATTGAAAATGTAAACATACAGTGAGGGAAAGCTGTTGCGATTCACTGTGATCCCACACACAACCCCGGGAATGCAGTCGACGGCACGGACAGTAAGGGTGCTGCTACACGCAGTACACAACACTGCTGTTACCAGTTCACTGGGGAGGCTGCACCGCACGATGATGGTCGACAGCTGGTCCTCAACGCATTCATCTCCCAGATGGTTGATCTCGCTCAGCAGGTGCTTGTACGTGAACTTCTTCTTGGTTGAAGTTGATCTGTCACTTGTGTCGTTGATCATCATCATTGATGATAATAGAGATTCATGATCTTTGTAAATATTTCCATCTCGGGAACATTCAAAGCTCAACTCCTTCAGCAAGCTTGTATGGAAATGTTTTAGTTGCTGAAGTTGTTATCACACGGACTTCAATAAATTGAAAACAAATTATATAAGTAGTTGTCATCATCATCATGTTACTGGTGTGTTTGACCCTGGAGGCATTTGACCGTTATTATTGTAGCTTCGTCTACAACCATTGACTTCATGAAAAGGGATTCCTCTGTGGCGCTGAGCAACAGGGGAAATGGCTTTGATGATGTGAAGCATAACCCCAAAGTTCTTTAACTTACAAATACCTTTGGGTATTTCTTCTCGACACTCAGTGTTTCCCGCATTAGGCAGCACATGATCTGCAACCTGAATAAGTCTAAGGTTTTGACTCACATTTACACTGCGTAAACACCCACTGTGTTCTTTCAGTGCATAGAAAACATCACTAGTTAACAGTTTTCTGACCACACACAATGGCACTGAAACTTTCCAATGGTTACTATATCTGTACCAGCATACGCATTCAGTTTGTCATGACATGTTTCAAGATGGACACCATTGAATTTGTTCTGAAACGTTCTCTCATCGGCTAAACTACACGATGCACCACAACTGAACACTTCAAACTTGATTTTGAATGGTTTTCCTACAAAAGTATTTTTGTAAAAACCATGTATTCTAGTCTTACAACCATCACCCTCAGTGCTTTCATTATTTACATTCCCTACTGTAAATATGTAACCATCAACCTCATCACTAACTTCACAAACTGACTTCTTCACAACGTGTTTGTTTGTGGTACTTTTCTGACCTTTCCTAGGACAAGAATTGGCAAGATGGTTTCTTTAAGACACACAAAACACTGTTTGCCAATTACAGAGCAAGGAGACTTGCCCACTAAATGCGGAGAACCTTCCCCACAGTTTCTGCATTTAGTTTCACCTTGTTAAGGTTTTCTAAGTTTTGACTTTGAACTTGCGACCAGTTGCCTTGGCATCTCGTTGGATCTGTTGCTGGGTCAGTCACATGATCTCTCGGTACATCACAGGGTGGTAACACGCATACACGATCCGGGAGGATGGTCACACCTGTTGACAGAAACTCATCAAATTTCTTTGGTTCAATGCGTTCTATTGACATGGGACATTTTATTTCAAGAACACCCTTTGTGTTTGACAGAGGGTCAAAGAGTATGCCATCTGGGGATGCACCAGTTCCAGGATACTGCCTGTTAATCCACATCCCAGTCTCAGCTACCTGAAATCCTGCAATTTATTTCTCTATCATTACCTGAAAAGCCTCCCGAACCATGTAACATGGCAGCAGTTTGCATTGGCTTTCCCCACAATTGCTGGTACACTAAGTTTTGCAACCTTTCTTCACTTGCACATGCAAATATGGTCTTGGCATTGGATGCGGTGACCATAACCCGCCTCTCAATGTGCCATGTGGCGTTACCCTGACTACTGGTGATCAACACAGGTACAGATTCCACAGGTGTAATGTTATCCAACAACTGCCCCACCTGACATTTTATCAAATTTCTGTGATCAAAACCTTCATATTCAATCACCAAAAGCAACTGCCATGTACATTCCGAATTTGGATTTATCTTTTGGAGGTTAATGATGAAATTATCTAGAGATTTGTTTTATCGATTTCATCACATCACATCGACTGGGGTCTGCAGTCATATTGAATTACACCATTCACTGCTTTTTTGGACTTGTATGTAACATCTGTTATTTTTGTTGGATTTTTACCTGTTTTCTTCCCTACATTCCATTCACATGGCTTCGAGGTGCATGCTTTATCCTGTCCAAATGTCAACAAATAATTGTTGATGCATGTAAGACAAAACCACTGTTTATACTGAGAACAACCTGCACATTATACGATATCTGTTTCATTTTGGCAAGGACTGTTTCCTTGACATAATAATGTGCCATGGTACTGTTATCCCGCGTACAAATAACATGCCCTCTCTGAAAAAAATGGTCACCTGCGCAATGGCTTTGACGTGTGAGAGTCAAGGTGAGGGGCAGTCTTCCTCGTCCGACCCGTCCTCTACAGCTGGTCCCTGCAGACATTCCACCAAGTGATGGTAGACGTGTCCCTCTTTGAACATCTTGGGGATCTCTGATTCTGGGAAGATCTTCCATCCAGAGTCTGGTGCTGGAGGAGGGAGGGAATTGGTGGATGTATCTGTTGACAATTTCTGGCGCTTTGCTGACTTCTTCATGTCATACCATTTCCCTTGGTCAACCGCAGGATCAATGACATGGCCTTTTTGGCAGACATGACGTTTCGGCATCTGAAATACAAAATTATAATTGTATGATCCCATGAGTATGTATGCAGAGTCAGGCTGTTTTTTAAGACATTGGAGGGAGCATCCCGTATTTTGCCTATCTTAATAAAACAAACTGTCAGAAAGTGACACATTTTCCCTGGTGTCTTAACAAAATAATAAACATTGAAATGTATAATTTCAAGATAAATAGAGTTAACTAAAAGTTACTGAAGAAGTTAGCTTTGCATGTAGCATTGAAAATACGTTGACATTACTACCAGTGGAGACATAAATACTGATCCGTCCCCAGGCCGATTGGCAATCGCGGCCGGTCGAGCCCCAGCTCAGCATGAGTCGAGCACGCAAAGCAAACAAAGGCTTGTGCAACGCTTGAGTAAACATGAAAGAGTAGCGGGCGAGTGCGCTAAACAGAACGCCACACGATTAAATTAGGATACGGGGACATATTTAGAGTTGTCTGATTCGATCACTATAATACTAAATCTAAGGATATGCAGCAAAATTGTGTGCCGCAATTACTCGTCACTGCGTCAGTTGGCATTACTCGACTCTAGTTAACGTCAAAATACGCTTACCTTTCCAGCAACGCAGATTTGTTTCCAGATCTCTTTAACCCACGACATGCTAGCCATCTTTGTTGTTGATCTACGCTGTCCTTTTTAAGTTGAGCATAGACAAAACTAGCACCCGGGACGTCTTCTTCGGTTAATGAAATCAATGGATTGTCTTTGCTGGAGGCCATTTTACTGAACTGTTTGTCCGACTGACTGTCCAGATGTAAGATATATGAATATTCATGCTCTATTGTGCCCATGTTTACATTTCTTACATCAGCTCAAGCATCAGTGCAGGTATTGTGGCGACGTGGCGACGCTAACATCCGTAGGGCGGCATAGAAGTTGTCAAAACTTTCGCCTTCTCCTTCTTGCGATTGTTGAATACATACCATTCAAAACGTTTCGTTGGCTTCCCCTATGGCAAATTCTTTCAATGCCGCGATGATTTCAGTTGTCATACATCATCCCTTTGGTGTCGGGAATTTTAATCCATCATATCACAGGGTTCATACACATCTTGACATTTCAAATTCCATGACTTTCAATGACCTGACTTTGTAAATGTCCATGACCTTTAGACCAAGTTAAACTGTCAAATTTATTTGTCACGTTATTCTAGAACGGTGAATTAATACTAAACAGAGAACTGAACAATGTATGTTGCTTGCAGCGACATGTTTTATTAGTTTCTGGACACATCCACTGGGATCCAACTTGTGATGCAGTAAGTGTATGACATTAATGTTTATAATAAACAGAATTCTGAATTTCAGAAATAAGATGCTATCACAAACTGAAAGTGTCACTGAGGTCAATCCTTTCTGAAAATAATAAGTTGACATGAATTATTATGGCATCACTGAAGAAAATCACAAACATTACTGCTAGAGTTGTCATGTATTACTTGACTAGTAATATAGGCATTAGTATCAGTGTTACTCAGACTGTTTACATGGCTTTTGATTTCTCTTCCAAGCATCTGACCGATTCCTGCATCTAATTCAGTCCTGCCTCCATTTCCTTGGCAGAACGACGACTGGCATTGGACTTCATAAGGAACACCAAATTGCTAGTCATCTCAGCCTGTTCAGCTAGCTTGTCGGCATCATTCTGAAGTGAGCTGATCGTTGTCTTCATCAGTTTCACTTTCTTCTCCAGCCCACTTATTTCGTCAAGCACTGCTTGCCTCTTGGTGCCACGTGCTGACATGGCCTCCAATTTCCGACGCTCATCTAAGTACTGCACATACCGCTTGTGACCACTGGCAGCAGAGGCCAGCAACTCTGCTGAACACCAGCGCAATGATACCACCGATGTGGAGCATGTGGTCAAGTATGCAGCGCTGCGCGATGAAAGAAACCTCTTTCATGTTCTCAACTGTGATCTGGCGATTGATCGAGAAACCCTTCTCCACTGTCGCCTGACCATGAGACAAGATCAACAGACTCTTGATGACAGACCAAAGTCTGCTCAGGTCGTCATGGCAGCCGAGATGTTGAAGCAAGAACGTATCAAGTCGATCAACTCTGAAGTTGAAGCTCCGAAATGAACATGCTCTGGTACGCACTGCCCTCTCTGGTCACTGCTGCATCAACATGTCAACATCACGTATCTGCAGATGCCGACACTTCATGAGGTGATCAAGCTCGAGCTTGAAGTTTGCCATGGAACCACGGCGGTCATTGGCAATGTAGTTTGGATCCAGGCAGGCCAGCTTTCTTGCAAATGAATGTGCAATCGGTGTTTTTGCAATGATCTTTGCAACGATTGCCTTCACAAATGCCACAAATTCTTGTCGAAAGCTGAATGCTCGAACGTCACTCAGCATCTTCTTCTGCAGCTGCTTCATGGTGTTCTCAGCCACGTACCCAACATCGACTTTGGCTGGCCTCATGCAGTTGACAGAATCCTCAAACTTGACTTTCAGTAGCTGGGTGACAGTTTGAGCGTCATCAAGTAGGGCTGACTTCACAAAGCGCTTCATCAGTGCAATGATGATCGCATGCAGCTGTGTACATACGAATGGCAGCAGTGGGTTGTCACTTTGAAAGATGACTAGGAACGGATGCAGCTGTGTACATACGAATGGCAGCAGTGGGTTGTCACTTTGAAAGATGACTAGGAACGGATGCAGCTGTGTACATACGAATGGCAGCAGTGGGTTGTCACTTTGAAAGATGACTAGGAACGGATGCAGCTGTGTACATACGAATGGCAGCAGTGGGTTGTCACTTTGAAAGATGACTAGGAACGGATGCAGCTGTGTACATACGAATGGCAGCAGTGGGTTGTCACTTTGAAAGATGACTAGGAACGGATGCAGCTGTGTACATACGAATGGCAGCAGTGGGTTGTCACTTTGAAAGATGACTAGGAACGGATGCAGCTGTGTCGCAACAGCTTCAAATTACGCCATCTTTGCAGGCACGAGCACATCACCCACCGCATCCTTGATGGTCTTGTACGACTTGGATGTCGGTTCTGTGTAGCGCTTGTCACGTTGCACTGCATGCACATACTTGCACACACTCGGCCACATCTCCTGTGCTCGTCGCACAACAGGCACAATCTCAAGCCAGCGATGTTTGCAGTACTTGTCCCTGAAGTCCTGCCGTCTCGATGACGAATCGATGAAGAGCCAGTACAGCGATGAAAGAACATCTTCGACGCACCAGCCTTGAAGGCATTGTGCACGGTGTGCAGGCCACATGAGCCAACATTCAGCAATGTTGGTGCACCAACCTCTCCAGCACCCATCTCTTCGTTGAGGAGTGCATGTAGCCTTAGGTTGACGTTCGGACCATCCGTGGACAGCTGTGTTACCTTTGAGATGTCATTCCCGTTGTTTGTGAAACATGGCATGATCTTTTCCAGCATGTCTGTCGCAGAAGAATGACCCAGGAACTGCGATGTGATATGGCGTGATTCCACGTGGTCATCCAGAAGAATGACCCAGGAACTGCGATGTGATATGGCGTGATTCCACGTGGTCATCCAGAAGAATGACCCAGGAACTGCGATGTGATATGGCGTGATTCCACGTGGTCATCCAGAAGAATGACCCAGGAACTGCGATGTGACATAGCGTGATTCCATGTGGTCATCCTTCCAGAAACGCAAGTGAATGTCCATCTGCTTGGTCCTTGTGGCTTTGTTGGCAGATTCATCAAACATCAGCACGTAGCCATCCAGCTGCTTCACATAGCTGATAAGCTGCTGCTGGAAGTATGGGGCTATACCAAAGCATGCCAGGTAAGCACATTTCTTCTCACTGCAAGTGAACTTCTCTGCAATGGCACTGTCGGGGAACATTCGGGCGAACAATGCAGCAACACCATTGCAACTCTTGTAGCTGTAGTGCGAACCATGACTTTAGTACCCACAACAGCTCTGCTGCCAAAGACTCGTTGCTGCCAACAAACGTCTTCATGCCAGTCTGCTGGGGAAGCAAGGCAGCAGTAGCAGCAGAAGTAGCAGCCTTGTACATAGCAGGTGCTCTCACCCGAACTCTATAACTGTGCATTACCGGGCAGCTTCACAGAAGCATAATGATGTAACACCGGCCACACACTGGTATCAACAGAGCATAATGATGTAACACCGGCCACACACTGGTATCAACAGAGCAGGGACTCAGTCTGAATGAGCAGTTTTTAGCCTAACATTTCTTTAACAGCATTACCATTTCTGGCTGCCATGAATGTGTCTGCAGAGGTAGCCGTTTCAGTAACTGTCTTTTCAGTCATGCACCTCTCGTTCTTGCGCTGGAAATAGCATGGAAGTTTATCAGCGTCATCTGCTATCGATTTGGCATCGATGTGTTCTTGCATGGCAAAAAAACAGGTCTTGTTGTTTGCTTGAGTCGAGTCAATGGCCTTCACTCATGACTCGTGGAGCTTGCAGATTCATGTTTCACAGTCCCAGAGTCCACTTTTCTCATCTGATGTTTTCGTGACTGATCAGTGCTTGCCGGAGGTAGTTTCGCAGTCAGTTTCTTCTGTTTCTACAGTGTCTCTGCATAAGACTTGCAGGGGTGGACGGAGCTATCTGTGTGTGTGTGTGTGTAGTTAGATCACCATCAATGCGCAGACGTTTTTTTTCTGTATTTGAGGTGATGCTGTCACTGAGTTGTCACAACTGGCTTTTGACCACCACCTGTTGCTCCCCTAGTGACGTCTCCAACAACTCACCGGGCGAGTATTTTTGCAGCCACAATATGGGGGAGTGTTCAGAACAAACACGTTCGTGAGTGTTGTCAAGATGTCATCAGTGTTTGCGTCTACAGAACTCATGGATGCCGTTTCTTTCCCCTTTGTGGATGATTTTACCGAGAGAATCCATGGGTTTATAAGCTTCCCATAGGGCATGTTTTAGGGCTAAAATTTAACACTGTGAAGTGTGATAAAACAAACATTTTCTCTTGTTTCCTTGGCCGCTGGTAGATATGGCCGACTGTATAAGCCAGAACATAGTCATTAATCATGATAATACTATCGGCTGTCTCTTTCATACCTAGTGGCTCTTGTGACCCGACTACACTGGCAATGTCATAATCCGTGTCAGTGCTCCGTTCAGTCACCATGGTTGGCCTGGGCATACCCAGTAAGTCAGAATGGTCAAAGACAAAGGCAGATGAAACCCACTAAGAGTGTCCATCGCACCTTCACCCAAGCACATATTGCATAACCGGTAATCCACAGAATGTCCAGGACAGAATTGTGTCACGCCTCAGCGATTCGCTGGCATTCAGTGTGGCTACACATCAAGTCCCATCGCAGGCAATAATTTGGTCAACATCATACAAACATCTCATTCATAGTCTTTACAATGAGTTAACACTGGATAAAGACATATTGATACATGCAGGGTTCATATACATGCTGTGTACTGTCAAAGTTGCCATATAGTGTTTTGCTCATTTCTCGAATTTATTTCACAGGGCCACAATAATACAACTTATCGATATGCCACCTAGCGGAACAACATATACTGTCAGCTAACAACCATAACGACGTATCTACAAAAACAACAAACTGAGATAATTGAGAGAGAAAAAACAGTTTTATTTTAGAGATCTTCGGTAGATCATCTATCTAACTATCAAGCAATAAACACTTGTGTATTAAATGTTAATTATGCATAATCACTTATATGTCACCTGACCATGAGGAAATGTAATTATGCTGTTAACACATTTTAAAATTAAAACTGCAATTGGATGCCCTCTTGCATGTTTTGATTCATTCAAGTTATTCTTTCAAAGATAGGTTGCTGTTGAAGGCCCTTCTGTCCACTGGAATGTACTCTGCCAGCTTCAACAGGTCTCGTTTGTTTTCATTGTCGACACCACGTGGTTGAGCACACGCTCTGATGAATATCTCAATGTTGTCTGCAGTACAAGTTTTCTTTTTGTATTCCACCTTTTCAAATTACCCTGGATTTTCTTGGAAGTTGCCAACTGTCTGCCTCCACCAGACATTCACACCATCACCTCCACACTTGTAGACTATGTGATGCATTTGTGAAATTCCAACAAATGCAGTACCGTGGAATCTGCAAGCTGCTGCATGCTTTAGGGCAATAACATCATTGCATAGCATACGTTTTGTGTTTATTTCCGTTCTTCTTCGCTGATCTTATGTGTCTATGTCCGACGGAGAATAAAATTCTTGGTGGCGTGTTGTCCTTTCTATAGCAGAATGAATGGAGTCCACTTCCATGTGTGCCCTGCTTCGAGGAATTTGTGCTCTATTGTGTGAATGTGTGTCGCAAAGGTGAGATAGTTCATTAGTCCAGCACACGTATATTTATTGTTGCTCTATGCACCAGTGCTATCACTCCATGGCACCACAGTCTCCATTGTAGTTGACTTGCTTTCAATTTCGATAAGCTATTTGCGAATGCTGGTGTAGACCTCATTAGTGCCTTCTGGCTATTGTCCTCATCGTACAGAAAGCAATACCCTTGATCAGATGATATATCATAGATGGGTAGATTCATATTGTTCAGTTTTTGCAAGAAATATGCTTGTCTGACTTGTAGTTTTGGCACTGTCATTACTTGTTGCAGATCAAAAATGCAAATGGTAATAATCTTGTTTACTTTGTCATTTGCTTTTTGTTGTCTTGTTACGTTTGTTCATTCTAGATGTTCTCTCATCGCCGTTCTATCTTCATCATTCAGGACGCCTGCTTTTTCTTTGTACTCGTAGGTCAAGCATTTGTTGCACTGACCTTTTATGGATTTGTTTTCAAAGGAGGTTTCATCTCCTTGAATACCTTCCTGTAGATAATCAGCTTCACAGGATTGGCTGTTGCCTCTTTGTAGGCCTGGTACATTTCGGAAGTTGATAAGCCAGCCTCTATGTATTCGAATTGACTAAACCATCGACAGTAATGACTTTCGATTTTGGGGTATGAATTGATGTGTTTTTACCTCTTCCAACTTTTCTCTTTTTGTTCTTGTCGGTGACACGTGGGGCTTATTATTCACAACAACACCCACCCCCTGATCACAACACTTTCTGACAACATTGTCCGAAATTTCTAGCATGTTGAAGAAGAACTGTTTGCATGTCCTGTATTTTGCTTTGTTATTGTCAGGAAGGTAGCAGCAAAAAGTCGCATTTCTGCGACTGTTTCCACCTGTGGTTTTTCTTTTTGTCTCAGATCTGGTAGTCTGGTGTAATACAAACTGCCATCTCGCTTCTTTGCATCCTGCCCCCCAGAATTGTTGGATTATTAATCTGTTGTTGAATGTTTATTTTGCAATTTCTTTTGCATCCCAATCCACACGTAGGTGTGTTGTGGATGTTTTGTAGGTGTGCTATTGTGTGTTCCAGGTATGTGAGGGTGTATTGTGTTGTAGGTGTGTTGTATGTTGTAGGTGTGTTGTAAGTGAGTTGTGTGTTCCAGGTATGCGAGGGTGTATTGTGTTGTAGGTATGTTGTATGTTGTAGGTGTGTTGTAAGTGAGTTGTGTGTTCCAGGTATGTGAGGGTGTATTGTGTTGTAGGTGTGTTGTATGTTGTAGGTGAGTTGTGTGTTCCAGGTATGCGAGGGTGTATTGTGTTGTAGGTATGTTGTATGTTGTAGGTGTGTTGTAAGTGAGTTGTGTGTTCCAGGTATGTGAGGGTGTATTGTGTTGTAGGTGTGTTGTATGTTGTAGGTGTGTTGTAAGTGAGTTGTGTGTTCCAGGTATGTGAGGGTGTATTGTGTTGTAGGTGTGTTGTATGTTGTAGGTGTGTTGTAAGTGAGTTGTGTGTTCCAGGTATGCGAGGGTGTATT
Organism: Paraescarpia echinospica; assembly: GCA_020002185.1. NCBI lineage: Eukaryota > Metazoa > Annelida > Polychaeta > Sabellida > Siboglinidae > Paraescarpia > Paraescarpia echinospica. Next base: position 6,335,413 of record CM034535.1, read on the forward strand.
GTGTTGTAGGTATGTTGTAGGTGTGTTGTTGTGTGTTCCAGGTATATGAGGGTGTATTGTGTGTTGTGTTGTAGGTATGTTGTACGTGTGTTGTAAGTGAGTTGTAAGTGTTTAGTTGTATGTTCCAGGTGCAAGAGGGTGTGAGAGCTCTGGTGGAGTACATTCACAAGAAGGAAGGCAGTGTGTCTCTACTCAATGAGAAACAGAACATTCACCTACAACTAACCTTCAAGAAGGTCCCGGATGTGGCTAACAAGATCATCAGAATGTTAGTTATTTTCTGTTTTGTACATCTGTTACAGGATACATATAAATAAGAATTATTATGGCGTCCTGTTTGGGGAATGTGGCAATGACTTGCAAAATAGATGAAGTTCATAAAGTAAATAATATTGATGTTGATATTTGTTTATTTTCCATGAACATGAATTATACAGTAGGAATAACTGATTTAGTTTGTGACAGCTACTACAAATGAGATCACTAGATAATTACACTGTACAATTATAAGTATATTTAGGAAATATTTATCACATTCAGAGGGTAAGAAAGCACCGTGACTAGTGCAAATGATATGGTACATATAATAGTAGATAAACACAATGTTAGAGGCAGTTACTTCTACCCGACTGTTGTTTTATTGGCAGACGTCTACCGACATCTCTACAGAACGACACGAGGGAAGTCTGTCTCTTTGTGAAAGACCTCGACCGCAAGAGTCGCGACTATGAAGTAACGGTGCGACACTTCCGGGAACTACTTGACAAGAATGAGGTCAAAGGCGTCTCGGAAGTACGTTAAACGAAACAGTCCCTAAAGAAAGCGTTCACAAAAATAGTTTTGCCAGCCTATTGGAAATAGTGTGCCATTAAGATTATGGCAAGATAATTTAAAGTAAGACGTGGCAAAGAGCTATCCTTGAAGGTACTTATATTTCACGGAGACATGTGACCACGTATTTGCTGTTCCAGTGCCAACAGGTGTTTATAATATGAAAAATTGCAATTGCTTCCAAATCTAGTTGATAAAATTCCAATGTATAATAATATTGTTTGTTTTACTTGTCATGTTAGCATGTTTAATGCAACTGACCAAGAGTTTTCTTGGACAGATCATTTCACTGAAAGAGTTGAAGATTGAATATTCAACATTTGAAGCAAAGAAGAATCTGTCGAACATGTATGATGTTTATCTGGCTGATGAAACCATCGTAGGAATTCTGATGCCTCTACTGGGAAAACACTTCATCAAAAAGAAACGGTGAGTGTTTTTTTCAAGTAAATATATGTAAAGACATTACTCTTATTTGAGCAAATACAGCAGTTGTGATTACACAGGTATTATTACATGATGTAGTTTAATTGTACAGCCTGTAGTATAGATATTTTTACTATTGATAATTTGAAATGATCGGCCTTAAATATGCTCTGCTATACCACAAGTATTTATATTATTATTACTTTATTTTATCTGGCTATTGCTGTTTTACTGCAGGAAAGCAATGCAACATGTTTTTAATTTAGCCTTCGATATTTTACAATAGCATATGTTTGTTTTTCATATTTTTGTTCCGCTATGGATGTATTAGTAGCGTTGTCTAAGAAACAGTTGTGTAGATTTGAACAACGGTATGCCTAAATGGAAGTGCAGCTGTGCAGTGCAGGACCTCTACAAGAATATTTTGGAATTGCACTGGGATGTGGGGATGTTTGCAGATATTATGTGTAATATTCCTTTATTTTTAACACATCGTATTAGTCAAACCCATGTGAATATCGACATGTGTGACAGGGCAGACAGTAAAATAAAGTGTGTTTCTGCTGTTTTAATACACTATTATACATGCCTGTGTTTATTGTCCTATTTGTTGCAGACATCCTATTCAAGTCAACTTAAAAGCAAAAGATGTCAAGGAAGAATTCGACCGTGCTCTGTCGATGACCCAATGCATTCTGGGAGGCAGGGGATCCACCTGGTGAGAACATGCTGCAGCTATAACCTTGAGTGTTGTAAGAGTATCTAAAATTTTGGTTTCATTACACTGGTTATAAATATAATGTTATATAACAAAACGGTGAAACTTCTGTTAGAGTTGGTAATGTCAATCAAAGTACACCGGTGTATACATTATGATATTATCATTAATTTTATTATTTATCTTGTTAGCTGTATTCTTTGATTGACTGCTATCTAGTTAGCTGTGTTCTTTGATTGACAGCCAACTCATTAGCTGTGTTCTTTGATTGACAGCCTTCTGTTAGCTGTGTTCTTTGATTGACAGCCAACTCATTAGCTGTGTTCTTTGATTAACAGCCAACTCATTAGCTGTGTTCTTTGATTAACAACTGCTTCATTTTGTTGCAGCACTGTGCCCGTAGCACACAGTGGCATGACGGAGGAAGAGATATCACAGAACGTCATTGCTGCAGTCAGACGACTCTCTGAGACAATACCAGGTGGCGCTGTAAACATTCGAAACCTGCACATAAAGACGCCGCTGTCACCTGCAATACTTGTCTACGTGTCTCTCGGTACAACCACATGATTTCTACTTTCTGGATAGATGTGTTAAAAGCTTACTCGAGATTACACAGTAATTGCTAGCAGACATGGGGGCAAATGCACTTAAATGCGACTGATCCAGTGTTTGCATTTGAAAATTTGGAGCCAATAATATTTGCATTTAAATACATTTTAAAAGTATTTGAAAAAACAAATACTTATAGCATTTAGTTCTGTCAAGGAAAACTGTTATCACAACTGTACTTAATTAAATTGTTACTTGGTCTAGGCAGTTATACAGTTCACTCATGTTACTGATCACTGACATTTACCGAGAGAAAACTGGCCTCCCTATAGCTCTTTTATTAGCTGACCAACTGCAGCCAGTTTTTAATAATTTAATTTTGATCATTAACTCAACTTTAACTTGGGTCATTGTCAGATGGATGATCAGTGTATCAGCTGGCCTGCGACAGGGTCAGGTTAGCAACCATTTAATTGTGTGGCTTAATCTAATTTTATTGAAAGACAGTGTCATAGTTTAGTGCATCAGTGAGCACAGGAAATGGAAAACAGGATTAACCTGTCACAGGAGTAAAAATTAACAATGTGTGACCAATTATAGCACGGTACTATTGACTCGATGAACTCCCTTAATTCTGGATAAACAATGGTCAAGTATAGCTCTTTTGTGTCATTTATTGTGCATGGACACGAGGATGTCAAGAGAATTAGAAAAGTATTTGAAATAGTTTTGAAAAGTATTTGCATTTGGTATAAACAAAATGTATATAAATTTGCATTTCAGATGTCAAAAGTATTTGCATTTAAATAGTTTTCAATGTATTTGACTCCATGTCTGATTGCTAGATACACCTTTTAATCGAGATTATGCTAATGATTGTTTTAAATGAGAAATCGTCATCTGGACTTTGGCAGTGTCCAAAGCTCTGCACCATGTACTGCTATTGGTAGGATAAGTGTGATGTTGGTGTAGTTCTAATGGTATAGTAACCAGTTACATATGTAGTGTAGTATTTACAACTGAAGTTTTCTCATCATTTTCTGTAGTAATTTGGCCTCCGCCTGCCTGTTTTGTTTGTTCTCTAATGCCCCCATCATTTGTTGTCCACATTCACCCGTACCTGTGTCGGTCAGTAGCCAACTTTTTTGGATCTCGTCAGTGAGATCATGTGGCTGGTGGGATCGTGTCGTCAGTGGGATTGTGTGGCAGGTGGGATCATGTGGCTGGTGGGATCGTGTCGTCAGTGAGAACGTGTGGCAGTTGGGATCATGTGACTGGTGTGATCGTGTCGCCAGTGAGATCGTGTGGCAGGTGGGATCGTATGGTCAGTGGTATTGTGTGGCAGGTGGGATCGTATGGTCGGTGAGATTGTGTCGTCAGTGAGATCGTGTGGCAGGTGGGATCGTATGGTCAGTGGTATTGTGTGGCTGGTGAGATCGTGTCGTCAGTGGGATCGTGTGGCAGGTGGGATCGTATGGTCAGTGGTATTGTGTGGCAGGTGGGATCGTATGGTCGGTGAGATTGTGTCGTCAGTGAGATCGTGTGGCAGGTGGGATCGTATGGTCAGTGGTATTGTGTGGCTGGTGAGATCGTGTCGTCAGTGAGATCGTGTGGCAGGTGGGATCGTATGGTCAGTGGTATTGTGTGGCAGGTGGGATCATGTGGCTGGTGAGATCGTGTCGTCAGTGGTATTGTGTGGCAGGTGGGATCGTATGGTCGGTGAGATCGTGTCGTCAGTGGGATTGTGTGGCCGGTGGGATCGCTTGGTCAGTGGCGTCGTGTGAATGAATTGTTGACGACATTAAAAGCTTCCAAAATGTTGCAGGGTCGTCAGATGAAGTGACTTTGCCCGTGACGAAGGTCGAGGCAACCCTGGATGAGCCAGAAGAAGTGTCGACAGTGATGGGGGCCAAGGTTCGGGTGTTGCCCGGCGGAGAAATCCAGATTATTCCCGACCCAAAGGAAGACTGAATAAAAATGTGAATAAAATGTACCATATTTATGCAGTGGTGTCCTTTGTTTTATTGGAGTAACTGACCTCTACTGTACATATAGCATTGTGGTATTTTGTAATCATGAACTAACAACTGCGGCATAAATGACCACAGGTCTGGGGCTTGTTTCACTAACATCCTTATGAGTTTATACATCTGATTTGGCTCTTTAAAATGATTTTGCTCCTCCATAAACTTCAGTCTATCTTTTATAACGAGTAATGAAGGAATACAAAATAAACTAACAAGCTCTGTTCAGTACTTAAGACTGCTATTTCCAGTTGGTATCGCGGACAGGTTACCATAGTTTCTAGAACTTGCACTGAGCACTTTGTTTGAGAGCACCAACTCAAGCTCTTGGAAGTCGGTGAGTCGTCGAACATCCTTGTCCTTTCGCACTATGGTGTTGGGCAGTTTGCGCACCTTCGTGACCAGATGATGGTCAGTTTGTAGCTGAGTACACATGGTGTTGACTAGTACCTCGTACGTCAGCTGTGTCTTGTCTAGTTCAATCTCGATGTAGTCCGTCTCAGCGACATTGGCCACGCGCACTTTGAGCACAAGTTCTGCAACATCAACAACTTTACTGAATACATTAAATACGTAAGTCCTACCTGAGACAACTGAGTGGTGATCGAGTCACTAGATGGCGCCAATATAAATGAGTGATTTGCTGCTTTATGGATGGGTGTAGGCTAATAGTAGAATGACACGGCTTACTGTATTTAGCCGCCACACATTTGTGCATTAAACACACGGAATAGTTATACCAAATATTGGGCACATTGACATAAAGTGATTGAATAGTTTTGATTATGTAGGAATTCCCGAGCATTGCAAAGCACAAAAATGTTGGCGTACACCTCAAAATAGCAGTGAGTTTGTGTGTGGAGATTTATAGGGAAATCTATAAATTCCTATAAAAATCTGAAGATTATTTGCTGAAGGTTAATGTATCAACAAAGTTGTGATAAGTATTAACTGAAACTACAGATATTGTCCAATACCATACGCTACAATATGACACTGTACAATGATTAAACTAATTAAGTAAACAGGCTTTGGCATGCAAGGAGACAAGTGCTGCCACGTGGTGGTAAGCATCTTCAAACGACTAGTTTCCACTACTGCTATGCTTTGTACTCGTACGATAATAAAACAACCTACCATCATCTGTGGGCTGTGGTGATAGCTGCTGGGGATGTGACGGTGGTCTTGGGTGTAGTTGGACTTGTTTTTGTGTAACACAACGTTCTTCGTAACAGTTGTCATGTGCAGTGTGTGGAAATTGGGGATGGGCTATGTAGTTTGGCACTATGGGTAACTCTGTGCTTCTTCCTGATGCACCATTTGATACACCTAAACAAAATCAATTCATTGGCACCAACATTACTGTAATGCTGTAAACGTGTCAATATGTGTAACTAGTCAAGTTTTAATAACATAATTATCATAGTTTATGCTTGCAGGATGCGATTATCTTAAATTAGTCAGCTGGCATATAGTGTACGGTTTCAAATGGTACACTCTGTGAGTGCTATACATACAAAAGCAAAGTTACTGGTACACAGGGGCAGATCCAGAGAAGGCAGTCTAGGGCACCCTAAAACTTCTCATTGCACCTCTTGAAGCTTGGCAGAAATCTCCACGGGTGCTAGAACGAAATGTTGGGTGGGCGGACTCGGAGCTCCAGCATCATGATATCAGATAGGAAGACAGGGGGAGGGAGGAGTGCTGTTGAACATTGATGATTTTACCTTCGGCACCATTCTGCTATCGAGCTGTCGGATCCTGACATCGGAGGAGAGGGTTGTTGGAAATTTTGTGCAGCAACGTTCACGATTTCCGAAAGTCTGGGGGGATGTAATGGGGGCACATCGTGTCTAGGGAGGCCACTCTAGGGCAGGCATAGCTTGGCCAAAATCCAAAGGTCTAGGGGGACATGTGCCCCCAGATTGCCCTGGATCCGCCTATGTTACGCACTGTATAGACCTGTGCAAACTGGAACCAGTTATAAGCATATTGGTAGCTATTATGACACACCCAGCCAGGTAGCCACGTATCGAGGATCTCGCAAAGCCCAAATGCACTTTGACAAGTAGTATACCATCAACGTTACTTGTTTCATTATTAACTAACATAATATTAAAAACTGAAGAACAGACAGCTTTGGTTTAACTTTAAGCAACAGCAAAATACATACCATCTCCTAGAAGACTTCTAACATTGGCGTGTGTAGCTAGATCAAGGGCAATCTCTCCTTTGTTGGTTTGGATGTTTCTGTCGGCACCGTGACGGAGAAGGAATGATGTCAACCCGACATGACCCCGCTTGGCAGCCCAGTGTAGTGCTGTCCTAAGAACATGCACATCAGCCAATACTGTACAGCATCTTCATGTTGTTTCTTTGTTGTAATAATTAATAATAATTTCTGAAGGCAACTTTTAACAAGATTGCCATCCAGAAAATTACTCTGGATGGCAGGTGGACAAGGAAGCCTTTTGGCTTATCGAGAGTCCAATACTTTTTATCTACATGTATCCCGTCTTTTTAAGGTGTGTGTCGATTTTATTTTTAAACATTCACGCTACTAGCACCAACACAATCAGGAGATAATCTGTTCCATTCATTTACAGTCCTTTGTGAGAATGAGAACTTTCTTATATCTAATCTACACTGCTCCTTTACTAATGTAGCTTCATGTCCTCTGGTCCTTCTATTTTTTTTAACTGAGAAAAAAATGTTTCTATCAATATTTTCATAACCATTCAATATTTTAAACACTTCTATGTGATCTCCTCTCAATCTCCTGGTCTCTAATGTTGTTAAACCACATTCTTTTAGGCGTATTTCGTAACTAAGATCCCTCAGATTTGGTATCATTTTAGTCGCTCTCCTCTGTACTCTTTCTAGCATATCTATGTCCTTCTTGCGATATGGCCTCCATGCTTGTATACAATATTCTAAATGAGGCCTCACTATTGTTTTGTACAGCGGTACTATTAATTCTTTTTTCTTATACGCTATATTTCGCCTAATTAATCCAAGGATTTGATTTCCCTTTGACGCTGCAATTCCGCACTGCTCTGAAACCTTCATATCAGCACTAATGGTTAACCCCAAGTCCTTTTCTTTTACAGTAGTACTTAGAACAGTACCCCCCATTTTATATTTTACCTCTTCATTCCCATGACCTGTGTGGAGGCATTTACATTTCCCAAAATTGAACAGCATTTGCCACTTTTCAGACCATTTGATCAACCTATCAAGATCATCTTGTAAATGCTGTCTGTCTCCATCACTTTTAATCCTTCTAAACACTTTTGTATCATCCGCAAATTTTAACACCTTGCTTGTTATATCATCATCCAAATCGTTGATATATATTAAGAATAATATAGGTCCTAGTACTGATCCCTGTGGTACCCCACTCAATACCGATTTCCAGTTTGAAGCCTCCCATCAACTACTACACGTTGTCTTCTGTCATTCAGCCATTTTTCTATCCAGTTTATTATACCATTTCCTATGCCATGGGCCTTTAGCTTAAGGAGTAATCTTTGATGTGGTACTTTGTCGAAAGCTTTTTGAAAATCTAAATAGATGATATCTACTGGTGATCCCTCATCTACCCACCTAGTGATGTCTTCCAAAAAACATAACATATTTGTTAAGCATGACCTCGCTTTTAAAAACCCATGTTGAGATGGGTTTATCAAGTTATGTTTAACAAGAAAATCCACCATGTGATCTTTAATTAGTCTTTCTAATAATTTGCAAATCACTGATGTTAAACTCACTGGTCTATAGTTCTCTGACTTGTTTCTCGAACCTTTTTTAAATAACGGTATAATGTTTGCCTCTTTCCATTCTAAAGGAACCACTCCCTCTTCTAATGACAAATTGAAAACTGTTGCAAGCGGTACGCTAATTTGTTCTACAATTTCCAATAGTAGTTTGGGCGGAATCCCGCCACTCCAGGTGATTTATTATCCTTCATAGCCCTTATTTTCTTAGCTACCATTTCCGAGGTTACAACTAACTGTCCTAAATAGTCTGAATCTGCCCCCTTGAACTTAGCCTCTGGTACTGGCAGTGAACTAATATCTTCCCTGGTAAACACTGAACTAAAATACTCATTCAGGTCTTTTGCCATTAAGAATCCCTCTGATATTGTATTTCCAGCACTATCTTCTAGAGGACCGACCTTATCCTGAACTTTCTGTTTGCTTCGAATATACGCATAAAAACTCTTACTGTCATGTTTTATATTACTAGCTAATTTTTTTTCATAGCTTCTCTTTGAATTTCTAATTTCAGCTGTAGCTTGATTAAGTGCTTCTTTATAAATGTTGTAGTCTTCATCATTTCCAGTACATCTATATGACTTCCACATCATTTGTTTATACTTAATTTTTCTAATGGCTTCTTTCGATAAGTGTTTCTTTTTAGACCGTTTCCCTTGTTTTTTGAAAGGTACAAATTTATCGACTATGCACTTAATTTCACTATTTAAGATATTCCAGCATTCGGTTGCTGTCTTATTCTTCAGTGTGTTATTCCAGTCTATCTTTGCTAAATATTTCCTCATGTCCTTATACCTTCCTTTGTGGAAATTTCTCCTATACTGCTTTTTACTATTCCTTTCTGATTTTACTTTGATGGTAAAATGTATCTGGTTGTGATCACTACTCCCCAGTGGCTCACATATCTTGACATTGTCAACTAATTCTTTCTGTGAGGACAAAACTAAGTCTAACACACCCTGGTTGGTTCTAGCACATGTTGAGAAAGGAAACTATCTTGTACTAAAACTAAAAACTTGTGGTCCTCACTCCCCATACTCTGTAGAGATTTCCATTGTATATGCCCATGGTTAAAGTCCCCCATAATAATACAGTTCCGTTTGCTTACTTCCCTTATAGCGTTTTGTATTTTTTCATTCTCTTCTATGCTTATGTTTGGACTTCGATAAACTAACCCAACTGTTAACGTTGAGTTTCCTGTAACTATGTTACACCAAACAGCTTCTTCGCAATCTGCTTCTCTTTCTAATTTTATTTCATAAGCCTGGATAGATTCTTTAATATATAAAATAACTCCACCTCCCTTTCTTCCTATTCTATCTTTCCTAAACATTACATATCCTGTTAGTCCCAATTCGGCATCTGATATATCAGTGGTGGCCCACGATTCGGTTATACCTATTATGTGAGGGTCAATATCTTCTACCATAATGTTTAGTTCACTTCTTTTGTTTACTATGCTCCTTGCATTTAAACAAATGCATTTATATCCTGATTCAGAACAGTTTTCCAGGCTGTTCTTTGCCGATTTATTTCTGCTGTCTTTATCTATGCCTCCAGTTTCAGGCTTCTCTGTGAATCCCCCCTGCGAATCTAGTTTAAATAGATGCAGCCTGTCCCCCTGTCAACAGATTGCAGCAAGTTCTCTGAGAAAACTGCTGCCCCCTTTCCACTTAGATGTAGGCCATCTCTCATGAACATATCTTCCCTCCCAACAAAGTATCCCCATAAATCTACGAATCCCACCCCCTCTTCTTTACACATCTGCTCAACTAGTGCGTTGATCGCCATCCTCTTATCAACAATGCAATTAGTTCTTGCAACTTGGTAAAACTATATATATTATGAGAAACATGGGAGTTATTTTCATGATATGGCTTAACAGAAACAGGATTGGTGTTTCTTGGGGGAGAGCAGCATATCAAAATATGTTTGTCATAACTACATATCTTTAAATTAGTATCTACAAATGGCGTGATAACCGATTTGTGAAAATGTCTACCATGCGTTTACAGCATTTTGTGAATCGACATTCACGCCTTGTTGTACAATCAACGTTCTCACGCCCTCTTCGTCACCGACGCATGAATATTCCCGCAATTTTTCTTCGAGATCTTTTGTTGAATCCATTCACGATTAGTACGTCGCTTTATACATATAATCTATAGTACACGCTGACTCGTATCATGTGCGAACATATGGTAACGGTGTTGCATAAACTTGTTTACATCTATTTGAGCGATGTTGCAGTGGTGGTATTTCGAAGTTGGCATAATAAAGGAACATGCCACATCGCTGCCACATGAACAGTTTGGCTTTCTATGGTGCGTCATCCATTATAGTATATACTGTGATATTTGGTTGTTTTTCGCGAAACATGGACGCATTGTCGATTTGGCGACTTTCATATATCGGTTTCATTTATTAACATAATAGAATAGACATAGTGAAGATTTAAAGAAAAATCATATGTGTTAGAGAGAAGGCTTTGAAATCGTATGTACATAATATCTTGTGATCAATACCACGCGAAACACATAACGAAAAGGTGCATCGCTGCTTCTTTGCAAGTTCGTTTACCGCCCAGACTGACGCTGTCGAAGTTATTTTAATCAGGTGAAGATAACTAAGCTGTTTTGTAGGAGAATGTCTACGATTGTAACATTATACGAGTTTGAAAGAAGAATGTTTCACTGTGAAAGACAATCTTAATTGTGCTTTTATGAGCGATAAAAGTATCGACTTTCAGCATTGTTTGACACAGCGCAGAAAGGGTTGGTAATTTTCGGCAAGATTTGATTTAGCGATATTGATATTCCCAATGACTAATCACCCCAAGCAAGAACACTTTCAATAACGTTTGAATGTGGTTTTGCGATTTGCGATCTTTCTCCCTCCCTCTCTCCATCCCTTCCTCTCCCCCCCACTCCCTCCATCCCTCGATTCTTTAATTTAATAGAGCAGTGCATGTGTGTCGTGCACGATACATTTTCGATACATTGTGTGTGTGTGTGTGTGTGTGTGTGTGTGTGTGTGTGTGTGTGTGTGTGTGTGCGTGCGTGTGTGTGAGCGTGAGTGACAGTGTGCACGAGTGTGTGTGTGTGTGTGCGCGTGCGTGAGTGTGTGCGTAAGTGAGTGACTGTGTGCGCGAGTGTGACTGTGTGCGAGTGACTGCGTGCGCGAGTGTGTGTGTGTGTGAGAGAGAGAGAGAAAGAGAGAGAGAGGGGGGGAGATAGTTTATTTTTTCAATGCATAATAATTACAGTGAGTTCTCAAAAGTAAGGTATACTGATTGGGAAAAACAAATTCAAGATCAACGATTTTTTTTATTACAGACCATCAAAGCAAGAGTTTAAAAGCCCCGTCTTGAATAAAAAATTTAATGACGCTACAGTTATTCTAGGTGCGGACATCTACTTCACAACAGCAGTGCAAACAAAATTCGTCATGGCACTATGAAAAGGGCGATTTTGTATTACTTACAATTTTACGCCTTCCATTTAAGGTAAAGCCCATAATTGCTGGTCGAGGGCTATTTAGATTTACATTCTTTCAACGAACCTCGCGATACAAATATTTAATTATGGATCGAACGTCAAAGCCTCCTAGCTAATACAGCATCTGCCTACTAAACGTCAATACGCAGTCAATCTGCGCAAAGAAAATATAATTTCACGTCATGATAGACGACGCAAAATCTGACGTCATAGATGCACGCAAAACTTAGTTGAAGCCAGCTGTCAATAGCAGTGAATTCGTGCCGCCTGGATAAGACCCTCCTTTAAGAAAGACCGACCGGATAGCTATGGTGGCGTCATCATTGCCATTAAAACTGGTTTTGTTGCTGAATAGTTATTGACAATGACACCGTGTGAGATGGTTGCTGTGGAAATTGAGACCGCGCACACTTCTCTCACAGTATTTGGAATTTACAGACCCATAACACCGATTACCCAACCTCTATGTGTGACGCCATATCCAGCATAGCCAGGACATTCCCAAACAACCCCCTAGACACAAACCTCCCGGATATCGAATTCAAAACAAACACAGTATCGAAACACCTGTACACAAACACAGATAAACGAAGTATTCCTCGACACATTCTCCATGTTGGGCCTAACTCAAATGGTCACTTTCCCGACAAGAGTTGATAACATCCTAGATGTCTTCCTCACGAAGCGGCCATCCCTCGTCAACAGATGCGAACGAGTACCGGGGGTCAGTGATCGATGATGCAGCCGTCTATGTATATTCTGACATATTACCAAAAATACAACGACCTATCCAGAGGAAGATCCACATCTGGAGAAAAGCAGACATCGAACAGTAAATTATAAATTGATTCTGAATCCTGAGCAGATTCAAGAAGAGCTTTTGCTGATGAAATGCAAACCCAACACAGTCCAGACACACCTGTGGAAACACTGTTGGCGTTGCTAACTGCCAAGTGCCAAAGCGTATTGTCCAATCATTCCCTACAATACTGTTTTTCCAACGTTACAACCCACCCTGGGCCAATTGCACAATAAGAAACCTGTCACGAAAGGAACATAAATACTTCAAGGAGGCCCAGCGTACCAAGTGTGCCCACGATTTGGCAAAATATTGAGAAATAAAACAATGTACCCAATCAGAGTGCCGAAAGGCGTATTACGGATATATCAATTCCATGATAAACATTAGGGACGTCTAAAGAAGTTTTGGTCCTTCACCAACGCACACTCACGAAGAATGGCATTGTCCACAGCAATAGCTAGACTAAAGCTGACATTCTTAATATGCAGTTCTCACCTGTCTTCACCGACACAGACACGAGCAATGTACCGAGCCTTGGAATGAGCCCATACAGCGACTTTCATCATATCAGAGTATCTGTAGTTGGAGTAAGAAAATTACTGGAAGCAGTCAAACCCCACAAAGCCACAGGACCTGGTGGAATCCCATCCAGGCTCCTGAGAGACATGGCCGCCGAACTTGCACCAGTGCTAACACTCATCTACCAGGCATCGAACAACTGCTTCAAACTACAGACCCATATCCATTACGAGCTTCTCCTGCAAGACATTAGAACACATCATACACAGTAACTTAATGGACCAATTGGAGCGTAATAACATCTGACTACCAGCATGGGTTTCGCAAACGTAGGTCCTGTGGTACCCAGGTACCGCAATTGACTATAAACTTACCTTCAGTGCAAACACAGCTTTGAACAACAAGAAATGCCAACAGAAGCTTTATTTTCTGCGTAAACGCAGATCCTTCGGGGTGAGTTCTCATGTTATGAGGACCTTCTATGGCTGTTACCTTGAGAGTTCTGTAACCTTTGGCTTCCGGGCATGGAAAGGTGGACTGAGTGTCACCAATCGGTATATCACGAGTCGCGTCATCAGACTCAGCAGCAAGGTGATCGGAGAGGAACTTACCAGTGTAGACGACCTGTACAGGCGGAGGGCAAAGAGGAAGGGAAGGTAGATCTCCCTGGATCCCCACCACCCCCTAAATCACTGTTACAATCTGTTACCATCTGGCCGTCGTTTTCAGCTGCCTCAACTGAGACTCGAAAGTCGGTGTCCTCAGTTACACATGTTTATTTATTTATTGGCATTTATTTCTTAATAGCGAACACTACAAGATAATTTCCCCATTAGGGACAATAAAGGTATTTGAACTGAATTTGAATTAAATTGAAGCCCAACTCATCCAAGCGAAGACCTAACGAAGTGCCTCAAAGAGGGTAGCCATTTCTACGCTGTGTTGTTGGACAAAGTTTCCCATCACCATCTGGCTGCCAAACTTCACCACTACGGAGTGCGAGGGAAGATGCTGGACTGGATCAAAAGCTTCCGGAGCAGCCGCACCCAAGGAGTGATTCTGGAAGGCAAAAGATCATCATTGGCAGCAGTGACCCCAGGTCCCACATGGTTCAGTCCTTGGACCCATCCTCTTCCTTTGCTACAAAAATGACCTACCAGATCAAGTGTCTTCTAAACATCAACTCACAAGATGATGCAGATATACTACAAGATGACACAGACAAGCTGCAAATGTGGGGAAGAACTGGCTGATGGAGTTTAATCCGGACAAGTGCGAAGTTATCCGAATTACCAACAGAAGGAAGAACATAATTGTCAGCGATTACTCTATCCACGTACAACAATTGAAGGAGGTCAATGGAGCCATCGTGACAAAGAATGCTAACAACACAACAGCTTTCCAACAGTGGAATCTCAGAAGATGCCCCCAAACCATCAAAGCATTATGCTATCAGACGTTCGTTAGACCCATCGTGGAATATGTGTCGACAGTATGTGATCCTTCCTCACCAAAGAACATCAAGTCTGTGGAGAATGTTTAACGACAAGCTCGCTTCGCGAAGAGCGACTACCATCGACGCAGCAGTGTGACAACCGTGATCGAAAGTCTGAAATTAGAGACCCTTGTGAGTAGGCTGGCTAATGCCAAGCGCATAGTGCTCTACCGCACCAGAAACAAGTTAGTGGACATAACAACGACCTCACTCACCGCCGCTTCAACTCGTACCAAAGGCAACGCATATCGGTACTTCCAGACATTCACCCGCATCGATGCATACACGCACTCATTCTTTCCAAGCATCATCAAATCATGGAACAAATGCACACAACAGCTAGTTAGCAAACAATCACTGGACTCATTTAGAAAGCATCTCCTCTCCATGCCTGCCTAAAGTAATATTCGCTCACGAAGCTATAGGCGCACCGACTGTAGGGTCTTCTAATCTGTCTAGACTTCTCTCAAAATAACCAATAGACCTAAACCAGCGCTATATCACCCACTACTTGCGACGTCCCACCCAAGCTCGACAATACTCTAGCCACATACGTGTGGCTGATACAGAGTTCTGAGCACATCGCCTTGGAGTCACATGCACTATCGCTAACGACCAGGCACGGAGAGCGGAGTTCAAGTCGTGACTCCATTGTCTCGTGATTGACAA
>CM034535.1:6354751-6380975 GCA_020002185.1 Paraescarpia echinospica
TGTGTGTGTGTGTGTGTGTGTGTGCGTGTGTGTGCGTGTTCTTGTGTGTGTGGTTGAGTGTGGGGTGGGGTTTGTGGGTGTGTGTGTGGTTGTGTAAGTGCGCGTGTATGTGGGGGGGTTGTGTATATTGGTGTTTTTATGTGTGTGTGGTTGTGTGTGTGTGGATGGGTGTGTGCCTGTGTGGTTGTGTGTGTGTGTGTGTGTGTGTGTGTGTGTGTGTGTGTGTGTGTGTGTGTGTGTGTGTGTGTGTGTGTGTGTGTGTGTGTGTGTGTGTGTGTGTGTGTGTGTGTGTGTGTGTGTGTGTGTGTGTGTGTGTGTGTGGATAAGTGTGTGTCTGTGTGGTTGGGTGTGTACATGTGTATGTGTGTGTGCGTGCGTGTGTGTGTGGTTGTGTGTGTGTATGGTTGAAAAATAATGTAATGCATGCAATGCGTGTCATGTAATAGTTATCTATATAGGTAATATGTAAGTATATATGTGTGTAATAATATGTATATGTTTATGAGTAGAGTATATTATATATATATATATAACTAATACAAATTATATATAATAATGCACATTTAATTAATATGTAATATTTAATATTTAATAATATGTATTTATGTGGTGTGTGTAATATATATGTAATATTATCTATGTAATATTATGTGTGTGTGTATGTATGTGTATGTATGTATGTATGTGTATGTGTGTATGTGTGTAGTATTATTAATATCATTATGTATGTGTATATGTGTAATGAATAAGATTTTAAATGTGTGAGTGTGTGTGTGAGTGAGTGTGTATATCTGTGTCTTTGTGTGTGTGTCGTTTTGGTGTGTGTGTTGTGTTTGTGTGTGTGTGTGTGTATGTGTATGTGTGTGCGTGCGTGCGTGCGTGTGTGTGTGTGTGTGTGTGTGTGTCTATGGTTATGTGTGTGTATGAGTATGTGGTTGGGTGGGTGTGTGGGTGTGGTTTTGTGTGTTGTTGTATGTGTGTGTGTGTGTGTGTGTGTGTGTGTGTGTGTGTGTGTGTGTGTGTGTGTGTGTGTGTGTGTGTGGTTGTGTGTGTGGGTGTGAGTGGCTGTGTCGGTGGGTGTGTGTTTATGTGGCTGGGTGTGTGTGTATGTGTGTTTGTGGTTGTGTGTGTGTATGTGTGAGTATATATATAAATATATATATGTGTGTGTGTGTGTTTGTTTGTGTGTGTTTGTTTGTGTGTGTATGTGTGTGTGTGTTGGCGTGTGTGTGTGGTTGTGTGTGTGTGTGTTTATGGTTGTGTGTGTACTTGTGTGTGTGTTGTTGTTGGGTGTGTGTGTGTGTGTGTATATTGGTGTGTCTGTGGGGGTCTGTGTGTGTGGTTGTGTGTGGGGTGTGTGTGTTGGTGTCGTTGTGTGCATGTTTGTGTGGTGGTGTTTGTGTGAGAGTCTGGTTTTGTACGTGGTTGTGTATGTGCGTGTGTGAGTGTGTGTGAGTGTGTGTGGGTGGGTGTGTGTGTCTATGGTTATGTGTGTGTATGAGTATGTGGTTGGGTAGGTGTGTGGGTGTGTTTTGTGTGTTGTTGTTGTTGTGTGTGTGTGTGTGTGTGTGTGTGTGTGTGTGTGTGTGTGTGTGTGTGTGTGTGTGTGTGTGTGTGTGTGTGTGTGTGTGTGGTTGTGTGTGGTTGTGTGTGGTTGTGTGTGCGTGTGTGTGTGTGTGTGTGTGTGTGTGTGGTTGTGTGTGTGTGTGTGTGTGTGTGTGTGTGTGTGTGTGTGTGTGTGTGTGTGTGTGTGTGTGTGTGTGTGTGTGTGTGTGTGTGTGTGTGTGTGTGTTTGAGAGAGAGAGAGACCAGGTCGTTTTTAATATGCACACTAGGTGGCGCCATTTTTATCATGCTGATTCATAATGTTTAGTTTACTTTTAATTTAATTATACAATAAGTAACGGAATCCACCCGCCATTGGAATTGCAGCATGTTGTCTTTTAATTGTATAATTTAATGTGATCTTTATACAAGCAGTGCATGATAGTTTTCCTACACGAGACTTCGGGACACCCCGGTACACACACACACACACACACACACACACACACACACACACACACACACACACACACACACACACACACACACACACACACACACACACACACACACACATTTATATATTCCTAACGATCACATACGCTGACCAGATATGTATATGGCTTTCACACGGGAGACTCTTTAGTTACAGTTTCCCTGGGAAACGGTCTGCAAAACAAGTCACCGTTTGATTGCCATCAACAGGAACATCACCGTTTGATTGCCATCAACAGGAACATCACCGTTTGATTAACAACAACAGGAACATCACCGTTTGATTGCCATCAACAGGAACATCACCGTTTGATTGACATCAACAGGAACATCATAGTGGATGTTCATCAGTGCAAGCGAGGAGAGACGTTCTTAGTCCATACTGGCCCGCATGAAGGTTTTCAGAGCGCTGGCACTTATTACGCATTCGCGTGACGTTAAGGGGATTGTGCAGGCCAATTGTAACAACACAAACATATTGAGGAAAGATTCTCGCTGACATTCCTTGATTGTCTTTGTACAGCTGTTTGGGCTGTTTGGTTCTTTGCCGCGATAGCCCTTGGCGGTGTGCCTTTTGTTCCGACGAGCGTGTCGGAGATCTTTGTCCATTTGTTGAACCGACCGTTGACTAGTGCACTCTTGCCTGCTCCGTCTTTGACGAATACGACACAGGGTAACAGAACACTCCGTCTGACTTTGAACTGTATACCAGCCATGGGCATTTCTGAAGTCATGATCTTTGACAGGATCGGTTACATCTGTTCGTCGGCGTTGAGGGGAAATTGTAGACGGACGAAGACATGAGGTGATAAGACAAGATTGAGTTTCTGCTTAGGTGTTAGATCGACAATGACCTTCTTCACCTCGTCAGGTGTCATGTTTGTATGGATGGTCATCAAATAACAGGTGGGGTGGAGCGTCCTCGCGGTCATGGGATAAATCGACATCATGTTCATCACCAGCTGAAATGGGACAGAACTACTAAAATATAGGAAAATACAAGTGTTAAACAGCAAATCCACAGCGCCAATTGCGCAATTGGATAACGTAATAAGCCAATAGCAATCGTTTTGAAAATGGTGCAGTGTCACTTATACACTACCACAATCGGGTGTCCATCCATGTGTAGTCATCAACCTGAACATTTATATTATACAAATACTTGTTTGGTGGTGAATCGCAGGAAACGTCCAAAATCTCAGCATTTATTAGAACAATTATTTTAAACCAGTATTGGAAATGTTGGAATTGCTATTAAGATATGTGATATGTGGGAAACGATAGATGAGAACCCTGCAAACTGTTTTCCCTAGTTATTTCTTTTATCTTCTGACATATTGAACGTTTGTTCCTCCCGAACCACAGTGATGCCTGCTTCACGGCTGGTACCCGGTCTTGGTTCCTTCCCTGCGACTTCTGAAACACAAAACAAATCATCTAAATAAATTTGACAAGTAGGCGTTAACTTGCATAGGTAATTGTATAATTGTAAAATTAAATCCTAAAACTGAAAACGACCAGTAACTAATTATGATATTACTTTTTTGCGATGTTATGGTGCACCAACCTTTGACGCTTTCATCGTCCAGCAAATATTTCCTTTTAGCAACTGGTTCATCATCAACAGTCACACTGATTTCTGCTGCATTGCCACTGCTGCTACTTGGCTTAGCGTCTTCCTTCTTGAAATATCAGTACGTTTATATCAATTAATAAACAAGTACGGTATACGAGATCAATTTTGGCACTAAATAAATTCTCTGCTAACAGTCCTGATGAATTTACGCTGAGCAACTGGTCTTCTTCTAATATGCAGTTTCTTGGCGTGCGGTATGCCTAGATGTGACGTCAGAGGCATGAACTTGTCAGCACTTTTAATATATTCAGATCATGTTTACAACGATAGATGTTTGGTCAAAGCAAGCGGCATAATTAGTTATTGTGCGGTATTCCGATGTAATACAAACACTCGTCATAATAGAGGAACGAAGCATTTAATTTATGGTTCCACACTAATCCAACTTTGTTGAAAAATTAAGCGAGAGAACTTTCAGTCAACATGACAACAAAACAGCCGACTGCAAAAACCTTCGCCACAACTTCAGCTCATTTGAAGAAAAATGGTTTCTATTGCGACCCACTATGAATATGTATGAATGTGAGCTATGTACAATTTAGCATAACCCTGAATCCGGTTTACTACTTTTCCGTCAATCACCTGTGGCCGAGTGGTTAAGTGCGTTGGCTCGGCGCATCTGCCGACACGTGTGCGGGAGATTTCGGTTCAAGCCTTTTGAAAAGGTGTATTTTTGTTTATCTTTTCGCAAATTAATATAAACCAAGCCATTTTTACAATATGGTGCACAAAAATTAAAATAATATATTACCGAGAATGTACAATTTCTGCTGATTTTGTATGTATTTTCATTTTTTATAAACAAACCACAGTTTGTCTTCACATACATAACTATGATAAACTGCTGTGCAGTAAAAGGATTAATCTTCAAATTATTAAGTGCAATAAACACACATACCAATCGGTACAATTCTTTCTTTGGTGCTATTTTTCTTTGGTAATATGTAAAGTTTGGTAGTGGAAATAGATTCAGGTACATACCTGTGTGTCAAAGTATTCCGTTTTTCCACGCGGTCACCGGATGCGACAATGTCAGCTTTTTTAAGAAAGAGAAAGAAAAGTGCGTATGACACTTGGAATGCCTATCCGGAAGCCATTGCCGCATTTTGTACCATGCCAGATGCACCATCGCATCAGGATATGGAGGGTGTAATGTCGACTATCGATCGGTTCACCATCTTGATGTACGATCGAACAAACTGTCAAGTGTATGTGAAAGAAACTACTACTACTGTAGTCAAACGGTGTCAAAACATTCCAAGAATATGTCACACAGGTGTCTCTTCCTTACGTCAGAGCGCAGCTGAGAAACGTGACAAGAATTGACATCATCTGGGATGTGTACCTGGAATGGGAGTCTGAAGTTCACGGCACGAGAGAAGCGAGCAAATGGTGTTCGAAGGAGTGTTGCAGCATCCAAAACAATCCCAGGAAATTGGCAAGAGTTCTTGACACTGGAAGACAAGAAGACTAAACTATTCAACGTCTTGGTACATCAGGTAAGCTACCAATATGGCATGATTGATTTTGGAAACAATATACATGCGTTTACACACTTCAAATACATCGATGATCACCGACATAATAATAGCATTTACATTCTAATATCAATATCATTATCTGCAATATGTACAAAAACATACAATCTATTGGTTCTTTTATTTACCACCAAAGGTTGTAGAGAATCTTTCTGCGGAGAAGGAGGTATACTCAACATGTGGCCAGAATGTACTTTGCACCAGAGTTCATCAGGACGTCTCATCCCTAGCGCCATGTACGCATGTAGAGGCCAACACACGATTGCTCCTTCATGCAGGCGATGCAGCAAACAGGGGTATCGCAGAATGTGGAAATTGACGTGCTAGTTCTGGCAGAGTCTAGTGCTGTGCTCCTTGAGAACACGGAACTATGGGTCGCATTTGGCACAGGCAAACACCTGAGGTACATTCCTGCTCATGACATCGCCACAACACTGGGTGGTGAGAAGACACGTGCACTCCCCATGTTCCATGCCTTCACAGGTTACAAAAAGCTGTCATCATTTGCAGGCAGGGGAAAAAGACTGCATTCGACATCTGGAAATCTTTCAATGAAGTCACCCCAGTATTCTCTACCTTGTCGACACATCCATCGTGCTACAGTGAAGACTGCATGTCTCTGCTATAGTCCTACGTTGTGCTACTGTATGACCGAACCTGCACAGAAACTAGTGTTGACTCTGCCAGAAGATATATCTTCAGTACCAAAACCAGGTCCATCGACGCCATACCAGCCACAGGAGCAGCACTGTTGCAACACACAAAACGGGCTATATACCAAGGTGGACATGTGTGGGGATAGGCACATGTCCGTACTCCAGAACTTCCTTCTCCAGAGACCTGTGGATGGCGTAAGAGTGCCACACAAGGATAGGAACCACTGTGGACATTACTCCCAGAAGCAGCGGCGTCGTGTTCCGAGTTACTACGCCGTGGATACCAGAAAGGATGCACAGGACTATGCAAGTGTGTCAGGGTTGCTCTGAAATGCACAACACTATGCCGTTGCAGTGGTAACTGCGACCACAATGATTCGTTTCGATATGACATGTACAGAAAAGTTTGTTTTGTCCGAAAAAAATATACATGGACACTTCAACCATGGTTTTATGTCAACTGGTTGGGAAGATATTACATTAGGTAGATATTCACAATTCAGGTAGCGGCCATCTTGAATGTTATCATTAACCTGTGCTCTATCTTAAAATATATGCATTAGTCAATGAATTGATGACGCCATTGGATTCAGCATGTCTGAAAACATATAAAAAGACACTTTATTTATGTTTTTATGTTAACTATTCACGAAGATAGGACAATTAATAGATATTTAGATTCGGGCGGCGGCCATTTAGGATTTTCCCATATTACGGGCGTCACGGAAACAATTCAGCTTGGCACTATATCTTAAATCACTTAGTACCCCCTTGACATCATATACACCAATTGTGGTGCTTTTACAACAAAACCCATAATTCTTTTTATTATTTACACATATCTGCTCCACTACTACTACTACTACTACTACTACTACTACTACTACTACTACTACTACTACTACTACTACTACTACTACAACAACAACAACTATCACTACGTTCCCCTATATATATATATATATATATATATATAGGGGAACTGACGTAAGGAAGAGACACCTGTGTGACATATTCTTGGAATGTTTTGACACCGATTGACTACAGTAGTGGTAGTTTCTTTCACATACACTTGACAGTTTGTTCGATCGTACATCAAGATGGTGAACCTATCGATAGTCGACATTACACCCTCCATATCCTGATGCGATGGTGCATCTGGCATGGTACAAAATGCGTCAGTGGCTTCCGAATAGGCATTCCAAGTGTCATACGCACTTTTCTTTCCCTTTCTTAAAAAAAGCTGACATTGTCGCATCCGGTGACCGCGTGGGAAAACGGAATACTTTGGCACACAGGTATGTACCTGAATCTATTTCCACTACCAAACTGTACATATTACCAAAGAAAAATAGCACCAAAGAAAGTACCGATTGGTATGTGTGTTTATTGCACTTAACAATTTGAAGATTAATCCTTTTACTGCACAGCAGTTTATCATAGTTATATATATATATATTCATTTTTTGATGCATTCCGAGTAATTTCAGCATCATATGAAATACCTTTATATGGCTTTTGTTAATCTAAAATGTTGATTTTATTAAAAGTACGTATCTTTGCGAAACGGGGCCATGGGAGAGGTTCTATTTGTAAAGGGCAAGTGTTCGTTCATGAAGGGAGTTCGATCGAACCCCCTCGAACCCTCCTGGATCCGTAAATGACATATACCCGCACGCACGCATCACACACACACACACACACACACACACACACACACACACACACACACACACACACACACACACACACGTGAACTCAAGCACGCGCACAAACACACCCACGCGCGCATGTGTTCCACGTACGCATAAACGTGACGTTTCCTAGGCAACGCATTAACGTAATTGAACGTCATGTGACCGAGTAGAACTGTCTGATGGGTAACAGATCGTACTAAATATGCTTCCGGTGACATGTGTGATTGTAATTAGTGTAACGTAAAATGCATCATTCACCGACGTGACGTTTGGCTAAGTGTACCTCAACGTAGCCTGCATTGCATTGTTGTGTTTTGTTTTGCCAAAGAACTGTTTGAATAATTGGAGTTGTTTCTTATCACAGACCAGTCAAACGTGGCCGGGTGTGAAGATGCGGAAAGCCAGTGGGATACTCCAGCGCGGTTCAGGTTTAAGCGGTAGTAGCGACAAGTCGAAACACAGCGAAAGTAAACTCGAATTCGTCGAAGTGTCGTTCATTGAATCAAACTTGAGTGAACAAATCTCGAGTGTATCAAAAATAGCAGACGACTGCAAAAGTGTATCAACGAACGACCGACCACTGGGTCGTCTCGGAATCTCGTATTCAGAGCCATTGCGTCAACGAACAGTTTGTGTTCCTGAAAGCCCAAGGCGGTCATCCGAAGGTACACCAGAGGTACCAAATGCACGAGTGAGTAGCGACTCTTCACATCAAGACGACGCCTCCGATGCAGATGTCGGGTAAGGATAGACCTATCGGCCTGTAGTCGTCTTTACTGGTCAGACAGACACATTTAAACAGATTATTCTCTTTGGGACAGTTGACGTTTTTTAGCCAGCCTATTTTAGTTTAGATGCATACTTCTAAAACGATTACTTACATGTTTCCCTTTAACAAATAAAACGCAAAACGCATCATACAACCATGTGACGTTTGGATGAGAGCAGCTCAACGTAGTGTGCATTGTCTTGTTGTGCTCGTTTGTCCAACGTCTGTGTTGTATATTGATCTAACGGGTACCTAGTAGACGTTACTACCTGTAAGTGTCCGCCCGTGTTCTGTACCGTTTCTGCAATACACACCAGAGGCACTCTGGGATACCGCCAACTTCATGTGTAGTTGATTACTATTCGTAATCTGTCTCCTTCAACATGCAAACTCCACAATATATAACAGTGGCGACGAGAAAACGAACTTAAGCATGTCCGGGAAGAGCCGTATGTGGAAGAGAAGGAGAGGTTCGAAAACTACGTTGAACGGTTCGAGTTCTTCGTGATCAGTAACGGCGTATCCGCAGATGTCAAAAAGAGCATTTTCCTGTCAAACGTTGGCGCTGAATGCTACGCGAAGTTGAAGACGCAACTGAACAAGAACAAGAAAGTTTTATTTAGACCCAATTGCAATATGTGTATAATATCAAATTAACGTAACATGAACAGGCATATATATATATATACAAATGCAGTGTAATTTCAAATTAGATGGGGTCTGTGACTCCTATTAAGACAATAACAGTCGCTCTCATAGGAGCCACAAGAATAATTTGTTTCAACTCAAATTTACCGAAGGAAATGCAAATGTAAATGTAAAAGTGCAGGAAAAGAAAAGAAACCGAGCTACTAGATTGCATATATGCATGTATTGGAGTATTAAAAGGTATGGTAAAATAAACAAATACTAGTTGTCAATAGTACACTTCAATATACTTGATATGTATGTGTGTATGCACAAATACAATATCCATATGCTGATTATATATATATATATATACAATACATATCCATACATATCACGTGCATTAATACAGTTTTAATGACTATGATAGCATGTATAGCAGTTTAATATTGTACACGTATCTACGTATTTTTCTAATAAATTGTTTTTTGCATAATTACCAAAACTTCTGAAGCTATGTGTTCCAATCGTCTCTGTGACTAGCTTTGAGGTATTGTTTATTACATGTGGCAAACTGTATCTAAGACATCTTTTGGCGAATTCATGTTTTGTTCTGAAAGGGTGTAATTCTGTTTTTTTCCTTGTGTTGTAATTGTGTACGTAAGCATTTGTAATTATTTTCCAATTTAATAGGTAAGCAGGGAGGTCATGATGTACGTATTTATAGTAAAACTTAAGTTCATGTAATTTTAACATGTCATCAATTTTTAAGATATTCAATTTTTTGAAAAGTGGCTCAGAGTGTGAATTATATTTACTTTTAGTTAAAATTCTCATAGCTTTCTTTTGTATTTTTAACATTCGACTACCTTGGTATCCCTACACCATAATACAATAGTTGATTTGTGATAAAAATAACGTATTATATAAGATAATTTTAATTTCTAGGGGAAAGACATATTTTAGTCTGTTTAAGATGCCGACTGTTTTGGAACACTTGTTTGATACTTTTTCAATATGTTTATTCCAATTTAAATTTATATCTAAAGTAAGTCCTAAAAAATTAAATTCATCTACTCTTTCAATGTTTGTACCATGTATATTGAGCGTAAAGTTATCGACAGCTTTATTTTGCATGTGAAAAATCATATATTTGGATTTGTTTCTGTTTAATGATAATTTATTAATGTTTAACCATTAAATTATTTTAAGGAGTTCATCATTTATTGCCGATTCTATAGTTCTATTTGGGGAGTTACCTTGAAAATGATTGATGGTGCTAAATAAGGTGGTATCGTCGGCATACATAATAAAGTTAAACATTTTGCTAGCTTTAGGAAAATCATTAATGTATATTATGAATAATAGGGGACCAAGAATAGATCCTTGTGGTACACCAATTGTGATAGGTAAGATATCAGAACTTTCATTTTGAAATTCGGTGTATGTCTTCTATTGCTTAAGTAGCTATTAAACATATTCAGGGTAGGACCCTGTAATCCATAATATCTTAGTTTAGTTAATAGTATCGAGTGATCAATTGTATCGAAGGCCTTAGAGAGGTCAAGAAAAATACTGAAAGGAACATAATTTTTATCAATTTGTGTAATTATTCTATCTATTAGTTCAAGTGATGCATACTCGGTAGAGTGTTTTTTTCTAAAACCATATTGATTTTTAACAAATAGATCAGAATCATTAAAGTATGCTGTTAGTTGACTAGATATTATTTTCTCTATCACTTTTGAAATTGTTGGAAGAAGAGATATGGGTCTATAATTTTTAAAATCAGATGGGTCATCTTTCTTAAAAATAGGAATTACTTTAGCGAGTTTAAGTGTATCGGGAAATATACCAGTATTTATTACTTGATTAATTACCAGGGTTAATGGTTTGATGATGGAGGGTTCAATTATTTTCAAAATTTTACAGGAAATACCGTCACAGCCATTACTGTTTTTATTGGGAAGGCTTTCAATGGTTTTCTTGACTATTTCTTCATCAACATTTAATAGACTGAAAACGGAATGGACATTATCATTTAAGTAATAATTATAATCCTTATTTCCATTGTAATGAATGTCTTGTGCTGTCGACTGACCTATACTTGTAAAAAAGTTGTTAAATTGGTTTGCAATAACCGTTTTATCTGTTATAGTTATGCCGTTACTTTTAAACAAAACAGTGTTGTTTGAATTGTTTTTGGAGATAAATTAATTTATGGTTTTCCATGTATTTCTGATGTCATCTTTATATCGGTTAAAGCGTGACTCAAAGTACATTTGTTTGGCAGTACGAATATTTTTCTTTAATATTGAGTTATATGTTTTTAGGTTAGTTAGAAGGACTTCGTACTTAGGTAAATTTGGATTAGACATTTTTAATTTCTTATAAAGCGAGTCTCGATATTTGATTGATTTTAGAAGACCGTGTGTTATCCAGGTTGAATGCTTATGTTTGTATTTATTATATTTCATGATTTTAACAGGCATATGCTTATTCTTAGCATGCATAATTTGTTCGTGTATTATGTTATAATTTAAATTGGGGTCAGCCGTAGGAGATTTGTTTAGTTTGTTATACATTGCATCCGAATTTATCTCAAGTTTAACATTATGCATAGCTGCCTTATTTTGTAGATTTACTCGAACAAATTTTGGAGGAGGTTTGGATTTTACGTTGATATTCATGATTAGGAAGTAAGGTTGATGATCAGAAAGGGTATTTGTGAAGATTCCTGCAGTGCTATATAATACTGATTTATTTAATTTACTGAAAAAGTTGTCTATCAGTGTTCCGTTAGTTCTGGTAAAGCGAGTTGGAAAGGTAATTTGTGGATAGAGACTGTATGAAATTATAGTATCAAAAAACAAACAGCAACTAACAACGGTTTACAAACAGCAACTAACAATCATAGGCCTGAGAAACAAATTCATGAACAGACTGCATAGGCCTTCAGAGTCAGTGGCGCAGTTTGCACTGGCGTTGCGTGTGTTATGCGGTGAATGTGAGTACCCACGTGATTATCAAGATGAGGCTCTGAGAGACATGTTCGAAAAGGGCCTGAACTTGACGGCGGTACAAGCGAAGTTAATGCTCAGAGACAATTCGCTAACCTTGAATGAGGCTTATCAGACGACGATCGCCGAGGAAATGGCAGTGAAAAGCTTAGCAGAGTTCAATTAAAAGCCCGAAGATACCCCATCGGCGACGGCGGGGTGCATCACGTGACTAGCCGGGGATCACCAAGACAGAAGCAGACGATGGTGCCGGCCGATCGAGAGTGCTTCCGATGCGGCAGACACCACTCTGCGGCTAAATGCAAATTCATTGATACAAATTTGTACTTGTGTGGTAAAATTGGCCATGTAGCAAAAATGTGCAAGTCTGAAGGCTGAAGGGAGACCAGTGCAGGTAGAGAGGTTGATGATGATGTTGATGAGGCTACTGATGTTTATGGCAGTCAAAATGACCTAGGTCTACACGGAGTGTACACAGCTAGCGAGGTTAAGAGAGGCATACATGTGAACATGGAGCTAAATGGACACAATGTGTCAATGCTTGTAGGTACTGGGGCGGCGGTGTCTATTGTACCGGAGAGTGTGTACAAAAATGCATTGCGTAGCTTTCCACTAGAACAAACCTGTCTGACGCTAAGGTCATACACCGGACTAACTAATCCCATTGGCAGGTAAAGTGTGTGTCAGTTATCGTGGTAACAAGCATTCATTGCAGGTGTTTGTGGCGAAAGGGTCACGACCAGCATTAATGGGGCGGGATTGGTTAAATCAGATACCACTTGACTAGGGTGCAATTTCCAGTGTCAATCCGTAAGTCGCTACAGAGGTAGACCAGTTGTTGATTGATTACGGGAATTTGTTCAACGTGTCACGTGAGGGTATTAAGGGCTACAGTGCAGCTCATGAAACCAGATCAAAGGCCAGTTTTCCAGAAGGCGCGTTCGGTGCCTTATTCCATGCGAGAAGTCGTGGATAGTGAACTCGAGCGTCTTGAATCAATTGGCGTCCACCGTCGTGTTGATTCTAGTGAATGGGCAAGGCCCACAGTCAATGTTCAAAAAATGATAAACGGCAAGATGTCGGTGCGGATTTGTGGCGATTTCAAGTTGTTGAACGCAGCAATCGAAGATGACAAGTATCCGCTTCCTACAACGCAGAATGTGTTCACCAAATTGGCTCAGACAAACAAGACGCCTAAGGTGTTTTCGGTTCTTGACTTGAGTGGGGCCTTCAATCAGATGGAAGTATGCGAGGAGTCGAATCCTCTGCTGACAATCAACATCCACAAGGGACTATACAGAATGCGCAGGCTAGCATATGGCGTGAAGACGTTACCGTCCATTTTCAAGCGACTATGGACAAAATCTTGAGTGGCATTGAAAATGTGATCTGCTTCATAGATGATATTCTCGTTGTGGGTGAAGAGGAGGCCGATCGTCTAAAAACACTGAATCTGGTGCTAGCCCGACTAGACCAAAGCAAGGTGAAGTTGAACAAAGCTAAGTGCAGGTTTCCGTAGTCGAAGGTGCAGTCCTTGGGCTACATCATGAGTGCTGAGGGCATTGAGCCTGTGTAGGACAAAGTTGAAGGCCTGGCCTTGATGCGGATATCGAGGACTGTGTCCGAAACTGTCGGGAATGAGCCAGGTAGCGAGCACGCTGAAGGTAACACCACAGGTTCCATGGCCGTGGGCAACGGGACCATGGGAACGTATCCATGTGGATTTTATGGAAAAAGACGGAGAGCTTCCTTGTCGTGGTGGATAGTCATTCAAAGTGGCTGGAAGTGGTCTCAATGTCTCGCACTACTGCAAGCAAGAAGATAGTGCAACTGAGAAGAATCTTCGCAGCATTTGGCGTATCACGCGAGGTGGTATCTGACAACGGATTTCAGTTTGCTTGCGAGGAATTCGGTCGTTTCTTGAGGTTGAATGGCGTCAAGCGTATACTGTGTCCAGCTTACCACCCGGCGACGAACGGCCTCGCGGAGAGGAATGTCCAGACGTTCAAGAAGATGCTTGTAAAATACTGTTCCAGTATCGAAACACAACGCATTTGCTTAGGAATAAAACGCCGTCGGAGTTGTTCCTGAACCGAGCGCCACGCACAAGACTTGCGATGTCGAAACCCAGTCTCGAAGCAAAGGTGCAAGATCGGCAATTAAAGCAGAAACAACACCATGGTGAAGCTCATTCACGCCTTCGCAAGTTCGACGTCTACCAGAGAGTGAGAGTCAGAAACATGTGAGGAGGAATAGAGAAGTGGACACTTGGAACGGTGGTCAAAGTGTTAGGGCCACTAACATATTTGGTCAGACTGCCAAGAAACAGGAGGCGATCCATTCATGTGAACCAAATGGTCGCGAATGATGACTACCCACCCAGCTACACCAAAAGGTTGGAGCGATGTCGCGATTGCCCCTCCCATTGTCGTGACATCCGAGCCAGAGCCTGTGGTGTCGATCCAATCGATCCGGTCTATCCGGTCCATCCAGTAGGTCATGGAGGGCAAACAGAACAAGCACCCAAGGCACCAACACCGACTGTCATTCAGTCGCCAGCTGCTATCAGGCGTTCATCACGAGCTATCAAACCTGTTGTTAAGTTAAATTTGTGATTATTCACCCAGTTACTCTTAGTATAAGCTTGCTATATTAGTCGCAGATGGTCCTTTAGAATAGTTAAATTTTAAGGTGGAAACATTTTGTATATTGATGTAACGGGTACCCAGTAGACGTTACTACCTGTAAGTGTCCGCCCGTGTTTTGTACCGTTTCTGCAATACACACCAGAGGCACTCTGGGATACCGCCAACCTCATGTGTAGTTGATTACTATTCGTAATCTGTTTCCTTAAACATGTAAACTCCACAATACACAACAGTCTGTAAGGTTAACATATGACGTTGTTTCTTACCACAGGTCCGCAGAAAGTGTACACACGCAAAGAGCCAAACGGACCGCACCAAGAGTGGCTGTAGTTAGTTCAAATTTTGGCAGCAACGTCTCGACACCCGACATCAACATCGCTTTATTAATTACGCTGGTGATCACTGCCGTGATGTCCTATGTCATCGGCTCGGCCTTTTTCGCCGTTGCCAACTACTTTTCAGTCGGTGAGAAACGAAGGGCACTCCGAATGCAGTACGTAATTTTCGGCTCGTTTCTGAAGTGTGGTGCTTTTGCGCTTCTAGGGGCTGTCATCGTCTATTATTTTTTCGCTCAAGCTCAGAGGACTAGCGAGAGGGGTGACTTTGCCCTCAACATCACGCCGTTGAGTAATTCAAACTTGTCTGAATCATACTTGCTTGAAGCAAATGTGAGTGAGACACAAGGGAGTGGATCAAAGGCCGGTGAAGCAGAAGGTGCAAGCAGCAACACCTCGAGTTCTGAATCCAGTATATCAATGAGAGGCAAACCGCTCACTTGTGTCAATTCCGTTCGTTCAGAGCCAATGCGTCGACCATCAAGGCCGAATACTGATCGCCCATCGCGGTCATGCGGTGGAGTTTTCATAACGGCCAACTACTACAAACCTGCCGACACAGTAATAGTTGAAACTTCTGCTTCCGAAACCGGGTAAGGGTAGGCCGATAGCGATACGTTTCTTCTGCTCGAAAAAGATACCCTGGGAACCGTTTCACTAGTATAGTGAGCTCATAAGGAAAAACCATAATTAAACGGAATCCGTTGATAATTTTTTTTTTTTTTCAAATTGCAAAAATACGCCACCATCAGCGAGGACACTATTACCGTGACACCGCGGCGAAAGTGTCCCGGTGGCGCGCCCTGGCGTTGACAGTTTTTAGTATACAAGCAAGGTCACTGTTAATTAACTCGGGCATGTGAACTCACAGGAATGTGAGTGAAACGGCGCTCTGGTTTAAGTAGAGACACGTGTGCGCTGTTGATGGTTAGTAAGTAAACGCACGACCCTGTTGCCCACTTGATTCCTGGCTTTTACAGTCTTGGAACTTGCAGTGGGCCTTGCCTTGGTCGACTTGGTCTTGGTCCACTGCCACTGGCACTGGCCATGCAGAAACATTTAAATAAAGGCTAAAGCAGTTCAATCTTCATGTCACATTTGAATACTGGTTGATTCAGGACGGATTCACATGCTGAATAACCTTTCATCCAGCAGGTTCGGGGGTTCACATTTTCCCAATACAAACTCCGCGGGCGCCAGAAGTTCGAGAGGGGCTATATTTTTCACAATACAGAGGGCGCCACATGTTCACGTGGAGGCTCATAATGCAGAAGGTTAGGTTTCTGGTTGGAAGGACAGCGAAATGGGTTTGAGGTTGGTGAACCGTGTAGTTTCATCTTATATATACTAACCACAGAATATACCTGCGTTTTGAGGGTATTCAGTATCGGCGAGAACATTCATAGAGTAGTCCTGCCAATCACCTTCCACTTAATATGCAAATTAGCGGTAGCCATTGTAACAAACCGATGTTTTGTCAATATCTTCGAAACTTTTTATGACGGCGTTTCAAATGAGGCGTCTAATTATATGTTTATAGGTTTAGAAAATGATGCTATTAAAAAGCAGATTTGTGCACTTATATTCAAGCACTCCTAAATATTATATAAATCTGCCAACGCCATTAACTAAACGTCGTTTTTCAATAACTTTTGAAGTATCCCTATATGACAGCATCTCAAACGACGTGTACATACCTTTCTTTCGGTCAAAGCTGGCAAAATTCCGGCATAGACTTTACAAATCAAGTCAATCGCTCTCTATCTGGTGGCAGCAACTCGTGTAATGTCATTTCGACAGTCAGCCCGTCTTCGACAAGCACAACATAGCGAATATGATACATGAACTGCACAACACCGACACGGTGCAGAACGACATGGTAGTCCGAGAGTGGCATTAGATGGCAATGTGACTGGCGTTAATGATTTCGTTGCGTCATCACGTGTCCATCCATACTTCGTGGGGGGTCCTTAGCCAGAGACCCGTTGTCCCGTTATTGGAACGGATTTTTTTAATATAGCAACGGTTTTTTTTAATAACGAGTTTTTTTGTCTTTGGATTACGATATTTTTATTTTCAGATATCATGATCTTATGTTGGATCATAACATGATTCAGATTCCCGATAACAATGTCAAAACAGAATTTCTGTTGTCATAATGTAGTCCTTGTACTAATTGTGACGGCGAGCGCAAGCGTTTAGTTTGAAGTTCGAGTATTTTGGAGCGCCCTCAAAAGGGGTGCAGTTGGAGGTTTTCGGAGAACCCTCAAAGACGGTGCAGTTGGAGGTTTTCGCAGAGCTTCAGTCCCCTGAATATTCACCACGTCCCCGCGCCAATCACCACGTCCCCGCGCCTATCACCACGTCCCCGCGCCAATCACCAAGGCATGAGTAAAGGGTTTCTCATGAGCATAACGGGAACATTTTAAATGAGAACGGGTAAATTGGAAAAATTCACCATCTTGGCTAAAACTAGTGGAGGTGAGGAATCAAAGGCTGACTTCCAAATGGCTGTCCGGAAGTGGGCCCGGTGAACATTTTCTTCAAAGGCCATTGTCGTCAAGGGAAGAGTCGATAGTACTTTCGTAACCAAATCTCCTCAAGAATCTCCGACATGTTTTGGTCTTCTTTCCAGCATAGCATTCAGTAAAGAAATATGTATACTCCGCGATTACTCCGGGCATGCTTGAATTTCCTAATGCCATACAACCGTGCCACAACCGTGTCACAACCAGAAAACGCGTGTGTTACTAGACGCTGTGAGACCACGTAAGTGTGATTCGTAACTGTCGCTGCAATGCTTATTTTTGCCCGACAAGGAGAGATGAACTCCGTTGTAAATATGCAGGTGAGATCGAGTTCTGCGTAGTAACGGAGGAGCAGGACGAACACATCGGTGCCGTTGCATATGCTGTTGATACTGTTTACTACAGCATGGACTGTTTGTGTCAATTTGTTGAATTTTATCACGTCCGCCTCTTCATACGTAGTTTGAAGATCACCTCGGTTTGTGAGAACACTATGATATAGTTCTTCATGAAAACGGTCCAGACCAATTATAACAAACTTGTGTGTGGTTGGTAGCCTTTCAGTTTGTCCTTTTTCAACAAGCTGCTGACAAATTATGACTGTCAACTGAATTTTGTTTTCAGCAACATTAAAGACAACGTTCTGGGGGTCTGTGTTGTCTGGCGGCGCGGTGATCGCCTTGAGCTGACCGGGTTCCACTTTCAATCCTGAAGTCACATCTCCGTTGGCACTTTTCTTAAGCACGTGGCAGTAGAAACTTTTCATGAAGTCTTTGACTGTTCCCTTATTAGGCCAATGTATGTAGGCCAATTGATCCATCAAGAATCGTCACCTCTACTTCACATGTCAACCCGGAAGATACATACAATCGAAATTTATTCTTCAGCATAGATTTTATAGATGTGATTGGTATTTTACTAAATTTACTATATTAATCAAACATTGATGTTGGCACTGGAGAAGGTTCGAGCCGGAACATTTGTAATGTTTAGTGATCGATCGCCAGGCGGCGTCTTGGTCACATTAAACATTGAACATTTTAAGTTTTACATGGATATTAACAATATTCTGTTTATATGTCATCAGGTTATGTTCTACTATAACATCGTCCTATGTGTATTTCGTGTTTTGTATTCAGTACGTTAAATGCAAACTGTATCTCTGAATAAATAATATCCTTCGTTATAATACCATAATTTACACAGGCTCATAGCATACAGGGCCTGGCCCTATTCAGTTGTACAATTGCGATCTCGGATTAAAGTGTGGGCTTGGCTTCTATCATGAGGCTTACACCGTGTGCACACGTGACGTGTTCATTCAGCTCTTACGTTACCTGCCCGCGTGGCTAAGTGTAAGGTGTTCGTGGCGTAAGGTGAGGGTTGACCAGGCTCATTCTGGCTGCCTTCTTCGCTCTGCACTAGTGAACGCAGTAGTTCAAGGCACGTAGCATGGTGCCAGTGTGCGGACGGCTAAATTGTAGGCTTTATTTGGATCGCAGTAGTGAAATCTCCAAAATTGTAATTGCGAAGAGTAACTGCAAAAAGAGTAATTGCAAGAAGAGCCACCAAGACGACGACAGCCCACAGCCGGAAGAGAAGTACACGAAGACGGACACGAGAGGCGTTCCTCACGACCTAGACGAAGGAAGAGGTATCCTAACAAACCAGAAGAAAACAAGATGGCTACCAAACACGTACCACCAATGGACTTCGCTGGTAACATAAGCGAAAACTGGGCACGGTGGAGTGAGTTGATGGAGCTCCTGCTAGCTGGACTCAAACAAGTGGACCGAGACACAGAAAGCGGCCAAATTCCTCATCTGCATAGGGCAGCGAGGAAGAGACATGACCCTAGCCTGGGCCTCGAGCAACGAACTAACGGAAGCCGACAAAAAAGACAACAGTTATTCAAAATCTTCGAGGCACATTGTGCGCCCAAAAAGAACGCTACCATCCAGAGGAAGCTGTTTTACAACAGATGACAGGAACCTGGTGAGACGGTAGACGATTGGATGACGCAGCTGCGCCTCATCGCCGCCGACTGCAACTTCCACGACCAAGACGAGATGCTGCGTGAGAGGCTCGTCCTGAACTCTGCAAACAAAAAGGTGCAAAGGAGACTCCTGGAAACGGATGGCCTTGATCTCTCACTGGCTCTGAAGATCGCGAAGGCTCACGAGACAAACGTCGACCAAATGAAACTCATATCAAGCCGTGACATCCACTTTGTTGGCAGAAATCGGAAGCCAGCTGCAACAAACAATCACACACAACAGCCGCTGCTAGAAGGACGGACGGGGCTCGAAGGAGGAATCTCGGTGACGATGCATGCAACAAGATCGAGTTCTGCGTAGTAACGGAGGAGCAGGACGAACACATCGGTGTCGTTGCATATGCTGTTGATACTGTTTACTACAGCATGGACTGTTTGTGTCAATTTGTTGAATTTTATCACGTCCGCCTCCTCATAAGTAGTTTGAAGATCACCTCGGTTTGTGAGAACACTATGATATAGTTCTTCATGAAAACGGTCCAGACCAATTATAACAAACTTGTGTGTGGTTGGTAGCCTTTCAGTTTGTCCTTTTTCAACAAGCTGCTGACAAATTATGACTGTCAACTGAATTTTGTTTTCAGCCACATTAAAGACAACGTTCTGGGGGTCTGTGTTGTCTGGCGGCGCGATGATCGCCTTGAGCTGACCGGGTTCCACTTTCAATCCTGAAGTCACATCTCCGTTGGCACTTTTCTTAAGCACGTGGCAGTAGAAACTTTTCATGAAGTCTTTGACTGTTCCCTTATTAGGCCAATGTATGTAGGCCAATTGATCCATCAAGAATCGTCACCTCTACTTCACATGTCAACCCGGAAGATACATACAATCGAAATTTATTCTTCAGCATAGATTGTATAGATGTGATTGGTATTTTACTAATTTTACTATATTAATCAAACATTGATGTTGGCACTGGAGAAGGTTCGAGCCGGAACATTTGTAATGTTTAGTGATCGATCGCCAGGCGGCGTCTTGGTCACATTAAACATTGAACATTTTAAGTTTTAAATGGATATTAACAATATTCTGTTTATATGTCATCAGGTTATGTTCTACTATAACATCGTCCTATGTGTATTTCGTGTTTTGTATTCAGTACGTTAAATGCAAACTGTATCTCTGAATAAATAATATCCTTCGTTATAATACCATAATTTACACAGGTTCATAGCATACAGGGCCTGGCCCTATTCAGTTGTACAATTGCGATCTCGGATTAAAGTGTGGGCTTGGCTTCTATCATGAGGCTTACACCGTGTGCACACGTGACGTGTTCATTCAGCTCTTACGTTACCTGCCCGCGTGGCTAAGTGTAAGGTGTTCGTGGCGTAAGGTGAGGGTTGACCAGGCTCATTCTGGCTGCCTTCTTCGCTCTGCACTAGTGAACGCAGTAGTTCAAGGCACGTAGCATGGTGCCAGTGCGGACGGCTAAATTGTAGGCTTTATTTGGATCGCAGTAGTGAAATCTCCAAAATAGTAATTGCGAAGAGTAACTGCAAAAAGAGAAATTGCAAGAAGAGCCACCAAGACGACGACAGCCCACAGCCGGAAGAGAAGTACACGAAGACGGACACGAGAGGCGTTCCTCACGACCTAGACGAAGGAAGAGGTATCCTAACAAACCAGAAGAAAACAAGATGGCTACCAAACACGTACCACCAATGGACTTCGCTGGTAACATAAGCGAAAACTGGGCACGGTGGAGAGAGCTGATGGAGCTCCTGCTAGCTGGACTCAAACAAGTGGACCGAGACACAGAAAGCGGCCAAATTCCTCATCTGCATAGGGCAGCGAGGAAGAGACATGACCCTAGCCTGGGCCTCGAGCAACGAACTAACGGAAGCCGACAAAAAAGACAACAGTTATTCAAAATTTTCGAGGCACATTGTGCGCCCAAAAAGAACGCTACCATCCAGAGGAAGCTGTTTTACAACAGATGACAGGAACCTGGTGAGACGGTAGACGATTGGATGACGCAGCTGCGCCTCATCGCCGCAGACTGCAACTTCCACGACCAAGACGAGATGCTGCGTGACAGGCTCGTCCTGAACTCTGCAAACAAAAAGGTGCAAAGGAGACTCCTGGAAACGGATGGCCTTGACCTCTCACTGGCTCTGAAGATCGCGAAGGCTCACGAGACAAACGTCGACCAAATGAAACTCATATCAAGCCGTGACATCCACTTTGTTGGCAGAAATCGGAAGCCAGCTGCAACAAACAATCACACACAACAGCCGCTGCTAGAAGGACGGACGGGGCTCGAAGGAGGAATCTCGGTGACGATGCATGCAACAAGTGCGGAAGATGCCATGCGGCCAGGGAGACTTGCCCTGCACAGGGAAGAACCTGCAACCATTGCGGAAAGATGGACCACTTCGACATGATGTGCCTTTCGACAGCGGCAAAACCAGGTGCTGCTGTACGACAGAAGACACCTCCGCGGCGAGTGTATACAATCGACGACTCCGACTACGACGCTGCCATCGGATGCCTCCCAGCCAGTATAACCGCTGTCAAGGTTGGGGGACAACCGTACACGACACTCCACGTTGGGCGTGACAACATCCCAATGAAGTACAAGGTGGATACAGGAGCCGAGATCAACGTGCTTCCTATCATAGCATTTGACAAGTTTGCCGAGAGTCGCGCCAAACGTTTGAAGCCGACCCGAATCAAACTGACAGGATATGGTGGACACGAGGTACCCACCACAGGCACTTGCAAGATTGAGTGCAAGCTCGGGGGGAATAAGCACTCCCTAGAATTCTTCATCACAGACACGAAAGCGACTCCCATTATCGGGTTGGACTCGTGCAGAGCCATGGGGCTGGTACAAATTGACGACCGCGTATTTAAGATGATCTAGACCGAGGTGGCCACAATGAAGATGGAGAGCCTCCCCGAGAACGTCCTCAGACACATTGCTGCGAAGTACACGGATCTATTCCATGGACTTGGACAATTCCCGCGGACTCACACGATGCAGACCAAACTGGAAGTGCGCCCCGTGATACATGCACTCAGGCGTATACCTTTCGCTTTACTTGGACGTCTGAAAGCCGAGCTAGACAAAGAAGAATCACTTGGCGTAATCGTGAAGGGTGATGAACCAACCGAATGGGTGAACTCCATGACGATCGTAGAGAAAAAGAATGGATCGTTACGCATTTGCTTAGATCCTCGCGACCTTAACAAGGCGCTCAAGCGCGAGCACTACTCTTGCCCGACCGTTGAGGACGTCGCAGCAAAGTTGCATGGTGCACAGACGTTTACTGTGCTAGACCCAAAAAGTGGCTACTGGCAGGTAAAGCTAGACAAGAAGAGTTCCCTGCTAGCCACGTTCAACACACCCATCGGACGCCACCGGTTCACCAGACTGCCGTTTGGAGTGAGCTCTGCACGACCTGATATACGAGGGATTAACTGGCGTTGACGCGACGGTGGACGACATCTTGGCGTATGACAGAAACAGAGAAGACCATGATGCCAAGCTCGATGCAGTGCTACGTAGGACCCGAGAACGAGGGATCAGACTTAATCCGGATAAGTGCGTCTTCCGGACCAATGAAATCACTTACTTTGGACACATACTTATCCGCCGACGAGCTGCGACCGGACCCAGTGAAGACCCAGGACATACGTGAGATGTCACCACCGACCACAAGGGACGAGCTGGAGACCGTGCTTGGAATGGCTACGTACCTGGGGAAGGTCGCGCCAAACTTGTCGGACTTCACCGCCCCACTGAGTGACCTGACCAAGAAAGAGAACTAGTTCATATGCGATGCAGTGAGGGAGAAGGCCTACGCAGACATGAAGCTGTTGTTGTGCAAGCAACCAGGTTCAGTTTTTGTATACTTTGATACCCGGAAAGACGTCGTCCTACAGTGCGATGCTTCACAGAAGGTTTTTTGAGCTGCCTTGGTACAGGAGCGACGACCCGTGTCATATGCATCGAGATGTATGACCAGCGCGGAGCAGAATTACGCCCAAATAGAAAAGGAACTGCTCGGTGTGGTGTTCGCGTGCGAACGGTTTCACCAGTACACATACGGGCGTGACGTAACAGTCGAGTCAGACCACAAACCCCTGGAGGCCATCACGAAGAAGCCACTAGCTTGTGCGCTACCACGGCTACAGAGAATGCTGCTGAGACACCAGAAGTATAACGTGATGATCACCTACGTGCCAGGGACACATATTCCGCATCTTCCTGAAAGACGACCCGAATAAGAAGGGATGACTTGGGAGACGGTGTTCGGGTACATGAGGTTCTGACCCAGAGTGACCTCAGTGAAGAAGTTGAAATCTTCGAAATCCTCCACACTACTGTCACTAACGCACGAATGGAGAAGATCACGTCTGCTATGCGACTTAACCAAGACATGCAGACCCTGATCAGAATATCGAGTCAGATTGGCCCAACGAACGTCGATGCTGCCCGAAGGAAGTCCAATAATACTGGAGAATGTTCGAAACGAACTCTCAATCACAAGTGAGAATAGCCCAAGCGAGTCGTCCGCCATCTTCATCAAGGGAGATAGGATCGTGATAACCCCAGACCAGCAGCGGGAAATACTACAGCAGTTACACATCTGACACTTCGGAATGGAGACAACCAAGCAACGTGCCCGAGATGCTGTTTACTGGCCCCGCCTCAAAGCGGACATCGAGACGCTCACCGGAGGTTGTTCAAAATGCCAGGAAAACCAGTGGACAGTGCAGAAAGAGCTCATGGTGAACCATCCTATCCAAGCGCGACCATTGCATAATGTGGCCATGAATGTGTTTGAGAGCGACGGGAAGAACTATCTGTCCCTGCAGGACTACTACAGCCGTTACATCGAAGTAGAGAGGCTCTACTCAACACAGACATCAATCGTTAGCACGAAGATGAAAGGAATCTTCGCCAGACACGGTATTCCGGAGAAGGTCCACAGTTCGCCTGCGCAGAGTTCGTGCAATTCGCAAAGGCAGGGGGATTCGTCCACGTGACCGCAAGTCCCGATACCCGCAATCCAATGGGTTAGCGGAGAAGGCTGTACAGACCGCAGATAGAATCATCGTAAAGGCAACCGCAAGCAGCAAGACCCTTACCTCGCTCTGCTGGAATATCGTACGACGCCCATCTCAGACTGCGGAAAATCACATGAGCAGCTGTTGGTGAGCAGGCGATTGAGGTCCATCCTGCCTGCGATACACAGATCGTTGCAACCTGTAAATCCGGAAGTCACCCACCAGCGCTTCAAGGAGAAGCAAGAGAAACAAAAGAAGTACTCGACCGAAACGCCAAAGCTCGAGCGTGTACCTCAGTCGGAGACGAAGTACTGCTGAGGAGAAACGCGGGAGGTTACCAGCCAGTCGTCGCCACCGAGAAAGCGAATACGCCTCATGCAACGTTCGGACGGAGGACGGTGCGGTCTACCGACGCAACAGTCGACATCTCAGCAAGTCAAGACACTACAGAAGCGACGTGCCTCGCACCACTATACCCGACGTCCCGTGACCCGCGACATTTGCGACGGACACACCAAGCGAGACAACCCCGGATCGAGGCGTTAAACCACGGGCGATGGATTTGCGCGTAACACCACCCAATAAGAGCGGCCCACCATTGCAATCCAGGTATGGCCGGACATATAGGCCTACCATTGTGTAATATGCTTGAACATTTCCCTATGGAAAGAGGGATGTAATGTTTAGTGATCGATCGCCAGGCGGCGTCTTGGTCACATTAAACATTTTACGTTTGACATGGACATTAACAATATTCTGTTTATATGTCATCAGGTTGTGTTCCACTACAACATCGTCCTATATGTATTTTGTGTTTTATATTCTGTACGTTAGATACAGACTGTATCACTGAATAGATAATATCCTTCGTTATAATTATGCATGTATTACTATGTCATAATTTAGACAGGCTCATAGCATATGGGGCCTGGCCCTATTCAGTTGTATATTTGCGATTTTGGATTAAAGTCTGGGCTTGGCTTCTACCATGAGGCTCACGCCGCGTGCAAATGTATCGTGCCGTTTCGTGACCTACCCGCCTTAAGGTGAGGGTGGACCAAGCTCATCCTGGCTGCCTTCTTCACTTCGCACTAATTGATGCAGTAGTTCAAGGAACGTAACACTGTTCTCAGATCCATGTTGCGGGATTGTTGTAATCCCAATACTCTAATGTTGACAGTCTTAGTGCAGATGTTCAGTGTTTTTTTATGGAAACTGACATTGTAGCAACCAACTTGGACAAAGCAGCATTAAATTCCTGTTCGCCAGCTTCTGTCAAATGATTCCAGTTGTGTCTTTCCAATGTCGACCGCATATTCTGCGTTCACTGCGTATAGGGCTATTCTTCCGCTGACAATGTTTACGGTGCAG
Source organism: Paraescarpia echinospica (assembly GCA_020002185.1). Classification (NCBI taxonomy): domain Eukaryota; kingdom Metazoa; phylum Annelida; class Polychaeta; order Sabellida; family Siboglinidae; genus Paraescarpia; species Paraescarpia echinospica. Next base: position 6,380,692 of record CM034535.1, read on the forward strand.
GTTAGGTGATCAGCCGGATCAGGAGGATCGACTCAAGCCTGAAGTTGTTCCCTGATCTTTTCTAAATTTTGCCTATCACACTGGATACGTGACCGCTTCTATTTATGTGTAGTCACGTCCGTCGGCCATGTCACCGACGTCTTGAACAACTTTCACATGTTCACCGTTCATGAACCTATGAAGAATATCCGTTGGTATACTCCAGTTTATAAACCATATCTGACGTAGTTGAAATGACCAGCAGCAAAGAAATAGGGCAACATCTCGTTCACTGTTCAGAGATG
>CM034535.1:6381975-6559756 GCA_020002185.1 Paraescarpia echinospica
AAATATTCACGTAAAATGTCCGCTCTACATATATAATATAATTGCATGCCCACGTTGGAAATATAAACAAAGGACACATTACCTCTTTTGACACGATCGCCATCTTGGAAGTATAATGTATGTACAATCCAACTGAAAAGTTGCCAATACTAAATTGATTCCCATCAACACCATTATTGCTATTGTATAATGTTGATTTATTTATTGTATCTACCTTCATTATCATTAATTACTCATTTTTTATGAAGACCCCATTGGAAATAAGTATACTTTGTTGTGGTTGTATGTATTATCCTCGGTATTAGTTGATTATATTATGATGCTATTGTTATTTATACTCATCATGCTTATAATTTCCTCAATAAACTCCATCAATCAATCAAACCTCCATATATTACCTCTTTTAACACGGTCGCCATCAACTGCAAAGAAGGAAGTGCACACATATATAAGTCTCTTGGCATATTATATTGTTCACGTACACTGAAATAAAGTAATTTAATGATTTTGCTACAGATTGGAATAAACCAATATATAATGTAGAAGACATATGATTATGCCTATGCAATACAGAAACAAATTAAATGTGTATGTCAAATGTTGATGAGCCAGAGTAACGACTGGACACATTTAACCCGACGTTGAATGAACTTGTGCACTTGTACGACGTACACCAAGAAGTAAAACATCGGAATAACAATCAGGATGAACAAATGAATTGATCCCGCCGCGTGTACATGCATGTGCATTAGTGTTTGTGAATTGAAATAAGCAGCTTATTAACATACTTAATAAGCATTGGTTAGTTGCAGGACAGAATGTCACCAAACTTATCTTAAACACACGTTCACGCATGCAAACTTGCACGCGTGCACACGTACATTGGTACATACGTACATACGTACATACGTACATACGTACATACGTACATACGTACATACGTACATACGTACATACATACATTCATCATCATCGGCAATCCCTCGTAACGAGGATTATCGTTCCACGGTTTGTCGGTGTCATTTGGTGTGTGTTCGCAGATGACTTATCAGTCCAATCTTTGTTAGGCACATCACCCCACAGTGCGAACGAACATGTATAGGCAGGGTGTGGTGAGGGTAGATTATGTGGAGCTTTTTGGCTAAGGTTGTTACTCTGTTGGTGTCTAATGATTTTGTGTTGTTTCAAGTAAACGACCTCCATGTAGAACGTGATAGACTCTCAGATTTCCAGGTGTTTGGTTCAGTGCCACATTTTGTCAAGGTTGATTTAAGGATGTCTTTATAGCGTTGACGCTGTCCTCATTTACACCGTTTACCATAACTCAGCTCTGAGTAGAATACTTGCTTGGGCAGTCTCGTATCAGACATGCGCAGTACATGACCAGTCCATCTCAATTGTTGTTGCATGATGGTTGCTTCATTGCTTGATATGTGAGCCTCATCGAAGACGCTGTTGTTCGTTCTGTCCTGTCAAATGATCATCAATATATATTTCGTAATCAGCGTTGGTGCAATTGCTCTAAGACTTTTATATGTCGTCTTTATGGTGTCCGTGTTTCAGCTCCGTTAAAAAAAGTGCTGGGAGTACAACCGCTTTGTAGACCTTCAGTTTGTTCACTGGTCTGATGTCTCATGACACGGGTTCGAAAGTGCCCAAAATCTGAACTCGCACATTGTGATCGGTGTTCTACATACACTGTAAATACATATATGCTTACATACTTAAATACACACATCTACACATACACACATGCATATATGCACGCTCGTACATACGAACACACATATATACACAATCATTATGTACAGAAGTACTTGTACATGTACATATGCATATATGTACACACGTAAATATGTACACACATACTTATAATTATAAGCGGATGAAGTTGTTATGACGACAACTACAATAATTATAATAACAACAACGACGATGACGACGACGATAACAAAACTGTTGAGCTTAATTGTGATACGCGGTGTTGTGTATCTCGTAGTTAATACTTTAACATCTGTTTCCTTTTTGCTTGCATGTGAGCAGTTTCAAATGCGACTTAACAAGCAACGAAAATAAGAACTGTGCCCCTTAGTTCAGCCGTTTCGTGAGCCGCTACAACCGCCAACGTCAGCTAGGCGAAAAGCAAGACGACACTCACACGCATTGTGTCTTCAAGGCAACTAATTAAGCGGACAAATAAGAAACTAAGCAAATTGCTAAACAAATGTCTGGACTTCTTAATGTAGTGCTTATAATCAAACGTATTGCTTATTCGCCAATGCTATCGAGTTGAACGAGTTACTGCAATCATGTGTAGAATCACTTTTAACAAAACCTTTTCCTGAAAATGAGCAGCAACTCTCCTTACCATACTCACGAAGACGTTTTCGTTCAAGTGACGAATAAGCACGTACCTCATAGTAGAAACTACACGCCACTAGCGGACTGCAGAGTAGAAACTTCACGCGCGGCATAGACATAGCCTCAAGAAAAAAACATCACGTTTTCACGCCATTTTCACCGAATTTCAGCCATTTTCTTCAGACAAATAAGCATCCATTGAATTCATAATGATTTTATTATAAATTACACCACCTTTTAGACACGTCGTCATCTGTCATACAAGCGGTCGGTCCCTTTGAGGAGCCTCGGCCTACGGTCCAAAAGTATAGATAAACGCCGCTTGACCTTCGGTATGTAAAAACCATAGCATTCATACATGTTAAAAGATAAGGAGACCTTGATTTTGTTATGGTAGCTGAAAAGTACTGAACCGGAATAAAAAAATGTGTAAACGCTACAGTGAAACTGTCTACGTTAAAATATTGGAATGACTGCAAATAAACCGCCATTTTAGCTATGCTAATTCCGTAGGAGGGTGTTTTCATTTTTACATTTCCCTCACATGTTAAAAGATAGGGAAATAGTGCACCGGAAGTGCGGAATCTGGTTCCTTGTGGTGCAACAAGCGGGAATGGACGATTTTCATCCTATCCCTTTGGTGGTAAATCCGGCGTAGGCCCTCTCTTTATAAAGCAATCAGAAGGTGACTGTCGTGTAGTGGCCATTGGCACGGGTCTAAAGAGGCCAAGTCGTCAGAAAGCGGACGTGTCCACTGTCACGGATATAAATGTTTAGTTGCACAATTATAAAACAAATGTGGTGAGAAGCTAAATATACTAAATAAAATAAGTTTAAAGTACAAAGCTACAATACAATAAATAATTATATTGAAGACATACATACTAAAAACAAAGGCTGAGAGAAATAAAACCAAAACATCAGCATTAACCAGGTTTCCGTTACTTTGACAATACTAATGTTTTTAAATTATTTCTTTCCAATTTCTAGTTCTAATCGCTGCGCGTTCCACAATGTGGCCTGCCCGGTAACATAAACTAATGCACGACGACCATCATAACCCAGGATATCACACGTGGAACATTGAATAGCAGAAGACCGATATAACCGTTGGTGCGGCGTGACGTGGCGTGGCGTGATGATAGGGCAAAGTCAGACCACACAGGCAGGCAGGCAGGCAGGCAGGCAGGCAGGCAGGCAGGCAGGCAGGCAGGCAGGCAGGCAGGCAGGCAGGCAGGCAGGCAGGCAGGCAGGCAGGCAGGCGGGCAGGCAGGCAGGCAGGCAGGCAGGCAGGCAGGCAGGCAGGCAGGCAGGCAGGCAGGCAGGCAGGCAGGCAGGCAGGCAGGCAGGCAGGCAGGCAGGCAGGCAGGCAGGCAGGCAGGCAGGCTGGCAGGCAGGCAGGCAGGCAGGCAGGCAGGCAGGCAGGCAGGCAGGCAGGCAGGCAGGCAGGCAGGCAGGGAGACAGACATAGAGACACACATACATACAGGTATACATATACACACACGCGCGCACACACACACGCACGCACGCGCGCACACACACTCACATACACAACACATAAATACAAATGTTTTATTGTGACGCGAGATATTCTGACGTACATCTAAAAGTATTTATTGTACAAGTACAAGTTAAAATGTGGAGTATTGCATACGATTTGTCACTGGGATCCAGTGCATGAGTTGAAAAATCATGAAATCATGTAGTATTCCACATATAAGTATGTTTTTAAGTTATATACAAGGATGTAATATAACAACGACATTTGGTATAACAACTATAACGCTGCCTGATTCGTAACATCAACATATTCGTTTGTATAAAAATATATGTGATGCGATGCCTTATCTACGTATAATCGAGCGTGCGTATGCATGCATGCGGGTAGGTTAATGTTTTCCTCTTAGGCGGCTTGACCATCGAACGCCAAGCTTTAAGGGATTACTTTTCGACCCCACGAATAGGTCGTAATACCGATATATTTTTATAACAATCGCAGGAACCACGCGCGCGTGGCAAACACTTCTGGGAAAAGGGCCCTGCTTTATGTGATTGGCAACATGGAGTGGACGCCGACACAATAATGCTTATGTCTACCCTTGTACCAATAGTATAGCAACAGTTGGCATTACGTAATTATATATGAACTGTTTGGTTCGAACTGTTATTCAGGAACATAAACACAAGGATCCATCAGAAAAAGCAGATAGACTTGGTGAAGTGGCAAAGTTATATATTTTCTAACACAATTTGCAACATATAATTAGATGTATGTTCCATAAAGCAGCATGTCGTTTCTTCTTAACTCTGATCATTAAAACAAACGATAAAATGCAAAAGAATATAATTTATAACTGAAAAAAGCTTCCATAGTGTTTTTATACGCACAATCACAGACGTGACAAACAAAAATAGGCATGTAGGTGTAAGAAGGTTATATGTAATATAAAAAAGTATGCCTTTTCTGTAAAAGTGTCGAAACAGTTGGCGTGTTGCCCTTTCAGCTGCAGTGTCTGGGTTTTCTCAAATGTCGGATTCCCCATTTTTGTTTTAACACAAATATTTCGAATCTAATTATAATCGAGCTTGCGTGTGAAAGGTGTAAGAAGGCTACATATATAATACAAAAAACGTATTGCTTTTTTCTGCAAAAGTGTCGAAACAGTTGGCATGATGCCTTTTTGTTGCAGGGTCTGTTTTTTCTCAAATGTCGGGTTCCTCTTTTTTCTTTTTACACAACTATTTCGGATCTAATTATAATCGAGCTTCCGTGTAAAAGGTGTAAGAAAGCTATATGTAATACGAAAAACGTATCGCTTTTTTCTGCAAAAGTATCGAAACAGTTGGCATGTTGCCCTTAGTGTCTAGTTTTTCTCAAACGTCGGATTCTTCCTTTTTCTTTTTACACAAATATATCAAATCTACTTATACTCGAGCTTGCGTGTATATGCGGGTAGGTTAACCTTTTCGTCTTAGACTGTTTGAACCCAGAGTGCCAAACAGGGATTAAACTACGACCATGCACACACTGTTCCTAGTTTTTCATTTATTAACTTATATAAACTTGTGAAGAATATAATAACTAGTTGGAAGGTTCGCTGCCCGCCAAATTGTGTTTAGTAAGCGCTTAACAATGTTCGCAATCTAGAAATCACTACCCCGGAGCACGTTCAAATGGTAAACAATACATCCCATTTCAAAACAAACTTTATTGGCAATACTGCCTAGGCAGGCTATGTTAATCGCAATTCCCCTTGAACGATTGTTCATGTTCCTACGTCTAATCTGGCTGACTTCGTGATACTAATTACTAATCTGGATAATGCTGGGTAGATGAACATACATACCTATTAAAAGGAATAATCTACATTTAATAGTTTTAGCTGTTTACTTTACAAGTATACTTTACATGGTTGATCAATGAAGGCGTACTGTAAAATACAGCATCGTAAATAGTCCAGATACATCCTAATGTCGCAGTCCCCCTCCTTTGTAGTCCACGACGCACAATGGCCGCAGCTAGTTTGATGTATGCGATAACAGAAACAGTGTGCCGGTTGTAAATGGGCAATATGTATTGCCTATGATCAAATGTCATGGCATACATTACAGTGCAATTGTATTGACGCATCGAACCGATTATTGTTCAAGACTTGAAAAACAATACAATGTATAAATAAACCTGAAGTTCAAACAAACATTAAAGGTTAGGGGTGTCAACCGCCTCTTAACAATGTTAGTAAACTAGGCATCATTACCTGACTATGAACTAATTAATAACAACAATAAAATATGATGTAGATTCTACATAGCATCGCATCGAACATAATAGAAATATCCATACGCAATGGGGAAGCTCAACGTATGGCGTGGTAGAGAGGCGGGGGTTGGTTATGAATAAATGCACACCTGCTTCGATTGAGAATGGCGATGCGACGATCCTCTCACGCGATCGTGTGGTATCGGACCGTTAAGGGGTTGTCTCATATATTTGCTGCCAATCGCGCATGGAGTACTGCCATTAATTTATTCCCCAGCATAGGCATACAGAGCATAAATAAACATGAAATACAAACAAACATAAAAGGTTAGAGGTGTTAACCGCCTCTTAGCAATTTTAGTCAACTAGGCGTCATTGCCTGACTATGAACTAATTCATAACAACAATGAAATAGTATATAGATTCTACACAGCATCGCATCGAACATAACAAAAATATCCATGCGCAGCGGGAAAGCTCAACGTATGGCATGGTGGAGATGCGGAGGTGGGTTACGAATAAATGCACACCTGCTTCGAATGAGAATGGCGATGCCACGGTCTTCTCACGTGATCGTGAGGTGTCGTACCGTTAAGGGGTGGTCTCATATCATTGCTGCAAACCACGCATGGAATACTGCCATTAAATTATTTCCCAGCAAAGGCATAAACGCACTTCTGTCTGTTTTAGAAGTTTTTATTAATGTATCTGTCGGGCTATTACTATAATTAAAGGGAATACAAGCATCTATTGCTCGAATTCATGTTATATTACATCCTGCTATCTATTTCCACGTCCACCAAGCCAAACAAATCAAAATAATTCAATAAATTAGAAATTCCACATTTTATGGTGTGCATCCGGACATTTTCGAATATGCATATTTTTGGCACGCTTTTCGGGATGCCGAGATGTGACGTCACTTATGACTCAAACTCGCATCAGGCCGACCCTTTCCATGCATTCACAGCATGTTTACAAGTATAGCTTTTGGGTCGAAACGAGCGTCAGAACGAGTTATTGTGCAATATTCCGACGTAATACAAACACTAGTCATCATAGCGGAACAAGCAGTTATCTTACGGTTCCTCATGAATCGAATTTTATTCAAAACAACGAATGCGAATGGGCCTACAAGTCGACTAGGTTTCGCCGAGCTTGGGCTCGTTTTCAGAATAATTATATCGAATGCAACCAACGGGATATAATCTACACCAATAAACATACATAGCAAACATATATTGTATCCAGCTACATAAAGTAACGTGTATAATCTCATAATATCACTAGAATATCGATATATGAAGGAGTTGTACAATTTATCATAACAACTTAAATCAGTCAGAGAGTTTCCGCTGGTCCCGCTAGGTCAGTGGGTAGGCGCGTTGGTTACTTGTCATCTATTTTATAATCGGACGACGCCGGTTCAATCCTGACAGCATGCAAACTATTGATTTTCTTTACACTTTTTTTGTTTATGTTTTCACGAAGTAATATAAACAAAATCATTTTATACTATAATGCACTGTTTGTAAATTATTTTTGTTTTTGTAGTAACTATTTATTCGCCACAAAATGAAAATAAGGTCATTATATAACGATGTTTCTCAATTTTATTTATCCAAACAAATATAATGTAATGGATATATAATTTATTAATTGTAAATAATACGTACGGTAATATATTGTAATTATATATGTGAAAACAGATTGAGATCTGTCTGGATAAATACAATTTAGAAACATAGTTACATATAATGACCATATTTTCATTTTTGTGGCGAATAAATAACATGCATATAACATAAAATCTGACATGTTGGTGTTAGAATTGTACTTTCTGAATTTGTTTTTCAAAACATTTCCTGCTTCTAATGTTACTCTTTTTTCACACTTAATTTTGGGGTGTCACCAGCGCATAATACACTATTGGTCGTAGCTTTTTTAAAGTTAGCGCTGTTATTGACTTGAGTAGAAGCTATGACATTGGAATCCTGTGTAGTTTAATTTATTTAAGATAATACAGACAAACACAGCAATGAGTAAGATGTTGTATTATAGTCAAATATTCGAGGTTGTTTATTTCCCGATTTTTTATCTAAGCGGTTCCTACTGTTTCTTCTGAGCTGGGTGATATTGACTTTTTCATTTCGAATACCTATGGACATTCCAATACTCATTTTAGCGGCAACAATATGTGTATGGATACTGACAGGTTTGGTTTGGAAATAATATGACAGCGTAACGTGCATCTTTGCTGCCCTTCAATAAAGGAATTCTCCTTTAAAACGCGATTCATATTTTCTAAACGTTGTTAATGTTGGGTGATTCGTTGTCAGAAACGTACACATGGCCGAAAACTTCAAAAGAAACGAAGCACTATCTGTAGCTGTATGCTTGTGCCATGTGTTTCGCCAAATTACACACAAACAAGCCAACCTTCATAATAACAGTAAATAATATAAACTGTAGTACATATGTCAACACCAATACAGAAGTTGACAACGATGCAAATGCCAACACTAGACGAGATGTACATAACATTTGTTCACAACGGAAAATGTTGACAACAACATCAGCTGGCAACAACATGGATCATTACAGACGATAGTCACTGGTGATTAACAACAATCGCCAGATAACGGTAGAAATACCTTTATTAGTCCCAACAGCACAGCAAGGCAATACCATATTCAAATATACACACAAGTATTGAAATGTAAAACATAGAATGCAAATTTATGTAAAATAAGCAGTATATATGTATAGTATCAAAACGACAGAAAACAAAAACAAATAGCAAGAAAACAATTGCTGTGGGGGCGGGAGAAATTACAAATTCTTTAGTGTGTAGGTAAACATCACAGAGAAAACAGTGTCCGACATCTATAGTGGACACAGACTTGACGGGCTGTTTGTTGGAACTGTTGGAGGAGTGGTCGTGGCGTGGCTGCATCTTTCTAGGTGGGTGTGGGTGCGTACACATGCATAGGTGTAGAAGAGCAGGTGATACAGCCACGGCCACACCTCTACCCACTTGCAAGATGTGGTGACCAACTGATATGTCGGGAGCAGGGCCATATAGTGGCCATGATCAGCTGGGTCTCTCTGCTTCGTTGAGGTAACAGGTCGACGACGGTGAAGCGTGGTTTGTTTTTCGGCATCCAAGTAGATCATCGAGTCGGTGTTTTAGTTGTCCGATGATGCTTTGCAACTCGTTTGCCAGTGATTCATGCAAAACGTCATGACCCTCAGTAGGGATGCAGACCATCAACACTGGAAACGAAACTGATCCACTACACTTCAAATTATTAATAACAAAATTCAATTGCATAACATTACATTTTACCTGCCCGCCCGCCCGCCCGCCCGCCCGCCCGCCCGCCCGCCCGCCGCCCGCCCGCCCGCCCGCCCGCCCGCCCGCCCGCCCGCCCGCCCGCCCGCCCGCCCGCCCCAGTTTTTAGTGGCCCCACTTTTTGTTCCAAGTATACCTAATGTGCGCCGCGTTTATTCGTATCGTATGTTATAATTACGCATGTTATATATGTCTAGTCATTCAGGAATTTAGATGAAATGCATAGAAGAAACTATTTTGTGTGTACAAACTACATAACAAAGGAATACAGGCCTACAGTAACTACACTGATAACAGGGAGGAAACGTAACTTGAAGACAGTCCTGCAGTAACAACACTGATAACAGGGAGGAAACATAAAATGAAAGCAGGCCTACAGTAACTACACTGATAACAGGGAGGAAACGTAAAATGAAGACAGGCCTACAGTAACTACACTGATAACAGGGAGGAAACGTAAAATGAAGACAGGTCTACAGTAACAACACTAATAACAGGGAGGAAACGTAAAATTAAGACAGGCCTGCAGTAACTACACTGATAACAGGGAGGAAACGTAAAATGAAGACAGGCCTGCAGTAACTTCACTGATAACAGGGATGAAACGTAAAATTAAGACAGGCCTACAGTAACTACACTGATAACAGGGAGGAAACGTAACTTGAAGACAGGCCTGCAGTAACAACACTGATAACAGGGAGGAAACGTAAAATGAAGTCAGGCCTGCAGTAACAACACTTATAACAGGGAGGAAACGTAAAATGAAGACAGGCCTGCAGTAACTACACTGATAACAGGGAGGAAACATAAAATGAAGACAGGCCTAGAGTAATTACACTGATAACAGGGAGGAAACGTAAAATGAAGACAGGCCTGCAGTAACTATACTGATAACAGGGAGGAAACGTAAAATGAAGACAGGCCTACAGTAACTACACTGATAACAGGGAGGAAACGTAAAATGCATGTGTTAAAAATACTAGCAAACATGCCCGTCCTCTGACGAGATGACTTTGTATTTCATAAGTGATAGTCGTGCGCGTTGTTTTCAATCCGGGAATCAGCTCTATTTAAATGGTCCGAACCTTATTTAATATATAAAGTAGTTTTCTTACTGCATTCCAACAGTAGTTAACATGCTGACCCAAAAGCGTGAGCGTTTTTTTATATAAAATAAGTGTTTAAATGTGCCGCTTTTAGAATATAGCCATTTATACCGCAAAATATGCTCAGTCCAAAATACGAAGTGACAATAGCTTTAATGGCAACACAGTTGTTTTGCCCCAGTTGCACACTGCTGCGAGTTACAACTTTTATTCCGACATCTCTCTGAACGTTACATCCGTGGGGTCGTACATTAGTCCTTGAAAATTTGGCGCCCGAAGTGCAAGCCGTCTGTGAGGAAAACGTTAACGTACCCGCATACACACATACCTAGCTAGCCCGATTATACTTAGATAACATTTGAACACTAAACTACTACTGGCGACGTAACAACAAAACAATATTACGACTTTTCAAAGAAGGTTAATATTTTTGCGTTTGGGAATTATTATTTCAAAAATTACTTATTGTAATATCGAAAATCATTCATATATCACGGCTGCTCTCAAATATGTTATTGTTTTATGAGAAACACTGTGGTATTTCCTTTCAATGAATTGTAATATTTGCCGACAAGCTGGACACTGCTAGGATACTGCACCCCACAGTTCCTAGGAACGCCCATGCATTTCGGGACGCTGTGCGTAAGTTTCTGCAGCCGTCACTAATGCACAAAACCGATGTTAAGTCAATCAACTAATTACCTGAAACTATCAAATGCTACGGCAATGAATGGGGACAGTCACACGCTGGATACACCCAGAACTGAAGACGGCTGTAAACGGCACATGTTTAGCTTAGTGCGTTGACTCAAACAGTTGTAAAAGTGTCAGTGCTTTCCACACCTCGAGCGCTGTGAAATGCTTTAGGCGAACATGCAGTGACGACAGTCATTTTATCAGATTGTCGATGATTTTATAATTAAAACGGTGTTGTGCGCTTTCGTAGCGGGTACATAAATGCTTGCAAATATAACTACTTAAATAGTCACAGTATTTGGCAATACCCCAGCTAAAAATACCATCCGATCACTAATTAATGTAGTAATAAAACATTTGAAAATACTATTTAATTTCGCTACGTACTTATTACGACGTGTATATTAATTCGGGCCCATGCATTCTGTCAACGGGCTTTGCAAGGTATATTATTCGTTATCAAGAAACTGTGATGAATGTCGGTACATTTGGCACAGTTACTTTAATTGTTACATACAAAGTTGTATAATGAAATATAAACAAAATTTCTAAAATGTAATAAATTAATGTAGATTTGTTGTCAAAACGCTATGTATTGGTATATTGGCCATTAGCCTTGGTTTATCAGAATGTATTATTTGTGTTCAATGCACAGTATATATGGCACATCAAATCAAACTTATTGCGCGTTATGAAAGGCATACTCATTTGGACACCGTAATACGCACTTTTTATAATAAAGGGTGGAAACTAAGACGCGCACAACATTGCACATAATCGGAACTAATAAATAATTATCCACTCATTGTATGACGCTTACTGCTGATCATCTGATGAACCACTGAACTCAATAACCATCTCGGCAGACGTTTAAGTTATGCAATCAGTCAACCCAAGCACGCTTACGCTGCTCCCTTTGATCTAGTATTCGGTTTAGATTGCGCGCGCAGCTCCCACACAACTGGGCCATATACACTTTGCAGTGTCCTGCAGAACAAAGAACTAATTTCGTTTGATGAAAATATATGTAACGTTATGTAACATTAAGCAACTGGACATAAAATGGGCGTTTATCACATACATTTTTTATATATATTTTGTTAAGATACGATGAGTAATTTTTTAAGATTGTATGTAAGTGATTTCCTATAATGTTGCGCTTTAAAGGATTTAATTCATCACATTGAAAGGGTATAACTATGCTTTTCTAGAGGATCATGACTTGAGTGCATTCCCGAGTTGTAGCTTCTATCCAGATAAACCCTCTCACAAATGTAACGCGAGTAAGCAAAAGAGCTCGATTATCCTATCTGTCATGCGTTTCGTTTATGTAATATATAAAACTGGTTGTTGAAACCATGAGTGTAACAGCATACTAACATCAAACATGACAGTTTACATAATAAATAATTATTGTAATACGGGTCGCCAAAGTATATAAGTATATATATATATATATATCTCTCTCTCGAGCCACCGATATTTCAATAAAGTAAACCGGTACCAGTGCATGAATAACTGAGATTATTATTCAGACGTGTTAGGGCAATCCCTGGAAATTGATTTGTGTACCACATCCGCACGACTGATTCAGCACTGCTCACCATGACACTAAGTACTTAACCCCAAATTAACTACACGCTGAAGTTATGGTGGGTGAGTATGTTGTTGAATACAAAGATTCGTTGTATCCATGAGAAGTGACCACCATAAGTTTACAACATATGTACTATCTTGTGTCACTGATGGCCAGCTGGACGTTACTAGAAATCACCAAGCCAGAATGAGAGCATTTATTACATAGGAAATAACTTGGTTATGGCTCTAGATCAATCGGATCTTGCAAACCTGATATGGACATTTCATTATATCTACTGTTTTGTAGAATATAGTGACTTTGATTGAAGGAACTAAACAATGAAATCATCCTAAGCACCTTTGCATTTACTGAGTCATTACTGTGATATGATGTTTAGTCATTTTGGTAACTTCAAGCTATATGGCAGATGGAACACATCTATAAACTCTATAAACTTTGCAAAAATATGAAAGAATATGGTTTATTAATGTGCTAAGTGTGCAAAAATTGTGTCTGGAAGGAAATCAAATCATTAGTGACATAACAACATAATACAATCACTGCCTGGCCCCTTCACTCTAACTACCATCACCACATAATTGTATCTGGAAAGAAATCAAAACATTAGTGATATATTAAAGTAACACCATCACTGCTTAGTCCCTTCACTATAACCATCATCACCACATAATTGTATCTGGAAAGAAATCAAAACATTAGTGATATAATAAATTAACACCATCACTGCTTAGTCCCTTCACTCTAACCATCATCACCACATAATTGTATCTGGAAAGAAATCAAAACATTAGTGATATAATAAAGTAACACCATCACTGCTTAGTCCCTTCACTATAACCACCATCACCACATAATTGTATCTGGAAAGAAATCAAAACATTAGTGATATAATAAAGTAACACCATCGCTGCTTAGTCCCTTCACTCTAACCACCATCACCACATAATTGTATCTGGAAAGAAATCAAAACATTAGTGATATAATAAAGTAACACCATCACTGCTTAGTCCCTTCACTATAACCATCATCACCACATAATTGTATCTGGAAAGAAATCAAAACATTAGTGATATAATAAAGTAACACCATCACTGCTTAGTCCCTTCACTATAACCACCATCACCACATAATTGTATCTGGAAAGAAATCAAAACATTAGTGATATAATAAAGTAACACCATCACTGCTTAGTCCCTTCACTATAACCATCATCACCACATAATTGTATCTGGAAAGAAATCAAAACATTAGTGATATAATAAAGTAACACCATCACTGCTTAGTCCCTTCACTATAACTATCATCACCACATAATTGTATCTGGAAAGAAATCAAAACATTAGTGATATAATAAAGTAACACCATCACTGCTTAGTCCCTTCACTATAACCACCATCACCACATAATTGTATCTGGAAAGAAATCAAAACATTAGTGATATAATAAAGTAACACCATCACTGCTTAGTCCCTTCACTATAACCATCATCACCACATAATTGTATCTGGAAAGAAATCAAAACATTAGTGATATAATAAAGTAACACCATCACTGCTTAGTCCCTTCACTATAACCATCATCACCACATAATTGTATCTGGAAAGAAATCAAAACATTAGTGATATAATAAAGTAACACCATCACTGCTTAGTCCCTTCACTATAACCATCATCACCACATAATTGTATCTGGAAAGAAATCAAAACATTGGTGATATAATAAAGTAACACCATCACTGCTTAGTCCCTTCACTATAACCACCATCACCACATAATTGTATCTGGAAATAAATCAAAACATTAGTGATATAATAAAGTAACACCATCACTGCTTAGTCCCTTCACTATAACCATCATCACCACATAATTGTATCTGGAAAGAAATCAAAACATTAGTGATATAATAAAGTAACACCATCACTGCTTAGTCCCTTCACTCTAACCATCATCACCACATAATTGTATCTGGAAAGAAATCAAAACATTTAAGACATAACAAAGCAACACCACGACTACCTAGTTTCTCCACCCTAACCCCTCAACCACTTACACTCACTAAGTATGTCATAAAACTGCATCTGGAAAGAAAACTAACTATGTATGAGTACATTAACTATTTTACATGGAACTACATTTTTTTTTTACAAATACATACACCTGAATGCACAACAACATGGCATTTTCTCTGGTTATCCGTATATGACGACCAGAAAAACAGTCAAATTGTATGAATGCAGCAGTAGGACTGGTCATTAATGGTCTCAGTCAAGATGGCCAAATCTGTTTCTGCTCCCCACAACCAGCACAGTGATAAGATATAGGCCGTCCGCTATCCAGTTATAAATAGAGGCCAGTGGTATTGCATGGTTGCTTGTAAGTTAGACGACGTTATGTATGTGTGTTCCATCTGTCAAATCCTAATTGGGGACCTTCGGCTAAATTATTTCTTATACTTTGCGAGGGTGATCTGAGTGGTTAAAAGTCGAAAAGGAACTGGGGACCTGAAACAGGTCCAAAGTTCATTTGAGGTCCCCACTTACAGGCTTGTGTGTTTGGTGGAAGTCCCCAGTTAGGCCTCTCCACCCACACACACATATACACACACACGCACACGCACACGCACACGCACACGCACACGCACACACACACACACACACAAACCAGTATTCAAGCGTAATTCATTTTACTGTTAAACTAAATCCTGCACAAAATTATGAATGAAGACATTTACCTGAACAAGTAGTCCATGTCTGGTGAAAAGATGCTATCTCACTCAAGGTCGCTTTGTCACCAAGATGTGTCAACTTCTATTCTAACTCGATGTTGAATGCACGTACCAAATTGAGCAAATCGGACCTGAAACAATAAGAATGTTTACATAATGTAACTTTCACCATAAGAATATGTTTATTGTAGGTAAAAAGCCCGTGGACCAGTCTGTATAAATATGTATAAAGAATAACATAAATAAGTTTAAGGTATACATAAGTTAACATATTTGAAGTTATAAATATTATAATAATCAACTAAGTTTAAAATGTAACAATATTTTAAAGTATATTACAGTGTTTTTCCCGTTAGTCCAGGTCATAATCGTTTCTATGTAAACTTAAGAGACCATTGCATGAAGGCAAAGCAACCTGTGTGAGATGATCATAATGACAGTATATTGAGGTTCTACTGTATTTCCGGAACATTTCCATAATTAAAAAGTTACTCCTGTTTGATATAGTCTGACAGGACAAAGCAAAACATAACTAAAGATTTGCTTAAGTTACGCAGTCCCGTGGTATAACTTGTTGTCAAAGAGCACTTACCTGTCTATTCTGGGTTGGGCGGCCAACACCACAGTTGGTATTTGGTTGTTGTACAAATCGCGAACCTTCTCCGCAAGATCGACATACTGGTCCAATATTTGGTTCCATGACAGTTCCACTCTTTCCTGAAAAACATAATTTGCCAAACTACTGGTGCCAGCAAGGACAACCACGGCGTGGGGTTGCCTTCGTTCCGACTACCAGTGCAACTGTCCTTACCCAACGTTTCTATTGCTCCTCTTTTGATAAAGGAAGTAAATCCCACACATCCAAGGTTGGTGTCCACAAATTGTGGTAAGCATTTAAATGCCGACTCTGAATATATGTATATACGTATACTTGAAGAGACACGATGTTAACAGTACGTTCTGGTCATTGGGTGGACGATACCCAAACACCACCCATGCCTTTATACCTACATGCTCACATCAAAAAGGCAATTGCAGTACAAGTTGTTCCTTTAAACTATGTCATAAGTTACACCGCTGCAGCTATCCCACTTCTAGAAAACTATTGTTTTTGGTAATTTGCAAACCATGAGTAGCTGCGAGTAGATATCAAAGACTTTGGAATATCTACTTAACTGCTCGGTTAACAATGAACGAATAAAACACAAAGTCACACAGAAAATCATAACACCATTATATGAAAAGTTAATATATTGCGTGTAATCAGTTCCCGCACCTTTGTTCATGTATAATTGTATTACCTACACGATAAGACAGCTGAATTACTATTATTGTTTTTTAGATTATACCTTACATTTTACTATTGTTTTCCGCAAACATAATAGGTAGAAATGTTCTGCATAAATAATTTCAATATCAGCAACTATTAGTTACTACATTCCCAAAACAGTTATAAAAGTTGAGATATGAAGGTATACCTATTGCGTCAGAACTAACTCAACAATGTATTAAGCAGTTATGCTAAGAGCATAAGCCCCCCTGACGCAAGGGTCGGTTGTTGTGAAATTGTCGTAGGCAAAGTACATGAACTAGAAGCATAATAACCGAACAAGGTCAGACGGGGTTGTGGGTGAACTTGTAGACTAGCAAAACTATGCAAAATATGTGAAAATAATCACCATATCAAGTAAATGTTTACGCAAACAAGCCGCACCTAACAATGAAAATTCCACAATACATCGGACATATTTATGTACAAACAAGTCACACGTAGCAGTGCAAAAAAGTTTATAGTAACCTGAATAAACCAGTGAACATATGCAGTTCCAGGATACAATTTCCGTAATCTACAAGTCAAAAAACTACCTACTAACTAGACAACTATAATTAACTATAAACATACGTACAGAAGTTCGTGTTAATCAGGAATGGTGGGTGGGAGCTTTTGAAAACCCGTAAATTTAGTAAATGTACCAACTTCGCAAAGCAACCGCTGCTGAATCAAAGAAGCCTGGCGCCAAACACTGATTAAATAGCTAAAATGCACCCTGCTGAATGGCTTACAAGCCCCACCATCTGCTGATTGGTTTACAAGTCACACCACCTGATGATTGGGTTTTGTCGTACAAAGCTTTATTTTCATTTATACAAATCAAATGACCCATCCAATCAAAACCATACCTGATTAATAACAAATTAAGCTATTTTAATTGGTGCGAAGTGACCCTTGCTCTTCCTCTAGTTGTCTGCAGCCTGCATATAATATATACATTTCTATTATCCAACCAAATATATTTGTTAGGTCACTAATGTAAACAAATCACACACTTCTAAGCTGGAGTAAAGGTGCATAATATGGTAGTGAATATAAACGTTACCGGTAGCATGGGTTTAATTATACATTGGGTAAAAGCATTGTACATAAAATTTTCACACTTTCTTGTTGTGTTAATCATACTTCTAACCAGGGTTATTATGCTGTTAGAAAAATGTGGCGCAGTGGCGCAGTGGCGCAGTGACGCAGTGGCGCAGTGGCGCAGTGACGCAGTGGCGCAGTGGCGCAGTGATTATAACGTCACGCCCGCTTCAAGTATGACACATTCGGTGCCCGTCGGCGTAGTTAATAAACTACAGTCTGACGTGGACCGGTGTGGTCTGACGTGGTTTGGTCTGGTCTAGTCTGGTCAGTTCGGACGAAAAGTGCCAGTGTATCCTGGCCGCGAGTTTGCTTTCCGTACCCGGTAGAGCGATGGCCACGCCCACGCGCTATTAACATTGGACGACAGCGAGCGGGCGGGGAGCGAAACTACCTGTCAATCAGTTCAATTGCAAGGTGGAACACGAAATTAGCATGTATTAGTGTGCCAGCGTGTGCATGTGTTTATATATATATAACACTAATAATGTAATGTCATATGTTAGCCACATGCTATAAAAGTAGAACGTGCTATGCTCTCTGTGTAGAATTAACTGTTCTGAAATTGAGTATTGAAAGAGTTATTATGATGTTTGAAAATAACCGAAATAAACGTTAATTAAATTATTCATCAATATTTTATACTCCTGAAGCTGATGCACTGTTTTTCTCATTAGTGACACTAGCAAAAATACAAATTCTTCGGGTAGCGATGTTGAAATAAACTCAAAAGTCAAGTCGGTAAAATAGTTGTGGTGAA
This sequence comes from Paraescarpia echinospica, assembly GCA_020002185.1. Taxonomy (NCBI): domain Eukaryota; kingdom Metazoa; phylum Annelida; class Polychaeta; order Sabellida; family Siboglinidae; genus Paraescarpia; species Paraescarpia echinospica. The sequence goes on from CM034535.1 coordinate 6,400,757, forward strand.
AGGAACATTTCTGTGATTAAATACAAAATCAACTTTGCTTATAGTAGCACTGACATTTCGTGTTCTAACGCTCTTGAACTATGTTAACATACCGTCTGGTCTCGTACTGAGTAAAGTAAAACGTTCTGACCACAGTCATATACCACTTTTACACCGCGCAGATAAGACGAACGGTTTTTGACGCAGGCGTCTTTTACGACATTTGGATTCGATCTGTCTATTCGTTTTACACACCTCAGTGAAATAAAAGGAACTGCAAGTTCACGACAATACCCTCGACATTCGACGTAATCGTACCCTTGCGAGTATAAAATAACTAGTTCGTGTATCGCCTCTAGCGTGGCCTATTTATGCAACTGTTTTGTTGGCCTCGACAGATTCGACAAATAATGATAACGTGAACGAAAGCGAATGAGAACAATCGTTGATACTCTCCAGAACAAAGTGTAATTTATTATGATATTCAACTAACTCCGGTTTCCCGAATATTGTGATTAATTCTGATGAAACCAAATCCGAAGATTGACTACTCTTCACTGAGTAAATCAAGATGGTCGTCTGTCTTCGATCTGAGTTAGTTAGTCACTCCCTGTATGCTCACAGCTCTTTTTGAAACCATCACTTCCTCGGTGGTTACACAGGGAAGGTCGCGTCCTGAATGCTTCACACACACACACACTCACACACACACACACACACACACACACACACACACACACACACACACACACACACACACACACACACACACACACACACACACACACACACACACACACACACACACACACACACACACACACACATCAGCAGCTGTTATATCACGGATATATCACTTTGGCCAGATTCCCTAGAAAAAAACAGTAATTATGGAAATGAAAATATGTATATGTACTTTTATTCTATCAAAGATCCCTGTTAATCCATCATGCCTAAAAAGAAAAAGTGACCGGAGCGCAGATCCTGCAGCCCACAAACACTCACCGCATACGTACATCCTTCATGTGCAATCCATGTCTGATCATGGTCGTTTTACACCCCTCAGTGAAATAAAAGGAATTGCAAGTGAAAAACTACAGCAGCTTCATAAGATCCGGGACCGACGTATCCACCAATCACATGAGTCCACATATCGTATGCAATCAGTGTGCGACCGAATCCCTACAACTCTCCCCGATGACCTGGAAAGTGCTGGGTATCACCGTCAGTGTTATCTGCGCGTTACTGTTAAATCTTATTAAATCTTCTGGGAGATGATACAGAACCCGAAGCACCAACCTCACAATGGCATCACTCCCCTTGTAAATTGTCTTCAGCGGGTTCCGCTGGACCCATCTTCCCACCAGAGTGCAATTTATGTGACAAAGTAGAGATCAAAGATGGTGATCGCAAAATTGTGCGAGCTGAAAACTTCTCGTCTTGGAAGAACAGAGAAAATGCATGGGAGCAAATCGAATCAAGGGCCGAGAAAATTAGTCTAGTTCGACTGCATCGACAGGTGAAAAACAAAGACCTCTTTGCTGGTGAGGCCAAATACCATACATCATGCTTGAGATTTTTCCGCACAGCGTTCGCTAACTACGATCGCGGGATTCGCAGAGCCGAAGAAGCAAAATATACCGAGCTTGCTCGCATGTCAGCCGCGCACGAGTCGGCGCTCGTCTCTGTATTGGAGTACATTCAGACTCATGTCGTTCAGCAGAATGAAGTCCTACGGCTATCTTCCTTGCGCTTGCTCTATGTCGACGAACTGAAACAGAATGGATACGAGAGTTCGGCCTATCGCGCTAAGAAACTACTGACACGCCTACAGAATGATCCAATCAAGGACCATGTCTACTTCACGAAGGTCGATCACGACAAAGCTGATACCATTTCATTATGGGTCGTGTACAGCTCGAATATCACCGTCTCTAATGCTCTTGCATGAGCTTACACTCTCGGAAGCGCAGACAAGTACCAAGACGTCGCTCTCATTCTTCGTCGTAATATCCCACGAGCATTCAGAGAGTCCATAGGCCTATCGTGGCCGCCAACAGCCGACGACATGGAGCTCAGTCCTGACAAGCTCCTACCTCCCGACCTCATCCGATTCCTCAGCATGGTTATGGCCGGCAAGGAAGGCGTGGAGACGAGCAAAACAATTAAGCGTCTGGTATTCTCCATCGGGCAAGACCTGTGCCGTGCAGTGTCGGAGAGAAAATGTAAGTTACCGAAACACGTGCTTCTCTGTTTGACTGGCAGGCACTTGTTCCGAGGCAAGCAGCTCATTGTGATATTGCAAAGGCTTCGCCATTCTGAGGGCTGCACTTTTGGCTTAGAGTTGGAAACTGCCCTGGCCAAGGCACAGGACGAAGTCTCAACCTACCTGACGTCCCAAATCGTGACGGGACAGGGCAACGTCGTATTCCACTGTGTGTGGGACAACTTGAATAAAACCACTATGAATGTACACGGCAGCAACATTATCAACAGTGCTGGGGGAATCATGGTGCAGGAGGTCAGGCCTGGGTTCGAGGGCCCCAAGGTCCGAACGCTGCCTATCATCGACAAGTCGCAACAGCGTAGCCTGAAAGTTAACAAACTAGAAACTCTCCCGCCCTTGCACTTCACTCGCGTTGGCCCAAAGTTTCCCGATGGCTCAGCATTCAACCCCCTGCAGAGAACGACGCCGTCTATGCTACTAAGATGTAAGAGTACTATGTCTGGCTCTTCAACAAGTATATCGGAAGCAGCGGCAAACAGCCCGTGCCTGGACTACGGGGTTTCACATCTGCAACCGGGACTCCCCCGTCTAGAAAATCAACACTGGACTACTTCACGCCCATCCATCAACCGATCACTGACAACACAGTTGTTCGCGAGCTACTGAAGCGCTCAGTGGTAGCCACGGCTGAGGTGGGTCAGAAGTGGGTCCTGAATACATTCGATCTGGGAGTCTGTTTGAAAGCCCTACCCAATGGAAATGCTGTCAATGGGGCGAGGAGGAGAACATCCCCAATCTTGCAATCGAGATCACATCGACGAAACCCTCAAAGAAGGAGGAGGAGGAGGAGGAAGAGGAAGAAGAAGACGAGTTTGACTTTGACGGTTTCATTGAAAGCGATAATGAGTGATGGATCTGATAGTGGAGAACACTTCCCTTGCAATGTTTGAAGACGTCTTCTGTTCTGTTCTATGAGTTAATAAATTAATTTAGTGGAATTTCTGTATTTGAAACAACTTGAATTGACCGAGTAGCACGTGACCTTGACCTGTGATAACAAAAATAACACAACTCTTTTATAATATTGCCCTCAAAAACCCTCCCTCAACTTATCTGCAATAAATATTTTGATTAATACATTTTTCGGTAATGGCGGCACGAATTTGCATACTAGTATGCCACGGACACGTGTAGCCACTTCAAGAATAGTTGTATTATGATCTTTGACCCTCAAAACATGTGTCTAGACACCTTATTTGTTCCGTTATCAGCAATATTGGCTGATATATAGTGAAATATAGATTTTTTTGTAATGGCGGCACTGATTTGCATAAAAATTATACATGGGACATCCGAACGACGTTTTAACATAGCTCATCGTTTTCTACGCATTTTTTCTGATCTAGGGACGCCGATTAGAAGTTGATTTCCGGGAGGGTGCACGATACCCCCCTCTTCCGACTAGACTAAATGTTAATCGCGTGTTGGCGTGGCCGTAGCTCTACCGGGTACGGAAAGTAAACGAGCATCCCGACCTTTATGAAGCATTCTTCGCAATACGTGCCCGTTCGCGCCCAAAGTATTCCACGCGTCCAAGTCAATGATCGACTTTTTACATTGGCGTTACGTTATCCATCAAGCATGACCTACACGTGCATGCGTCACAAACACTGCGCGTAAAAGGTCCACTGACTACTAGCAATGTGTCTAGGAACGGCAGTGATCCCTCACTCTCTTCGTCAAACGTGAACTTGATGTTGCCTGTTGCATCAATGGTGTTGAGGTGATCTGTCAGTTGTTGTAGACACTCCTTCCTCACAATTTCCATTACGGCATCCACGTATCACTGCCATAGTCTGGGCTGACATGTTACATTGTACCAAAACTAGATAAGCGAGCGAAAAATGAATAACTCGGAACACGTCCAAAATATTATAATCTACGGTCACTAGCACCCTCATGGCTCGTCCCGTTCCGACGATTTTGGTATCATTTGAAAGCATGCACTTTTTGATATTCTAGCGTCATTTATATTTCCCTGTAACCGTTCATAGAACACCAATAAACGGACCTACAATCGTGCCATTTTCGGTGTTCTGTATGGTTCCGAACGATGTTGTCGGCGGGTACTCAGTACAATAATCTTCTGATTGCGGCGCTGTTTTCCTCATTTGCATAGGTTCAGTCATGCACACTTCACCATTTCTTGATTTCATGTTATAAGGTCCACCCACTACATTCTCTGCTGTAGGGTACAGACACTTGTACTGTTCATCCGTGATCTTATCCTCCTCTTACAAGAACAAGAACAAGAACAAGAAAGTGTTATTTAGACCCAATTGCAATATGTGTATAATATCAAATTAACGTAACATGAACAGGCATATATATATATATATATATACAAATGCAGTGTAATTTCAAATTAGATGGGGTCTGTGACTCCTATTAAGACAATAACAGTCGCTCTCATAGGAGCCACAAGAATAATTTGTTTCAACTCAAATTTACCGAAGGAAGTGCAAATGTAAATGTAAAAGTGCAGGAAAAGAAAAGAAACCGAGCTACTAGATTGCATATATGCATGTATTGGAGTATTAAAAGGTATGGTAAAATAAACAAATACTAGTTGTCAATAGTACACTTCAATATACTTGATATGTATGTGTGTATGCACAAATACAATATCCATATGCTGATATATATATATATATATATATACAATACATATCCATACATATCACGTGCATTAATACAGTTTTAATGACTATGATAGCATGTATAGCAGTTTAATATTGTACACGTATCTACGTATTTTTCTAATAAATTGTTTTTTGCATAATTACCAAAACTTCTGAAGCTATGTGTTCCAATCTTCTCTGTGACTAGCTTTGAGGTATTGTTTATGACATGTGGCAAACTGTATCTAAGACATCTTTTGGCAAATTCATGTTTTGTTCTGAAAGGGTGTAATTCTGTTTTTTTCCTTGTGTTGTAATTGTGTACGTAAGCATTTGTAATTATTTTCCAATTTAATAGGTAAGCAGGGAGGTCATGATGTACGTATTTATAATAAAACTTAAGTTCATGTAATTTTAACATGTCATCAATTTTTAAGATATTCAATTTTTTTAAAAGTGGCTCAGAGTGTGAATTATATTTACTTATAGATAAAATTCTCATAGCTTTCTTTTGTATTTTTAACATTCGACTACCTTGGTATCCCCACACCATAATACAATAGTTGATTTGTGATAAAAATAACGTATTATATAAGATAATTTTAATTTATAGGGGAAAGACATATTTTAGTCTGTTTAAGATGCCGACTGTTTTGGAACACTTGTTTTTTTATACTTTTTCAATATGTTTATTCCAAATTAAATTTGTATCTAAAGAAAGTCCTAAAAAATTAATTTAATCTACTCTTTCAATGTTTGTACCATTTATATTGAGCGTAAAGTTATCGACAGCTTTATTTTGCATGTGAAAAATCATATATTTGGATTTGTTTATGTTTAATGATAATTTATTAATGTTGAACCATTCAATTATTTTAAGGAGTTCATCATTTATTGCCGATTATATATTTCTATTTGGGGAGTTACCTTGAAAATTATTGATGGTGCTAAATAAGGTGGTATCGTCGGCATACATAATAAAGTTAAACATTTCGCTAGCTTTAGGAAAATCATTAATGTATATTATGAATAATAGGGGACCAAGAATAGATCCTTGTGGTACACCAATTGTGATAGGTAGGATATCAGAACTTTCATTTTGAAATTCGGTGTATTGTCTTCTATTGCTTAAGTAGCTATTAAACATATTCAGGGTAGGACCCTGTAATCCATAATATCTTAGTTTAGTTAATAGTATCGAGTGATCAATTGTATCGAAGGCCTTAGAGAGGTCAAGAAAAATACTGAAAGGAACATAATTTTTATCAATTTGTGTAATTATTCTATCTATTAGTTCAAGTGATGCATACTCGGTAGAGTGTTTTTTTCTAAAACCATATTGATTTTTAACAAATAGATCAGAATCATTAAAGTATGCTGTTAGTTGACTAGATATTATTTTCTATATCACTTTTGAAATTGTTGGAAGAAGAGATATGGGTCTATAATTTTTAAAATCAGATGGGTCATCTTTCTTAAAAATAGGAATTACTTTAGCGAGTTTAAGTGTATCGGGAAATATACCAGTATTTATTACTTGATTAATTACCAGGGTTAATGGTTTGATGATGGAGGGTTCAATTATTTTCAAAAGTTTACAGGAAATATCGTCACAGCCATTACTGTTTTTATTGGGAAGGCTTTCAATGGTTTTCTTGACTATTTCTTCATCAACATTTAATAGACTGAAAACGGAATGGACATTATCATTTAAGTAATAATTATAATCCTTATTTCCATTGTAATGAATGTCTTGTGCTGTCGACTGACCTATACTTGTAAAAAAGTTGTTAAATTGGTTTGCAATAACCGTTTTATCTGTTATAGTTATGCCGTTACTTTTAAACAAAACAGTGTTGTTTGAATTGTTTTTGGAGATAAATTCATTTATGGTTTTCCATGTATTTCTGATGTCATCTTTATATCGGTTAAAGCGTGACTCAAAGTACATTTGTTTGGCAGTACGAATATTTTTCTTTAATATTGAGTTATATGTTTTTAGGTTAGTTAGAAGGACTTCGTACTTAGGTAAATTTGGATTAGACATTTTTTATTTCTTATAAAGCGAGTCTCGATATTTGATTGATTTTAGAAGACCGTGTGTTATCCAGGTTGAATGCTTATGTTTGTATTTATTAAATTTCATGATTTTAACAGGCATATGCTTATTCTTAGCATGCATAATTTGTTCGTGTATTATGTTATAATTTAAATTGGGGTCAGCCGTAGGAGATTTGTTTAGTTTGTTATACATTGCATCCGAATTTATCTCAAGTTTAACATTATGCATAGCTGCCTTATTTTTTAGATTTACTCGAACAAATTTTGGAGGAGGTTTGGATTTTACGTTGATATTCATGATTAGGAAGTAAGGTTGATGATCAGAAAGGGTATTTGTGAAGATTCCTGCAGTGCTATATAATACTGATTTATTTAATTTACTGAAAAAGTTGTCTATCAGTGTTCCGTTAGTTCTGGTAAAGCGAGTTGGAAAGGTAATTTGTGGATAGAGACTGTATGAAATTATAGTATCAAAAAACAAACAGCAACTAACAACGGTTTACAAACAGCAACTAACAATCATAGGCCTGAGAAACAAATTCATGAACAGACTGCATATATAGGCCTTCAGAGTCAGTGGCGCAGTTTGCACTGGCGTTGCGTGTGTTATGCGGTGAATGTGAGTACCCACGTGATTATCAAGATGAGGCTCTGAGAGACATGTTCGAAAAGGGCCTGAACTTGACGGCGGTACAAGCTAACCTTGAATGAGGCTTATCAGACGACGATCGCCGAGGAAATGGCAGTGAAAAGCTTAGCAGAGTTCAATTAAAAGCCCGAAGATACCCCATCGGCGACGGCGGGGTGCATCACGTGACTAGCCGGGGATCACCAAGACAGAAGCAGACGATGGTGCCGGCCGATCGAGAGTGCTTCCGATGCGGCAGACACCACTCTGCGGCTAAATGCAAATTCATTGATACAAATTTTTACTTGTGTGGTAAAATTGGCCATGTAGCAAAAATGTGCAAGTCTGAAGGCTGAAGGGAGACCAGTGCAGGTAGAGAGGTTGATGATGATGTTGATGAGGCTACTGATGTTTATGGCAGTCAAAATGACCTAGGTCTACACTGAGTGTACACAGCTAGCGAGGTTAAGAGAGGCATACATGTGAACATGGAGCTAAATGGACACAATGTGTCAATGCTTGTAGGTACTGGGGCGGCGGTGTCTATTGTACCGGAGAGTGTGTACAAACATGTATTGCGTAGCTTTCCACTAGAACAAACCTGTCTGACGCTAATGTCATACACCGGACTAACTAATCCCATTGGCAGGTAAAGTGTGTGTCAGTTATCGTGGTAACAAGCATTCGTTGCAGGTGTTTGTGGCGAAAGGGTCACGACCAGCATTTATGGGGCGGGATTGGTTAAATCAGATACCACTTGACTAGGGTGCAATTTTCAGTGTCAATCCGTAAGTCGCTACAGAGGTAGACCAGTTGTTGATTGATTACGGGAATTTGTTTAACGTGTCACGTGAGGGTATTAAGGGCTACAGTGCAGCTCATGAAACCAGATCAAAGGCCAGTTTTCCAGAAGGCGCGTTCGGTGCCTTATTCCATGCGAGAAGTCGTGGATAGTGAACTCGAGCGTCTTGAATCAATTGGCGTTCACCGTCGTGTTGATTCTAGTGAATGGGCAAGGCCCACAGTCAATGTTCAAAAAATGATAAACGGCAAGATATCGGTGCGGATTTGTGGCGATTTCAAGTTGTTGAACGCAGCATTCGAAGATGACAAGTATCCGCTTCCTACAACGCAGAATGTGTTCACCAAATTGGCTCAGACAAACAAGACGCCTAAGGTGTTTTCGGTTCTTGACTTGAGTGGGGCCTTCAATCAGATGGAAGTGTGCGAGGAGTCGAATCCTCTGCTGACAATCAACATCCACAAGGGACTATACAGAATGCGCAGGCTAGCATATGGCGTGAAGACGTCACCGTCCATTTTCAAGCGACTATGGACAACATCTTGAGTGGCATTGAAAATGTGATCTGCTTCATAGATGATATTCTCGTTGTGGGTGAAGAGGAGGCCGATCGTCTAAAAACACTGAATCTGGTGCTAGCCCGACTAGACCAAAGCAAGGTGAAGTTGAACAAAGCTAAGTGCAGGTTTCCGTAGTCGAAGGTGCAGTCCTTGGGCTACATCATGAGTGCTGAGGGCATTGAGCCTGTGTAGGACAAAGTTGAAGGCCTGGCCTTGATGCGGATATCGAGGACTGTGTCCGAAACTGTCGGGAATGAGCCAGGTAGCGAGCACGCTGAAGGTAACACCACAGGTTCCATGGCCGTGGGCAACGGGACCATGGGAACGTATCCATGTGGATTTTATGGAAAAAGACGGAGAGCTTCCTTGTCGTGGTGGATAGTCATTCAAAGTGGCTGGAAGTGGTCTCAATGTCTCGCACTACTGCAAGCAAGACGATAGTGCAACTGAGAAGAATGTTCGCAGCATTTGGCGAACCACGCGAGGTGGTATCTGACAACGGATTTCAGTTTGCTTGCGAGGAATTCGGTCGTTTCTTGAGGTTGAATGGCGTCAAGCGTATACTGTGTCCAGCTTACCACCCGGCGACGAACGGCCTCGCGGAGAGGAATGTCCAGACGTTCAAGAAGTTGCTTGTAAAATACTGTTCCAGTATCGAAACACAACGCATTCGCTTAGGAATAAAACGCCGTCGGAGTTGTTCCTGAACCGAGCGCCACGCACAAGACTTGCGATGTCGAAACCCAGTCTCGAAGCAAAGGTGCAAGATCGGCAATTAAAGCAGAAACAACACCATGGTGAAGCTCATTCACGCCTTCGCAAGTTCGACGTCTACCAGAGAGTGAGAGTCAGAAACATGTGAGGAGGAATAGAGAAGTGGACACTTGGAACGGTGGTCAAAGTGTTAGGGCCACTAACATATTTGGTCAGACTGCCAAGAAACAGGAGGCGATCCATTCATGTGAACCAAATGGTCGCGAATGATGACCACCCAGCTACACCAAAAGGTTGGAGCGATGTCGCGATTGCACCTCCCATTGTCGTGATATCCGAGCCAGAGCCTGTGGTGTCGATCCAATCGATCCGGTCTATCCGGTCCATCCAGTAGGTCATGGAGGGCAAACAGAACAAGCACCCAAGGCACCAACACCGACTGTCATTCAGTCGCCAGCTGCTATCAGGCGTTCATCACGAGCTATCAAACCTGTAGATAAGTTAAATTTGTGATTATTCACCCAGTTACTCTTAGTATAAGCTTGCTATATTAGTCGCAGATGGTCCTTTAGAATAGTTAAATTTTAAGGTGGAAACATTTTGTATATTGATGTAACGGGTACCCAGTAGACGTTACTACCTGTAAGTGTCCGCCCGTGTTTTGTACCGTTTCTGCAATACACACCAGAGGCACTCTGGGATACCGCCAACCTCATGTGTAGTTGATTACTATTCGTAATCTGTTTCCTTAAACATGTAAACTCCACAATACACAACAGTCTGTAAGGTTAACATATGACGTTGTTTCTTACCACAGGTCCGCAGAAAGTGTACACACGCAAAGAGCCAAACGGACCGCACCAAGAGTGGCTGTAGTTAGTTCAAATTTTGGCAGCAACGTCTCGACACCCGACATCAACATCGCTTTATTAATTACGCTGGTGATCACTGCCGTGATGTCCTATGTCATCGGCTCGGCCTTTTTCGCCGTTGCCAACTACTTTTCAGTCGGTGAGAAACGAAGGGCACTCCGAATGCAGTACGTAATTTTCGGCTCGTTTCTGAAGTGTGGTGCTTTTGCGCTTCTAGGGGCTGTCATCGTCTATTATTTTTTCGCTCAAGCTCAGAGGACTAGCGAGAGGGGTGACTTTGCCCTCAACATCACGCCGTTGAGTAATTCAAACTTGTCTGAAACATACTTGCTTGAAGCAAATGTGAGTGAGACACAAGGGAGTGGATCAAAGGCGGGTGAAGCAGAAGGTGCAAGCAGCAACACCTCGAGTTCTGAATCCAGTATATCAATGAGAGGCAAACCGCTCACTTGTGTCAATTCCGTTCGTTCAGAGCCAATGCGTCGACCATCAAGGCCGAATACTGATCGCCCATCGCGGTCATGCGGTGGAGTTTTCATAACGGCCAACTACTACAAACCTGCCGACACAGTAATAGTTGAAACTTCTGCTTCCGAAACCGGGTAAGGGTAGGCCGATAGCGATACGTTTCTTCTGCTCGAAAAAGATACCCTGGGAACCGTTTCACTAGTATAGTGAGCTCATAAGGAAAAACCATAATTAAACGGAATCCGTTGATAATTTTTTTTTCTTTTTTCTCAAATTGCAAAAATACGCCACCATCAGCGAGGACACTATTACCGTGACACCGCGGCGAAAGTGTCCCGGTGGCGCGCCCTGGCGTTGACAGTTTTCAGTATACAAGCAAGGTCACTGTTAATTAACTCGGGCATGTGAACTCACAGGAATGTGAGTGAAACGGCGCTCTGGTTTAAGTAGAGACACGTGTGCGCTGTTGATGGTTAGTAAGTAAACGCACGACCCTGTTGCCCACTTGATTCCTGGCTTTTACAGTCTTGGAACTTGCAGTGGGCCTTGCCTTGGTCGACTTGGTCTTGGTCAACTGCCACTGGCACTGGCCATGCAGAAACATTTAAATAAAGGCTAAAGCAGTTCAATCTTCATGTCACATTTGAATACTGGTTGATTCAGGACGGATTCACATGCTGAATAACCTTTCATCCAGCAGGTTCGGGGGTTCACATTTTCCCAATACAAACTCCGCGGGCGCCAGAAGTTCGAGAGGGGCTATATTTTTCACAATAGAGAGGGCGCCACATGTTCACGTGGAGGCTCATAATGCAGAAGGTTAGGTTTCTGGTTGGAAGGACAGCGAAATGGGTTTGAGGTTGGTGAACCGTGTAGTTTCATCTTATATACACTAACCACAGAATATACCTGCGTTTTGAGGGTATTCAGTATCGGCGAGAACATTCATAGAGTAGTCCTGCCAATCATCTTCCACTTAATATGCAAATTAGCGTTAGCCATTGTAACAAACCGATGTTTTGTCAATATCTTCGAAACTTTTTATGACGGCGTTTCAAATGAGGCGTCTAATTATATGTTTATAGGTTTAGAAAATGATGCTATTAAAAAGCAGATTTGTGCACTTATATTCAAGCACTCCTAAATATTATATAAATCTGCCAACGCCATTAACTAAACGTCGTTTTTCAATAACTTTTGAAGTATCCCTATATGACAGCATCTCAAACGACGTGTACATACCTTTCTTTCGGTCAAAGCTGGCAAAATTCCGGCATAGACTTTACAAATCAAGTCAATCGCTCTCTATCTGGTGGCAGCAACTCGTGTAATGTCATTTCGACAGTCAGCCCGTCTTCGACAAGCACAACATAGCGAATATGATACATGAACTGCACAACACCGACACGGTGCAGAACGACATGGTAGTCCGAGAGTGGCATTAGATGGCAATGTGACTGGCGTTAATGATTTCGTTGCGTCATCACGTGTCCATCCATACTTCGTGGGGGGTCCTTAGCCAGAGACCCGTTGTCCCGTTATTGGAACGTTTTTTTTTAATATAGCAACGTTTTTTTTTAATAACGAGTTTTTTTGTCTTTGGATTACGATATTTTTATTTTCAGATATCATGATCTTATGTTGGATCATAACATGATTCAGATTCCCGATAACAATGTCAAAACAGAATTTCTGTTGTCATAATGTAGTCCTTGTACTAATTGTGACGGCGAGCGCAAGCGTTTAGTTTGAAGTTCGAGTATTTTGGAGCGCCCTCAAAAGGGGTGCAGTTGGAGGTTTTCGGAGAACCCTCAAAGACGGTGCAGTTGGGGGTTTTCGCAGAGCTTCAGTCCCCTGAATATTCACCACGTCCCCGCGCCAATCACCACGTCCCCGCGCCTATCACCACGTCCCCGCGCCAATCACCAAGGCATGAGTAAAGGGTTTCTCATGAGCATAACGGGAACATTTTAAATGAGAACGGGTAAATTGGAAAAATTCACCATCTTGGCTAAAACTAGTGGAGGTGAGGAATCAAAGGCTGACTTCCAAATGGCTGTCTGGAAGTGGGCCCGGTGAACATTTTCTTCAAAGGCCATTGTCGTCAAGGGAAGAGTCTATAGTACTTTCGTAACCGAATCTCCGACATGTTTTGGTCTTCTTTCCAGCATAGCATTCAGTAAAGAAATATGTATACTCCGCGATTACTCCGGACATGCTTGAATTTCCTAATGCCATACAACCGTGCCACAACCGTGTCACAACCAGAAAACGCGTGTGTTACTAGACGCTGTGAGACCACGTAAGTGTGATTCGTAACTGTCGCTGCAATGCTTATTTTTGCCCGACAAGAAGAGATGAACTCCGTTGTAAATATGCAGGTGAGATCGAGTTCTGCGTAGTAACGGAGGAGCAGGACGAACACATCGGTGTCGTTGCATATGCTGTTGATACTGTTTACTACAGCATGGACTGTTTGTGTCAATTTGTTGAATTTTATCACGTCCGCCTCCTCATAAGTAGTTTGAAGATCACCTCGGTTTGTGAGAACACTATGATATAGTTCTTCATGAAAACGGTCCAGACCAATTATAACAAACTTGTGTGTGGTTGGTAGCCTTTCAGTTTGTCCTTTTTCAACAAGCTGCTGACAAATTATGACTGTCAACTGAATTTTGTTTTCAGCCACATTAAAGACAACGTTCTGGGGGTCTGTGATGTCTGGCGGCGCGGTGATCGCCTTGAGCTGACCGGGTTCCACTTTCAATCCTGAAGTCACATCTCCGTTGGCACTTTTCTTAAGCACGTGGCAGTAGAAACTTGTCATGAAGTCTTTGACTGTTCCCTTATTAGGCCAATGTATGTAGGCCAATTGATCCATCAAGAATCGTCACCTCTACTTCACATGTCAACCCGGAAGATACATACAATCGAAATTTATTCTTCAGCATAGATTTGATAGATGTGATTGGTATTTTACTAATTTTACTATATTAATCAAACATTGATGTTGGCACTGGAGAAGGTTCGAGCCGGAACATTTGTAATGTTTAGTGATCGATCGCCAGGCGGCGTCTTGGTCACATTAAACATTGAACATTTTAAGTTTTACATGGATATTAATAATATTCTGTTTATATGTCATCAGGTTATGTTCTACTATAACATCGTCCTATGTGTATTTCGTGTTTTGTATTCAGTACGTTAAATGCAAACTGTATCTCTGAATAAATAATATCCTTCGTTATAATACCATAATTTACACAGGCTCATAGCATACAGGGCCTGGCCCTATTCAGTTGTACAATTGCGATCTCGGATTAAAGTGTGGGCTTGGCTTCTATCATGAGGCTTACACCGTGTGCACACGTGACGTGTTCATTCAGCTCTTACGTTACCTGCCCGCGTGGCTAAGTGTAAGGTGTTCGTGGCGTAAGGTGAGGGTTGACCAGGCTCATTCTGGCTGCCTTCTTCGCTCTGCACTAGTGAACGCAGTAGTTCAAGGCACGTAGCATGGTGCCAGTGCGGACGGCTAAATTGTAGGCTTTATTTGGATCGCAGTAGTGAAATCTCCAAAATAGTAATTGCGAAGAGTAACTGCAAAAAGAGTAATTGCAAGAAGAGCCACCAAGACGACGACAGCCCACAGCCGGAAGAGAAGTACACGAAGACGGACACGAGAGGCGTTCCTCACGACCTAGACGAAGGAAGAGGTATCCTAACAAACCAGAAGAAAACAAGATGGCTACCAAACACGTACCACCAATGGACTTCGCTGGTAACATAAGCGAAAACTGGGCACGGTGGAGAGAGCTGATGGAGCTCCTGCTAGCTGGACTCAAACAAGTGGACCGAGACACAGAAAGCGGCCAAATTCCTCATCTGCATAGGGCAGCGAGGAAGAGACATGACCCTAGCCTGGGCCTCGAGCAACGAACTAACGGAAGCCGACAAAAAAGACAACAGTTATTCAAAATTTTCGAGGCACATTGTGCGCCCAAAAAGAACGCTACCATCCAGAGGAAGCTGTTTTACAACAGATGACAGGAACCTGGTGAGACGGTAGACGATTGGATGACGCAGCTGCGCCTCATCGCCGCAGACTGCAACTTCCACGACCAAGACGAGATGCTGCGTGACAGGCTCGTCCTGAACTCTGCAAACAAAAAGGTGCAAAGGAGACTCCTGGAAACGGATGGCCTTGACCTCTCACTGGCTCTGAAGATCGCGAAGGCTCACGAGACAAACGTCGACCAAATGAAACTCATATCAAGCCGTGACATCCACTTTGTTGGCAGAAATCGGAAGCCAGCTGCAACAAACAATCACACACAACAGCCGCTGCTAGAAGGACGGACGGGGCTCGAAGGAGGAATCTCGGTGACTATGCATGCAACAAGTGCGGAAGATGCCATGCGGCCAGGGAGACTTGCCCTGCACAGGGAAGAACCTGCAACCATTGCGGAAAGATGGACCACTTCGACATGATGTGCCTTTCGACAGCGGCAAAACCAGGTGCTGCTGTACGACAGAAGACACCTCCGCGGCGAGTGTATACAATCGACGACTCCGACTACGACGCTGCCATCGGATGCCTCCCAGCCAGTATAACCGCTGTCAAGGTTGGGGGACAACCGTACACGACACTCCACGTTGGGCGTGACAACATCCCAATGAAGTACAAGGTGGATACAGGAGCCGAGATCAACGTGCTTCCTATCATAGCATTTGACAAGTTTGCCGAGAGTCGCGCCAAACGTTTGAAGCCGACCCGAATCAAACTGACAGGATATGGTGGACACGAGGTACCCACCACAGGCACTTGCAAGATTGAGTGCAAACTCGGGGGGAATAAGCACTCCCTAGAATTCTTCATCACAGACACGAAAGCGACTCCCATTATCGGGTTGGACTCGTGCAGAGCCATGGGGCTGGTACAAATTGACGACCGCGTATTTAAGATGATCTAGACCGAGGTGGCCACAATGAAGATGGAGAGCCTCCCCGAGAACGTCCTCAGACACATTGCTGCGAAGTACACGGATCTATTCCATGGACTTGGACAATTCCCGCGGACTCACACGATGCAGACCAAACTGGAAGTGCGCCCCGTGATACATGCACTCAGGCGTATACCTTTCGCTTTACTTGGACGTCTGAAAGCCGAGCTAGACAAAGAAGAATCACTTGGCGTAATCGTGAAGGGTGATGAACCAACCGAATGGGTGAACTCCATGACGATCGTAGAGAAAAAGAATGGATCGTTACGCATTTGCTTAGATCCTCGCGACCTTAACAAGGCGCTCAAGCGCGAGCACTACTCTTGCCCGACCGTTGAGGACGTCGCAGCAAAGTTGCATGGTGCACAGACGTTTACTGTGCTAGACCCAAAAAGTGGCTACTGGCAGGTAAAGCTAGACAAGAAGAGTTCCCTGCTAGCCACGTTCAACACACCCATCGGACGCCACCGGTTCATCAGACTGCCGTTTGGAGTGAGCTCTGCACGACCTGATATACGAGGGATTAACTGGCGTTGACGCGACGGTGGACGACATCTTGGCGTATGACAGAAACAGAGAAGACCATGATGCCAAGCTCGATGCAGTGCTACGTAGGACCCGAGAACGAGGGATCAGACTTAATCCGGATAAGTGCGTCTTCCGGACCAATGAAATCACTTACTTTGGACACATACTATCCGCCGACGAGCTGCGACCGGACCCAGTGAAGACCCAGGACATACGTGAGATGTCACCACCGACCACAAGGGACGAGCTGGAGACCGTGCTTGGAATGGCTACGTACCTGGGGAAGGTCGCGCCAAACTTGTCGGACTTCACCGCTCCACTGAGTGACCTGACCAAGAAAGAGAACTAGTTCATATGGGATGCAGTGAGGGAGAAGGCCTACGCAGACATGAAGCTGTTGTTGTGCAAGCAACCAGGTTCAGTTTTCGTCTACTTTGATACCCGGAAAGACGTCGTCCTACAGTGCGATGCTTCACAGAAGGTTTTTTGAGCTGCCTTGGTACAGGAGCGTCGACCCGTGTCATATGCATCGAGATGTATGACCAGCGCGGAGCAGAATTACGCCCAAATAGAAAAGGAACTGCTCGGTGTGGTGTTCGCGTGCGAACGGTTTCACCAGTACACATACGGGCGTGACGTAACAGTCGAGTCAGACCACAAACCCCTGGAGGCCATCACGAAGAAGCCACTAGCTTGTGCGCTACCACGGCTACAGAGAATGCTGCTGAGACACCAGAAGTATAACGTGATGATCACCTACGTGCCAGGGAAACATATTCCGCATCTTCCTGAAAGACGACCCGAATAAGAAGGGATGACTTGGGAGACGGTGTTCGGGTACATGAGGTTCTGACCCAGAGTGACCTCAGTGAAGAAGTTGGAATCTTCGAAATCTTCCACACTACCGTCACTAACGCACGAATGGAGAAGATCACGTCTGCTATGCGACTTAACCAAGACATGCAGACCCTGATCAGAATATCGAGTCAGATTGGCCCAACGAACGTCGATGCTGCCCGAAGGAAGTCCAATAATACTGGAGAATGTTCGAAACGAACTCTCAATCACAAGTGAGAATAGACCAAGCGAGTCGTCCGCCATCTTCATCAAGGGAGATAGGATCGTGATAACCCCAGACCAGCAGCGGGAAATACTACAGCAGTTACACATCTGACACTTCGGAATGGAGACAACCAAGCAACGTGCCCGAGATGCTGTTTACTGGCCCCGCCTCAACGCGGACATCGAGACGCTCACCGGAGGTTGTTCAATATGCCAGGAAAACCAGTGGACAGTGCAGAAAGAGCTAATGGTGAACCATCCTATCCAAGCGCGACCATTGCATAATGTGGCCATGAATGTGTTTGAGAGCGACGGGAAGAACTATCTGTCCCTGCAGGACTACTACAGCCGTTACATCGAAGTAGAGAGGCTCTACTCAACACAGACATCAATCGTTAGCACGAAGATGAAAGGAATCTTCGCCAGACATGGTATTCCGGAGAAGGTCCACAGTTCGCCTGCGCAGAGTTCGTGCAATTCGCAAAGGCAGGGGGATTCGTCCACGTGACCGCAAGTCCCGATACCCGCAATCCAATGGGTTAGCGGAGAAGGCTGTACAGACCGCAGATAGAATCATCGTAAAGGCAACCGCAAGCAGCAAGACCCTTACCTCGCTCTGCTGGAATATCGTACGACGCCCATCTCAGACTGCGGAAAATCACATGAGCAGCTGTTGGTGAGCAGGCGATTGAGGTCCATCCTGCCTGCGATACACAGATCGTTGCAACCTGTAAATCCGGAAGTCACCCACCAGCGCTTCAAGGAGAAGCAAGAGAAACAAAAGAAGTACTCGACCGAAACGCCAAAGCTCGAGCGTGTACCTCAGTCGGAGACGAAGTACTGCTGAGGAGAAACGCGGGAGGTTACCAGCCAGTCGTCGCCACCGAGAAAGCGAATACGCCTCATGCAACGTTCGGACGGAGGACAGTGCGGTCTACCGACGCAACAGTCGACATCTCAGCAAGTCAAGACACTACAGAAGCGACGTGCCTCGCACCACTATACCCGACGTCCCGTGACCCGCGACATTTGCGACGGACACACCAAGCGAGACAACCCCGGATCGAGGCGTTAAACCACGGGCGATGGATTTGCGCGTAACACCACCCAATAAGAGCGGCCCACCATTGCA
This sequence comes from Paraescarpia echinospica, assembly GCA_020002185.1. Taxonomy (NCBI): domain Eukaryota; kingdom Metazoa; phylum Annelida; class Polychaeta; order Sabellida; family Siboglinidae; genus Paraescarpia; species Paraescarpia echinospica. The sequence continues at coordinate 6,419,471 of CM034535.1, forward strand.
ATCCAGGTATGGCCGGACATATAGGCCTACCATTGTGTAATATGCTTGAACATTTCCCTATGGAAAGAGGGATGTAATGTTTAGTGATCGATCGCCAGGCGGCGTCTTGGTCACATTAAACATTTTACGTTTGACATGGACATTAACAATATTCTGTTTATATGTCATCAGGTTGTGTTCCACTACAACATCGTCCTATATGTATTTTGTGTTTTATATTCTGTACGTTAGATACAGACTGTATCACTGAATAGATAATATCCTTCGTTATAATTATGCATGTATTACTATGTCATAATTTAGACAGGCTCATAGCATATGGGGCCTGGCCCTATTCAGTTGTATATTTGCGATTTTGGATTAAAGTCTGGGCTTGGCTTCTACCATGAGGCTCACGCCGCGTGCAAATGTATCGTGCCGTTTCGTGACCTACCCGCCTTAAGGTGAGGGTGGACCAAGCTCATCCTGGCTGCCTTCTTCACTTCGCACTAATTGATGCAGTAGTTCAAGGAACGTAACACTGTTCTCAGATCCATGTTGCGGGATTATTGTAATCCCAATACTCTAATGTTGACAGTCTTAGTGCAGATGTTCAGTGTTTTTTTTATGGAAACTGACATTGTAGCAACCAACTTGGACAAAGCAGCATTAAATTCCTGTTGGACAAATGATTCCAGTTGTGTCTTTCCAATGTCGACCGCATATTCTGCGTTCACTGCGTATAGGGCTATTCTTCCGGTGACAATGTTTACGGTGCAGGTTAGGTGATCAGCCGGATCAGGAGGATCGACTCAAGCCTGAAGTTGTTCCCTGATCTTTTCTAAATTTTGCCTATCACACTGGATACGTGACCGCTTCTATTTATGTGTAGTCACGTCCGTCGGCCATGTCACCGACGTCTTGAACAACTTTCGCATGTTCACCGTTCATGAACCTATGAAGAATATCCGTTGGTATACTCCAGTTTATAAACCATATCTGACGTAGTTGAAATGACCAGCAGCAAAGAAATAGGGCAACATCTCGTTCACTGTTCAGAGATGCAAGCGTCATGTAGTTCATAATTAAAATATAAAAAAACGTTATATTAAAAAAGTATGGTGATGTGATCATTTACTGCACCCACTAATTCGTTGGATGACACTATCGAAATTATTAACTTTGTGAACATGGGGTTATGCACCTCATTTGAAATGCTATCATAAATAGTTCCGATGATATTGACAAAACATCATTTTTTTCAATGACTGCTGCTAATTTGCATATTAAGTGGAACGTGGTTAGCAGGACAACTATCTGAATACCATCATCAATATTGTGTACGCTCAAGACACAGGTATAGACAATTCGTATGTTTCGTTATCAAGCATACTTACTGCAATACGAGGCAAATTCAATATTATGCAAATGGCGGCACCTAATTTGCATATTTTGGGTAATGGGCGGTATATCTTTTTGAAAACATGCTGAACAATGACACGTACCTTCAAAACATGGGTATAAACGCCTTATTCGTTGTGCTGTTTTCTGTAGTTAATGAGATATTTATGAAAATATAATATATGGTAATGACGACATTAATTTGCATATTTTCAAAAATGCTCAAGGGTGTCAGGGTGGCATCACTCGAATTCCTTATGAGGACACATCAAATATATAGAAACTGCAAAAAAACTTTGTTCGGACCCTACTGCAACGTTCACCCACAAAACAGCATTTCACTGTCGAACAAGTGTAGATTTGTCCCATTTTGTTGCTGATTAAGCCTAATTGAAACCCAATTGTATGTACAAATGTACATAATAATTGAAAATAAAGGCCGTTCATACATTATTGCCTCCTCGTCCGAGATAAGGCTACCCTTTACGAGATCCATAAACATGCCGTCTAGGCCCGTTATAGCTTCTTTCCGTTATAGCTACATTTTTTCCCGTTATAGCTACTCGTTATGTTTAGCAGTCAAACTAGTATCGTTAGCTACTTCTTTTTTAATTTACAATTCAGGAGGGGGCAGCAAGGGTGTCACGGATTAGCGAGGTCTCCGTACACTAGATGGCTCAGTCTAATAGGGTTCTTATATATCAAGGTCAACGCATATGAGAAAGAACGGTTATCGTGAACAAGCAACAAAGAACGAGGAAAATTGAATAAACTTTATTACAAGATATCTTCCTTTTGGTAAATATCTCGATTAACAAAATAAACAGAATAAAGAAATCCCGTAACCAAATCTTAATAGAACATAATAAACAATAACACTGAATCTTTCGATTATCAAATTCCACTTCCTTTCTAAGGTGGATTATACCGCTACAAAACCACAGATAACTACTAATCATAATTCAGCAAATAATATATACGTTCAATCAGAAAATAGACATTTACACTGGGCTAGTCCCATCTCGAATATATACGAACGTTTGTTGAAATTAACACGCCGAGCTCTGAACACAATTAGAACGGTGTATCTCGGACGCACAAGTGATGATGCCGAGCACTTGACGATTGCCGTCGTACGCCGCGAATTCTCGAGTCGCGTCCGTTCAATGATCGCACGGTCGCAAACGATTGCGAAGTCAGTTGAATACGTTCAACTGAAAGACGAAGCCGGGCAGTAAACGCTTACCGCCGGCCGCTACGAATTCGATCGAGAGGTCTTGCCCTGTCGCAAACGATCGAGAAGTCGGATGAACGGGTTCGCGCGAATGACAGTATACGTTTACCGCGGGCCGCTGCGAGTCGCATTCGGTCAAGCTTTCTGACGATGTCGCTGTGAGACCGCTGTTCGAGGATGGCCCGAGCTGGGTGAGCGCGTCGCGATTATCGCTCAGCGACGCAAATACGTTGGGGCCGACCGGAACGTTGTCTCAATATACTGCTGACGTGGCGGCCTGGATTCTTCGAAGCTCGATCGAACAGTCACCCTGGACACTGAATATTACACACACACAAAAGCTTGGGAACGTAACCCACGTTAACGATTCCCACCACGCTTTACGACTTGACTTGCCATTCTCTTGTCAGCAGGGCAACCTGTCTCGTTCAACCCTGGATCTGTCTCAGTCCTTCGCCAGCCCCCAGATGGCGAAATGCGTACAACAGACGTTTATATAAGCGGACCTAATTACACATCATATGACAGGTTTCCATCATTTATATTGGCTATTGCAATATACAATTCAAACTAGGCATTGTGGAACACCCTCTATGAATACAGTGAAACCACCTGCTGGCCTAGAAACGCTAGCAACAGAATACCACGCCCCACTGAGCGCATCTGCAACCGAGTTGCTGTAATTACGTAACTAAGGCGGTTGATTAACAATATGTCTATCTACTGGCTTGACCTTCCTCATTTATAAAATTAAACCTCAGGAACGTAGATTTAAACATCCAGAAATAGCAGAAATGCTAGAAAGGGGGAGCATTAACCATTTTTCAGATTGCATTGAGATATTTTGCATAAAATGTATCCTACTCTATGAACGTATGACAAATTCCAAAAATCACCGGAAAGTCGTAATTTAACTATCAGTTATTTGAAATGGAAAATATAATATAAAACACATGTGCACAACAGTTTTTATTAAGACATTTACATTAATTTGTACAGAGTACAGAATTGCGTTTATCAAAAAGTCATAACAGTCGTCAATCACATATTGTGTCTGTTGATCACTCTAATTTTAGCAAATGTCCAACAGCACGCAGAAAGCTTAACACTGACCTGTCTACTGATGAATATTCTTGCTTGAACACACCCAGGCGCTGATCTACAATGCGGTATTTCTTTTTCTTCTGTGGTGGCGGGTTGGCAGCGTCATTTTTGGGCAACTTTGAGCTCCATTGCTGCCTGCTCTGTCTTCACAGCTTCCACGAACTGGAAGATGTTGGGATGGTGTTTCCCCACCACCTTCATGAACTTTGAGTTCCACCCCTCAACATGGTTGTTGGTTCGTTTGACGCTTTCTGTGTGGTCATTCCACATATCCATGGGGATATATGAATCATCACCTAGCCACATCTCCACAAAGTAATCATTAAAAGTTAGTTGTGGAAATTCCTCAGCGGGGCACTCTTCCATCAAAGCCATCCACCCCTCTTGGACATCGGCTGGACGGAGATGTGCCAGTGCAGCAACATAAAAGCACTGGACTGGATGACATCGTACCTGCAAGACCGGACGCAGCGAATAGTAATCGGTGACCAATTGTCGAGTACTACTACTACTATAACGACAGGTGTCCCGCAAGGCTCTGTCCTTGGGCCGCTGCTCTTTTTATTATATGTCCAACCTATTGGTGACATTATTCGAGCCCATGGACTATTCTTCCACCACTATGCTGACGATTTACAGATCTACTCACATTTCGACCTGAATCGTTCCGCTTTAACGGCTACGGTTCAGCAAATGGAGGACTGTTTGGATGAAATAAAGAACTGGATGGCATGGAATTATATATGCATGAACGACGGCAAGACACAGTATCTTCCGATTGTACCCAAGTATGCGGATGCAATCGTTGATGGCACTGTGATTCGCGTTGGTGGTTCTACAATTACAGCTTCACGATGTGTTCAAAGTCTCGATGTCTTCATTGACAGACACCTAGATATGAAAATACACATCTCCGTCCAGCCTCAGCATTGTAGATTTGCTGGACTGGGATGTGGGGTTCATCTCGAGCAGGTTTCCTCATGGAAGCAATGGCCTTCGTTACCTCACATTCTGCAATGTCTTGCGGGTGGTCATGCTCGCCACTCCACTTGACGTCGTATCTGGTGCATACCCAGTACTTGTTTCCATTTGCCCCAGTGCGTCTACAGCGGAACCTGTAGCCTCGGTACAAGGCAGAAGGTTTCAATCGCGTCCATCTTGTATACGTAGATCGATATTCACTATTCTCCGTGATACTAAACACGTAATAAATCATGGAGACAATGTCTCAGTTCAGCTAACCACCAGCCAAAGAAGCCATGACAGTAACTTGCTAACTGCATTGGGATTGGAATTCATGTCATTTGTGTGACAATGTGTGCCTGTCCACCAACTATGCCAACTCACACAGCTGGTGAAGGCACTGCAGAGGATATCTAGTTTATCAGATGTCACAATGTCTCAATCCAGTCTGAAATAGTTAATGCTCCCCCCTACTGCCCCATCCTGAAATGGAGAATTAAAAAGTAGCTATAACGGGACTAGTTCAACTGTCAAACTTAATGAGTAGCTATAACGGGAAATAGCTATAACGGGAAGTAGGTATAACGGGAAGACACCAAACATGCAACTAGCAACCAAAGGATTTCGGCAACCATGCAGCCACATAATTACGGGTTTCTCATCAGCTCGCGCATTTAAAAATAGATGTTGGTAAACCTTATCTTGTATTGTTTAAATACAATTATTAATCGAAATATGTGTTCCAGCGCAATAATTAAAAAAAACTATGATTTGTGTCAAGCCACATGAATTTGTTTGCAGTTTGTAAGAAATACACTCTCTCGCTTCACTTCTTAAGTTGTTGATTGTTGAGAACAGCCTCTTTGACAGGCGGTAGTTGGCACCTCTCAATTATTTTAACAGAGTTCTGATGAGAAAACAGGAATTATTTTTATATAGCTTAATAAATGTTTTCTGTGCTCAAAATTGTTAAATCATCGTCACCACTTTCATTCACCAATATTTTATATGCACCTGTTACCTCTGAGTAACTGCAATTAGGAGTTATTTACCTTTGGTCTAAAATTGGCTTCGTGTGTATTTGTTATCCCATGATTTTATATGGCAGGAGACCCTGGGATAGTGTGAAGTCATGTTGCATGGCTAATTGAATGCAATGGGCCTTTGACACACATTCCTCCACTATCTGCCCTTTTCACACATGGCAGATCCTCAGCTCGTTTTCTCGTTCATTCACTGACAATCACTTAATAGATAACGGTTCTCTCTTTAACATCTGTACAAATCAGGCATTCTTGGAATTCCTAGTAATGTTTGAACAACATCCAACAGCATGCACATATGGTTCACATTTTGAAGATGAAAAGTGAGGGTGGTTCACATCTTGGAGTAAGGGGGTTTACAAAAAGGGGGTTCACGTGAACCCCACTGGCGACGAGTCTGATCATCCAATGTATACCCAACTGTCCCTTCCCTTGTGTCCAAAGTTCAGCTTCTGCCAACAGGAATTAGTGTCCTCTGGTTCTGCTTCAATCTTCTCCCCATACTGCGGCCTGGTAGTTGCACGAAGCACATAACACATAACACATTCACGGCGTTGGACCAGGAATGGAATCTTTCGACAGGTCTCACTGACAAATTAGAAGCATTCACGTGCATTGTTTACTCCATTGGTGTTTGCTATGAACCCGATATATCACCTGTTCTGTTCAAGGAAAGGTGCGGTAGAGACTAGAGAGCCACCAACTGCCACCATACAGGGACTTCTTGGTGAAACACGCACAACGCACAAAGCACAAACTACCACGCTGCAGTGTTGTACGGAGATTATGCTTGGACCACGACTCAGAGACACGCATTCCTGTTTGCACAGCTGATGCGTTGGGGGGAAGGGGCGGACCAACTGGTTGTACATTGCGTAGAAGATCAACCAGCACCCGAGAATGTGCTGCATCTACCACCCTTCAAACTATCACAGCATAACTTGTAAACTGCCTAAGTGTATGTGCTTGATATTAGATGTAGGCGTCGGAACCGGGGGGTGGAGGGCTGAGCAACTAGTGTTGAGAGTAGGGGGGCTTGGCCGCTCCAAACTTTGGTGGATTTTTAAGATTGATTTTTCGGAAAGCGCCTAGTTGAATTAGCATAATTGCATGAAACAACATTTCGTAATTGTTTCTACTCCCCACCCCGTCAGTAGGTAGTAGGGACTGCTCGGTCTCAAAACCCTACTTATAAAAAACTCCCGTCTTCCAAAGTTATGTCCGACAGCGGAATGCTGAAACTCCGGCTCAGTCCCCTCGGCTCAGCCCCCTCAGTATTTTTCATTTTTTTATTTCCAAGTGAACAAAGAGCAGAGTAGATGTAAACAATTACAGTTGCATATTATAAATGTCAGAAGTTCAAATGGAATGGGAGAAAGTTGAAGCGCATTGCTTATTGGCACTTTCCCCCAACAGTAGTACAGCATGTGCGCACTATTTTTTAATAGTAAATCTAAATATGTACTATGATGTTAGTAAATAAAGAATAAATATACATGAATTGCACAAGTGAAATCCACTCCACGTTCCGTAACAGTAAACACTTTAATTACATCAATTGTACTCTTCAAGAACATATGTCGTTTTTTGAGATTTCTGATACTAAGTGAACTTTTTATATAACCATCTAGTCAATTCCACGATTTAATACCATACACAGATACATGCATACATATAAATACATTTAACCTTGTTGTTGTTCGTGCATATATAATCATGTTTTAATTTATTCCGTTGGCGTGATATTAATTTCGTTCGGGCGCCAATGTTAGATGCACAAGGCAAACAAATGCGACTTACTTCCCGTTAATCAGTGTGCCGCAAAAAGTAAAGGTAAGTTCTCATATCGCGCAGTATCCAGTCCTTAGGACTGCTCAAAGCGCCTTACGTTGTAATAACTGGCAGAACACTTTACTACTACCTGGCAGACCTGTTCATTTGAACACCATCGCGACTTCTCTGGCATGCATTCAGCAACGCAGCAATTAATGCGCAAAAATGTATTCGTACACAAATATCCACCACTGTCTATAGCCAGGAACTCATTCATACGGCAGAGTGAACTGGATTAACGTAGTGTGAACGATTTTGCCCAAGGTTTCACACGGCAGCATATAATTCGAACCCGGGTTCTCTCGATTGAGAGTCCAATGCTTTATCCATTGCCCCACTGCGCTCCACAACATATTTAGTATAATCTTAAGAACATTATATTAATTAATTAATTAAAATCTAGGATCAGACTGTCTTCTTTTAAGACTACAGACAAAGATTGTGGACGGAGTGAGGAAGGTCGTACCATTTCGACTATATTTGAAGGATATTACGCTAATTTACGTCATACTATTGATGACAAGAAGACAAAAAATGTCATAGACACAGTTCTGTTGCTAGATATGCTGATTAAAGCTATATCTGTTTGTGAAAGCGCCATCCAGAGAATGGGCATTTTGCTAGTAGAGTGAATCGATTTTTGTCCAGTGACCACACGACGCATCAAACGGAATCCGACTTACAATACCAAATGCGAGGGAGGTGGTTAATTAACAACAAATGTTGCTTGAATTTGATTATGTGTCGTGTGATATTATTTCAAATCAAATTCATGCAACATTAGGTATAAATAATTATCCTCACATGCACCTGGTAGGGCAATGAAGGGAAGTTCGGACAATCACTTGACACTGGGAACTCTTGGCGACCCACTCAGAATTGCTTGGCGACCCAAGTTTGGGTCGCGATCCAGGGGTTAAGAACCACTGGTGTAGCTCAACATAACCTACATTTCACTGTTATGCTCGTTTCTTTACAGAATGTTTTGCTAAGGGCGTTGGCGTAGTGGTTAGATGATCGGTCGGACTCTCAATCTATAATTGTATGTGTTAATCATTTATTTGTGGAACAAAAAGTGATTGGTTACGTTACAGTGTGGGGAATGTTTGTCTTCCAAGAAGTAAATTAGTGTACATACAGAAAAGTGAGCATGGCTTTAATAGGACCATGATTAGTGTCTATAATAAACTATTGTAATAAGAGAATACCAACGTAATTTTAGTATGTATTGTTGGAAAAAAAGGCACGCGTGAAAATGTTAGTGGGGGATGGCAGGAAATCAATATCAGCATCCACAAACTGGCACAAAATGACCAGGAATAATGTCAGTGGGTGTCACAATAACCAAAACCAATTTAACTTGTACAAACGGTTACAATGTTAAGGTAATATTAATTGTGTACCTGTTTAATAGAATAGGCATGGGGTAATATTTTGGTCAAAAAATGAGTACCTGTATCCGCAGAAACATGTCAAATGGTTCTGAATGACTGCGAATAGTGCCTGTTGGTATCACACTAGCAAACAAATCAATATGATCAGTTCAACTCTCTGGTAGGAGGATTTTAGGCCAAAAGATACATCTAATGTAATTAACAGTCAACAGAAAAAATGGCAACATCACTTTTCTGGTTAGTAGGACTCGGAAGAATATACATTGTATCGAGATCGTAATTATCGAGATTGTAATTATATCGATTCGATTAGATACACCTGGAGAAACTAGGTCAGTGGGACCAATCCGGCGTGGATCAACCGGCGAGGTATTTGTAAGATTACCGAGATGTAAAACCCTAATAAAACCGAACCCAATCAAGGCATAACAAGTGTCCGTTATGCTAGGCATACATACATCTATAACGGTTGTCGTAAATTAACATTCCATGCCAATGAGAAAACAAACGTTGACCCTTCCACATAAGTGGTTTAAAACAACTTATAAGAGAAAGGCTGGAAGTATTGTGGCGGCCATCTTGAAATATGATGGCGGTCGTAAGGCAATGTTATGTTATAATAATTAAATTCCATATCCACAAATGCGTGGGTCCAGTCACTAAAATCAATATTGCACATAACTTATAAGACCGCATATATAAGCTGTATATGCCAGCATATTATGATTTTATAAGGTTTTGGGAGAGGTGGCGCGAGGTGGCGCTGCGTTTAGTGCAAATGTCACAGCGTTACTGAGTCTCCTCGAATAAGCAGCGAAATACGTAGTTAAACTTCACCAAAACGAACAGAGAGTTCCGTGAATCGCCCAAGATGCAACGGATGCTGACAATTCGAGGTATGTCCAAGTGACTCTTGACATTTGTACAATTGTTTTGTGATCTAAACAATATTTTCCGCCAATGAATATTACAAGTGGTTACATTGCCAGCAGCCGATGAAGACCGGCACCGTGGAGATTGCGTTGTGATTATGATTAGTGACTGTGTTACACGGTTAATTGCTTGCCTGCTTACTGGACTGTTTCTTTGCTACCAGTGATTAATTGTCAACTTATCGAGCAATGGAACAACTGCCTGCAAGCGAACGTACTGAACAGGACAATACTATCGGTGTCGTGGTTGCGGAAGTAGTTGAGAGGGCGATCGCCGGTAACACCAGCGGCAAAAAGACCACTAAACCCAAACGTAAAAAAACCTGCGAGACGGACACGACATTTACTAACATCGAAGTAGCTGCCGTAAACGATATCGTCATGACTTCGTTCATGTTGTGGCAATGCATACGCTGTAATTTATTTTCACACATTTTGTACTGATGCAGTAAGTAGGTTGTGCTATATATGCATGCGAAATATTCGTAATATTCTCTTTTACAAAATATATTTGTATTATGCTCAGGGTGTAGCTTGTGCAGCTCTTTCACAACGATTGGTACATGCTTATATGACGAGTCTGTAAGCATAGATCATTATTGTGCATCCAATGTACCAATATGATTGATAACAATTATTTCTTAGCGCAATTTGGTGGTCTATAAGAAAAGTTATCTCTATTAAAAACGGATGAAATGAATGAAGATGGGGATATTGAACCATTTAAACATTCACCACACTTTGACGATCATAATTTAATAAACAATAAAATAAAAAATTATTTTGCAACACCAACAAACATTTAACGAATAAGCAAAGTAAATGTATCGTGCTAAGCCTAAACTGTCAGAGTTTAAATGCAAACACTGACGAAATTAAAATAAAGGTAGAGACATTCAGAAATAGTGTCTGTGAGATTAGTGCTTTACGTTTACAGGAAACATGGCCCAATGAAGAAGTTTACACTTCTTTGTTGTGTTATGTTACTTTAACAGTGTGCCTTTGATGTACTTTATCAGCTGACGTCAGCCTTGTTCTGGGGTGAAACGTGGCTTTTCCATGATGCTGTATTACAACCCGTTCAACGGTACGATAGTCTGGTGATGTTAGTGATATTTCCATGTTATCGATATAACATAATTTGGCGACGATGATGGGATTAGCTCTCACAAGTGTTTCTCGCTTCACCAAGCGAGCTCACGGTGCCATGGAATCGATGGTACGTAAATTTCCAGACATATCTTGTGGCCAGCGGCCTTGAGACCGAGTCTTGACGGGGCGAATGTAGCCGAGGCCCGGCGTCGAGCCATACTAATCCACTGTCTAGGAACAGAGGGGCAGCGAGTGTTTGCCTCATTGGCAAACACGGACAAGTACCACCATTCCGTAACGTCGTTTGTCGATGTACGCTTTGATTTGTTCCTGCTTCCTTGCGATCGATTTAGCTAAAACTGAAGAGAAAACTAGCAATCCGCGAATTAGGGAACGATTGCTAATGGAACCGGACAATCTCACATTAGCCAAAGCCCTAACACTGGCGTCTCGTATCGAAGTTGCTGAAGATGCAAAGTCGGAGACGCGAGTTTTATGGCAGCAGCTCCGGACCTCTGGAACGATTTACCCACATCAATGCGTGAACTAAGCAGTGAAGCAGCTTTTAAAAGCGCATTAAAAACACTTTATTTTAATCGATATTTTAACTCCAGTAGCCGCAGCAGTCCCATATCTGCGGAGTGATCTACTTGTTTTCAATGCATGTAATGAACACTGACACTTTTAAGAGCACTTTTAAACACTCTCTTTTAATCAATATTTTAACTGCTATTGTGATTTTTAGACTTGGCAGTAAGCTTTTATCAACTATCTTTTGTTTATATTCACACGAAAATACTAATATTTAATGATAATTTTTTTTGTTTACTTAATTACTTTTTTATTTATTACTATTTTACTTGTAAAGCGCCTTGAATAGTTTCTAACTAGAGTTGGCGCTATATCAGTATATTTATTTATTTATTTAACCGAAAGCACACGCATTCAGAGACAGGATGAACCCACAACAGACAAGTTAAAGTTGGAAAGTTGGAGACACCAAGAAAACCTTCCAAGGTACAAACAATCGGGAAGAAACAAAAAAAGTAGAAGCAACTCCGCGCATGTGCGTCAAGCATGTGGGAACTGCGGTTATAGCTCTTATGCCACAGGAAGTCCTAGATGCCCCCGCCATAGGACAGAAATGTCGGGTTTGGAAAAATTGCAAAGTTTGTACATAGCATGAACTTAAACGTCTACAAGACGATGGCATGATCGAACCAGTCAACTCACCATTCTGGATTTCAAATGTTGTTGTCGCACGTCGGAAATCGGGTGAAATAAAACTGTGTGTTGACCTGAAAGCTGTAAACAAAGCCATCATTCCGGACAAGTATCCACGGTCAACAATGGAGGAACTGTCTGCCGAGTTTCATCACTCAACAGTCTTCACCAAACTGGACATGAGACGAAGCTACCTGCAGGTTCCCATGGCTGAAATTAGAAAGCACTTGACAGAATTCATCACACATGAGGGAGTTTTTCAGTAATGTAGGATGCCGTATGGACTTAGTTCAGCACCTAGTGCCTTCCAGAAAATCGTGTCTTAAAGGGACAAATGGCTGCATCAACCTCCTGGACGACATTGTCATCCATGGACACACACAGGAACAGCATGACACACGACTGCAGCTAGTGCTTAACAGGCTGGCTGAGTATCACATCACAGTTAATCGCGAGAAGTGTCAGTTTGCCAGGATAAAAATCGACTTCCTGGGATATCATTTGTCCTCCAAGGGTGTCCTACCACGACACTAACGTGAAAGCAAATGAGGATCTACCAGAACCGACCAATGCAAAGGAAGTTGCTTCCTTTCTGGGCATGACGAATTTCTACCTGACATTTGTCCCACATTACTTGGAAACTGTTGAGCCACTTAGACGACTTCTACGGAAAGACGCTCAGCGGGAATAGACAGCCGAGCAAGACCAAACCTTACGCAAATTGAAGCAGAACATTACTTCTGGTCCTATTCTCGCACATTTCGATCCAGATTCTCCAATCATCGTGACGACGGATGCTTCAGGAATCGCCCTTGGTGAGGTATTATCGCAAGTGTCAAATGGCAAAGAGAAGCCAGTCGCGTATGCATCCAAGACGCTTTCAGCAACAGAACGGAAGTACTTCACAGGAGAACGTGAAGCACTGGCATGTATATTCACGTGCGAACACTAGCATGTGTTTCTCTTCGGTAGAAAATTCACGCTGTAGACGGACCACTTGGCACTCACAACGCTGTTAGCGACTTCCGGTTCGGGCCACATGCCATTGCGAATCTACCGATGGTAAAGTAAAGTAAAGGTAAGTTCTTATATAGACCAGTGTCCAGTCCTCAGGACTGCTCAAAGCGCTTTACACTTTACTCCCTGGCAGACCTGTTCAATCGAACACCATCTCGACTTCTCTGGGAAGCATCCAACCACGCTGCAATTAATGCGTGAAAAGTATTCGTACACAAATATCCACCACTGTCTATAGCCAGGTACTCATTCATACAGCTGAGTGAACTGGAGCAACGTATAGTACACGAACTTGCCCAAGATTCGACACCGCCGCACAGGATTCGAACCCGGGTTCTCTTAGTCGAGTTCCGAAGCTCTAGCCACTGCACCACATGACTGCCTACACCAGTGTGCCTTTGACATGCAGTGCACTGCTGGTTCCAAGAACCAGGCAGTAGATATCTTCAGCAGGCTGGTCAGAGAAGAACATTGTGAATCGACGACAGACGACTGTGTCATGGAAATTGAGTTGGACAACCTCGTTACCGCAGCCGAGTTGAAAAACGCGACTTCCTAGGATGGCACTTTGACGCAGGTCCGTCACTTCGTGCAGAATGGTTGGTCGGGACACCCACCTCCTGACATAGAAGTCTACTTCCGCCTCAAAGACGAGCTATCCGTGTTCAACGATGTGTGTGTGTGTATCACGTGGCACACGTGCTGTAATCCGTACCACACTTCGGGACAAAATGCTGGCAATGGCGCACGGAAGGTCATCCCGAGATCGTGCGAACTAAGCAACGCTGTCGCGAATCGGTATGGTGGCCCGTCACCGATCGTCACATCGCAGATCTCATCACAGATTAGGAATCATGCGCGGTGTGTGAGAAATCACACACCGCGCCATGAGCGCCTCAAGCGCCGTGAGTGCCTCAACGGCGGATACCGGCGCTATATAAGTCCTCACTATTATTATTATTATTAAATAAACCAAACCTACACAACCACCAATTCAGCCCATACCATGCCCGGAGAAACCATATCAGCGGATACAAGTCGACATATTCGGTGCAGCCCGCATCTCACAGCCAACAATTTCTGGTTTTCATACAGGACCAACATTCCAAATGGCCGGAAATAGCCGCAACCAATACAGTCATACAGACAGACAGACAGACAGACAGACAGACAGACAGACAGACAGACATATTTATTGTTTGACCATAAATGTACATAAATGCAAATGAATAAATATAAATTTAAGGTCAAGGAGACTCCCATTAAGATAACATGTCGCTAACATGGGAGCCCCTTGTAATAATACGGTGACGTCTTCCGCCATCATCAAGATCCTTAAGGACCTGTTCGCTCGTCATGTCATACGAGTTTGAAACATTTCTGCAGAAACTTGGTATCGAGCATCGTTGCAGTGCACTCTACAACCCACAGTGCAACGGATGTGCTGGAGAGACTAAATCGCGTCATCAAAGAGAGTCTCGCTGCTCAACTTGTTGAGGGGAAAACGTTCGCAGATGCAGTACGAACAGTCCTGCAAACGTACCGATCGACACCACACGCGTTGACACAGCGTACTCCAGCAGAGTTGATGCTAGGTCGTAAACCACGGTTTCCTCTGGGAAACCTGAAACCACCTCAGGCATCTCCACCGAACATTTCAGTGTTAGCAGAATCGATCGCAAGGAAGCAGGAACGAATCAAAGCGTACACCGACAAACGACGTCGTTCGCGAAATACAATGATAAAACCTGAAGTCTGGAACAGAACGAAACGACCTATCCGGAAACACAAGCTGGCATCGTCATTGTCGAATCCGAAGCGTACCGCCACTAAAGCTGGTACCAATACGTTCGTGCTTGAAGACTTGTGTTCTGTTACTTTAACAGTGCCTTTAATGTACTGAATCAACTGACGTCAGCCTCGTTCTGGTGTGAAACGTAGCTCCGCCATGATGCTGTATTACAGCCTGTTCAACGTTACAATAGTCTGGTGTTGTTTGTGATATTATGTTGTTGTTTGTGATAGTATTCCATGTTATCGACATAACATTCTTGGTTTCAAATAGATGGATATACATTAATATGCCAAGGAAAAATCTGTAGAGCACATGCTGGCATGGCAATCTACCTCAGCAACAAATACAATTACAAATCTGTAAATATCCATGCTAATACAGACATTTGGGAAGATCAATTTATTGAAACAACATGTTGTGCCATGAAGAAAAATAATTCTTTGAAATATATATAGATCACCTAGAGATATAATTGAAAACTACCGTATATTTACATACGAATTTACATTAAATTTAGTTGTTTTACAAAAATCTAAAAGTGAACCAATAATTGCAGGATATTACAATATTGATTTGCTTAAAATTAACGAAAAACCCATAATATGTGAATATTTTGATTCAATCATTTCACATGGTTTCTTCCCTAAATTACTTGGCCAACACGACTTTCAGAATACCATGGAACACTCAGTGATAATTTTGTATGCAATTTATTAAAAGGATTCTTTAAACCCTCAGTTGGTATTTTAGTGAGCAATATTTCTGATCACTTTTCGTACTTTCTAATCTGGACTGTGTAGAAACCTCTAATGCGATACCAAGGTTTATACGAATAAAACAACACAATCCTGACTCACTCAATAAATTTAAAATTGAAATAATAAACTGAAATATTTATGATAAACTCAACACAGATACTTATGCGGATCCGAATGAAAACTACAATATCCTCGATGAAATCGTTACTGCAGGAATGGATAAATGTAATCAATACAAACGAAAGAAAACTCATTATTATGTCGATAAAGTTTATAAACAAATTGTATTCGAGAATGAAGCAGACCCCCGAAAATACAGAGCAGTATCGTAAACTTAAAACTAACTTGCATACTTATAATACAATTCTTAAAAGTAATGTTAGATTACCTAAGCAAATGCATTATCAATCCAGTTTTGAAGAGCATAACATACTATTAAAAAGAAGTGGTGTTTAATTAAAGAAATTATTCAAAAAAGTCAAAAGAAAGAACAATGTCCAGATTTGTTCAAAGTCGATGGGGAAATGATTAGCGCAAATGCATTATTGCAAACAGATTTAACACGTTTATTACTAATGCTGGTCCTACTGTAGTCTCTAAAAACGCTGCAACTGGAGGTAAATCATACAAAGATGATCTGAAAAATCCCGATATTTCACACCTTCAGGTTTAACCCAGTTAACATGGAAACTACTGTTAATATAATTGATCGTTTACCTCCAAAATCGAGTTGTGGAAAAGACGGTATATCAAGACAATTACTAAAACAATTTTTTTTAATTATATTAACAATGCAGTCACTCTAATTATTAATCAGTCATTAATAACTGGTATATTTCCAAACGAATTAAAAATTGCAAACGTCATACCCCTTTTCAAATGAGGTGATGTGTCTGACTTGAAAGGGCTGTTTGATAAAATCCACGACTACTTCCATTCCATTCCAAAGCGTTATACTACAATAGCCAATATGAGTTTAGAAAGAAACATTCTACTGATCTTGCTACACTCGAAATTATAGACAGAATTATACAAGAACTTGATAAATCGGTTACTCCGATAAATATATACCTTGATTTATCAAAAGCATTTGACACAATAATTATTTATCACACTATATTGGTACAGAAGTTAAATTACTACGGATTAAATGACAAGGCTCTGAATCTTTGTAAAAGAAATTTACAAAATCGTAAGCAGTATGTAGAAATTGAAAATGTTAAATCTAAGAAAACAGTTGTCAACACTGGTGATCCTCAAGGTTCAATTTTAGGGCCACTCTTATTTATTATTTAATGGGGGATTTACCATGAAGGCAGATCAACACGAATTAACGATGAGTATTATTTATTGTGTGCAATCTAAAATATAAAATAAACCCCAACTGGGAAATGCAGTCTAACACAGCACCTGAGCACTGTTCAGTGCAATCACACCATGCATGGTCTTACATCTGGACTTTTATTCTTTCTATTGTCAAAAACACGAAACCTCGTAGGAAAATACTAATGCAATTATGTCCATCCAGCTTCTCTCAGAAAATAGCGGATGGCAACCCTTCTTACATAACCCTGGCTTAGTGACCAGAGTATGACCCTCACTTGGTGGCCCTGCTTGATAACCGCTGGGGAAGCTGACACCGCAGGGGAAGATGGCCTATAGGCTTTCCCAGGCCATACATGTTACACTGGTGAATGGAGACTAAATACTTCACACATTAAAAGTAATAAGAACAAAAAGAGTACTTGTTGTTTTTAATAATGGAAATACATAATTAACTAATTCATCAGTAACTTTTGTAACGGGGGATTTACCATAAAGACAGATTAAGACATATTAATGAAGAGTATAATTTATTGTGTGAAATATAAAATACAAAATAAACCTGAAACATACAAAATATGATTACTACAAGTGCAGCAATGGATGCAAAGGAACATTCAACAACAGCATTAAACATAATATTCCTTGCATAACATTGATACAGTTAAATTGCATATAGATCATATCAGATACCAAATACCAGGCTAGCACCTGTGATATTTGTAACTAGATATCAAACGGCAATACTCCTTGACGGACTTACTATCAATAAATAACACATAGGTCTATACTAAAGTTTAAATATTGCGTTCCCAAATCGAGAAATACATTCAACTGCATTCTAAGTATCATTAACACGGTATCAAATTAGTGTAAAATATCCATAAAATATATATATACAGCTAGTAATACTTGTACAATTAACCACGTGTATAATGGTGCACTCCTCTATGCATAATACGGCATCGGTATGTATTCATGACAATCATACAATGGATCAGGGCTTATATAATACTAATTCATGAATCAGTACTAAAACACATCTAATTGCATTATCTCGTATTCCTTAATACAGAGTGTATACGTGTATTACTATCATACTAAGTGTTTCTAACCAATTAGTAATACATCATGACATTCAAGATAACAATGCTCCCAACTGGGAACTGCAGTCTAACATAGCGCCTGAACACTGTTCAGTGCAATCACACCATGCACTGTCTGTAAATAAACAAGCATGTGTAATATAATACTGCATTAACTAACAAGACTCAGTAATTGATTATCTTCATCCTTTTGGCGGCCACAATCAACTTGCTGATTATTCTGCCGCTCTTTGGGGGATGCGAGGAGGTAGGAATTGTTTTTACCAAGAGAAGAATATCTAGTCAGACCTATGGAGGACTTTCACTATAAAAATTTAAAATTGATAATAAAACAAAGCCAATAAAAAACTCAACCATAGGCAAATAAAATAAAATTTAAAACAAATAAATAAATAAGGAAATTAAAATCCGTACCCCTATATATAATCTAACTGTAGAAGATCTAGATTTGTGGCACCCTTGCCTTGAATGTGTCAAGGGTGCTGGCATCCACAACTGTGGTACTCCTGACCACACACTGACGTAGCCTACGGTAGCATCATTGACCACTACTGCTTGCCGCCGATTCCTGAGGAAAGCCCCGAGTCACCGGTTGACTTTGCCTTGAATTCCATAGTGGTGTAGCTTATGTAGTAGGAAACTGTGGTTAACCTGGTCGAAGGCTGTCGCAAAGTTCATTATTATGATGTCGACTTGGTGGCCCTGTTCCATGTTCTCGCTGAGTTCTTCGGTGAACTCCAGTAGTTGAGTTTCACAGGATCTTAATTTGCGGAAGCCGTGTTGTTCTGGCCTGAGGATCCCATTGCTTTCGAGGTGATTCATCAGAGCGCTGACGATCACATGTTCTACGATCTTGCATGGAACGCTTGTGATGGACACGGGGCGGTAGTTTGCTGGATTATAGTGCTCGCCTTTCTTTAAAACGGGCGTTATGTTGGCTTCTCTCCATTCCAATGGGACTTCGTCTGTGTTGATTGAGGACTGGAAGACAGTAGTCAAAATCGGGGCCGCTTCAGTTGCCAGTTCTCTGAGTACCCTTGGACTGATATGATCTGGGCCGCAGGCCTTGTAGGGATCTAGGTTGGTGAGAATCTTACAAATGCCCTCCTCTGAGATGACAAGGTCAGTCAGCGTGGATGACTGTTCAACATAACTCATCTGGCACCTGGCTTGGAATTCTTCATCAGTGTACACCTTCCCCTCACTGAAGGCGGCCTGGAACTGGTTGTTCAGAGCTTGGGCTTGGGCTGTAGGGTCTGTTATGAGCTGTCCACTGACCTTCAAGTAGGAGATGAACAATGATCTCTAGTGATCTCCTATTGAGTATTAAAGATGCATGCTAATTACTAGATTAGGAACCATGCAATTGTATAGATAGTGCTTCCTTATCACAAAACTTGAATTTAACCTGTGCATATCATAATACACAACATATGTAAGTGACGGAGGAATTCCGCCCCCAATGTCAACACATACCAACAAACGAACCTTCCCACGGGGAAACTTAGAAGTAAATTTACATGCAAGTATTGGGAGATAATTACATAAATCTGCTGTTAGTTAAATCCTGGTACAATCCATCCACCTTATATCTTGATTTGTGTTGTTTTTTCTGTCAAAACACGAAACCTTGTGTTGAAAATACTGGAACATAACGTCCGTCCAGCTTCTCTCGGAAACTATGGGTGGCGTCTCTTGCATAACCGTGGCTTATTGACCGGGGTATGACCGTGGCTTGGCGACTGCTGGGGAAGCTTTTTTCCAGGCCATACATATTGCACTGGTGAATGGTGTCTTCAGACTTAACACATATATATATATATATATATATTTATAAATTACATCGTACTTTCTAGTGGCCTTTTCAAATTCATAACGTATGCTGACGACACCATCCTTACTATTACACTAAATACATTTAACGATTCAGAAGGCAAAATGCGAAGTGAAAATATTAACAAAGAACTAACAAAGATTAACAACTGGTTGAAAACTAATAAACTGTCACTAAATGACAAAAAGACTAAATTCATGATATTTAATATGCCTCAAAAGATAGTAGAATACCATGTGTTACAAATAGATGGGGCGTACATTGAATGTGTAAATGGTTTCAATTGTTTAGGCATCACAGTAAATAACAATTTAAACTGGCAGTCATACAAACAAAATAGCAAATGAAATATATAAAACAATAGGCACATTAAATAACTTCTTTTTATCACTTAATACATTATATATTATGTACAATGCTCTTTTGTATTCTCCCTCATATTAATTATGGCTTACTTTTGTGGGGTCATCAGGCACATCGAATTTTCAAATTACAAAAAAAGCAATACGAATAATATCCTTAAGTAAATATAATGCTTACACAAATTATATTTTTAAAAGACTTCAGTTGTTAAAGTTGGACAACATTTATAAAATCCAACAATTAAAATTTTACTACATATTAATTAACAATCGTTTACCCTACTACTTCAATGTTATTCCCGACACACACATCTATGATATTCATCAGCATTACACACGTGAAAGAAATAATCTGTATATGTGAATTTGCCAAAAATGCATTAGACACAACATAGTAGAGACAGTTAACATTACACCAAATATTATTATTAACAAAATTTACACCCTCTGTCTATATTGTTTTTCAACATAGGCATTTTTATATTTTAAATTATGAATCCAGTTGTCGTATTTATAATTGCTTTATTTATAATTCATAATACGCGTTGAAATGTATACCTGTATACCTAAGTATCCATATGTACGTCAATGGGTACACGAATACATATATTAAGTCCTTGTATTATGTATGTATGTTGATACATTGAGTAATTATCAACTATATAAACAAGTTATATTATATTCTGATTTGTGCCTGTAATTTTTTTATTTATTATTTACGTTATCCATTATATATGTATCGTATGTATAGGTCAAATAAATTTATTCTGAATTATGAGTTCTGAGGTTGGATTGCAGTAATTACAGCGTGCCTAAATGTTTCTAGAGAAGTCGAGACGGTGTTCGATTGAACAGGAAGTTCAATGTAATGCACTCTGAGCAGTCATAAGAACTGGATGCCGCACTGCATAAGAACTTACAGTTACCTTTATACTGACCAGACTACTACATTGTAGGTGTGTTTGAATAAAGTGCAACTGAATAAAGAAATGCAGTCGCTAAAGAGTTGTTTGACCGCCAAAGATGAAAAGATCGGCGATCTACAACAGAAGGTGGCTGCACTGGAGGCGGAGGCTGACAAGAGGGAGCAATACACCAGGCGCCCAAACCTCCGCTTCCATGGTATCCCGGAGGATGAAGGCGAGAACACCAATGCGGCGGTGATAGCAACGATGCAGCAGAAACTGGGATTGACCCACATCGGAGCCGACCACCTAGAACGGAGCCACAGAATCGGACCAAAGCAGGATGAACAGGGTCGTACGCGCAAGCGCGACGCCATTGTTCGGTTTCGCAGCGAAGCGGTGCGTGACGAAGTATTCCGTGCACGCACTCACCTAAAGGACTACAACCGACAGCACAAAGACGATAAGATCCACGTGAACGAATATCTCACGGCCAAGCGGTCCATGCTGGCGTTTCGTACGAGACAATTGAAGCGACAGAAACAGGTCGCTGACTGTTGGACCTACGCGGGTCGCGTTCTTATCAAAACAAACACTGGCACCGTAAAGGAGATTCTCACGGAGAAGGACCTGAAACTGTAAGAATTGGCTTGTTTTTTCCTTGTCTGTTTGTTCAGATAAAGAAAGATAAGCTTCCATATCTCCTAACTGTGTAACAGTTCGGTTGTTTGTTTGTTTGTTGGAACTTATCATTGCGCCATATACATAACCAATGTTGTTTTATAATGTAGAATACAATACATTATAGATTTGTATTATCTAAACTTATTATTTATATTAATTAATTTGTGTATATATGACAGTACATAATAATTGTTGTATGCTAAAAAAAATTGAGCTGCGCACACTATGCATTGGAGACTGTTTGGTCACTGTAACTCAGAATGTACGGAACCTTGGTGTACAGTTCGATGCCGAGATGAAGATGGGGACGCACGTGACTGCTGACTGTAGATCTGCAATTTTCCATCTCCGAAATATTGCAAGAATAAGACGTTATCTAACACCGGCAGCGACGGAACAAGTCATACATGGGTTTGTTACCAGCAGACTTGACGTTGGCAATGCATTACTCCACCGACTGCCTGTGAAACAACTAGAACGGTTGCAGAGAGTACAGAACTGGGCTTGTCGACGGCGCCAGGAAGTTCTGTCATGTCACACCTCTATTGATCAAGCTGCACTGGCTGCCAATAGCAGTTAGAGTAGAGTACAAGATACTTCTACTCACGCACCGAGCACTGACTGGCTGTGCACCACAGTTTATCACCAAATGTTTGAACAGACGTCAGCCAACTCGATTGTTGCGCTCCAGTGAACACAATCATTTATGTGTACCACGTGCATCGCGTCGCTGGGGTGATAGATCTTTTCGCGTGGCAGCCCCAACACTATGGAACTTGCTGCCGGAAAAGCTGACTGCAACAAGAATGACAAACACTGATTTTAAATAAAACCTTAAAACTTATCTGTTTTCCCGAACATTCTGTACGGCGCCGTGAGCAACGATTGTTGGAACGGCGCAACATAAATGTCACGATTTGATTTGATTTATGCTTGTCCTAAGAGAGTTATTAGTATTTTTTATTTTTATAATTTTTTATTTTCTTCATAAAACAGTTTCTTAGACTGTAGAAAGATGGAATATACATTCAGAATTATGTACCGTTCAAATTAAATAGGTTCTTTTCAAAAAAAATATATTTTCAACATAATACAGAAGAATGCTAATTATCTTACATACTGTTAAAATACACGAGGTGTTCTATTTGCACATTTTCATCAAATTCATTGCTACAAACATGATAAACTGCTCTGCGTTTTTGGCTTAGGCTTTGGAAAAGAATGATAGAACGAATGTTGTAACTAACTTTAAGTTTTATCTATATCTTTGATTTCTTTCTTGAACACAACAAAAGCTATGTAATGTAGTTTATTTCGGTAAACAACGCTTGATGATGCTATTTTTTTCTTTGTTTTTTTCTTTTTCATATTTCCTTGTATGGCGTTGAATAATAATTATTATATATGCATATCCCAAAAAATTATTGTTACTATTAAAAATGTTAATACATAGCAACTAAAGGTGTTGCTTAATTATATTGTGTCAACTCATGACCTAATGTTTGACCTAATGTTGTTCTCTAATGTGTTTTTTTCATTTATAAATTGGATCTTGTAATATAGAATGGAAACAACCATTTGTAGACATTAGTCCTGTGCAAATGGTTTGCTAAATGATGCAGTTCTCTTCATATATATGTATGTTAATTATTTGTTGTTATATCTCGGTTGTTGTATTTTTGTTCTATTAAGTTCATAATTATGCCATGCCTAGTGGAAGGCCAGCCAGTTGGCTATCCTTATTATCTTTGTTCCCTAATGTTCCTTGTTTTATTACATGTATATGTTTTCTTTTGTTTTACTATTACTCATACAATTGCGGTGAATGTTACGATGACGTGCTACACAGAATGTTACGATGACGTGCTACACAGAATGTTACGATTTCTATATTGCTTCTGGTAGTAGCTTAAAGACGACGGACTGGGGAGATTGGTTTAATATGACATACATAACTAGATTTGTAAATGGATGATAGTATTAGTATTGACCGGATCCAAACAAATGCAAACTTTGACTTTAGAAAATTACATAATGAAATTAATCATTACGGAGATGAAATATATCATGATTCCCCCTTTTCTTTAAATACCAATGATTGTAAATATTTTACCCCAACTGAATTCTCAAAAGCTTTCCACTGTGACAATATATCTCTATCGATGTTATGTATTAATTGTCGCACGTTGGAGGCACACTAGGATTCTGTGCAAGAAGTACTTTTTAACTTATCTTCAAATGGTCTCAAACTTTATTTAATTGGCTTAACAGAAATATTTAGAATTCGTGATTCCCAGCAATACAAAATAAGTGGATACCACAGTTTATTTTTAATACAAGATTACAAAATGATGATGGGCACGGTGGAGTTGGAATATATATCAACGAAAGCTTCATCTACTCTAAACGTGAAGATCTCTCTATATTTATTCCCCATGTTTTTGAATCTATATTTTTTGAAGTTCAAGGTAATCATAATAAACCTTTTATAGTAGGTGTAATTTATCGTCCTAACTCTGCTCCTCGTGCAGATATCGATATGTTTATAAGTAAAATAATAGAAATACAGGATAAAATATCAAATGAAAATAAAACTGCTTATTTAATGGGCGACTGTAACATTAATTTGCTAAACTTTGTCACCCATCAAAAAACCAATGACTTCATAGATAATGTAATATATCAAGGATTGATTCCGCATATAACTAAATCAACACGAATAACATCATATTCGGCAACACTTATAGACCACTTATATTCAAATCATGCTCATCTTAGTTATGAATCGGGGATTATTATCACTGATTTAGCCGATCATTTTGGAATATTTCATATAATTTATGGCACACCTCGTCCACAAAAAATCAGTATATAGGCAGGTACGACAGTTGACCCCACAAAACATTGCATCATTTAGAAATCTATTAGATATGGCTGATTACTCAACTGTACTATCCACTGCTGATGCGAATGAAGCTTATGATAATTTTATGATAATATACAAATCACTTTTCGAAATATCTTGTCCAATTAAATCTGTGAAAGTTAAAAAAAATACATTAAACGAGGACCATGGATTACTTCAGGCATATTGACTTCATCTCTAAATAAAGCAAAATTACTTCGAAAGAAATTAAACAGACATAATCCAGAAATCATCAATAAATATAGAGAATATTGTAGAGTCTTTAATAAGATTAAACGAGCAGCAAAAAGTGCTTATTATACAGAAATGCTAGAAGAACGTAAGCACAATATCAAAGAAACATGGGATGTATTACAAGCTATACATAAACAACAAGAATTCGCCAAACTACCTGAAACTGCACTCTGAGCAGTCAGAAGGAGCAATATCATAAACAGACAAGAGAATTCAAATTTAAAACAAATTACAGAAGAATTTAATAATTGTTTCGTTAGAATAGATAAATCGATAAGCAACTCAATAGCTCTTCCAGTTAAGCAATTTGAAACACACCTAAGAGGAAACTATCCCGTAATTGTTTTCATGCAACCAACGCAGACAACAGAAATAGAAATAACTGTAAGAAAACTTAAAACAAAAAGCACTGAAGGTTTCGACGATCTATCCACTAAACTACTACAAGCAACCATACATGAAGTAGCCACTCCGCTTGAGCATATACTAAACCAATCCTTTGTCACGGGAATTGTTCCTGAAAACTTAAAAACTGCAAAAGTCATTCCCGTCTTCAAATCAGGTAACAATAAACTGTTCAACAATTATAGACCTGTAAGTATTCTACCCGCGATTTCTAAAATAATGGAAAGAAATCGTATGCAATAGATTAATAATGTTCTTAGAAAAATATAACATTTTGTATAAACATCAATATGGGTTTCGTGCAAAACATTCTACTATTCAACAAATACTGCACCTGCTGAAAGATATTGCAGAGGCAAACGATAAAATAACAAAAGACCTTACATTGGCTGTGTTTCTGGACCTTTCAAAGGCATTCGATACAATAAACCATGATATTTACTGTACAAACTAAACTTTTATGGAATTCGGGGAATAAGCAATAAATGGTTTGCAAGTTATTTATCAAATCGAAAACAATATACTGAGATACACAAATGTCAATCATCTCAAAAAAACATAATAAGTGGAGTGCCCCAAGGATCCAAACTTGGACCAATCTTATTTTTTATTTATATCAATGATATAACTAACTCTACGTCTCTGAATCTATTATCTTTCGCAGATGACACAACTGCATACCAATCAGGTCCTCATATTGATATTGATACTTTAATTGACAGCGTAAACCAAGAATTAGTACATTTGTACGATTGGCTTTGTGCCAATAAATTGTAATTAAATATAAAAAAGATTTTTTTTGGCATATTTAGTCCACCGAATAGAAAATACCAGGTAAATAACTGTATTAAAATAAACAGTGAAATTATTAATCATGTTGGAAAGGATGACAAAGAGGAATCGGCGAAGTTCTTATAAGTGTTCAAGATGGCTGCCGCTGCTTAACGTGGCGTGTTTCTCGTGGGAGAGATATCAACAATTGAACTATGCCTACAACACGTGGGTCTGCCAGTGGTAAGGAGAGTGAGGGGCCGGACACCGACGCAATGCTAATGCGCTTTGTTGGACTGTTAAACGACGACGTGGTGTTGAAAAAAACCTAAAAACGGCCCTGTTCCCCGAAGTGCTGGCAAACAAGATTGACGCGCTGACAACGACCATCGCTGACCTGACAAAGAAACTGAACGCAAAGGAGGACATAATTGTTACCCTGGAAAGAAAGGTATCTGATTTGGAGTTCCATTGTGACAATGTTGAACAGTATTCGCGAAGAGGGAATTTAAGGTTCCATGGTATTCATGACCCAAAGGACGGAGAGGGGGAAGACACTACGGCCAAAGTGATGGCCATAATCAACGACAAGATGGCAGTGACCCCCCGATCACACTTAAGGACATTGCGCGAAGCCACAGGCTAAGCAGCAGAAAGACAGCGACAGGAGGGGATCGGCGCCGCGTGGTTATTGTTCGCTTCAACAATGAAAATGTGCGAGACGCGGTCATCCGTCAACGTCGGAGACTGCGAGACGACGACAACACGATCTTTGTCAATGAAGATCTCACCCAGAGCCGTGCCGCACTGGCCAGATCAAGTAGACAACGAAAGAGAAACAAGAAGATCCAAGACTGTTGGACCTACAACGAGAAAGTGCTGGTTAAGACACTATCAAACTCTGTCAAAGTGGTATGCACTCAGGCGGATATTGACGAATTTAATTGATATATATGTAAATGGTATGCGACTTTGAAAAGCCTGATAGCTGCTTTGCCGAATTTTGATTCCTTTAAGTTGTCTATTGTCTTATATACAATTTATTATTTAATTATAGCTCATCGATTAATGTAAGTAATTACAAATTTGGATTTTAAACGGAAGTCATAGTACTATGCGGCGCGGAGAAAAGATACTCAACACGATCTTTCTCAATGAAGATCTTACCCAGCGCCGTGTTTCACTGATCAGATCTTTGGCGGATATCACCTAATCAAACTGATATACGTAAATGGTATATGGTTTTGAAAAGCCTGAAACTTTCACTGCCAAACTGTGATTTCCTTAAATTGTTTATTGTCTTATACACAATTTATTTTCTAATTATATCTTATCGATTAATATAAGTAATTATTAAAAAAACATTTAAAACGGAAGTTATAGTACTATATGGCGTTGAGAAAAAATGCTATTATCAGCAGTCATACATACGAAATAATGTGGCATAAACACCGTTTAAATACAATGTATATTATGTTCTTCCAAGAAAAGGGCCATATTGTATTCACGATGGTAACCATATTTTTTTTCTTATTTGTTCTCATACAAAACCACAAGAAGTCTATCTCAGCTTACGCATACATTTACACACACCACACCATACCATTAACACTAGCAAATGACTACGTCAAAAATAAACTGAATCACAATCAATCATATTATCTTGAAATGGAGCATGAATTAATTTACACATATTTTATAAAGAAAACATCCAGACTAAATCATGGCATTTGACGAAACATTCCTCTCATATTTAGGAGGTATTCATAACAATGATTTAATAAATGTTCTAAATATAAATGATATTGAAAATGATGAACCTCAAATAATACGTCGCTCATCTTATTACGACTTTGATACGTTTACCAAATTAGCACAGAATAACACAAAATGCTTTAGTATCTTATGCACTAATATACAATCGATAAATGCAAAATTTCATTAATTAGAGGCTTTTGTATAGGAACTAAGCAGTATTCATTTTAAATTTAGTGTTATATATTTACAAGAAACATGGAAGACAGAAACAGATGACTTGTCCCAATTTTCTTTATGTGGCTACACTTGTTTAACACAGGGCAAACACTGTAGCGACAAAGGAGGGTTAATAACATATGTTGAAAACACATATAGATCGGAAGTCAAATTAAATATTAACATGTATGAAAACTGGGAAGGATTAGTGGTCCAAATAAATGGTGGCAGCCAATCTAAGAATATTACTATAGGAAACATGTATAGACCTCCAAAATCAAATAATGATAACATAAATGCATTTATAAACGAATTCTCATCGACTATATCAGCATTAGAAAATAATGGTAACACTAATCTTTATTATTGCAGGGGATTTTAATATAAATTTGCTTAAAATAAATGAAAATGATACATATAGTAATTTCTTTGATACCTTAATATCACACAGCCTTTTCCCTCAGATTACACTTCCTACCAGGTTCACTAGAACAAAAGGCACTTTAATAGATAATTGTTTTTGTAAACTAAACAAATTTATATTAGATAGTACTGCGGGTATTCTAACCAAACGTTTCTCTGACCATCAACCGTATTTCATGATTATTGACATTTTACTAAATCCAGAACCGTCTCCTCGATACGTAAAAATAAACATATCAAACGAAGTAGCAATGTATAAGGTTAAACATGAAATAAATTCAGATGCAATTTACAATAAACTAAATAGAAATGTGAATGCCGATACAAATCGCAATTACGAGATCATATACGAGGAAATTTCACGGGCAACAAAAAAGCATATGCCAACCAAATTAGTTAAATTTAATAGATATAAACATAAAAAATCAACATGGATTACTCAAGGAATACTGAAATCAATTCGGTATCGTATAATTGAAAGTAACAAATCCAAATTCGTTAAATTATGAAACTATTAACATTAATCTCAAAACGTATAACACGATATTAAAGAAAAACATTCGTGAAGCAAAACAAATGTATTTTGAACACAGTTTTAATCTATTCAGAAACGATATAAGAAATACTTGGAAAACTATTAATGAATTTCTCTCAAAAAAATCTACACAGCATAAATTACCACTTTTTTTAATGATAACGGTGTCAAACTAACAGATAAAAAAGGTATTGCTAACAAATTTAATAAATATTTTACAAATATAGGTCACTCTATAGCAGAAGATATCAAATATGCAGGTAACAAAACCTACAGTTCTTTTCTAAATAAACAAATAAATTCTACTTTTACTTTTGAAAAAGTAGGTGAAGATACTGTAAAGAAAGTTATACAAAGTCTCCCCACTAAAAACAGCTATGGATTTGATGGTATATCTTCAAAATTACTAAAAATAATTGAACCAGTCATTATCAAATCATTAGCGATTCTAATGAACCAAGTATTACACACCGGAATGTTCCCTGACAAACTCAAAATTGCTAAAGTCATTCCAATATTTAAAAAGGCGATCCGTCATTATTTGAAAATTACAGGCCTATCTCTCGTCTTCCTTCTATATCAAAAGTACTTGAGAAGATAATTTTTACACAATTATCATCATATTTTAACGACTTAAAACTTCTTTCCGATAACCAGTATGGCTTTAGACCGAAACATTCTACTGAATATGCCGCACTTGAGCTAATTGATAGAATAGTAACTCAAATGGATACAAATGACAAACCTATTAGTATATTTCTCGACTTGTCTAAGGCATTTGACACCATCGATCATAATATTATACTAAATAAATTAAAATACTATGGCCTAAAAGGTTCAACACTACAACTACTTAAAAGTTATTTACAAAATAGAAAACAATACATTGAAATAGAAGATATAAAGTCAGACATTTTATCAGTAACCATTGGTGTTCCTCAAGGTTCAATACTCGGACCACTATTGTTTGTTATATATATTAACGATTTCTCACAAGCCAGTCATAAGTTCGATTTCATTATGTATGCAGATGACACTACACTATTTAGTACTTTAAACTCTGTTAGTGACAACCCCGAAAATAAAAACATACAATCCTCAATAAATGAAGAACTCTCTAAAGTTATTGAATGGCTAAAAATTAATAAATTATCGCTGAATAAAAACAAATCAAAATATATGATCTTCCATATGCCAAATAAACGCATAACGACTTTTACACCTAAAATAGATGCTGTAAATATTGAAAAAGTAGACGACTTTAACTTCTTAGGGTTGACTTTGGACTCAAACTGAAATTGGAAAAAACACACTGAAAAATATCAAATAAACGTTCCAAAATAATTGGCATATTAAATAGATTAAAATACGTACTACCTGTGCAAATAAAAGTTCTGATATATAACTCGTTATTATTATCTCACATTAATTATTGCATTATGGCATGGGGTTATTAGGGAAACAGAATTATGAAAATCCAAAAGAAAGCAATACGAATAATAACACTAAACAAATACAACTCACATACTGAACCACTTTTAAAAAAAAAATCTGTTAAAAGTTGAAGATATCTTAAAGCTACAAGAGTTAAAATTTTACTTCAGATATATTCACAAAAATCTACCGGATTATTTATTAAAATGGCAAATTGTTCCAAAAGATAACATACACAACTACGACACTCGAAATACACAAAATGGCTAAAAGCATGACTTTGCAATGAAATGTTTGAAATACAACTTGCCACACGCTATAAATAACACGCCTGAGTTAATTAAAGATAAGATATACACCCACAGTATGCGAGGTTTTTCAATGTATGTAAAAAATTATTTTTTACAAAAATACGATTATAGGTGCACATTATCAAACTGTTATACATGCCACCAAAACATATAACAAATGAAGTTTTGAAAATGTGCAATCGATTACAAAGACGCTAGCGTTAGGCACGAACACACACACGCACACACGCTCACACGCACACACACCCACACACATACACACGTTTGAGATTGACTTTATTGTTGATTGAAAGAACCTACGTTATTTTTACGTAAATGGGGTGGCTCTTATGATAGCGACATTTTGTCTTAATAGGAGTCACCGACCCCGTCTGATATATATATATATATATATATATATATCAGACGGGCTATACAAAACAGATGGGCTATGGGCAGTGTGAACTTCATGTCGAGGCCGGGGAGTGGATTGCTAAATAAATTGTCTTTGATTAGCTAAAGTCGCGTTTAAGTAAAATAAAACTAAACTGTTTAAAACAGTACACGTGCAGGGTTTGGGCTGGTGCAAACACAGACATATGGGGTATATGAATATTAGTAAGTTTTAGTCCTGGGCCGAGTCAGGGTATTTTAAAACACTGGGGTGACAGTTGTACACCAGAAAGAGGGCATGTTAGTAAGTTCAGGCGATGGTAAAACAGAGGTTGGGTATCGTTCCTTACATAGATGCTACTAATCTAGAGCTATTTTAATAATGCCTAATTTGTATATTTAATGACTCAAGGTAATGTACATTTATTTTGTAAGAATGCGCCGATTATTTGAG
Source organism: Paraescarpia echinospica (assembly GCA_020002185.1). Taxonomy (NCBI): domain Eukaryota; kingdom Metazoa; phylum Annelida; class Polychaeta; order Sabellida; family Siboglinidae; genus Paraescarpia; species Paraescarpia echinospica. The sequence continues at coordinate 6,451,293 of CM034535.1, forward strand.
TTGCTTTGGGTCCACCACGGTTCTTAAACAGATATGCCTCTCATCTAGCACCAGTAATACATGACATTTTCCAATCATCTGTTGACTCTGGACAAGTCCCCAATACCTGAAAAGAAGCCAATGTAACAGCAATTTTTAAGAAAGGATGTAGAGCAGAAACATCTAACTACAGACCAATATCCTTAACACCTGTGGTTTCTAAACTTCTTGAACAGATCATACATAGTCACATTATGAAACACCTGGAACAGCACCACATTGTAACTGACCACCAACATGGCTTCCGTGCCAAAAGATCAACTGAAACACAATTAATTCAAACAATCCACGACATAAGCAAATCCCTTGATGAGAAGAAATCTGTAGACATGGCCATCCTTGACTTCACCAAAGCATTTGATAAAGTTCCACATAAAAGACTAATCCACAAACTCAAACACTATGGCATCACAAGCCCAATATCATCATGGATAAATAGCTTCTTTACAGGAAGAACTCAACAGGTTGTTATAAATGAATCCAAGTCAACATCAACTCAAGTCATTTCTGGGGTACCACTGGGCACAGTACTGGGGCCCCTACTTTTCCTACTTTACATAAATGACCTGCCAGACAAATAGGTGGCTATGTATCTACATTTATTAGTCATAGTCTAGTCTATGTTTTCTATGGATGTAATATTCCAGAATAAAGTTACTGAATTGAAAAAAATAATTTATATATCAGTCGTCTTTTCTATATACAAATGTATATGTGTTGTACGAGCTCCGTTTGAACTTATGATGTCCACTTCTCCTCTCCACGGTGTGTCGCAATTTCTGTTGTAGCCAAGTGGGCAACACAAGCAGTCGGACGCTAGGACAACTGGTCCAACGACTGTCGTGGGGTTTCAAGAGTCAGAATTGTCCTTCGACGCGTTGGCTCCGAAAACCAACGGCGTGGTGGACTAAATATTTCAGAAACCTTGCTATCGGTGCTTTTTGCTGATTGCTCTTTACTCAAGTTAGGTTCGCTTGAGGATTCTTCATTTGCGCGTGGTTCACGCAATGGTTTGCTGCGGTTGGTTCGTAGGTGCAGCCATTTGGGTCTCGAGCTAGTCCTGCAAGCGCTGACGTAGATAGTATTGTAGGTAACGACACCCACGAGAAAAACAAAAGTGAGAGTCATCAGAACCGTGCCGGTAATGATGTACGACATTGCGATTGCCCAATTATCCGACGACTTGGCCAAGACGATAAAGAAAATGCCAACAACGAAACAAATTGAAGCGATGATTTCGAGCATCGCTATAGATACAATGACGTTGTTTGTATCGAGGAGTTAATGCTACTAGTAACCGAAGAGTATGGACGGCGTTTGGTTTTTGGCTTTGTCACGGGCACTGGCGACGTGCTGCTGCTTCGTATCCTGCCATTTTCTGCAGATCTATGAAAGAAACAACGCAAACTATTAAAACGATTCTTTGGCCAAACAAATAAAATAAAATCAATTTATTTTGCAACAACAATAATATAGCAGTATATATACACAAAACAACCGTTTAAAAATAAAGTTATGTTGCATGGTGGTCACATGGCATGTAATATGCCGTCTTCCTGTGACCCCATAAACATATATTTCGAATTATATTTACACATACGTATACGATGATTATCACGAGTGTATGATATCTTCTGTATGACAACGGACTGGGGATGCGATGGAGAAGGAAACGAATTAGTGTAGGAAATTACTGTTAGAAAACAATGATAAGAAATTTGTGCGGATCCAAACATTAATATAAAAATAAACAAATATTTAATTGCACTCCGCACATCTGGGATTTAGGCAGTGCACGTGGCTATGATAGTTGTCTAGATATTGATTGGATAATAAAAATTTCATTTGTTGTCTGGATTTGACGTTTTGTAACTTATAATCGAGATTATTCCATAGTTTTATAAAATGGTGTTTAGGTAATTTAGATGAAAAATGTGTTCTGGGCTTCTCTCTATATAAGAGGTTACGTTGTCTAGTAATTCTGGTGTTAGTGGCTAGATTATTTTTTGGTATATAGTGTTTGAAGGATTTAGGCAGTGTATTATGGTGATAATCACACATACATAGTGAGACATGCAACCTGTGAATATCAGTGATTTTAAGTATATTTTCAGATTTAAAGATAGGGTCGGTGTGACTTCTATATCTTTTTTTGTTAATTATTCGTATAGCGCGTTTTTGTAATATTTCTATCTTTCTTATGGTATTTCCATTGCCCCATGCGTGTACACCATAAGTTAAGTGACTTTGAATCAAGGTATAATATAGAGTTTTTAAAGCACTGCGTGGCAAAAAATGTTTCATTCTATTAATTGCAAAAATTGCTCTAGATATTTTAGAACTGATTATGTTGATATGTTTTTTCCACGTTAAAGTTTATCAATATGTATTCCTAAGAACGAACGAACGAACGAACGAACGAAGAAGTTTATTTACCCCATGCATATAAAAAGTACAATTTGTTTTTCATACTTGATTATAGAAATACAATAAAGCATATACAAACACAAATATATATATATACTACGCATGATACATAAGTATGTAATTCGGTAATTTGCAGGAAAAAAAATGATTTGATAACATACTGTATATATATATATATATATATATACAGTATACGTGTGTTGCCATTTCTCAAGTTTGAGCAGATCGTTTTGGAGGACAGATGTGTCTTGGTCAGTTTTAATCGGTGAATATAACAGGCAGTCGTCTGCAAAAAGGCGAACAGTTGAGGAAAGATTGTCTGGCAGGTCATTTCTGTAAAGTAGGAAAAGTAGGGGCCCCAGTACTGTGTCCTGTGGTACCCCAGAAATGACTTGAGTTGATGTTGATTTGGATTCATTTATAACAACCTGTTGAGTTCTTCCTGTAAGGAAGCTATTTATCCATGATGATATTGGGCCTGTGATGCCATAGTGTTTGAGTTTGTGGATTAGTCTTTTATGTGGAACTTTATCAAATGCTTTGGTGAAGTCAAGGATGGCCATGTCTACAGATTTCTTCTCATCAAGGGATTTGCTTATGTCGTGGATTGTTTGATTTAATTGTGTTTCAGTTGATCTTTTGGCATGGAAGCCATGTTGGTGGTCAGTTACAATGTGGTGCTGTTCCAGGTGTTTCATAATGTGACTATGTATGATCTGTTCAAGAAGTTTAGAAACCACAGGTGTTAAGGATATTGGTCTGTAGTTAGATGTTTCTGCTCTACATCCTTTCTTAAAAATTGCTGTTACATTGGCTTCTTTTCAGGTATTGGGGACTTGTCCAGAGTCAACAGATGATTGGAAAATGTCATGTATTACTGGTGCTAGATGAGAGGCATATCTGTTTAAGAACCGTGGTGGACCCAAAGCAACTCAAATAATCGGCGCATTCTTACAAAATAAATGTACATTACCTTGAGTCATTAAATATACAAACTATGCATTATTAAAATAGCTCTAGATTAATAGCATCTATGTAAGGAACGATACCCACCCTCTGTTTTATCATCTCCTGAACTTACTAACATGCCCTCTTTCTGGTGTACAACTGTCACCCTAGTGTTTTAAAATACCCTGAGTCGGCCCAGGACTAAAACTTACTAATATTCATATACCCCATCTGTCTGTGTTTGCACCAGCCCAAACCCTGCACGTGTACTGTTTTAAACAGTTTAGTTTTATTTTACTTAAACGCGACTTTAGCTAATCAAAGACAATTTATTTAGCAATCCACTCCCCGGCCTCGACATGAAGTTCACACTGCCCATAGCCCATCTTTTTTGTCGCTGCAAACATGCATAGATACCTCCACCAAGGCTCCGCAAGCGGGGATGACCTCTCAACATTTTCAGCAATGCTGAAAAGAAAGCTGCTATCCTTTCCCAACTTCACAGTTACAAAGAAAAATAGGATGATGCCAACTAAACGTCACTGTCCTTGCTGTATATTTGTGGACTACTAGTCCAAACAGGGGACCTTCATCCAAACCCTGGTTCCATGTCAACCTCCACTCCAGACTTCCCATGTGACACCTGCAGTCATGAGGTACATGAACACCACCATGCCATCCAATGTGATGAATGTGACTGCTGGTACCACACCTCGTGTGTCCAAATAAATGATACTACATATGAACAATTAAAATACAACAGTGTCGTATGGTTTTGCTCTTGCTGTGGGCTCCCAAACTATTCCAGATATCTATTCTCAAGCAATATAACCACATCAAACCAATACTCAGTTCTGCAGTCTCTTCCAGACGGCAGTAACTACAAAAATAGCATGGATGACCAAAACCCTACATTTGCACCTAATTCAGCAAAATACATCTACCCCCGACCGAGCAAACGCTAAACAAATTTAAACTAAAAGCCACGCTTATCAACTGCAACAGTGTCAAGAGCACAGCCAAAGTATCCAAACTTCAGGCAACAATACAATCGACAAGTTCTTACATACTCTTTCTAGTGGAAACCAAACTTGATTCAAGTATCTCCACATATTCTTTTCTCTCCACAAAGTATGAAGCAATCAGAAAGGACCGCAACACTTATGGAGATAGTTCTAATAGCATTGAGAACACAATTGCAGACCCTCAAAATAAACTGAATACTACATCTGAAATAGTCTGGACTAAAGTACACTTCTTTCGTAACAAAGCCATCTATGTGGCATCCTGATACAGACCCCCAAATGATCATACACCATCCCTGAAAGCTCTACATGAATCCCTGGCTATCCTCTACCGTCGCAGCAAACTTCATCCATCAGTTATAATCGCCGGGGACCTAAACCTATCAGACATCAACTGGGAAACCTTGTGTACAACAAACCAACAAACAGCAACAAAACACAACAAACTACTTGAAATAGTCAGTGAATATGGTTTAACAAATATGGTAAATGAACCGACCCGTCTAGACTCTGGAAACATCTTTAACATTGTACCTATATCAAACCCCGCCCTTATCGCCAGCGTAAACACAGTGACAGGCATGAGCGATCACGAAGCTGTTCTTTTTCACATTAATATGAACCCCATGATGAAACCCAAACCTCCACACAAAGTGTACAACTATAAGTCTGCTAACTGAAAAATCTTCATATCAAACTGTACCCTTCTTGCTCAAAAGTACTTTGCCCAAAATCCTGATAATCTAGACATCGATTCAAATTGGAACTTCTCTCACCAAAATTACACTAAACTGATGGAACAATCCATCCCTAGCCGCACGACAAAATCAAAACCGCATTTACTATGGATCACAACAATATATAATCAGACTACAAAGAAAACGGGACAAAACCCATGCTAAAGCAAAGAAAACAAAGAAAAACAAAAACTGGGAACACTTCAAGAACCTAAGAAAATATGCCAACAAAGAAATAACAAATCATACAACAGCTACATCAGTAACATCATAGGCGAAAGCCTCACCACAAACCCTAAGCGATTCTGCTCCTTCATTAAACAAACAAAAACAGAAAACCTTGGCATCCCAACACTAAGACAAATGGCAAGATGCAAACAACTGATCACGACAAAGCAAACGCACTAAATGTCCACTTCAAATCAGTTTTCAACACAGAACAATTTCCTATCCCAACTAAAGGCTCATTACCATTCCCTTCAATCCAAACACTTAATATCGGAATAACTGGTATAGTAAACAGCTTGAAGCTCTAAAACCAAATAAGACATCAGGAACAGATGAAATCCCAGCAAACGTATTAAAGGAGACTGCCAGAGAAATATCCACAATAATTCAACACTTATTCCAGCAATCATACACCTCCGGCAAACACCCACAAGCCTGGACCACAGCTCTTGTCACTCCAGTCTACAAGAAAGGCAGCAAAGGTAATCCTATAAATTATAGACCGATTTTCCTGACATGCATTCTGTGCAAGGTGGTGGAGCATATCGTTCTTAGCCACATGTGGAAACACCTCAGTGCTAACAACGTTATCCTCCATCGTCAGCACGGATTCCGAGCTGGACTATCCTGCCAAACGCAGTTCGTGAAAGCAGTCCATGATTGGGCTTCCTCTACGAACGACAAGAAACAAACAGACATCATCATCCTCGATGTTTCCAACACCTGAACATTACCCTACCACAACATCTTATATAGTCCCATGCTCCCGTACACGAAACAGCGATCCCAACAAATACATGCACGCATAAAATATGCATACTGCTGTATATCGAACAATTGATGCTCCTGTGAGTCTGCCTAAGTTCCGTTTTAACTGTAATCACGTTGTACCATTTGGTCGTTAATAAAACATGTTTTAAATACATCACACATACTCATTCTATCCTAGAGTTATAAGAGCTTGAAATCTACTCCCCCAGAAAAAATAAGCCTACCCACACTAGACCCATTTCAACAAGCTCTAAGTACCATCCATCTAGTTGCTCCAGCCCACCTTACCAGACTATAGATACAGACAGAGACTGTGTTTTTAATCAATAATTAGTTGTTTTACTTTTTTAAATTATTTTTCAAATTCAGTTTTATGCACCCTTCGCAATGCGCACTGCACAACTCCTAGGTTAGCCCCGGAAGGGACTGTATGGAGAAACGACACACACACACACACACACACACACACACACACACACACACACACACACACACACACACACACACACACACACACACACACACACACACACACACACACACACACACACACACATATACTCGCGCGCGTACATATATATATATACTCGCGCGTGCGCACACACACCACACACACACACCACACACACACACACACACACGCACACGCACACGCACACACACACATATGTATACTCGCGCGCACACATATACATGTCAATTTTCGAGAGTACGTGGACGGGATACTTGACGTACTCGTTCCCTCAGCCTACTTATGACGTCTGCCTGACGCGTTTACGTTTATGTGTTACCAGGAGTCGACAAGACGACAGCGAGACGACAAGCTAGCCGTATTCTTCGCGAGGCATCGCTGTATACAAACCCCGTGTCTGCCCGACTGCCTCGGCGCTCGATCGTCGATGAAGAGAGACCGTCGCAAGTACCGCTCTGGAGACAGCCGGTCCATCTTTCAGACGCGGCGCAATAGGCATTTTCAAGACTCGCTTTCAAAGAAGAGGCGACCTCTAAAGACGTGTAGTAGACCTACTTCGTCGAGTTCGGACTCGACGGTCTTGTGACTCTTGCTCAAAACATGCGGCGCCCCCTTGTGACGTCGAAAGGCAATCGCTGACTATTGTGGATATGCCAATGGCCCCAGTGCCGACTGTGTCACCATTGTGCTATGTTTTAGATACTAACGTTTGTTTTTCAAGAAACTCAGTTTGTTTCGTTGTCGTGTACATCTTTATATAATCTTTATTGATACATAATGTTAAGTATATCACAGATGTAGCAGTAACATGAAACATGTATACATTACGTATCAAATGGAACGAAGCAACACATTGCTTGTGTTCCTTATTCATGTCATATATGCAATGAAATCTATGATTCGTGTAAAAAAAAAAAAAAAAAAAAACATCTTCATAATAAACTAACAATTTATTTAATAATGCATTATACGAGTACCGTAAGTCTGAACACCAGGTACATCTTAACACGACAACATTATACGAGTACCTAACACTGAACACCGGGTACATCTTAACATGACAAAATTACATTAAAGCAGCATTTAGCATATGTTTGCTAGAATTAGACGCTTGGTCCTTTGTTTGAACATATGAATAGATGTACAATATTGTAAATAGTTATTTGTAATAAATGTATTCCAGATTTTAGGACCAACATAAGCCAAAGACAGTTGTCTACAATTAGTCTTGCAGAATGGTATTTTATATGTTACTTCCTGTCTTGTATTATATTTATGTGTGGATATTTGCAGGACAAATACATCATGATATATATCTGGCAACATACCCCTATTATGCTTGTACATTAGAATACAGCATAAATATTTATTTACGTCATAAATATTCATTATTTGATAAGATGTAAATAAAGGCTGCGTATGTTCAATAAATCCTACATGACTTATTACACGCAAAACTCGTTTTTGGAGTAAATGAATTTTAGCAAGGTATATATTCGGGGCCCTTCCCCAGACGACATTACAATAAGTAATATATGGGTATATAAACATGTAATACAGGTTTAACAATGATTTGTTATCTAATTTGTTTGTCACCTTTTTTATAATACCAATATTCTTAGAAATTTTATTTGATATATATTTAATGTGTGTGCTCCAATTCAATGTATTATTTATAAGCAAACCCAAAAACTTTATCTCATGTACAGTGTTAATTTGTATGCCGTCTATGCAAATGTTATTACACCTCTCTCTTATACTGATCGTATTACTAAAGGTCACTGTGTGAGTTTTCTGTATATTCAAAGAAAGTTTATTAATGTTAAGCCATAAAGATAGTTTTTTTATTTCAGAGTTCAAAACATTTTCCATTTCATCTATATTGTTGCCTTGTATAAAGATGCTCGTGTCATCAGCAAACATAATGGTAAACGTTGAGTCAGATAAAGTAGATAAATCATTTATATAGATAAGAAAGAGTAAAGGTCCCAGAATTGAACCCTGCGGAACACCACATGTTATGTTTTTAAGGGAAGATTTTGTTCCATAGAATTTTACTCGTTGTTGTCTGTTACTTAAAAAGTTACGAATCCATTGGAGTATATTTCCTCTGATTCCATAATGTGTTAATTTTCTCAATAATATATTATGATTAACGGTATCAAAGGCTTTGGCTAAATCCAGAAATAACCCAATTACGTGCTCTTTGGTATCAATTGCCTTACTAATTTTGTCAATTAGCAGTGAAATAGCCATATCAGTAGAATATCCTTTCCTAAATCCAAATTGGGAATTAGACAAGATGTTATGTTTCATTATGTAATTCATTAATCTATTGTACATTAATCTTTCAAAAACCTTTGAAAATACAGGCAAGACAGAAATAGGCCTGTAATTATTAATTAATGATGTATCGCCATTTTTAAAAACAGGAACTATATCAGCTATTTTTAGTTGATCAGGAACATATCCTTGATCAAATGATAAATTTACAATGTAACTTAAAGGATCAAGTAGGTTGGAGAAGGCCTGTTTGACAATAATAGGTTTTATGCCATCCCATCCAGGACTAGAGTTTTTAAAATTCTTAATAATTCCCTTTATCTCATCTGGTGTGGTTGGCGACAAATACATTGAATTTTTATAGACTCCTTGGAGGTATTCATCAGGTCTCTCTGATATGACTGGTATTTTATCAGCCAGTTCTGGACCTATACTTGTAAAATATTCATTAAATGTATCAGCTATGCATTTTTATTTTTTGTTAATTTACCGTCAATTAGTAATTTGTCATTAGATAAAAATGCTTCCTTCCTTCCTATAATACTCTTTAAGACTATCCAGGTTTTTTTTAAATTACCCTTGTGCTGTTGAAGCTCATGTCGATAGTATTCTCTTTCTGCTACAGTAATAAGACAATTTATTTTATTTCTATATCTTTTATAATTAGTTTCATTGAAGACAGTCGGTTTTTTCAAGTAATACATATACAATTTGTTTTTAGTTCTAATGGAGTGTCGGAGTCCCATAGTAATCCACGGTTTATGTTTTCTTTTCCTAATAGTTGTGTTAGCTAACGGAAATGAATTATTGTATGCAACTAATATCTCATTAATGAATACAGAATAACATTCTTGTGGATCTCTGCATGCATAAACGTCATCCCAGCATATTTTATCTATACTCTCTTTGAATGTAGCAGTAGTCTGCGCATTATATAATCTAGTCATATCGGTCATGTCCCTTAGTAGCAAATTCTATAGAATATCTTATAGGATGTTTGCGAATGGTTTTCTATAGAATATTTTGTACTACAGAATTTTGTGGAATTCAGCAAAACATTATGTGGCCATATATATTCTAAAGATTTATGTAGAAGTATGTAGAATGCTCAGCTTGCTCACCTTGACGGCCGTATCCCTATCAACAAGGGGTCGGCCTAGTCCTCCTCCTCCACTCCATGCGATCTAGGGCCATATCCACGGTGACACCTACACCCCTCATGTCCTCTTTGATTTGTTGTTTCCACGTCTTCCTTGGGCGTCCTCGTCTTCTGACACCTGGTAGCGCTAAGCTCATCATACTGCGGATGACGTAGTTCTCATCTCGTCGTTGCACATGGACGAACCATCGTAACAAAGTAAAGGTAAGTTCTTATATAGCGCAGTATCCAGTCCTCAGGACTGCTCAAAGCATGACCTCGTCGATTGGCGGGAGGTTCAGTACCTGTCTTATTTCTTCATTTCGGATGTGATCCAACCTTGATATTCCGAGGATCCCGCGAAGCATCCTCATCTCTGTGGTGGCAACTTTCCTCTTGTTGTTGGTCTTCATTGCCCAACATTCACTCCCATACGTTAGGGCGGGTCTGGTGATGACCTCGTACACCTTTGATTTGAGCCTTAGGGGCATCTTCTTATTGTACAGGACCCCGGTCAGTTTCCGCCAGCTCGACCACGAGGCTTGCACGCGTAGGTCCACGTCTCTGTCGATTGTTCCATCTTTATCTATTACTGATCCCAAGTACTTGAAATGGTCTACATTCCTCAGGGCTTCTCCGTTCAGTTGTATATGTTCGGCGGTCTCCCTTGTCAGATATTCTGTTTTATGTATGGGCATATCAGTTTGAGTAGCATTATCCTGTCATTTATCCGACTTATATCCAGTATGTCCTTCTTTCGATCTTCTCACAGGATTATTCCAACACCATTTCTATTACTGTTTTCTCCGTGGTAGAAAAGTCTGTAGCCATGGCCCATGCTCTTCGCCTTTGACTCTTTCCATTTCACCTCTTGCACACACGCTACATCTACCTTCCTCCTGCGTAGGCCATCTGCAATTTCCATTGCCTTGCCCGTCATGGTACCCGTCTTTAGCCGCGTCCGTTGGTCTTCACTCGGTAGCCCTCGTACATTTGTCGGTCCACTCGAGCGAGTGTGAACCGCGTCGCCTACAGGGGACGCCCTAGCATTCATTGTAATAAAAGTGAATTCTACAGAAATTGAAAGGATCATAAAATTAAATCGATTTCTATATAATTATAATTATAAACTATCCTGTAGAATTGTATCAACAAAATTGACGTGGCCACGACAGTTCTATACAATTCTACAAATTTCTATATATATTTGTAGAATGTTTTGCTAAGGAATATTATGTAAAAGTGAGCACCACTTCGTGCAGTTTGATTTTGGCCACTTTTAAAGGGCATTTTCAATAGTAGAAGAACACGCACGTACACAAGGTTATATTTTTTAATAATAAACATGTTAGTCAATTTTTTGAAACTCATATATTAAAGCGATATTAATTAAACTGACGGTGAATCAGTTTGTTCTGTGGAACTCTTTGTTAGGGTGATGATTCAACTAGGAACATCCCTTCCCTTTTTTCTAGTCAGGTATTTTGTCATATTTAAAGTGCATGTTTGGAACATTATTCCAGTAAATTTCCTGTAAAATGGAAAGTATAATTTTGTGGTAACCTTTACCCTTTTCTTAACAGTGAAGAAGCCATTTGGGGAATCTTGCCCCAACTAAAACATATGTCCTTTTGTAGCATTTGAAAACGGAATGCAACTTTGTTATTCTATGAAAAAATGCTCGTTTTCGCTTAAAACGTATCATTCGTTGTCAAAAAGGGCTCTTTTGATACTTTTTCCCCAAGAGTTTGTGGTATTGTATAATAATTTTTCAATTTATCTATTTTTTGCCCCCGAATTTGCTCCTAGTCATACGATATATACCTTGGGGGACCCTGTCCCCCATAGCCTTTGCTTGTTAATGAAAAATGTTGCCCCGTTTGCAACATAGTATTTTATCGCGTATTTGCTCCCAGACAGTTGACAGACAGTTGCCCATATAAGGACTTTCCTCTAAGAAAATGCCCCCTTTGAGACATGGTCAATAGATTGCCCATTTATGGTGCTCTTCGCCGATTTCGACATGAACTTTGGCCCCAATAGTTGCCTTTTAATGAAAAGAACATCTAGATCTTCGTCTGAATAAATTGCCATTTGTAATAAACTTTGCCTTTTCCCACTGAAAGTGCCCTTTTAGAACTACTTGTTATGGACAATATTGCTCATTTCAATGTTTTAATATCTTCATAAAATCTCAATGAAGAGGAGAATGATAACGTGTGACAAGGCAGGATGGGGAGCATCATTTCGGAGAGGAGCAAGTCGACGAAGGGCTGGGAGCAATGTCCCCACTTTGTATGTAAAAAAACTCCCCGATGATAGCGCTATGATATGCAAATTCGAAATGTTTGATGACATCCAGCTTGACACGTCTTCCTTTTTTTCTTGTAATTTGGACACCTAGCTCCTTCTACGTCTATATATACATCCTCACAGTCGGATCCAGGGGGCCTGGGGGCACGTACCCCCGTAGACCTTTGGAATTTGGCGTGCCCGTAGACCTTTGTGAATCGGCCCACGTGACCGTAATCCCCTAGACCCTTTGAAATGTGAACATTTGTAACAGTACTCTCCCTCCAACCCACACCCGTCTTCCGATGTCACCAGTTGAGCCGAGTCAGCGGAGAAGCTGAAGTTTGTTCGGCAGTGAAAATTATTCTACACCATTTGGTTCGGCCGCCAGTGGAGGTTTGTGTGCCCCCCAGAGTACCCTCTTTGGATTCGCCCCTGATCTCGACAATAATCCAGTTCCAGGTAATTTAAAGTCTTAGAATAGATGCTGCTTAATAAAATTATTTGAAACAAGTAGGCTTTCTAGTGGTTAGTCTAAGTGTATTTGGATCAATTGTAGGGTATGGTGAGGGGATTAGCCCATATGAGGCAATAGGTCTACCCCATTTTTTCGCTGTTTGAAACATGAAAGCGATTACGTGTTCGGCGATGTACAATGTCTATACCTTGCGATGCTGATGTCCTATCTGCTGCCTCCGTGCAAACAATTGTTTCGGAACACAGTGCAGTTCCACTATGTACAACATACAACGGCTTAAGTAGGCCTAACATATACAACAAATGTATGTGTACTATATGCAAATATGTAAATAGTGCATACAGTAGGTGTACGTATCACGGATTTATATGACAGGTAAACAAACTGCATTTGATATTAAGCGTTACCTTGGATATTGTAGTTGATATTTGTGTCTACGCTGTGCGTAGGAATAGTTTTGTCACCTGATCTGATCCTGGTGTTGTGTCTTCAACTATGGGTGATACGGATTTCACACAGTGAAACCAGCGTATACTTTACAGCCAAGGCAATACTGTAACAGTCACAGGTCAATATCACCACTTGGCCACAGATCACGAATCGTCTAATTAATAATCCTTTAAGTCGTTCTCTTCTGCACAGACTCTGTACAGTTTTCCGTTCCGCCATAGTTGTTTCCATCGCCGCCCCTGAAAACGATCAAACGAAACACGGATGTTTTACGTAGAACACGACAAGCCCAATGATCGACAATAACGATTATCTAAGAGTCGTGGGTATAATAAAATCGCGTCGGACAGTTCGTCGGATATTTGTCTGTTTTGGCTGGTAAAACCTAAGTAATAAATGTACTGGTGCTAACTGCTGCCCGTGATTAGTTGCTCTATGGGTGGGTGTCAGTTAGTACACAATATGAACAGATAATGGCGGATGTCCATTGACATAGGCGCCGGACCCGGGACGACTTGGGTGATTGAACCCCCAATATTTTAGGTGCAGTGCTGGAGATAGAATTAGCTCCCCCAATTTTTAGAGTCGTGGGGTGTTGTGGTTAGCTTACATAGGAGGTTTGGGAGAGCTTCGATGTGGTTTTTTGGTAAGTCTCAAGGGAGGTGAAAATGGAGGGTTTTGGAGAGAATTCTTCTCCGGCGTTCGCGCAGACTGTAACCCCGGTTTCTCGCATAGGTCGCTGTACGCCGCAGGTCTTCCGGGGGGCCAAACATCTTCTCTTTCACTGATGTCTCTGTTGGTCAGGTTGTCTTCCTCTCTTTCTGGTATGTCATATAGGCATGAAGAAGATGTTTAACTGTCATTGGAGCCGTGCCACAAGGACATATGTCGGTTTCTCCAATATGTAATTCAGTGTGCTGTGTACATTGTACATCTATGGTTACATTTCCCATGGAGCCATCCAGGAAAAGCTGTAAGGGCTACTGGTCGGTCTCTGTGATCTCCCCCAAAAACCAGAACGGCAACTTACCCAAGGGCCGACATCTCGTCAGCGGGAGCCTCCACGTGCTTCCGGTGCCAGAAGTCGCGGCACAGTCTGGATTGTTGGAAGCCGCACCAGACACACGCGGGCAAGATGAGGGTGAAACCGAAGCCCATGAAGCCGACCCCGATGATCGTAGCGGACGTCTTCATGCCGAGAGCGAGGGTGACGGCGACGGGGACGCCGCCGACGACGGCGAAGCAGCCGCCAATGCCCATCACGACGACCGGGCCGCGGAACCTCGACGCCGGCATGGCAGGACGAAGCCGTCAGTCCGCCGACGTCATCAAAGAAAGACAGACAGACTGACTGAAATGTGTACGCAAATTAACCAAACACATGAAGAATATGGTCTACCCGACACGTTTCCAAAAATATAAAGCGTTGCAGCCGATCGTTAGAAAAGTATGTTGGATACACCCTGCACGATCCATGGATATATATATATATATATATATATATTACCAAAAAACCACATCGAAGCTCTCCCAAACCTCCTATGTAAGCTAACCACAACACCCCACGACTATAAAAATTGGGGGAGCTAATTCTATCTCCAGCACTGCACCTAAAATATTGGGGGTTCAATCACCCAAGTCGTCCCGGGTCCGGCGCCTATGTCAATGAACATCCGCCATTATCTGTTCATATTGTGTACTAACTGACACCCACCCATAGAGCAACTAATCACGGGCAGCAGTTAGCACCAGTACATTTATTACTTAGGTTTTACCAGCCAAAACAGACAAATATATATATATATATCCACGAATCGCGCAGAGTGTATCCAACTGTTATTGTGTTATACACTGTATATATATATATATATATCCATGAATCGTGCAGGGTATATCCAACATATATATATATGTATATATATATATGTATATGTTAGATATACCCTGCACGATTCAAGGATATTATATATATAGGATATATATATATATCCATGAATATATATATATATATAACACAAGAACAATGAGTTTATTGACGGTGAGATTAAAACAATAATTATTGCAACGAACAACTATACAAGTAACAACATAAATATCTCAACGACTGAACGTGACTACGGCGTGAAACAGTAAAATCAATATTACGGTCAAAGCTTGCGTAGCCTTCGGCCTACTGATGATTTTTGGAAGCATCGCCAGCGTTGTGCCGTCCGTAGCATTGATCATGAATATTATCATTACGTAGGTGGCTATGCTTGCATGCCGATCTCAAACAATTCAAATACTAACATATTTCAAATATTAACGATGTCGCATAAAATGATGTGAGAACGTAGCCAGATACATTGTAACAAGCACAACCTGAAAATAGCGACTTGGTAATGATTAGACCACGGCCCGGGAACAGTGATCTGTAAGCTCGAGGTAGCTAGACCTACATACGGATACCTGGGTGTTTCAGCGAGATTTCTTCAATGAACGCGCCTGTGATTCACCTCACAAAACTCCATCAATCCACAAAGCATCTAACAGGTCATGTGTGATATTTGCATCTTCTAGCAATCCCAGAATTAATGAGCGCGGCGCATGGCCAAATCCGAGATCGCAAGATGTGCACATCTGAGCGGTCTTCAAAATGTTTCTACGAAAGCCGACAGGGGGCATCACTTGTAAACTGGTGCGTATGCCACCACTAGGTGGCGGAAAGCGTGGCAAAATTGTTGTACGTGGTCGTAGGTGGCCCGCTCTCAGGCATATTGTAGTTGCATTGAGAAAAACTATGTTTCACTACAATATCTGACACAGCAGGCGGGTCTCTGGAGGCCTGGGAGGCACGTGCCGTTACACCTTTGGAATTTAGCCGCCGTATGCCTGCGTTAGAGTGGCGTGCCTCCCTAGCACTTATGTTTGTGGATCTGCCCCTTTACATGCTCCCTCCAGACGCGTTGTGAAATTATGAACGTCGCTACGAAAAATGTACAAGTGCCCTCCCCGATCCGACAGTGCGACGGCGGAGTGAGGACAGCTCCGACGAAAATTGTTCAACAGCTCCCCCTCGTCTTCTGAAGTCAAGATCCGACAGCGGAGTCGTGCAGAAATTCGTATTCAGACCACCAAATATGAATTTGGTTCTGTCGCCAGTGGTTTTTTTTTTGGCGAACCTCAATGGGGTCAAATTAGAGGTTTTAGGCACCTTAGACTACCCTTTGGATATGCTCATGCACAGTTCTTACACTGGTGGAGCATGGTCAGCGTCGAATACCCAACACCAACGTTCCAGTGGCAGTGTGAACGCGATATTCGAACGAGTCGAGGACACTAGGGCACCAGGGGCGGGTCCAGAAAGGGTAGTCTAAGGGGGGCGTCCGCAGGGGGCATGGGGGCACTTGCCCCCCCCCCCAGGATTTGGACCTGACATTTTTTTGGACATACATGTATATTCATCAGTCAAAGTATGTTAGCTTTACATTTTATGGAATATATATATATATTCTCCTAAGTCCCCGTGTCCCCAGGCATGAACATTTGTTTTTGCCGCCTACATTCAAAACAACTTTTTTATGGCATCGAGACTCGGTCTGAGTGTCCCTCTCAGAGGACATGTAATGTAACGCCATCTAGTGAATGTGAATAAAGTTGAAGATGATTTATGATATTACTCTTATCTCACAATGGCTGAACCCGGACCGCGTGGAGAATGTGCAACACGACCAGGTATTATGTCAAATATTTTTGGTTATAATAAAGTTGTGTGAATGATCAGTTTGGCCCCACATGCATTTGTGATTCAGTATGCGTAACAATATACTGCTGAATGTGAAAAATGTAGTTAATAAATAGCACTGGAATGTGCGTGTCCTTCTTGTGTGCCAATGGCGCTAGAAACTGCTTCAGGGACTTTCTCAGGTTGTTGTGAGGGTTGTCGTGAGGGAAGGCAGAGGTAGTGAGGGCAAGATAGATGTGTGTGGACAGTTTGTTTTCTTCGTAGCGCCACCCTGTCTGTTTCAGAATCAGAGATGCATACTGATTGACTGATCTTTCCTGATGGACATCAGACAATTTCTCAAACGGAAATTTATTGACTCTGCCCAGGCCAAAGAACCAACGACCAACTTCTACTTCTACATCAGCTTCTTCGTTTACTTCTACATCAGCTTCTTCGTCTACTTCTACATCAGCTTCTTCGTTCACTTCTACATCAGCTTCTTCGTCTACTTCTACATCAGCTTCTTCGCTTACTTCAACATCGACATTTACACATACTTCTACATCAGCATATACAACAGACTCAGAGTTAAACATCGGCATTTACGTCAAGAAACCATGTGTGTATGCCAATCTTAATCCCACCTACTGCTTAACACATACGTGCCGCCTCCAGACTATGACTTTAGGAAAGACTCTCCTGGATTGCGCTGCTTTCGTCATGGCTGGCGAAGCACCGTGGCTTGCATACTGTGCCGTTCTCAAAGGAGCCTTGTGCAAGCATTGCGCCCTTTTTTCCACAAACTGTTCACCGAGGGACATAAGGCGCTTTCATCATGAACACATACACAAAATACAAGAACTTCAACGAAGATGCAACAAAATACACAACAACCACTTGGCACAAACACTCACTTCAAGACACGGCACACTTCTTAGAGGACATCGTTGCTGCCACCAATGCTTCTGTAGGGTTCTCCATTTTGGCAGATGAGACATCATATATATCTGGGGAAGAGCAGCTTTCTCTTGGTGTACGTTTTGTCGAAACAACTAACAAAGAACCTGTAATCCGTTAAGTGTTCCGTGGGTTTACCTCACTAGCACAGATAGATTATGAAACTATTGCAGACAGTTGATCGCCCAGTGTACAAACTTCGGACTACGATGGATGCTCAACCATGACGGGTAAAGTTGGAGGAGTACAATCTAAGATGATCAAGGAGAAGTATCCCAAAGCTCCTTTTGTCCACTGCGCAGCCCACAGACTTGACCTGTTGGTGAACGATCTCAATTCCGTTGCAGAGGTCCGCAAAACAACTGGTACAGTCAAAGCCATCTTCAAGTTTGTTTCCGCGAGAGCCCCAAAAGACGAAGCCTTGTACCAAATGTCCCCATGCTATGTGAAACACGATGGACAGCCAGAGCATCAGAATCGTCACCAACTACTTCAAAGAAATTCACAAACAACTAGGTATCCTGGCTGCTACAGCTTCTAGCAAGACCAGCCAAGATGCACACTAGTTGCAATGCTCATCTGAAACGTCAACATTCTTGGTGTGCCTGGTCATCATGGCGAAATATTCAGCGATGTTGGAGCCAGTGACACAAGCATTGCAAGCTGTTCAACTCGATGTTCTCACAGTTCACGACCACATCCAGCAGCTGTTGGTCATATTGGAAACTCACAGAAGAAAAGCTGAAGTACATTTTAAGGAAGACATGGTGCTAACTGACACGATTGCAAAGGCACTTGGAATTGAGTTGCGTATAGCTCACCAGTGTGGACATCTAACTCAACGACCAAACTACCAGAGCAACACGGTGGAGGAATACTATCGGGTCGCAATATTCATTCCATACCTGGACTCCATAATCAAGTCACTAGGAACTCGGTTTGCTGTCGACAACAAGCATCACTGCTCTGTTCTCCATCCACCCTGCGTTGATGTGTCAGATGGACCGCTACAGTTTCCGAGACCGCATGATCCAGACAAGTGATTTGTATATACAACTGTATCACACTATGCTTTGACATGCTACTATCGTTATTTATTGAAGTCATATTGACCTGAACAGTACACATGTAAATCTATTGACACATTGTTATTTAATGAGATTGTATCGTCCTGATTTTTTATTTGTTTGTGAACGTTTGTTTTAATATCCAATCGTTTTCTCTATCCTGTTACGATGGCACCGTAAATCCGTTTGGCTTTCAGTGGTTTCATATACAAAACAATGTGCGCCTTGCAACGTGATTTTTCTTTCTTCGTGAAAATGTGATGAGTTCTTCTATTTTCAGGTCAACGATGTAATACAATATTGACAACTTCGCTGAAGAATCACTGGCCTGGTTTGAGCTGTGGAAACGAGGCACACACGTGAACACTGCGACCAATGCAACATTGGTGGAACTTTTGAACTATTGTCAGTTGTCCCCGGCCCATTGCGTTGACGCTTACATGTGAAGTTGAACGGTCATTCAGCATCTCGAGGCGAGTTAAGATCTGGGGAATGGACGGTGCTGTTGACAAATTTTCGCCGCCGGCACATTTCCAAGCGTCTAGGGGGCACGCTCACGTGAGCCCATTATTACAAATCTACGAACATACCAAATTTCAAAGGTCTAGGGGACACGTGCCCCAGGCCCCTCAGACACGCCTATGCTAGTGGGGGGGGGGGGCACGCGGCCGAATCAAAAGGTGTACAACATGTGTCGCTGCTGCGTTGTCGTAACTTCAGCTTCTCCGCTGTCTTGGCTCGACTGGTGACAGACGGGGGGAAGTCCTGTCGAAAAATGTTGGCCGCCGCGTCGGCATAACGTCACCGTTTTTAACCTGAACGGGGCACATTTCAAAAGGGTTAGGGGGCATGGTCATGTGGGCCCATTCAAAAAAGTCTACGGGCACGCCAAATTCCAAAGGTCTAGGGGGTACGTGCCACAAACCCCCCTGAATCCGCCTATGGGTACTATGCTTAGATTCCTCGTACATGTGCAGAGGGCGTGAACGCAGGTAAAGACTGGAGAGAATATCGGGAACCAATAATAATGGGCCGCCCTTCGACTCCTATAATAATACTGCATGAGGTCATTTGTCGCAGACGATACGAAGAAGCGGCATTCCATAACGTTGTCAGCCACATCATGAGCCTACAGTTGTATTCTGTACAGACGCAAGCAAAAGAAAGAAAACAGTGGATCGATATGTTCACCACCAACAAGAAAAATAACGGCTCTTTTCACAGCTAACCAACACTTTCCAAAGAGATTGCCGCACCATGCTGTTGCTCACAGACGTTCATCACCTCCATCCAGCTGTTCCACGACAACATGTCAGGAGTGGTTCTTTCGGTCGGTGTAACATCTGAGATATGCTGTACCGGTTCTTCACACCACCCAAGTATTGCTGCATGCCGTGAGAGACATAGATTTATGTGTGCGCGCGCTCGTAGGTGTATGTGTGTGCGTGCGTGCGCGTGCATGCGTGCGTGCGTGTGTGTGTAAAGTCTACTTTCTTACATTACTGATTATGGTATGGGTTGTTGGACTTTCTGATTTTATATTTTTAGGTCAGAAAACGTGTTTTTATGTAAACTATGACATAAATTTCATGTAAACCGTACTGTGGCTCTACAAGACATAATATCAATGTTACACACATTCCAATCAATTTAATATTTCTCTACATAGGCCATATATTACAGAATCGGAATATTCCCTGTCAAATTTGGGAATTTTGGCAGGACATGGGTCATTTTTTTGTCCAGAAAAGTACAAAATTGGATCCAAATGTAGTTAAACAACTATGTTAACCATTAGTTTTTCAGAATGTAATCAGTTAGATTTTTTTCACATATATAATCGGCCACAGTAGGAGGCGTCGGCAAGACACAATTTGAATTCGTGGTTAATCATGGGTCATTTATTGTTAACATCAAATTTGACACATAACTGGTCATAAAGCTGTTTTCCTACACGAGGCCAACTATTTATGTTACAAGTTGTCAATCAGGTGCCAGTTCTGTACATAGGTCACGGGTTTCACATTATATGTTTTTTTCGGGTTGGACACATTGGTAGGTTGCGACTCCACAACATCACTGGCCGGGTTCAGTAAGACGAACTATTGGGTTGTACTTGAATCAAACCCCCGTCTACTTGGTATTGTTGGCTGAGATAGCACTACGTTGAATACATACAAGTGTTCATCTGCAGGTGGTGTGTTGTCCCATATCCGTTAGGAGGTGAACGCATCTTGTAAATAACACATTGTAATTATGCATGTTATAACCGGTAAGTAAACACGTGGCCAAACATACGGCATGATTGGAAGATAGAACCACGCCGATTTCACCCTGAAATATAAGGGATAACTAGTTATTTAATCACATGTTGGTTATTTGGTTGAATAACTCATATTTAAGCAAAAATCAAAAACCTGATCAAAAAACAGCATAATGTGAAGCCAGTGACCTGTTTACGGAACCAGTACCTGATTGGCGACGTGTAACGTAAATAGTAGGCCTCATGTGGGAAAACCAGCTTTTTGACCAATTTTGTGTCAAATTTCATGTTCCCATAATTAACAACAAATCTAAATTGTGTCTTGCCGACGCCTACTAAGACCGATTATATATGTGAACAACATCTAAAGTGGTTGAAAGTTGTAAGCCACTGATTACATCCTTAAAATGATGCTTAACATATATAGTTGCTTCACTATATTTTGCACGTTTCTGGATAAAATGACCCATATCTGGCCTAAAAGCCTAAATCTGATCAGCAAAAACTCCAATTGTGTAATGTGTAGCTTGATAGAGAAATATTAAACTGATTGGATAACGTGCAACATTGATATTATGTCTTGTAGAGCCACAGTACGGTTTACATCAATTTTATGTCATATTTTACATAAAAACCCATTTTCTGACCAACAAAATCAAAAATCAGAAAGTGCAACAACTCATACCATAATCAGTAGCGTATACAGAGAACATATAACATGGTTTGCTGCTTGTAGCAAAAAATGCCCACGAAAGTCACAATTCATCGTCTTTGCCGCCCGCTTATGTTGTACGGCATGTCGACACAGCAGCTTATATTACTTCGCTTATTGTTCTTCGACATTTTGTTTTGGCGTACCTCTTTTTCTGCTTTCTTCTGGCGTCCAGGTTAGCGCTGTGTTCGCTTCCACGTCACTGACCATATTGTAGAAATAGCCAAGCCATGCCCATCTCTTTCTCATGAGATGTCTTGTTGTGTGGTGGAGTTTGGCGTTAGAGGTGGTCTCTGGCCAATACACCGTCAGTATCTTTCTTAGGCCGGTGTTGTGGAAACTGGACAGCCAGTCTATTTGTTTCTTAGTGTGTCATGCGCTGGCAGTCTGGACCGTACAGGTATACAGGGAGAGCATTGCTCTAATTCTAGTTGTTTCCAGCACCCGGCAACCTATGTTAACTGACAAGTCTGTACATATACTGTGGTTAGAATGTTATGATCTTATAAGGTCTCATTCAACTAGTCAGCCTTTTGCTCTGGTAGATTCTGAGTTTTTTCGGGAGTAAACTTTTAATCCCACAGCGGTTGTAAATTTGCAAATGCCAATCTGGCTTTACCAAGTCGTGTTTTGATATCTTCTTCTGCATCTCCTTGAATACTGGTGTGATGCTGCCCAGATAGGTGAACTTGCTGACGTATTCGAGTGGGTGATTATTGATCACGATTGATTGCTGTGTTAAGGTGTTGTTTATCAATACTTTAGTCACTCACACTGAATCGCCACTAAACATGATCGCGAGAGTTCGACTCTTGATCTGCATATCTTCGGGTCATGGTGACACACCTCTCTTTGGTTTAACATTCCTCTCAGGGTGGGTAGCGATATCTACAGAGCTTCCAAGTTGAATGAATCAAAAATTAGGAGATCTCCCTATATTATCAAAACACAATAGGGAGATTTTACCGGTAATTTTTAAAAAAGGGAACGCTTATCGAAAGCCACCTAAACTGAAACACACACACACCAACAAAGCCTACACCATTAAAAAAGTTAGATGTATAGTGCAAAACATGACAAATGAGACAAACAAAAGACTGCAATCGTTACTTTATTACTTCTGCAATATAGTGTTGTAAAGGTGAGTCGCCTTTCCAACCGACAAACCTGGCGACATCTGCAACTGGTAGCATGCAGAGGAAACATTGATTGTGCCCACCATTAGCGCTCGCAAGTTTGTGTGTATGTGTGCAGGTATGCAGGTTTACGTGCATGGATGCATGCTTGCATGCATGTATCGCGCGTGCGTGCATGAGTGAGTGCGTGCGTCGTGCGTGCGTCATGCGTGCGTGTGTCGTGCGTGCGTGTGCATGTATGTGTGTGTGTCACTTGTGTGTGTCACTTGTGTGTGTCACTTGTGTGTGTGTGTGTGTGTGTGTATGTGTGCGTGCATGTTGGTGGTGGTGTGTGTACGTATGTGTGTGTGTGTGTCTGTGTGTGTGCATGCATGTTGGTGGTGGTGTGTGTATGTATGTGTGTGTGTCTGTGTGTGTGCGTGCATGTTGGTGGTGGTGTGTGCCTGTGTTGTTGTTGTTGTCTTCTGTACCAGTTTTACCGTTGACATAAAATGCTCTTCAGTGCTATTTCGTAACATTGTCCTCCCAGTGGAAATTAAATAAAAATACCCTAATTATATTCTTAACTTACTAAAATTAATATGTTGAAGATAGGCTTATGCTGTTCGTCAAATTGCATTTAATAAGCGCGAAACTGTGTTCGCAGTTTGAAGGTTGCACCCGCAAAATTGTGAATTTATCAATTAACACAGCATATTCAAATGCAATAAACATAGCCCTGTATTCGCTATGTTGTCTGTAATTGCTAATTGGCACTTAAAACAGAGGTGGGCATCCCTATCCGAAAATACGTTTGAATTAAGCTCCTAGTTTTCACACGCCGAACTACAAGTCGGGCGAAGTACAACAGATTCGACGAGCGTCCTGCTTATGATTACCACCGGAACAGCTATGGCTGGATCGCCTCCCTTCCTTTTAAATAATTATTTCATATTTTTCTGAAAATAATTGTTTTGTATTTTGTTCTATCTTTTTATCCCTAGTGGCATCATACACAACAAGAGCAACCCTACATTTACATGCCATCAAAAGTGCACGTCATTGTCACGCTTGAGTTGACTGCTCCAAAAGTGCAGTGGACCATAACGAACACTGTAACAAGCAATGCATACACAGCTCACGTTGTGCCAAAAAACATTAGACTATATGTGCACCTTTAACAATTACTACAGTAATTAAAATATGACTCAAAATTATAACGAAAATAATACAAATTATTGAATAAGATAAAAACCATTGAGGCGTGGATATCCATGTTGTATTAGACTATTATTCTACGAAAACGATTATGTAAGACTATATTTTTGTACTTAGATTTAATACAAAAAGAGTCATACTTATTCATTAGGAATGTCAGCTATTTCGAACTACACTGAACTGGTTTCGACAATGAAGAAGCATTTATCATCGGCAAATGTCACGCGTGCACGTTTTTAGACCTGTCAGTACAACGCCACCCAGCGGTGGCATTCGGAAGCGGACAACCAATGCGAATCGGCCATGAACAACGCGGAAGTTAGCGGGCGCACTTTGCCTTCGCTGCCGTGGCCGCGGTCGGATTAAACTTAGGCACGGACGCGTGTGGTAGGGTCGTCGACCATTGCCGCATGTATGTATGTTTCCCTGCGAGGAAGAGCAAGACTGAGTGGACTGGGAGGCAGCGTTTAGTGCCGCTATGCCGACGGACGATACCGTGAACTCGGTGCGGTTCCGAGGCGACTTGGAGAAGCAGGGTCGCTTCTCGACATGGTCCTGGAAGTGCTACTGGTTTATGCTGGACGACGATCAGCTGTGCTACTTTCACCAGGAAAAACAGGTAAACGCCAGGAATAGTGCCGTTTTATATCCCGCGTGTGTGCTGGGTCGTGTAGTTAATGTACTTGGGTTAGGAGTCATTTTGTACACAGTTACAAAGCGCCGTAATTGTTGTTACAGCGTATTTTTTGGTTTGAATAGCAGACTTGTTTTTTAAATACAAAACCAACACAGCACCACAAAACAGTCTGTTCCAGACATTCCACACTTCTCAGGTTAGCAGAAGTGCGCTGTGTTGCAAGGAATGGAATATCTGTGGCAACCGCGGTGAAGTATGTGGTATGTGCAGACATAATTAACAGCTAGATCAAACAATAAAGGCGTAATTAGTAAAAGGACACAGTTCTAGCTAAATATTGACACAGTTCTAGCTATGAAGATATAGTATATTGCCTTATTTTGGTTGTTAATTGTTTTGGCATCTAATTCGCGTCGATACATATATAAGAAATTATGTTGTTATAATACTCCAAAGAGCAATGTTAAGGCCAACCAGGAAGAATGCAGCAGAGTGTTTTTTACTACAACTGTACATGCACAACAGGTTGCACATTTATCACAGTTTTGGCCCAGGGCAGGGGTTTTAAATATACTTACTGTGTAACGTGTATGTTTGGTTGTACAGTCTCTTAGCTGGCGACTTTTTTGGACTATGTTTACAGTAGATCTAGATGCTTCATAATTTACTTCTTTTTGCAAAGATCACCACGCACCTGGTAGAAGGGACCTATACTTCTCTTTGTATAGATCACCATGCACCTGGTAGAAGGGACCTATACTTCTCTTTGCATAGATCACCATGCACCTGGTAGAAGGGACCTATACTTCTCTTTGCATAGATCACCATGCACCTGGTAGAAGGGACCTATACTTCTCTTTGTATAGATCACCATGCACCTGGTAGAAGGGACCTATACTTCTCTTTGCATAGATCACCATGCACCTGGTAGAAAGGACCTATACTTCTCTTTGTATAGATCACCATGCACCTGGTAGAAGGGACCTATACTTCTCTATGCATAGAAGACCATGCACCTGGTAGAAGGGACCTATACGTACATCTTTAATAATAATACTATTTTATTTAGTAGCATACCCATTAATGTTTCCAGCGCTGTAAAACTGCCAACTCACTGCAATCAACTAAAAATATGAAAAACCTTCCTTTTTGATTCATGGACATTAATGTGAACGTTAGAAAAGCTTTGAAGTATCAACATCAAGAGAGCATCAATCAGTAAGTTTGGTCGGTTAACCGAAATGATTAAACAATCAATCAATCAGTTTGGCATATTAAAAACAAACTGATCAATTTAACCTGAAAACTATTATTTTGTAAATTTGCATAAAGGCATGAAGGTATATCCTATTAAAATTGACCACCCATATTCAATTTTAAAACATTTTACTCACATTATTAAATATATGAATTTAATCTTGAGGTTCTTCCGACTTTTTGGTTCAAACGATTTCTGTCTTTTTACATATTTCACTGTCAATTTTACCTTTTGTGGCATTTTGACTGTTTTCAGCTGTCTTCATCACGGAAAACAGATATATATATAATTATACAATTTCATCATACTCATGTGTACCAATTTTTTTTTTCCTCATTGTATATGCTGCTGTTGCATATACCTGTTTTGTTTTGTTTCCTATCATCATGTCAGGGATAGCAACAAACCCACAGGTGCAAGGATATGGGTTGTGTATTTGTGGCGTTCTGTTAGTAATCAGTATTGCCAGTGTCTGTGGTGTAACTGGTAATTGTGGGTCACATGTATATGGGTGTTCTTCTTTACCTATTACGTAAACAGCAACTACACTAATTGTGTCAATTGACGATGATAGCAATGTCAGCACAATGTCACTGTTGGTTCGTTTAATTAATAATGTAACATAATGGATACTGAAGGTTGTAGTATTCTTTTGCCTAATTTCTGTATATCAGCAGACAATTCACGAGACATGAATATGTCGAGATCAGACAAGATATTATGCACTGCTGCAGTGTACCTAAAGGAGTCATAGCTTTCAGATCTAACAGCCTGTAACACTGTGCTCTGTTTATGCACCAAGGACAGTGGGCTACCTGTGAAATTCAACATCCTAGTTTGTTTTATAACACACTACTTCATTGTTTCGGTTACATATTGTGTTAGCAATTGAAGTTTAATGAAAGAGGGTACATGAGTCTAGCAAATCATCAGATCATGGGGGTATCTCACAGATGACTAGAAGTAGACTGACATTTTCTTGTTCTTACTCCTAGTTATTTCTTGAGGAAAGTACACGATTGCATTATTAATTAAGCATGAGTAATGAGAATCCCTGATGATTAATACCTACAGATTACGCCCCTGCTTGAACATTTTTTTCCTGAAGTACCTGTTTTTAGCCAATTTCACATCTCATAAATTGGCTAAATCTCAGGCTTTCTAAAAAGTTGCTGACACTTTCCACTTAAAAATGGTGGCATACTTTATCACAATAGCTGCTTCTACTGTAACCCATGTTTACTATTTGTTAACATATTTTATATACAATTTGTTTTGTAGGTGAAATATCTAAATTACAGTTGGATTTATTAAATTCAGTACATACCCTCAAGTTCTCAAGATATATTTTTTTAGTGATAGGAACATTGTATATTAAATAACACAATATTACGAAATAAATAAGTTAAACTAGTCACACACACACACACACACACACACACACACACACACACACACACACACAACCACGCACGCACACACACACACACACACACACACACACACACAATTACATATATACACATGTATATAAATTATATACATTTAAATATAAAATTATACACTGTGAGTGCAGGCAATATACTAATTAATAGTAATTTATAAATGAGAATACAGGGCCTGTAGTTGATGTAGAAATGTTTGTTTAATATTTCAACTACTGGTAGTACATTTACACTAATTCTGCTGTAAGTAGCACAGCATCTCTGGTACCATGTACACCATCAGATATCAGGTTGCTGATTATCCCACCCCTCAACTGTCACCTCAGTGTCAGTTTAGTAACACTGGCTGGTGTGGCAGTTTATATTCTCCCTAGGGCATCTTCACCCATGGGAAGGCATGCCCTAGATTACCTTTTCCCACCCTGGATGTCTACACTTCTAAACAAGTTCCAGAACTAAGAAGACATTTATACACATAGGTCTAGATGCAGTTTAACATTTTCATATTTTGTAAATACCGTAATGACAGTATATATTGGGACATTGTATGTTTTGGGACACCCTAAAAATCTAGAAAAAAAAAATCTGTAGTATTCTGTACCTATATTTTTTGGGACACCTTAAAAATATAATTATTTTTGTCCCTGTCTATTCAGACACACAGAATGTAGGGCCATTGAGATGCTCAAAAATAGATAGTAGCAGGGTAATAGACAAGGACGACATGACGTCAGGACTCGTTCGTGTCCCTAAATATTGGGACAGTGAATCTTAAATTTGTTTTTGTGCACCGTATGTTTTGGGACTGATAATTTAATTATTTGTAAGTGTCCCAATACATAGGTCATTACGGTAGTGTAATCAACTGAATTAACTGCATGCATTTAGACAAACGAGTTCCCCAGGATTGATCAGCCCTGTATACAGTAAAACACACAAGGCACTGCAGTAGTTCAGCACAGTAACTGAAGTGGAGATATCGAGGATGGACAGGAAGATACCCTAGACTATCACCCTCAGGCAGAAATACTCACTGGAACCACTGTATCTTTTTATTTCGCATAGAAAACGGCCAGTAAATGGGCTCGTTGGGTTGGGGTCTTGAGGAGGTACAATCAACATCTAAGGTTACAAACGAGAAAGATGATGGTGTACAACGCGACAAACTTTATCATAACCAATATCAAACCGTGCTCTGTGTCAAAGTGACAAATGTTACAGTTGATGATCGAACCAGGAACTTAACCTAAAAAGATGCGTAGTGAAAGGCTTTGCGACAGCCACCACACAAAGGCATTTGAGGGTAAGGAGTTCACATTCTCAATAGCGAAGGGAGCAACCCTGGAGAGAGCACAACTGCTCACCTGTTTTGAATAGCTACCCAGGCACGTTGTCAATGTATGGTTCCTTGTCGAGTACAATGGAAAACCATACCTTGGAGAATCAAATCAATTTATATTGAAAACGTGAAAGTCTCGGTGAGGATAATACACCTTGTACTGGGACGAGCAAAAATGGCTAGTAGGATAACATTTTAAAAACGAATGGGTAACACTAGTTAACAAATCACATCATTGGAGGGAAATTAATTTGTCTTCTTCCCTCTTGGTTCCCTGTCGAATGGGGGCCACATCACTTGGTCTGTTCCGCCATTTCAATCAATGTCATACTTCTCCACCTATCCTGATCTTTGGCATTTTCTCCTAATCATGGCTGTTCATACCTGCCAATTTGAAATCACTCTTTACACTGCCATTCCGTCAAAATTCTTCTCTGTCTTATCACCTTTTTCTATTTCCTCACCTATTCTCTGTGCATTACCTGCCCCTCTCAGTCTGCTTCCAAATCTTTCATTTTGAGCTTCCTTCATTCCAATCTCATCTTTTATCTCCCTCATCTAGTTTGTTGCTAACTTTTCGTGTCTTTTAAAATCGATATCCTTCGAAGTTTTAACCCACTTGAGATCATTTTTCACGGAAGCGAAATTTGAATAGGCCGATACCTTGTTTGGCACCATCGTACTCGA
Source organism: Paraescarpia echinospica (assembly GCA_020002185.1). NCBI lineage: Eukaryota > Metazoa > Annelida > Polychaeta > Sabellida > Siboglinidae > Paraescarpia > Paraescarpia echinospica. Next base: position 6,480,985 of record CM034535.1, read on the forward strand.
TAGTTAACATTAGTCACTGTGGAGTTGCCCATAATTAGGTGTGATTCATCTATTGCATGTGCCAGCTGTCATTGATGTTTTTACCACCTTGCATGTAACCAGGTGAAATGCTGACGGGCTCAGTAACATCAAGGAAATCAAGCTAGGTAGATGCACTGCTTTGGTTATACAAATTAACAAGCTCGGTTTGTTCTTTTTATGCCTGGTTCAGTTCAGTCATAACTAAAAATATTTAAGTGTCAATTTAGTGCATAATGTTTAATTGATTTTCAAGTGTTTTATTTCTAGACAGGATGCTGTGACAAAGTCCCCTTGAGCTCTATTTAGACTAATATAGTACAGGGTTGGTTTTCTGCTGGGCAGAAAGGTATTTCTGCCATGCCCAGGATAGAAATAGGGCACAAAGAGTATTTCTGCCGAGCAGAAACAGTTTCTGCCCGGCCGAAATGCAACTGTCAGGGAATACATGCCATTGATAGGAGAATGTGACTTTTTTTGTAGAATATGTTGTCAATATCTTTTTGTACCTATCTACATGCAATCTGAGTAAAATGAAGAGTACATTCGCATGAGAACAAGTACATTTGTATACAATAACATACATGTATGTTTTGTCTCGGCCTTGCAGTGCTTGCTTTTCCGTAGTGATTCCTTGTTTAAATACAGTGGATACCAGTATTGTGTTAGCTGTGTCCACATTGTCTTGTAATATAGTCAATAGCAAAATCCTACAACTTGCATTCATTTGTGTGGATTTTGTTGTGCCCATGTGTACATGACTTGTCACCTGACAACACATACCCAGTGCCTGTGTACACCAGTTGTATCACCAGCCTAGAAGATAGCTAGTAATTAAAACTACTTATCACCTCCTCTTGTGGAGAGGCTGGTTTTGAAGCACCTGGCCACTGTTGTATCCCATTAACCAGGCTAGCAGCTAGCTTGCTATTGTTTCAGTGGTTCATGTTTTCTAGGTGTCTTAATTGTCGGGGCTGGCACCATAAGATGACTCAGTAATGGTATAAGAGGGAAGTAGGACTACTGATATTGATAATAAAATAAGTAAGTATAAAATATAATATAACAATTTTTGGAGTTTCTGCCCTAATACTACTAGTTATCTAACTCACTGATGTGAGAGACTTCATGACTGAGTTAATAAGATTACTAAGAATGTCCATTTACGACAACATATATAATAGATTCTATGTCTGTGCCATGGACATTGTCTGTATGAATAGCCCAATCTATTATTAATGCTGTGTCTGTTGTCAATGCTTTATCCAAACTAGGAAGTGGAAACATTTTAAAGAAAAACCAGCAACAGAGTGTTCAACCAGTTTGTATGACAAGATATTATTGCCAGTCATGCTCAAACACACAGGCTTGTACATTCATAATTTACACTCTCAAGCAATTGAGGCTGAAAGAATGAAAGGTTAAAACTTACTTATATGTTGTTCCAAAAGATTTAAAATCTAGTTTAACTTTCTGTTTATTGTTTTGATTCAGGTGAGGAAGTCTTCAAGTGCTTCAACTATATTATACACATATATTTATGCACCATTGTGATTACGTGCATGCATACACACGCACGCATGCAACTCACTAAGCTTTATGTAGGGTTTGTAAAACTACAAGGTTCTGCCTTTTTAAATTTAAAGTAAAGTAAATGTTACTTGCTAACTAAATTTTACTTACTGTGCTTATCTCTTAATTCCCTCACAAATCAAACTGATATGCTATTTTCTCGTGCCTTCCGGATATGGTCATAAGATTGCATTGAATTGATAGGCAGCTATGTACATAAATAAGAGTGTTCTGATAACAGGTGCTGTTTAGTAGTCATTATTCAGGTGGGCAGACACACATACATACACACACCACCATGCACGCACACACATATACACACATACATACACACACCACCACCAACATGCACGCACGCACACAGACACACATACATACATACACACACCACCAACATGCACGCACACACACACACATACATACACACACCACCACCAACATGCATGCACACACACATACACACACACATACATACACACACCACCACCAACATGCACACACAGGCACACACACATACATACACACACCACCACCAACATGCACGCACACACACAGACACACATACATACATACACACACCACCACCAACATGCATGCACACACACAGACACACATACATACATACACACACCACCACCACCAACATGCATGCACACACACATACATACACACACCACCACCAGCATGCATGCACACACACAGACACACTAACATACATACACACACCACCACCAACATGCACGCACACACACAGACACACACACACAAGCATATACACATGCATATGCATACACATGCATGCACACACACACGCACGCACGCAAACACACACACAAACATGCACACACACACACACACACACACACACACACACAGTTCATATTGAGTGGATAGATGTGTTGTTTCTTCCGACCCACAGATGAATGTTACCGTACACAATTCATAAATCACACGGTGTTTAGCACTTAATGGTGCATGTGCACCCACCTACCTTTCACTGAACACAAGTTGGGCTGTCTTCTCTTACCTCTTTCTGCTGTTAGACGTGTGAACAAGAACCCTCAGTTCTTGTCATCCCAGTCAATCGGGTGTACGGTCTGTACCAGTGGGCATCCGAGTGTATATATTGGTGCAGTTGTGTGAACCAGCAACTGTCTCCATTTCTTGCAGCTTCATGGAGTGATTGATTGCCACTCAGGTCCACTGAACATTCTGCCAGAGGCTCTATGTGGAGCACTTAGGCACGTCTTAATAGAGACGATAAGCACTGAGCAAGAACTCACTCACCCTTACACCTATTACAAGGTTTAACCTTTGTTAAAAAAGACATGACACTGTCCGTAGGGTTGTAAGTTGTAATAGTACAATGCCCTCGTGATATGATACATATCGTGAGGCTTATTTAAATGGTAGCATTGTTATGGCTGTTATATAGTGCTTCCCCTGGGTAGAAATATGTGTGAAATGGTAGGACAAGCTTCCCCTGGGTAGAAATATGTGTGAAATGGTAGGACAAGCTTCCCCTGGGTAGAGATATGTGTGAAATGGTAGGACAAGCTTCCCCTGGGTAGAAATATGTGTGAAATGGTAGGACAAGCTTCCCCTGGGTAGAAATATGTGTGAAATGGTAGGACAAGCTTCCCGTGGGTAGAGAAATGTGTGAAATGGTAGGACAAGCTTCCCCTGGGTAGAGATATGTGTGAAATGGTAGGACAAGCTTCCCCTGGGTAGAAATATGTGTGAAATGGTAGGACAAGCTTCCCCTGGGTAGAACTATGTGTGAAATGGTAGGACAAGCTTCCCCTGGGTAGAGATATGTGTGAAATGGTAGGACAAGCTTCCCCTGGGTAGAGATATGTGTGAAATGGTAGGACAAGCTTCCCCTGGGTAGAGATATGTGTGAAATGGTAGGACAAGCTTACCCTGGGTAGAGATATGTGTGAAATGGTAGGACAAGCTTCCCCTGGGTAGAGATATGTGTGAAATGGTAGGACAAGCTTCCCCTGGGTAGAGATATGTGTGAAATGGTAGGACAAGCTTCCCCTGTGTAGAAATATGTGTGAAATGGTAGGACAAGCTTCCCCTGGGTAGAGATATGTGTGAAATGGTAGGACAAGCTTCCCCTGGGTAGAGATATGTGTGAAATGGTAGGACAAGCTACCCCTGGGTAGAGATATGTGTGAAATGGTAGGACAAGCTTCCCCTGGGTAGAGATATGTGTGAAATGGTAGGACAAGCTTCCCCTGGGTAGAGATATGTGTGAAATGGTAGGACAAGCTTCCCCTGGGTAGAGATATGTGTGAAATGGTAGGACAAGCTTCCCCTGGGTAGAGATATGTGTGAAATGGTAGGACAAGCTTCCCCTTGGTAGAGATATGTGTGAAATGGTAGGACAAGCTTCCCCTGGGTAGAGATATGTGTGAAATGGTAGGACAAGCTTCCCCTGGGTAGAGATATGTGTGAAATGGTAGGACAAGCTTCCCCTGGGTAGAGATATGTGTGAAATGGTAGGACAAGCTTCCCCTGGGTAGAGATATGTGTGAAATGGTAGGACAAGCTTCCCCTGGGTAGAGATATGTGTGAAATGGTAGGACAAGCTTCCCCTGGGTAGAGATATGTGTGAAATGGTAGGACAAGCTTCCCCTGGGTAGAGATATGTGTGAAATGGTAGGACAAGCTTCCCCTGGGTAGAGATATGTGTGAAATGGTAGGACAAGCTTCCCCTGGGTAGAGATATGTGTGAAATGGTAGGACAAGCTTCCCCTGGGTAGAGATATGTGTGAAATGGTAGGACAAGCTTCCCCTGGGTAGAATATGTGTGAAATGGTAGGACAAGCTTCCCCTGGGTAGAGATATGTGTGAAATGGTAGGACAAGCTTCCCCTGGGTAGAGATATGTGTGAAATGGTAGGACAAGCTTCCCCTGGGTAGAGATATGTGTGAAATGGTAGGACAAGCTTCCCCTGGGTAGAGATATGTGTGAAATGGTAGGACAAGCTTCCCCTGGGTAGAGATATGTGTGAAATGGTAGGACAAGCTTCCCCTGGGTAGAGATATGTGTGAAATGGTAGGACAAGCTTCCCCTGGGTAGAAATATGTGTGAAATGGTAGGACAAGCTTCCCCTGGGTAGAAATATGTGTGAAATGGTAGGACAAGCTTCCCCTGGGTAGAACTATGTGTGAAATGGTAGGACAAGCTTCCCCTGGGTAGAAATATGTGTGAAATGGTAGGACAAGCCTCCCCTGGGTAGAAATATGTGTGAAATGGTAGGACAAGCCTCCCCTGGGTAGAGATATGTGTGAAATGGTAGGACAAGCTTCCCCTGGGTAGGGATATGTGTGAAATGGTAGGACAAGCTTCCCCTGGGTAGAAATATGTGTGAAATGGTAGGACAAGGTGAGTGCGAAAAGAGAAATCACAGCTTGTGTAGTCTGTGAGATATTGTGGCATATTTTTTAAATATAAGAGCTTTAAAAAATTGGACTTTCTGATACATTTAGAAGAGTGTTTCAACTTTTAATTTAAATAAGAAGGAGAATATATGTTTACAGTTAGCATGTAACAGTAAACAGTTTTTAGTGTGACATTTATAATAACCAAATCTTGTACAAACAATTTTGTTTGTTCAGCCAAAGTGAAGCCAACACAAGGTGTATTCTCGCAGCTATAAATGGTGAAGAACAATGTAAGGTATTACAAAGTGAAAATGCCTTATCCAGACGCAAAAGCAAGATGAGTTATCCACATAGATTGACCCAAGCATACGAGAGATACAGTATTGATGATAACATATCAGCTGGGCTATCAGTGTGTGTCCGGCAAATTCCTTGATGTTGGCAACAAACTTCACTACTTAAAGGTTTAGTACATTTACTGATTTAGAACACCAAGTGCTAGTACTGAGCTACCAACTTCAAAAGTGTTCAGTATTCATTGACATGCTCAGTACACTTGAAATAGCAAATGCTACCAGCTTACAAAGTGTCCAGTATTTGTCACTTAAATTTAAAGGCCACGTAGACTTCGTCACCTATTGTTCAGCGCTTCTTCCGCCTGGCTCGACTGTCAACTGTGACCATCGGAAGACAGGGGAAGGGGGTACTGTTCGAAATTTATTGACGCCATGTCACTGTCACTTCAGCTTGTTATAGTCTGAACAGGGGCACATTTGAAAGAGTCTAGGGGGCACGGTCACATGGGTCCATTATAAAAGGCCTGCAGGCATGCCAAATTAATAAGGTCTTGGGGGCACATACCCCCCAGGCCCTCCTGGATCCGCCTATGGTGTGTACAGTAGAAGTAGCAAATGCTACTGACTTCCAAAGAGTTCAGTATTCGTTACTTAAATAAAAATGCCATGTACACATCCAAAGTGTTCATTACTCACCAGGCTCAATGTACATTACGTGTCTCATCTGTGAGTGAATAAACTGTCTTGCACTTATGACTGAGAAACAATCTTGCATTAACTTCAACACAACAGTGTTTACTTGTTGAGCACTATATTTAGAAATTGTGGAACTATACAACAATGGATTCTACTTATGCATTTGTTATGTTTAAATGTCAACTCAAGATATTTTTGTCAGTAAATAATAATTAGCATTCATTGTTGCACTCAATTTTAATGTGTGTATTCATGAAACTATGATTGCTGTGATTTGTGTTTCTGTTTTTTTCTCTTCAATTGCACAATCTGTTTTAATTTTGTTAAACTATTCTACTTGCACCAATGAATTACTTATGTATAAGATGTATTGAGAGGGAACATCAGCCACTCCTGGCTTAGCACCCTCGTTGTAGAAACTATAACAGTGTCTGTATTATGTACCATCGTTTGCATTGTATCATAGTTTTCTATAATAAAACATCATATACAAATCTACACAGTTAATTAATATTGTACTCGTTTGAACTCAGTTTTAATTTATAAGTTAATAGCTTAATTACAAAACACAAAAAGTACGTAATATGACTACGGTCATACAATAATTACTAGCATTGTCGGATATGTTAATAACATTGTATACGAAAGATGTCATAAATAGAATTTCCACATAAACTAGATACTAATATGCAAACACCATACTTATACTTGTCACCAACATGTTAGGTAGTCTCAAATTTTGTATTTAATATTCCTACAAATTTATATTTGCCAATAGATGCATAAATGTGCTGAGGAACTATAGTAGGACAAGCAGAGTTAAAAAATTAGCCTTCAGTGGGTGATGACAAAATATTTCCTACAGACCTAATGCTAGCTGGGAGTGGATTCCAAAGAGTTGGCACATCTGCCAAGAAAGCCCTTGCTGCAATGTTTGTTTCAACTCTGGCAACAAAAAGTAGATTAGAATTACTTACTAAACAATTGAAGCTGTCTAGACAGTCTTGCAAGAGAATACCGGTAGCTTATGGGTGGACGGGACAGGACCCATGAGTTTACAAAATTATAAATATTATGTATGATAAATTGACACAGTGGTGCCACCAATTGAATGGAATATACACTAATGTACATTGATGTTACTGTACAAATCAGAATCAGGCAGCATGGATGATGGGTAATCTGGTGGGTAGTGGCTGTAAATTTGGAAGCCATTTTAAATCACTCAAAATCTTCTCAAGTCCCATGCCTTATTTTGGTTGGATTGGTTGCCGTATATTGGTTGGATTGGCTGCCTTATATTGGTTGGATTGGTCGAAGTTTGGACTAGTGTGAAACACTTAAAATTTACTGGAAATTATGAGGCTATCCTGTAGATGAAAGTGCCTGTTAAAATGGTATAGATCTTTAACATAAAGCAAAATCAGATATGAGAATGCACTTATTCTCACAGAATACAATAAATGAATGGAACAAATGATCTCCTGAAGTCTACTGCAAATGTTGAGAGCCGTACAGATATTTTAAATGGTTACACTCTTAATAAGCCAAAGACTGCATTGACTTGTTGCATTGAGTGCCAAACTTGTTAAATCTACAAAAAAACTTTGTGATTTACAATAAACTTATATTTGTTTACAGCAGACCCGGGCTCAAGGTTTGATCGACCTATCACAGGCAAAGAAAGTCTGCATCTGTATGACGGTGAATCATGGCTTCCCATTCGAGATCGTCTTGACAAACAGACGCCATGTCCTGGTGAGAATTTACTCCTTGCCAGTCTCGCAACACTTCTAGATACTCACAGGAAAAGCATTTTAATTTGCAATTACAGCGACCTTGTCTGTTCTAGTATCTAGAACGATAAGCTGAATTCACAGGTGGTATAGTATTAGTAGGAAGTTCACTGAATCACATTGTACTTTGTCCCACTTTCACGTTTGGTCAGTCTTGATTGTGGGAACCAGAACATCAAAGAGCAATTCCAGGAACTTGCTGCTAGCCCCCTGCTTCCACTATAACTGGTGTTTACTATTGGAATGTTTTGTATACAATTTGAACGTTTCATGGATGAAGCATTCAAATGGTAAAAGTTATTTTATTATACGTGTATTAAATAATTAATTAATTTTAATAAACGAGGACCAACAAGGTCATTTTAAAAACTAATTTCTCTGCAGTGTGTGCACAGTTACTGCATACATGTGTGAGTGGGCGAGTGCATGCATGCATGTTTGTATATAACGTATGTGCAAATACGTGTATGTGTATGCCTGTGTGTGTGTGTGCGTGCGTGCATGCGTGTGTGTCTGTGCACGTGGACGCATCTGTTTTTATTTAATAGATGCACTAAAAATGTTATGACTATTTAAAATTGATATAAAGTTTAGTTATTTAATTTTTCACGTACACTGGGCAGTCTGTGCTATACGTACCTGTGTACACACTGTAATACAACCGCATACATGTATGCATGTATAATAGAAGTTATAGAACTATTGAACACAGTATAATTACAATACCAAATTGTGAAGCTTTTTGTTTCTATACAATTTGAGACTGACACAGACACTGCTCTGTAGGATAAATTATAAAATAAATATTTTAATAAGATTTCTAAGAAATAATTGTACATGTTAAAATAAAGTTCTGCACATTTGAGTTTGCTGCACTGGTTGCACTTCATTTTTGCATATTAAATTTAGTTTCATTATTTACATTCACGTAGGAATACTGCACATGATAATTGAGGTATCCTGACTCAGTCAGCCATTACATAGTGCTTCCAAAGTGCCTTTGGGTACAGTTATGATCTAATCAGCTTTGTGTGTTGGCCATGGTTTTATTGTTAGTATGTTTCTATTGAGCTGGTGCCCTGACTATACATTGGTAGATAGCAACTAACACATGAAAAATCAGTGCTACCATCAAGCCTTTCCCTCATACCATGTCCATAGTTTTCTTCTTTGCTCTGAGGTTTCTTCATGCTTTCTGTGTTCTGCTTTTCTTTTTCTGAAACATATTTTGCAACTCTCAGGATGTAACAGCATTTGGTACTTTCAAATGCATGACTATTGTTTGTATTCTAATAAAAGTACATTAATGTACATTTATTATGTTGAGTATTATTTATAATGATATGGAATTATAGGTAATGTGATTAAATTCTTTAAAATTACATTTGCCATAGTTTATTTGCATCAGTTTATAACCAACCTGTATATATATTTTTAGTTTCTGCTACAGTACGACTAACGTGTTTGTGCTGTGTGTTGTGCCTTACGTCTGTATTTGTCTTGTAGTATGTACTTGTCTTGTAGTATGTACTTGTCTTGTAGTCTGTGCTTGTCTTGTAGTCTGTACTTGTCTTGTAGTCTGTACTTGTCTTGTAGTCTGTACTTGTCTTGTAGTCTGTGCTTGTCTTGTAGTCTGTACTTGTCTTGTAGTCTGTACTTGTCTTGTAGTCTGTACTTGTCTTGTAGTCTGTGCTTGTCTTGTAGTCTGTACTTGTCTTGTAGTCTGTATTTGTCTTGTAGTCTGTACTTGTCTTGTAGTCTGTATTTGTCTTGTAGTCTGTACTTGTCTTGTAGTATGTACTTGTCTTGTAGTCTGTGCTTGTCTTGTAGTCTGTACTTGTCTTGTAGTCTGTACTTGTCTTGTAGTCTGTACTTGTCTTGTAGTCTGTGCTTGTCTTGTAGTCTGTGCTTGTCTTGTAGTCTGTACTTGTCTTGTAGTCTGTGCTTGTCTTGTAGTCTGTGCTTGTCTTGTAGTCTGTACTTGTCTTGTAGTCTGTACTTGTCTTGTAGTCTGTACTTGTCTTGTAGTCTGTACTTGTCTTGTAGTCTGTGCTTGTCTTGTAGTCTGTGCTTGTCTTGTAGTCTGTGCTTGTCTTGTAGTCTGTACTTGTCTTGTAGTCTGTGCTTGTCATGTAGTCTGTGCTTGTCTTGTAGTCTGTACTTGTCTTGTAGTATGTGCTTGTCTTGTAGTCTGTGCTTGTCTTGTAGTCTGTGCTTGTCTTGTAGTCTGTGCTTGTCTTGTAGTCTGTGCTTGTCTTGTAGTCTGTACTTGTCTTGTAGTCTGCGTCGACGGCGGAGCTGAGGGACAAATGGATGAAGAACCTTCATGTCGCAATGTGTCTGCGTCGACGTCGGTCTTCTGTCATGCTCACAGCCAGCTGGTAAGACTCGACACGATCTCTCCCTCTGTCGTAATCTCTCCCTCTCTCATGCAAAATGCTCTTCATAAAAACGTTTCATGGTTAACTCACCAGGGATCATATTATTATTATTATGTGCATTTTCGTGTGGCAGACGTGACGTGGTTCGCGTCTGTTTCGCTTGTGCCATTCCACACGAAATATACCATCACAGTTCTTTTGTAGAAGTAGAGTTAATAGATATATAAATAAATTAAATATATAAATAAATAAATACATATATAATTAAAATGTCCATATGATTAAAAAAATATATATTTGTTAAAAAGTCAGTAGAGATAAAATGTCATAAAAATTGAAATAAATAATTTAAAAGATCAGAGACCATAGGTTATGTTATTATCAAGTAGAGTTAGTCAATGTATTAAATAATGCAGTTGTAGGCAATTTGGATATTTTTGTAATATGAATGTTCTGTGTATGAACTTAAATTTTAAACTTAGTTGACGGAAACATATTGACGACACATAATTGTTGTATGTACCGGTTATTCTAATAATGTTACTTTGAATTAAACCATGACTTTTAAGATGGTGCAGAAAAAACTTGATGTAACAAAATTAACCAATGCAGTTCACTTTGAAACTGTTACAGCAATAATGCAGCAAAGTCACACAATGCGTAACATAAGTAACATAAGTATCGTTACGTGTTTTCAGTAAAACAATCAGTGACGCCGGCAGCAGTGATGATGAAGAGGAATCAGAGAAGATGCTGCCAAAGAAAGGATCTCGTCTCGGGAATATCTTCTCGAAGAAACCATCGAGTGATAAGCGGGCGACAATGGGCAGCATCATCAAGGTGCCGATACTGGACAAGCCTCCGCCCCCTGCCTCGGAGGTTGTCATAAGGAAGAAAAACCTCTCGGAAAGTGACCTCCCGCAGCCCGTGTATGCGTTCGGCCATGTCCACCCGAAGAGCAACCCAGACATTGGCTTCAGTGGTGCCCACGAGTGGCCGGTGAGGAAGAAACGCACAGACAGTATGAACAACTACCTGGACGTGTCTGAATACAGAGACAGGAATCTCAAGGCCCCCGCACCCCTGGTGGTGACGGACAACGGGGCAACGAATGAAGAGGAAACGGAAGAGTTGGAGTTCCTTAAGATGGTCAAGGCAGCGAACCCAGTGGACGTGAGGTCTAGCCGAGTGGAGGACGACGTCGCGGTTCCGTCGCTGATGGCGCGGTCGTTCAGTAAGCAGTACTCGCATGTCCAGCGACACACCATGCCGAATGAGCCTGAGTCATTGTCCACTCCCATGGCTCGGTCTGTCAGTCGGCAAGCGGCGAGCTGTGGGTATACGTCGAGCGACCTGAAACGGTGCGGCTCCGACAGCAGTCTCAATAACTTTTTCTTCGACGACGATGACATGATGGAAGAAGATGAGGAGACCGAAGATGATGTCTTCAAATCCGACCCTCCTGTTGAGATGCGGCCGAAGAAACCGGATGAAGTGAAAGATGAATACTTCCGACACTCTCTCCCGCCAATGACCGAGTTGAAGGGTCTTGATCTGACCAACCACACACGCTACTCTCTCATGCCGCTCATGGAGATGTCCGAATCAGTCAGCTCCGAGTCACAGGAGGAATCTTCCCGCCAAGGTTCTCGCGGGTCATCCCAGCGTGGCTCCGTCAATATCCCTTCCCGTCAGGGGTCCCAAGGCTCGGTGGTATCCACCAGCGGAGCAGCAGCAGCTGTCACGGGAACTAAGGAGGTAGAGGAAAGCACCGATGGGATCCTCGTCGACTTCCCACCGATCCCCGAACTCCCGAATCCGAGACAGGAGCTGACGTGGGAATCATCAGGTGATCAGATCCGGGAGTTCATTGCTCAGAACCGAGGACCGAGAGAGTTGTATCTGCCACCCAAGGGCTCAGAACTGAGCGGGAAGGCCGTGGAGAACCTCAAGGTGTTTCTCAACGCGCTAGAAAGTGATGCTTAGGCTATGAGAAATGTTTGTTATTCGGTCATCCATGAAATCCTGCTGCATTTTGTTTCTGTGTCAACAAAATTTCGGATCATTTGTATAATAAAATCATTGTATTTAATATATACTATATATATATTCTATTCTCATATCATGACCCCTAAATGTGGTTTAATTAACCGTAATGTTGACATAATTTGACTGTTATCTGTTTAATTTCATTGTTTTGACTCAAATATAATGTTTACAATTTCACATATAACAATAGTAAACTTATATTAGTTTAATGTGGTTCACGAACACATTTAGTTACGATGCTAAAAGAGGTACAGTTTATACTACATTGCATGGTTTTATAATCAAAACGATCTGACTTAGTACCTTTCAATTCTCATCAACATTATTAACATCCTTATTCTTGATAAATTAACTATCTAAGTTCAATTATTTTCTAAAATTACATGAAAGTCACCATTAACCTGATTATCTAACTGTAATCAAGCTGGTGTATAGGGGGGGGGGGGTATGTCAGTTTGCTTCCTGCAAGGTTTACATGTGGGCACCAAACTTTCAGGTATTAATGTACGACCATTCGGCAGAAAATTAGTACCTTTTTAAACTCTCCATTGGTCAAGGGTTCTTACCAGTTTTAGCGTTTGTATTTTATGTTAGACAGACATAAATCGATTATTGCTTGTGTACACAGTGTTAAGACAGTGTTAAATGGTCATTTGAATATTGGTGAAAACTAGGTTGTTTTTCACTTTCCTTACCCCTCTTTGTGGTTTATTCACCAAATAATGTTTAGATTTGTTTCCTTTGTGGCTGTACCTTGTTACACCAGGATCTGCTGTATTGTGTTCAGCGAGGTTTCACATTGTGCCTTCACGTCGTATTTAATTCTCACCCATTTTCATTATACGTGCATTTCCAGTTTGAATAATCACCACGTAACATCACGTTATATTGTCACCTTTCTGATGCTGCTTGTCAGTTGTGATAATGGTGACAGGTTTTAGATTTTGTACAGTGTAAATACCTCCTTGCGGTTTATTGTTTGTGCTGCAACGAAGATATCTCTTATATGCGTGTTGTAAAATGTTGCAGTTTGTCGTCTTATATTTGTTGCAGTTTGTTTCTCTGCTTGTTTGTTCATGTGTTGCCAGCCTGGCATTTAATCTGTTTTCTTTGTTACATCAAGTACGTTTTTAATTTGTTATTGTAGATATTTTGAGTGAATGAATGTTTTGTGATAATCAGCGGTACTACTGCATTGAGGCAGTGTTTTATAATCAGTGGAAAGTACCGTTGGCATTCTTTCGTAGGAGATACATAGTTACCTTCCATATGGGCTATTTTCCTTCCCCTAACATACAGTAGATACAAGGGTGTCAAGTGGGCACATTCTGAGTTGTCATTGTCTGTGGGGTGTTTTATAATTGTATCTAACCACTCTATATCTATCCTTTCTGTATCACCCAAGGAAATAATGAGTTATATATTTCTAGACCCTTTACCCATAATGTCATTCATTTGTTACAAGTTACAACAGAATATTTGCTATCCAATTTCTTGATCGTTGTTCCTACAATATTTTACAGTTCTGACAGCCTGAAATCTATCTACTAATCATGTATACTATGACACAAATCTTGCATTTTAAAGCAGTACATATGCATCAAATTGGTGTACCCACGTAGTAATAACCTTCGTTTCATTTACACAGAATCCGATAATTAATGCAGTAGTGGTGAAATTATCCAGAATTGATATTTACAAAATCACTGCCGGTATAATGTGTATAAAAATGTCACTAGTAATTGTATATTTTAAATTGTAAGTATGAATGTGCAACAGAACTTTGTATGACATGGATATTCTCATCTGGTGATTTTGTATTCACTGCAGCATTTTATTTTGTTTACACTGTGTAACTTGTTTGTTATGACTCGCGTGTGCACGAACACAGGAGTAAAATGTTGCTCATTTCAATGTACGTATGCATGTCATTATTTTTTTTACTGATATAGATGTTGTCGCAGGATATGTTTCAACGTGATGTTGTTTCCGTCACAAATGCAACTGGTCTTAACTGCTCCCATATCATACAAGAATGGTGTTGTTGCCAATGCCTTTTGCACTTACTAATGTTGCACGCCACAGGTTTCATGGCATGTACTTTCTTACAGAGACTGCAACATATCAGTGCGTAACATTACATGTATCAAATGGCGTACACAGTTTTACATTTCATGTCATTTGTGAAACTGTTGGACTGTTGGTTAATTATAGCAATGGGTGCATGGAAATTACAAGGTATTTACAAGTGATGTTGTAAGGTTGGCATATTTTACTTCCACTGTAGCATGTGATGAAACATTTAAAATAATTGTTTGCGATATTTTTATTGCCTAATAATTGGATTTTTTTATTGTCAAGGAGGGGTAGATTACAATATCTGTAGAATATTTCTGCATGTTTGATAAGAATTCTCGAGCCACCCAAACCATGGTTGATGAACAATTTTGTAATGTTGCAAGTTATTATTACAATAACTGATATTTTAAGTTTTCTGTTACTGCTTTTAATTAACAAATGAGTGCCCAGATGGCTAAAAGAAAGCTGTTAGTGTCTTGATAGCTAACTGTGAATCTGCTCAGATGGTAAATCTGGATTTCACAGAGTATCTTGATACTAACTGGTTTCTTATTGTGTCTGTCCCACCAGTGATACTGGTGACAGTTCTCCAATTGTTTCTCACTGCTCAATGTCACACGATGGGGATTTCCAAGCTAACTATATGTTAAGTCTTGTTGCCTTAAATTGTTGTTTCTATGACAATGTTTCTAGGTAAAGTGATGCTCAAGCATGCAAGTGTTGCAGCTATCTGATATTTTCACAATAAATGTTATTGTAAAATTTGTGTTTTTGTCATCACTAAATGACAACAGATGTATTTAGTATGAATGCCATATAATTGTTTCTAATATAAATGCACTTGACTGCAGGACATCATGCCTATGTTTAAAGGTCAAAGGCCATGCAAAACTCATAACTTCTCATCACTATGTTTATACAACAGGGTTGCTTTCGGAATTCCTCAATTCAATTTTGTTCTACACTTATGGTCATAACTTGGCAGTTTTCCATTTTCTCAAGAAGAGCACGATTCTGATAGGTCAGTAGTTAAAACGTATATTACACTGGTAATTATTTGATCAAACAAGTTAAATATCAGCCGCAATATGTCACCAAGACATTAGTCACAAATATTAACTACAAATAGAGTATAACAGTCAAAAAATGTCTTCAAAAATTACTGAAGATTGGAAAAGGGTGATTATACATATATTGCCAATTTTCCAGATTTAGCACATTTGTAGGTGTGACCAGGGGCAGAGGGGGACCATAGCCATCAGGACACAAATCAGGTCACTTTTCTGGCTATTTGCTGCAGATGTTACATTTTGTTGTGCTATAATTATAAAATTTGAGCATCGTAATAATGGTTGATATAAGAAATGTTGATCTGTTTTTCCTTGTTGGGATAGTCTTGGAAGCAAACTCCTGCTTTTGTATACTTTTAAAAAAGTGGAAAGAGCTCCAGACTCTTGCCCGAGAGAATGCAGGTTCGAATCCTGTGCGGCAGTGTTGAACCTTGGGCAGGTTCATTTACTCCACACTTCTTCAGTTCACTCAGCTGTATAAATGAGTAGCTGATACAGACAGTGGTGGATATTTGTTTCCGAATAGTCTTTGCGCATTAATTGCAGTGTGGCTGAATTCTTCCCAGAGAAGTCGAGATGGTGTTCAATTGAACAGCTCTGCCAAGTAGTGTAAAGCAATTTGAGCAGTCTTGAGGACTGGGTAATGCACTATATAAGAACTTACCTTTATTTGACTAAATACCTGGTACTGGCTTTCTTGACTCGCATATCACATTGCAGTCTACTTTAGTACACTGTCAAATAGATGTTTGAATGGATGTGATGTGTGTGTGTGGGGCATTTTCTGCCACGTGCCATGCCAATCCAAATCAGTGTGTTAAATACTAAATTTACAGTTACCATTTTGCAAATAACAATCCATATATTAGATTTCCCAGAAAATGCATCCATAATTTGCAAATAGTTGCAGCTTTTATATCCCCATTGCAACTCAACCCAAGTTGAATTGTCCGATAACAATTTTCAAATGTCTGTTAATATAAGAAAACGGTTCAGCAGCAGTTAATGGCACCAATGTACAAGACAACTGTTTCTTTGAACAATCACATGACACAACACTCAAGTACACGGACAAAGTTTGTTTTATTTGGGAGATTTTCAGCAATTATTTACTGATCACCTCACGTGAGCGTCCTCTAGTATTTACATTGGCTCCTAGCCATGACTTTGTACACACCACTAGCCAGGACCGACAGAGGGTTATGCCCACATGGGTATCAAAAGTAGGTGCTGTACAAAAATAACCACAGTGTGTACATTATGTATAAGACTAAAACCAAAAAAGGCTTATTGTCAAAATTGTACAGGATCCAACATCCCTTGCAGTGTCACCAGTGGTTCTTAAAAAAACATATGGCTAGGTCCTGGTATTTCTCCAATCTCCTGTCCAGCTATTCACAACTAAAACACAGGCCACTGAACTAAACCTTAAGTAGGTGGTTACTAACTCATACTTCACAAAAACATGTTTGTAATACGGGTCTTCTGAACTAAATTTGACGCACTGAATGATATTTCCATCAAGTATGAGCCACGTCCAGTTGTAAAATGCATGAGCCCTCGGGGCAGAAAATTGTTCACACGGCATGTGTAAATGTGTTTGTATGCTCCAGCATCACCAATATCATAATAATTTATGTATGGCGGACATGATTTGAGCTTCTGGATGAGAAGCCGCCTGTGGTTTGCAGCCTCAGTTCAGGTCTCTGTCTTCCAGGTACCTGTATTCGAACGTGAAACCTTCTTTTTTCCGTTGGCCCCATTTCTCGTAGTCGAAATAAATATATGTGCCCTGAAAGAAAAAGCATGTGAAGTTAGCAGTGTCAAATCTACACATATTCATTTGTCTGTTTAGGATGGAAAATGACCAACTATGTCATGTAGTTACAGTGCACCCAAATGTTGACTGTATGTAATTTTCTCTTACAAGATCTGCCACATTTATGACATCCATGCATGCGCCTGGGCATCATATGCCAATATAAAGGTTATGCATTCAAAAATTTGCTGGAAAATATGTAAAGAAGAAACCACTTCTATCAAATGTGTAAAACTAAGCCATTCACCCAGAAACAATTAGCATTCAGTTGATAAAATACACAATTGATATTTATTTAATATATTCACAAATAATGCAAACAGTTATACATTTTCTTTCCTACTTTGGATCTATTGTCCAACCAGAACAGAACGGGCAGGGGGCAGCAGAAGTGCTCCCCAGCTTAATCACCTCCTGAGCCAGAGGGGAGGTACTAATGAACAAAGGCTACCTGGGTCAGTGGGAAATGAAGTGGACATAAGTGCCATGGATTATGCAAAATGAGCAGATAAGGCCACCTGGGTTCAGGCTGAGATTAGCAGGGAATGCACTGGCTACCAGTGAACAAGGATATCAAGGCCCCGTACGGACCCTATAGAATTACCTGCTCATAGTCTTCTGTGATAGTTTTTGGTTCTTCGTGCCGTTGAAACCACATCATGTACTTTGTGTGGAACCTCCACGACTGCTTCTTCAAAGCCTTTGCTGCGAGGTATTGAGCCTTGGTACCCTGGTAACAAACCATGCGGCACTCTGGGTGTACATGTGCAAACTTCAGCAAACCAACACACACCACATTTCGTGCATGCTTTCATTACAGCTAATGCTCAAGACATATTGGTGGGACAAACAGTTCTTTACACGTACAAAATTATTTAATACAAAACCGCAAGTGGAGAGGGACAACTCTTTAACCAAGTACAACACCAGCACCAAAAACATGTGCCTAATGCATCAATATAATAACATGATAAGAGACACAATTACCCCCATATATGTCAACATAGCAATAATTTCCAATAATTAAAAATCAACATACCAATGTCATGATCATGAAAAGGTTCACAATATTATGTTGTAACACAGTCCACATTTCAGTCAAAAGCTATAGGACAATTATGTACTCTCTTCAGATGACAGAAGTCACAGAATTTTATACAACTTGGTGGATGGCATAAAATAAATAAGAAATATGTTTCCAACTCACCTCCATATAATAGAAGATAAAGAAGAGCGTTTCCGTGGATAGTCTCTGAAAGAACTCGACTGTGTCTGAGTGATGAGGTGGCACCTGTGCATAATAGGCAGGCGTTGGGCATGGATTGCGTGGCAGGTAGAGTCTGAAACCAGCCAAACATGTCTGACACACATGTGTAAACAACCACTGAAGTGACATGGATAAGAATCACACAAGGATTTATTGGTGAAATACTTCCCTGAAACGGAATATGTTCAGTAATTTCCCAGAGATAGGCAAATTATAGTCCTCTCTTTATGGTGCAACAATTAAAAGCACTTTGCACGGCGAGTAGCAGTGCATTCTGGGAGTAGGACTAGGGTGGGACGTCCAATGGCACTGGGGTCACCTTCTTGGTGAAACTCTTATTTAGGAAACTAAATAGTACAGTGGACCTCTGATAACCTTCTTATGGAAATGGACAGGCCATGTCAATGTTATGTAACAAAATAGAGACTACAGGGAGCTCATGGTCAGCATCTTGTTTTAATAGTCTGTGTCACATGACCATGGCCCTACAGCGATGTTAGTCTGCCACTAAAGACAATGCAAGTCTTCAAAATATTTGGAAAGTAGTCTTTTATAGTTACTTACCATGTAAAATATTAATGTCTGTTTTTTTCTCAAATGCAATGAGAATAACTAAAACAGTTTATCTCTGTTCGGTTTTCCATACATTTCAGCTCGACATGATATCTAGGGATACTGATTTTTTGTTTAAAAAAAAGAGGCAAATTCCGTTTAAAAAAAGGCAAATTCCGTTTCAAACGACATATTTTACGTTTCAGAAAAAGGCAAATTCTGTTTCAAAAACAGGCAAATTTTTTTCAAACGATGTATTTTTTTTCCAGAAAAAACAAATTCTGTTTCAAATGATCCATTTGTTATGTCAAATGACGCATTTTCCGTTTAAAATGGCATACTGGCTAAAGAAGCCCATTTTTTTTCAGAAAAAATATTTTATTACAAAGTTAACTTTGAAAAATAATACATTCTGTGAAATATATAAAATATCACAATGTTATGATCTCTGCATCTAAATAATACTGTTTTACGGTGTGGTTAACTTTTCTAACAACATCAATTTGTGCAATATTTGCAACACAGTAACAACATTACATACTCAGTTTAGATAATAAAATAATTCCTCTGACACAATTACATATAAATGACTGGTTGTTTCTAATGCAGCAGTGCTTAAGGCCAGACACGGCAGGTAGATATTATTTTTAAATTTGTGCAAACACTTACATCTGCCCAATGCATGAAATGGGTCTTTCTTTTTTCAGCCAGACCCACGGTAACAAACAAAATGGCCACCATTTTGAACAAATAGTGGCAAATTTGGAAACACCAAAATGTTGTTTTAATTTTTAACATAATTTGTTGGGTAAAATACAAAAAATTATTTGTTTTTTGCAACAAATATGGATGTATCTTTCAAACTACAGTGCAACACACTTATAACAAACTAATTTGTGGGAAGCTAACAAGTTTGCTATATCGGTGAATTTTTTATATGCTGTTCACGTTTGCCCACTATATATATCGGTGGCAGTATTTTATGTGACAGTTTTTAAACCATTCGCCAGGTGTCTATCAAACACAAAGATATTTTGATGTGTGACATTTATTTAGATGACACATAAAACAGTTACAAATGTTACTATTAAGTGTAGTTATGTGAAAAAGTAACGAAATATGATGTAAACACATGGCGAGCACGCTGTGTCCAAGCACACTAAAGCACGAACTGTGGCAGGATGGAGCCATGGAAACTATTTCTTCCTGCACAACACACACAGAATGACACCGGTTAATATGCTTTGAAGAAGTCCTCCATTGACGTTTGTTTGCTGTTGGCTAGGATACCACATGAAAGGAAATCTTCAAGCGAGTCGCAGTGTGCTGCAGTGTCATCTGACTGCCTTTAATGTTTTCCCTCATGGATAGATGAATCCTCTATTGAAGAAGTCCCCATTGACGTTTGTTTGCTGTTGGCTAGGACATCACATGAAAGGAAATCTTTGAGTTGCAGTGTGCTGCTGTGTCATCTGACTGCCTTTGATGATTTCCCTCATGGATAGATGAATCCTCTATTGAAGAAGTCCCCCATTGACGTTTGTTTGCTGTTGGCTAGGACATCACATGAAAGGAAATCTTCCAGTTGCAGTGTGCTGCAGTGTCATCTGACTGCCTTTGATGATTTCCCTCATGGATAGATGAATCCTCTATTGAAGAAGTCCCCCATTGACGTTTGTTTGCTGTTGGCTAGGACATCACATGAAAGGAAATCTTCGAGTTGCAGTGTGCTGCAGTGTCATCTGACTGCCTTTGATGATTTCCCTCATGGATAGATGAATCCTCTATTGAAGAAGTTCCCCATTGACGTTTGTTTGCTGTTGGCTAGGACATCACATGAAAGGAAATCTTCGAGTTGCAGTGTGCTGCAGTGTCATCTGACTGCCTTTGATGATTTCCCTCATGGATAGATGAATCCTCTATTGAAGAAGTCCCCCATTGACGTTTGTTTGCTGTTGGCTAGGACATCACATGAAAGGAAATCTTCAAGCGAGTCGCAGTGTGCTGCAGTGTCATCTGACTGCCTTTGATGATTTCCCTCATGGATAGATGAATCCTCTATTGAAGAAGTCCCCCATTGACGTTTGTTTGCTGTTGGCTAGGACATCACATGAATGGAAATCTTCAGAGTTGCAGTGTGCTGCAGTGTCATCTGACTGCCTTTGATGATTTCCCTCATGGATAGATGAATCCTCTATTGAAGAAGTCCCCCATTGACGTTTGTTTGCTGTTGGCTAGGACATCACATGAAAGGAAATCTTCAAGCGAGTCGCAGTGTGCTGCAGTGTCATCTGACTGCCTTTGATGATTTCCCTCATGGATAGATGAATCCTCTATTGAAGAAGTCCCCCATTGACGTTTGTTTGCTGTTGGCTAGGACATCACATGAAAGGAAATCTTCAGAGTTGCAGTGTGCTGCTGTGTCATCTGACTGCCTTTGATGATTTCCCTTATTGACCTAATTACTCTGCACGGCCACGGCATGGCTTAAAGGTTACGGGCGGGAAGTATGTTTCAGGTGGACAGAAGTTCTTTATACGGCAAAATTTGTTCGGGAAAAGGTGTTCGTAATAACCGTGAATTCGTTATACCCTTGTTCATAATATGCGTGAACGCTTATAATGAAGTAAAAAATCCATACGTAAGAAATTGTTTCATTATATCCATCAATTCGTTGTATACGTGTTCGTTATAAACGTGTTGCACTGTATTCATGATTTTAAATCCTTTGGACTAATACGTCTATATGTGACCCAGACTGACCAAATGAGTGATAAGTTGGAAAAATTGTAACATTGTTTTCTTATATTCTTGTAAAGGTTGAGTAGGGTGCTTTACACGGTTTCAAAAATTATTACTGCTACCAAAATTGGCGAAGTTATGGAGCATTCAACATGGTAAGGGTCAAAAAGTGAAAATGAAGAAAACGGCTGTTGAAGTTTTATATTATATATGCAAATGGATTGCATGGAAATATTACATGCATAACATTCAAATGTGGCACACAGTATGTATTTTATGTTGCAATGATACACTGGAAGTACAAATGTGCTGCTACAAAGACTTATCAAGTTATGCCAGATTATGTCTTCATGTGTAAAACTAAGAGGACAGAATATTTGAGAGCAAAAGGTAGACTAAAGAAAAAATAAATATGTGACCCCGGCTGACCAAATGAGTGATAAGTCGGAAACATTGTAACATTGTTTTCTTACATTCTTGTAAAGGTTGGGTAGGGTGCTTTACACGGTTTCAAAAATTATGACTGCTACCAAAATTGGCGAAGTTATGAAGCATTAAACATGGTAAGGGTCAAAAAGTGAAAATGAAGAAAAAGGCAGTTGTTATTTGCTATTTACCTGAATTTTGAACACTGTTAGTCATAATTATAAGGGACTTGACATGGCAGCTGGTGAAATTTACAACAAAATTAGTGATGATGATGTAGACATTTTCTTGAAAATGTATGTTCTACTATATGCTGATGACACTAGAATGATTCAATCAAATACTGATTTCTTGTGTATAGCGGAACTATGTCAACTCTTCTAATGGTTGACATTTGGTAGTTTCAGATGTCAACTATTATTGTGAATCTGTAATTATTAGTCTATACTGATACAATTGATTTATATAGTACCATGTCTACACAAGGCATGGCAAGTGTAAACAGAACAGTACAATGCATTTGATATCAATAAAGTGTAGGATATTTCACTCTATAGTTGTCCAGAATATTAATGTTCTATGTTTGTCACCTACAGGTGACAATACATCTTTAACCAATAGACACCACAGTCACACCATTTTATAATAATTAAACGAACATCAAAATAAACACAACTTGCAATTATAGAAAATCAATAATTTTGAAGATACAGTTTAACCCTACAGGTGGCCACTGGGCCGAATTCGGCCCGTGCGATCAGTGCAAAACTGCTCCCAGCCAATTTTCAGCCCGATTCAGTATCACTCTTTTCAAAAAAAATTCTTTTCCGTCACTAGCAACTGACAGGGGAACACAAGATATCATTGGAAAGCTGAATTATTCTTCTTCCTGTGGCATTTTTATCAATGAGTTGTATCGCGTCATGATTCAGTAATAGCAAATCACAACCAAGCTTTAAAATGTTGTAGTAGATGCCCAAATATGGCCGATTTTACTACGCTCTGCATCAGGATTTTACATTCCCATTCATATGGTCTAAACAGGGAAATGGAGGTACCGATGGAAAGCCCAACGATTGGTCTATCCAAATAAATTTACGTCAACGGTCAACCAATCAGCGCATGGCTCTAAAACGTCTTCTTGTTGATGCTGGTTTCACTCCATCACAACGAAAGTCCGCCATGTTTTTTGTCTCGCTTCGATTATATAAGATGAATTATTTCAAATGTCCGCGGGTTATACTAGTTCAGACAGTTACACAGACTTTGGGGGCTGTTTTGAAGTGGATATTATGCAAGTTGCTGGCGAGCCGGACATCGCTGTCTTGCACCCGGACATGGGCCGATTCGGCCGGCCTACTCGGTCCGCCAGCGAAGGATACGATGCATTCAGAATTCAAATACAACATGTCCTATAACCTGATGACATATATTGTGTAATTAGGAACTGTACGTATTACTTACTTTATTGATATGTAAGGAAATTTATAATAGATACGTCATGTTATCGGACAGGTGCGTCACGGCGCGCAATGGTAGGCCTATGAGGCCTATTGCTGTATTGGTTGTATTTGAATGTTCTACGAAAAATACAATAAAATGAAAAGTTTTGAATATATATGAGTCAAGTTTTCATTATCACGCAGCTGAAATGTACAGCTACATTTGTCATACTGCATGCATGAACATACAACCGCACAATGATTATTTTGTCACTGGGCAAACTTGGGTTTCTACTTTACCCTCGTTCTGATGTTCATGAAGAATAGTCTAAATTTTACATGGGTCTACCTAAAAAATTAATATAAAAAACTTCTGATTAATTTTGTCTGTACTCATTAGCTTATATACATGGCTACATTTCTCTAATTGGACATTGACACATACAACCACTCGGAAATTAGCTAGTAGTAGGGCGGAAAAATATTTTTTTTGCATTTATTATTTTATATAAACTTTAAAGGCCATATCCTGGGAGAAAAAAATTGCTAATAAGTATAAAAATATGCATGTACATATGTGTTCTGCAATATAATGACAACTCCGAAACCACACTTTTGCTGAAACATTTCTAAAATTGACATTAAACGGGACCTGTCTTGGTGCAGGCTTCGAAAAGTCTGTTTTCCGGAAATGCAGCGAGGGGCAGAATCGTGACGTCAGTTGTGGAAAACATTCCCGGGATCGCAAGCGTTCTCGGCGGCTGGATTTCCTTGGTGGATATTTGAACTGGTATACATTCGTTCACATATAGAAATGGTGAACAAATGTGTTGTTGGAAACTGCAACAATTCGAAACTGACTGGCCATTCTGTGCACAAATTTCCCAAAGAGCTCGTTCGAAACGGCAGGGCCGACTGGACCCATGCTACGGCAACTAGCATTATTTGTGGTTCGCATTTCGTTGCGCCTGATGACTTCGAAGGCTTCGTACAATGGAATATGGGTTTCAGGCGTAAGTCAGATGTAAAGAAATTTGCTGTTCCTTCGAAGAACACAACAGAGGCGAAGGCGAATCGGTTACCGGCGAATCGGTTACTGGCGAATCTGCGCAAGTGGGCCCGGTCAGTTGTCGGGGCTTCTTCACTGGTTCGTGTCTACATACAGTGCCACACTGTGCTGACTAACATCAACATTGTCGATCTCAGCAATGTCATCCTCACTGTCACCGAAATATATATGATCAAACGTTTCGTGATCCACGTCAAAGTTGATATCACTCTCTGAACTACTCGAGTAAGCTGCCATTTGTATCGAGTTGTTTACATGACACCGCGCGACTGCACAGGGGCGCAGGCGTAAAGCCGCTGCACTAACTCACAGCGGAACCACGACTGACGTCACATTTCAGCAACAAATGCAAACCCGACATCGCTTGGGAGTTTCCTTAAAATGGCAAATTTAAAGGCCCTTTTTATGTCGTATACTCATATACGATATTTAAAAATTTTGGCAATATCATCATTTGAAAGGGCATCAATCATTTGTTATTAAGGGACATAGCACATTTTATCCCAGGATATGGCCTTTAAACAGTTATATCTTCATGATTATTTGATGTTATGCAAATATCATCACTGCATAATAAAAAGGGTCTTTTTGCCAACAAAATTATGGCTCAATCATATTTTTGCGATACGTATTAGCGAAGTTGTGATTTTTTAAAAGCACCCCTACAAATAGCTCCAAATTGCATACACCTGTGGAAGTTTACCATTGGTCACCTGCAGGGTTAAAAGCTGCAGGTCAAATGTGTCTGCTCTGCCTGTGACCAATTAAAGATTAGTCAAGGTCTCAATGGAACAATGCAGAGTGGAGTGAGGCCGGGCACAGTTTCTGGCACAATACACAAAATCTACTGTTGGGGGTGGTCTCAAGGGCCCTTCTCAAAACCACATCACTAGATAATGTAAAACTTTTGTAGTTGGGGGCCCCTGAAGTGCCCTAAAATGATTCAATCAAATACAGATTTCTTGTGTATAGTGGCAACACCCTAAGATACATCTATGCAGAATTAGAAAAAAGTTGAACAGTTTTTGAAAAAATAGGCAAAATGTTACAAATTACCAGCTTTTTGGGTCCTTAGAATGATTCAATCAATTACAGATTTCTCGTGCATAGTGGCAGTATCCTAAGATACGTCTTTGCAAAAAAAGTTGCTGAACAGTTTCTGAGATACGGCAGCTAACGGCAGACGCAGAGTGATGGCAATAGTCCCTTGGATCTTTGGCCCAAAGGACTAAAAAAGTGTCTGATCATTGCACACAGTAGAATCTGTTGAATGCAACACTGAAAACATTATATAGAATAATTACTCCCAGATATATCCTGTTTCCAAATGCAGAAATTTGAAGAAAAATGTTTTTCAGAAAATGGCAATCAAAGATTGCATAATAGATTTGATTACATTATATCAACATGCTTGTTCCATAACTAAACCTCACTTAGGGGTATGTAATTGTCATAGAAGTGAATTTTATTGATAGTATGCATACAAAGGTATATTATTTGGCAGAAAAACATTTAAAGTATTTTTTGTTAAAAAAACACCATTTCACCTGGTGTGTCTGGCCTTAATATATAAGTTAGCAAATGTAAATTATACAAGCAATCATATTAACAATTATGAATATTGAAATCACTGTTTGCTGTTTCACTAATAATTTTGTTCAACCATTAAATTTTTAGCTAGCGCTTTATATGATGCCATCCAACGGAATTTGTTAGAGCAAGACGTGGACTATCTCACTTTGAGCCAGTGTAACCTAGGCTGTCAATACTCATTCGTGTTTTGTGTTCGAAACTGGAATATGTACACTTATGTGTGTACTAATGATGTGACAACTACATTTAATTAGCAACATGTCTTCCACGCACTTAGCGGACAGCCAGGCAACGATCATGAAACGGTTTATGTTAACGCCTTCTGCGCATGTCCCTGTTTACGTCGGTTGACACAAGGTAGCACAGGCACCATGATACTTCGCAACAATTTGCATTGCGCGTTTTAAAAATTATGCATCATAATTCAATCAAAATAAATTAACATTGTTGCATAGTAAACAGTTTGTTTCAAAATATCTCCGTTTCAAACAACATATTTTCGATTTAAGGCATTATCGATGAAAGAAGCGGTGCTTCTGCTCTTCTTCCGCGATCATGGAAGATCCTTTTGAAAATGCAAATACAGCGATTTTGTAGGTTTTCTTCCCGTTTTTCGTGGATCGTGGAAAATCAGTGTCCCTAGATATCCATTCATTGAATATTTCTTTCGGAACAGAAATATGTCGTACGTATATCACAGCTGCTTTTCGTTACACTACAACATCACACGATTAACAGAACACAGCTTACCGTAACCTATCCGAATCTGAGGGATGTGGTAAATGATGATATGCAGCCTCTAACATAGCATGCTGATAGCAGTGTTCTTTGCTGAGCGGCTGTGGCCCGAGAGGTGCCACTCCTAGCAGGGGGTTTAAGTGTATAGTCGTCGTCTGTGGCGAGTGCTGCTGCTGTTGTTGCTGCTGTTGTTGTTGTTCAGGCGACGGAGCAGTCAGCTGTGACGGAAATGGCGTTAACGAGTCAAAAAGACCTGAAAGAGAGTAACGGATGTCTGTCAGTTGGGTGAACATGCAAGAGGAGAAGAGGGTGATGGTTTACAACTAACTTTACCCATCTCCACAGACGGGCAAAGTTAGGCACATTACATATCATTCATTCAGTTTAACTGTTTTCTTTTCAGTCCCGTAACAACAGGTTCAGAAACTTTCATATTTGGTCAACCTCAGATGACATTGAGAAGTCTCATAACGACTCAAAAACATCCCCAGAGCAGTATGTTCTTGCCACCTTAAAACCAACATTTGTCTGTAGATGTCATAATTACCAAATACTTTCTCATGGTTCACTGCATCAGACTGCTGACAGGCACAGATGGTGACAATAAATATATAAAAAACATTTACTTCAATTATGATGTTGTAAATTTTTTGTCATTCAAATGACACAATCATTACATTAAGCAAACAACCAATATTCATTGATATACGGAGATGTGAATAAACAATAAGACATACTTCTGCATTCACTGGTGGGGATTATCGTAGTTGTCGACTCCCGAGATGTGGGTACTTGTTCCGTCTGCTCTGTCAGACCTGCCTCCTTCACAACCTGCTGCGCCATTGACTTGAGTGACGTCAACACAGGACTCTGCAGCACCAAGGCACAGCTTCAATGGTCTATTTTATAACTCCATATTGAGGATGAAGAATAATTAAATTAATATAGGGTTAAATTACCAAACTTATTTACTCTTTTATTATGTTTTTAAACGAAAAATATTTCAAAACAATTTCTAAAAGATGAACATCATCTAAAAAGTCTTGGTAACCAGTGACCACGTAAGATAGAATAACATATTTTCTATAGTGTATTTTCTCCATAGTCCAAGGCATTTTGCAACGCTACCATTAATTAGTGAAATCCAAAAAGCATACATCAAAGCTACAGGATTACTGTAAATTAAAAATATAAATAGGTTAAAAGGAAGATAACATATTTCAAAATGTAGTCCTGCCAAATGAAGTGAATTTTACAGTTCTAGTCATTTTCTTTGGAAGAACAAAGATTTACTTGATACTGACATCAGAACAATAACCATTGCAACCATATCTACACAATCGCAGAAGAAAACTAACAAGAGCGAGACACACCTTCAACTCGGGGGCACCCGCACTGCTCGGACCATTCATGATGACCTTCGACTCGCTGACTGGCGTGACTGGAGGTTGTGACGTGCTGTCTGCTATACTGGTGGCGGATGAACGCTGAGGCACTAGCTGCTGCTGCGGCGTTACTGTCACGACAGATGAGCTGGACACGGGTGACGGTGCCATCGTGCCCAGTACGACTGGGGATTGACTATTGCTGCTGCTGCTGCTGCTACTACTAATACTCAGCGAAGACATGGGTAGAGACGAGGACGACGCTTGTGTGTAGAATGGCCGGCTGTGTACGTTTAACGTCAAACCACTGCTATTACTACTGCTGCTACTCGGAGTCGAGTGATCTATCGAGTTCAGCAACGGTTTATCTGTGGAGCAAACAAGATGTCACGTGACATATCACACTTTTGGTGACTGTTTTACTGCAGAAAGTAACATGAGATTGTGATGGAGACTGATGGTTAGCTGTAGTTAACTAAATTAGATAAAATATGTTTGTCTGGGAAAATTTATAATTTGTGCATGGGAAACAGGTAATTATTGGTAATTATGTCATGTATACACAAGGTAGTTCTCATGAATATACCAGGTGCGATCCAAAAGTTCCCAGACTGTACCAATAAAAAATGTAGGCTATTATGGGTATGCTCTTCAGAACCTCGTGCGATTCCACTTGAATCACAGCGATATCATCAAATCATCGCACCTTCAGCCGGATCTTCATCTTGGGGAACAGGAAGGAGTCACAGAGGGCTAGGTCGGGGGACCACTGCCATGTTGTTTTTGGCCAAACATTGCTGCACAGACAGAGCGGTGTGAGCCGGCGTGTTGTTGTGTTGCATCAGCCAGTTCTGTGCGGGCCACTTGTCTGGACATTTCCTCCTCACATCCTCCCAAAACCGCCTCAGGATCTCGATGTAAAAGTGCTGATTCACTGTCGAACCTACAGGAACGAACTCCTCGTGAACAATTCCCTCCATGACAAAGAAACAGATCAGCATGCTCTTCACCTGCTTGCTTTCTTTGGTCACAGTGAAGATGGAGTCTTCCACTGGGATGACTGCTGCTTGGATTCTGGGTCATTGTCGTAAACCCAGCTTTTTCATCATCACCAGATGACCTTGGAAAGGAAGTTTCGATAATTTCTGACCTGTTCCTGAAGGTCTATGCACAAAGTGAGCCGGCGTTGCTTTTGGCCCTGGGTAAGCAAGGGGGACACAGATTTGGCAGTGATCCGCCTCATGTTGATTTCTTCCATGAGAATGTGTTGGCATGAACCAAACGATAGACCAACGGTGCTGCAAATGTCGTTAAATGTTTGCCGACAGTCCTCGTGGATGGCTTGCTGCACTTTTTCAACATTTTCATCGATTTAGAACGTTCGGAATCCTCAACCAACGTTTGCCCACATTTGAACCGCGAGAACCACTCGATAGCCTGGCTTCTGCCCATGGCATCATCACAACTTGCTTGTTTAAGCATTTTTGTGGGTCTCTGATACTGTTTTGCTGAGTTTGAAGCTAAACTTGATGGACATGCACTGCTCCTTCAAGCCTGTCATTTCTCTTCTCACAAAATTTGCAAAGAACCACTAACAGTAATGCATAAAAATGTGCTCGAAACAAAATGGAGCGGGTCAAGTACGTACTACGACCTGTTAGTGCACCACGCGACCAGTCCGGGAACTTTTGGATCACACCTCGTACAACATATACTGAAGCATTGGGGAATAAATAGGATGCATCATCAGGACTAATTAGAAGTCATGGTTATAAAAAAATTGTTGTAATCAAATCAATCACAAGCAAACTTACAACATAAGAAACATTGCAATGATGTGTGAAATCTTACATTTTGATACCAAACTGTCATGTTTTTTGGCAATTTTTTATTTATATACAAAATAAACAATCTAAAACTTATTCGTGTGCTTTTGTGTGAAATAGATAAGTAAATAGTTCTAGTATAGAAAAGTTACTGTCAGGAAACAAGCTTTATTTTTGAGTGGGAGAGAAACCAGAAATAACACCAGTGGGGGACAGTGCAGTTATGTAATTTTCTTTGCAATGCTATGCTTGTTTCTTCAATTGTTCCAAGTTATATCAAACATTCACGAAACCATGTCCTAGGATACATGCCCATCTTGACGTAAAAAAGACTGTCTGCCTGGACAAAAAACCAGCTGCCAGACCACTTCGAATTATCACATTTAGCTGTGTGAACAATGTCATGAGTTGTATTACTGTGAATATATTGTATTTGGTGAAATTGTGCATTTTCAAAAAGATTTAAAACTTGCAGCAACATCTTCGGAGTTTGTACTGATTCAAGTGCATGAGGCGCATAAAAACCAGACTGACACAATAAATAAATACAAAACACTAACTGACAAAGCATAAGCCAAATGCAGCAACTAAAATTGCTCATCACCTGGAATAAGCAACCTACAAGGACGGGAGGGTACAAGGCCAAGCCACATTAATGAAGCCTTAGACATCTTACCATTCCATAAATTAGAGGTTGCCGTCCTGTTATTTGGCTGGTGCAAATGACCAGTGGATAGAGGGGTTCTTGGCTGTTGACCTACAAAGAGCACACAGTGATTGCAGGCAGAGTTAGCAAGGCCCAGGCATAGCACATGTTAGTGGCACTATAAGCTCAGGAGCAAGCAGCAGTGCTTCAAGTCAATACACCTCACCGATGTGAAACATTATTTTGACAGGGTTGGGGCCAATATTATATCACACTGTGTGTGTAATTATGTAAAAAAATAATGTATACAACCCACCAGCTTAGTGTAACTGTTATAGCAGTGTTTCACCTATGAATGGTATAGATTGTTTAAACAATTGTTTAAGAACTTTACTGCAATTCCTGACAATAAAACTTTAGAACAGAACAAACTTTTCTGCTCTAGCGACAACAAAAAGTCCCGCTAAAGCAGAAACTAATAGTACAACTGAGTGATCTGGAAGACACTGTGCTAAGTGTGAATTAAAATCCATAAATCATAAAAAAAGTTACTGAAGTTTTTTTAAAAATAGGCAAAATATGAAAATTTACCAGTTGGGGGCCCTATAAGGCCCTTAGAATGATTCAATCAAATACAGATTTGGCATACTGAGATATGGCAGATAACAGTGGACGCAGAGTGATGACATAAGTCCATTGGACCTTCGGCCCAAAGGATTAAAAATGGTTCGTTAAAACATAGTTGGGCATGTTATATACAATATATACAGTTTATATATAGTATATAACATTTTACAATAAAAATGATTGGAATAGGTCGGAATAGCTCTGTGAATATGAAACATGGTGCATATGCAAAAAGACATAACTAACTTATCAAAGGGCTTGTATCGACACGCCGACTATTTTCACATGTGCTACTCGATATTAGTAAAATTGTGCCACAATAGGTTGCAGCACCGGCCAGCACTAGATCACCAAGCACCAATGCGGGCATAGAGATACAGTGAAGCCACCACTTACCGGCTGTCGTGTTGTTATGCTGTGAACCCACTATCTGTGCATAAACCTGGCCAGGTGGGGGTGAAGGCTGCCGGTGCGAGGTGCCACCTTCCTGCGGTGTCGACCCTAATGTTCCGTTGCTGCAGCGACAAGACGGTTAAACATACTCTTCTGGACCACAAGGTACACGCACAGAATAAACACATTTGTATTCGGCTCAGTTCTTTGTGATTTGTTTCGATGTACCCCTGTTTCTATAAGTTTAATTAATTCCAGTGAGATTGTAAAGAATCAACTAGTAATGGATTAGTTTATTTCAACTAAGTAGATTGACTTAATATCATATCACACATAACAGTACATGTCAATGTTCATGTACACAAAGAGCAGACACTGAAGACATACAAAGAAACAAGCACAATGAAATGGGTGTTCTACCTTCATCTGCACTTCTTATTCTGTTTTTAGTCAACTATGTCTACTTAGTACATCACTGTTTCCGTATTCATTGTAGTTTTTAAGGTTACACACACACACACACACATATATATATATATATAAATATAGCTGCAATTTAATTCCACCCTCTTCCTATAATAATCCTTGCTTTCAACACTGGGTAATTCATGTGAGAAAGGAAACGTAACTTACTTTGGCTGAATCTGTTTAGCTGGAGTTGTTGTTAGCGCAACTTTGTTGGTGCTACTACAGCTACTGTTGTTGCTGCCGTTGCTTAAGCTGCCTTTCTGCGTGAAACTTGTCTGAAAGAAAGCAACATACTTATTGAGAACCAGTCAGAAGACATTACTACACAACACAACTTTGGTTACCACTGAAATTACATACACAAGATAATGGAACGAATTACCCATGACAGCAATTATCACCAGTACAGTATTCTGAACTTAAGGAGAATGGATAAAGTATGCTTCTGTCATGTGATAAATCCCATTACTGAATCTTTGACAGCCGTTTAAACCAATTTGCTAAAACCGGTGTTTTCCAATTTGGAAATATCAATCTTTAGAAGTAATGATGCTACGTTAACCCTACAGGTGATCACTGAGCCGAATTCAGCCCGCACTATCAGTGCAAAACTGCTCCCGGCCGAATTTCGGCCCGATTCAGTATCTCTTCTTAAAAAATTTTCGTTTCCGTCACTAGCAACTGACAGGGGAACGCGAGGTATCATTGGAAAGCTGAATTATTATTCTTCCTGTGCATTTTTATTGGCATTTTTATCAATGAGTTTTATGACATCATGATTCAGTAATAGCTAATCACAACCAAGCTTTAAAATGTTGTAGTTGTAGATGCCCAAATATGGCCGATTTTACTACGCTCTGCGTCAGGAATTTACATTCCCATTCATGTGGTTTAAACTGGGAAATGGAAGTACCGATGGAAAGCCCAATGATTGGTCTATCTAAATAAATTTACGTCAACGGTCTCAAACGTCTTCTTGTTGACGCTGGTTTCATTCCATCACGACAAAATTCCACCATGTTTTTTGTCTCGCTTCGATGATATAAGTTGAATTATTTCGCGACAATATATTAGCAAAATACATGACAGTAGTTGTGGATCAAGTTATTATACTAGTTCAGACAGTTACAGACTTTGGGGGTTGTTTTGAAGTGGATATTATGCAAGTTGCTGGCGAGTAACGTCGCCGGACATCGCTGTTTCGCACCCGGACTTGGACCGATTCGGCCGGCCTACTCAGTCCGCCAGCAAAGGATACAATGCATTCAGAGTTCAAACACAACATGTCCTATAACCTGATGACATATATATATGTAATTAGGAACTGTAGGTATTACTTAATTTATTGATATGTAAGGAAATTGATGTCATGTTATCGGATAGATGCGCCACGGCACGCAGCAGTAGGCCTACGAGTATGAGGCCTATTGCCGTATCAGTTGTATTTGAACGTTCTACGAAAAATACAAAACAAAAAGTCCTGAATATAGTTGAGTCTAGTTTTCATTATCATGCAGCTGAAATGTATAGCTACATTTGTCACACTGCATGCATGAACATACAACCACTCAATAATTATTTTGTCACTGGGCAAACTTGGGTGTCTACTTTACCCTGTCATCTGACGTTCATGAAGAATAGTCTAAATTTTTTCTGTACTCATTAGCTTATATACATGGCTACATTTCTCTAATTGGACATTGATGCATACAACCACTCAGAAATGAGCTAATAGTACAATGAAAAAAATTGTTTTTTGCATTTACTTTTGATAAATTTTAAACAGTTCTATCTTCATGATTATTTGATGTTATGCAAATATCATCACTGCATAATAATAAAGGGTCTTTTTGCCAACAGAATGATAGCTCAATCATATTTCTGCGATTAGTATTAGCAAAGTTGTGATTTTTTAAAAGCACCCCTACAAATAGCTCCAAATAGTGTACACCGTGGAAGTTTACTATTGGTCACCTGTAGGGTTAATGAAATTTTGACTGATGTGATCCTTGCTAACTTCTTTATGCAACGAGATATTTTAAATTTTGTTTTTAGTTATATGCTGAACATACTGATCGTAGTAAAAAATATGGATTTTACCAACAAATTTTAAACATATTTTTTAAATATTAAGTAATGACAATACATAAAATATATCTTTGTCATTGCAAAGAATGATGTGTTGTAAATAAGAACTAGAAAGAATTACATTGATTACTGCATTATTGGAGGAGGTGCAATGTTTCCAAATTATGCTACATTTTCCCTCTACAGCGGCCATTTTTGATTGTTGCCACGGAAATGGGTCTGGCAGAAAAAAATGTAAATATATTTTATTCAATAAGACACACTCTACATCCTGGGCACAAAACATTGCATTAATTGTGCATTTAAAAAAAAATTCCTATCTAGCTGCCTTATCTCTCCTGATTAATCGTTCCGATAATTCATATTGTTTAAATTTAAGTATATTTTGCATCAACGTATATGATTAGTCCTCCTTTATTACTGGACGCTTTCCCTTGAGAAATGCAGTTATATCCATCAAATTGTATAGTTGCTGGGTCATAATTCTCAGATAACTGTAAGCATATGACACGGAATGTAAAGTTTTCGCTGGTTAGTTCTTTGACGAATGCTTCTATTTCATAAAATTTTGCGTTTATTGATCGTATGTTAGAACTTAATACACTGAATCTATTTGCATTTTGTTTGCTGAATTTAATGAATGAATCCGAGTCTAAATATGACGATGTACGCATAGGATTTAATGAATTACTATCATTTATGCCTAATATGTTGTTTAGCGAGTGATCATGAAAACCACCCAAGAGTGTTAGAAACATTTCATCTAATGCCATCACTCCTGTCGCTTGTTTGTGCAAATTGTGCAGTGTAAACGTGTAATTTTTTATGATTCAGATGTATGGAATTTATAAGCAAGATAATGTTTCGTAAGTTTCACATTGATTGCACATACATTTATGTATGGCAATATTTTGTTCTTGCTCAAAATGTAAATAGTTGATGAGGTGTATCGTGCGTCAATGGAGGTATCGGCATGGTTAGATATAGCTACATAGTAATGCTTGGGGTGGTGTAATGTAAAAAACAGACAAAATATCTGAATATGGTTTTAACCACGTTCATTTGAGATGGCTACAGGAAGGACCAGTGTGTCAGTAATGACATGATTATTTGGGCTTCCTGCTTGGTTACAGACGAAAAAGTTAAATTTATTTTTGAGAAATGATTTTTTTTACCAAATTCACCTGCTCTGACATAAGTGCATTTGAGTAGTCAGATTTCCCGGTGTGATTGTAGAAACTGTTGACAATAAAATGGTGCATTGGTAGCTGATTTTACTAAGCGGAAGGGTATTTGGCAGCAATTTGGCTAATTGATCCTTTAGCCGGATTACTGCCTGCATCCATTCGTAAATATTGAGGGGTGTCACACATACAGGCATTTTGTAAGAGCTAGAAATATTGGATTTTGACTAAACTCGACCAGCATGTCAATGAGACGATAATTACAGCAGGTGAGAAGTGTAAGAAACTTTGTACGTCACGTTTCCTTATAATCACACAAAACGTTAACATGGTTGCCAATGGGAAAACTAACAGTGTGCTGAGCCCTAATGACATGATAAACTTACTAATAAACCATTCCATCAACAATACCAACAGTCCGAGTTGTTGGATCACTGAAGAGACTAGGTAACTAATCAAACATTTTCTGCAAATATCATCACCAGAACAATCATGCCAGACAACAGTGTTTTCATGTTTAGCATGTTTTCTGTATATGTACACGTTCTCTCATTATAAGAACTATTCATTACTAGTATTATAATTCACTTACGTCACTTACTTCGTCCGATGTCTGTGACTTATGTCTTTTCCTGTCGTCTTCTGCTTTTTCCTAGAAAAAATAACAGACCATGTTAAAGAGGGAAACAAACTTGTAACTAACTTGTCACAGGGCTGTCTATTTCACCAAAACAATATCTGCAATGACTCCCCCCGCCTATAGGTTCACTCTAGTGATGGTCAACCGCCAGCCTATCAACCCTTTATGATGAAGACACAGTGCAACATGCACAGTGAAATGCTATACCAACCAGGAGGTAACTAATTTAAGCAGTCAGCAAAAATATATGTTGTTCACACACATATATTATGTTTTACACTGCAACTTCGGCCTGGAGTGGTACACTATTTTGGATCATCCTATAAATGACATTGTATCAATGGCTGTGCACAGTCACTCAAAGACCTGAGCCTCTAACTTTATCAATTACAGATGAAATATATATGCAACTGTGGTCAGGATTGTATGATACTCAATGTTAAATTATTGTATTAACAAGTTTTGAATTTTTACCCAGATGTACTACCAATAAAATGACCAACGAAACTTCCATATACAAGTGAGTGTATTCTGTAAAATTATATACATGCATCAAGAACAGAAAATAATGTCATATGTATATATGACATTATTTTCTGTTCTTGATGCATGTACTATTATATATATATAATAGTACCAAGGGTACCACATTAAAGCACACAATAGTACACTTATTTCCAATGTGGTCCTCGACAGACATCAGGGCTGACTACACAGAAACTGGGCAAGCTAATACTCACAATCTCCACCTTGGAATGATTTGCTACGTTTGGACTAGGTGACGGAGAGCTGCTGTTGGTTGATGTCGGCGTGCTCGACATGTTAGCAAAGTGGTCCTCATCCTGTGGTGACGTCGCCAGTAACGTGCCCCCTATCGACTGACCCAGTTCGTCGAGGTCAAGGTCATCGTAGATACACTCGTCGTCGTAGTCGAAGTCAGGGTCCCGACTGCTAGCGACATAGTACTCGACGTTATCACGTATGGTCTTGATCTGAAATGGCAGGTGATGTCGATTAAATAAGGCGAGTACCAACAGGCAACTCAAACTGTAAAAATAAGGTTGTGACAAGATTTTGCAAACGTAACGCCTTCAAAGATTTTTTTTATTTATGAAATAAAACCTAACCACATGGTAAATGTGCAAATAAAATATATATTATTAAAAATGGGAATTATAGTCACAGATCATTAAGGGTTATGATGGAAGTAAAATGTTGACATGTTTAGTGGAGATTATAAGCATGCCAGTGAAGATACACCTGGAAATAAAATATTTGAGTAGACGGTTTCATGAAGATTGTATATATTAGTTTACGTGTTATTAAAAATACTGTTGAATTTTATCCAGATAGTCTGCTATTTAGGCCAATTTCCAGTGGTTGTAGAAACCTTGCAGGAGAGTTGGTGAGCTGCAATCTTGCATGTAGCACAGTTAAAGGTTGTTTAAGAAATACCAGATGGCACCTCCCGTGCTCACAGGCTGGGTTTTCAGAGTTTCAAGAGTTTATTGGTTGAAAATAGCTCAGGATTCTTTGGAGGCATGGAGGACATACAACGATCAACAGTCTTCATTAAACACATTCGCACATTTTGTTCAATACATGAAAAATGTATACATGCACATAGATCTATGAACATTATGATACATAACTATCAAGTGGACACAGTCTGCTGGTTTTGGCGGTATACAAATCTACTTTATCCCATTTTATCCTGAAGCAAGTGCAGACGAGTTGCAGCCAGTTTCTGACCACATCCAAGAAATAACTTTATTAGCATAAAAAATGACAGTCCTTCGTTTAAAACGGACATAACTTTATTATTTCTCAATCAATTTTTAAATGTGACATACCATTACAAAGCAGTTAAAATAAGTTATGCAGTTATATTGACAAATTAGTTGGTTAAATGAATACACCAAAATGTTGTTTAATATGTTTGATTCTGCCATCGCAGTTCTATATTAAAGTCTAAAACAGGAAAGGAAATATACACAGTCGATTACTTTCATAAGATCCAATTAGTTTGGCCAGACAGCGATAAACGTGTTTTCATTATCTAATTACCTGGCCACTATGAAGTCATGAGAACAGTCCG
This sequence comes from Paraescarpia echinospica, assembly GCA_020002185.1. Taxonomy (NCBI): domain Eukaryota; kingdom Metazoa; phylum Annelida; class Polychaeta; order Sabellida; family Siboglinidae; genus Paraescarpia; species Paraescarpia echinospica. The sequence goes on from CM034535.1 coordinate 6,519,340, forward strand.
AAGCAATGACAAAACTGTCCTTTCTACCATCACTGATCCCTACGGAGATTGGTAAATCAGATTCTGTATACTACATCACTGAAGGGTGAGTATTGGGAAAGTATTGACAAACCTGGCCCAGTTCAATGGCATCATTGTCTACAATCCTCATTATTGCTTCTAGCTTGGCAATATGGTACTTGTGCTTTTCCAACCATCCTTTCAGCTCATCCAATCTGTCTTGTTTCTAACAGAACATGAACGACACTTCAATACACAACCAAATAAATTTAGACAGGTACCAGTAAACACAACAGTATTTTTCTTTGGTGTTTACTGCTAGTCTAACATTACCACTAACACAAAACAAAAATTACACAATCACACGGCAATATCTACTATAAAATTCCAACTTTGATGTTGTCTATTACAATGGCTTCTACCTATGAAAGTGTAAACTGTAAACAAAGGCCATTTTTCTTTATTATTAAATCCCCTAAACATTTGAAACGACAGCTATACAAGGGCAGGAAATATTTATTATGCTCACAATAAATGTGCATGAAAATACTGCACCTGCATGCACAACAATTTACTAGACTTGAAATGCAGTGAATATTCACTCACGCTCCGATCTAACTTTTTCTTTTTCGCCATCAACACTTCAATCTCGCTCTCAAACTGGTCCACTTGAAGGTTTAAGTCCTCTATACAGTGCTGCAAACACAACACAACATCATGTTGCATACCGCAGCCAATGATATCTCTAGCAAGTCACAGCTGTCAGACAAATGTGCCAGAAGTGCCAGGAGCATCACAAAATCCTAACGCAAAGTTTACCACAGCAAGTTATTAACAGTTATATAAGTAGAGAAAAACTGAATACGAATATGAGGTGACACATACTGAAAGCCATGATGTAATATCTTCTTTCTCCTTCTCCTTCGGGTCTAACTTGGTGGCAGCACCAAGCCCTTCCTTCGAGTATGCCTTCGTCTTTGTCTCTCGCTCAACCACTTTGAAGCGCTCCATTTGCTGCATTCAAACAGACATTATGAGGCACGCAATACGTTTCACGGAATCATGTACCAGTAGATCACGTCTTTCACCTATTTCATAAACCAAACCACATCATATACATTAAATACTACATGCACATTTTAGCATAATGTCTTGTACTCGTTGAGATCTCGCAGTATCAATAAAGTCTGTCACAATTACTGTACTGAAGCAACAAAACGAAGAACTGGTTCATTTCAGTAATCCTATCACGTTTTACAGGCCATTTCCCATGCTTATCAATAATATGTATATTACGTATGTTGGCATATCACAATTCAACAAAAAGAACTATGGTTATTGGTAAGACAGTAAGCAGCTATAAAACATAACACAAGTAAATTTATGTATTTAAATACAAAAACAGAAACCAAGGACCAGTATCGAGGCCGGCTACATCCCAACTTACAGGGAAAGAAGAGAACAACATATAATATGGTCATGGTGAGAACTTACTGTCTCAATAAGCTTCCTGTTATCCAGTAGGACTCGCTTATCCTTGATCTCGTTTGATGCCACCCATGTTTTGATTTGGTCACGCAACCTCTGCAAAAATAAGATTACATGCCTATTTTCAGAGTGTAACAAAAACACCTGCATGGTTACAATGATTCAAACACAATGTGGCCATGCTTGCAATTTTCACTTTCATGAATCTTTTCTTGTGAAAGTACTGTAAGTCAGTGTTCGAAATTAAGGCCTTCGAATTGGTGGCCGCCAAGTCAAAATCCGTCCCGCCGATTCAATTCGCCAAAATGTTCAACACTGCTGTTTTATCTCGGCAGACATGGCTAGGCTGCATCCGATGCATAGTTCATTAGAATTCTTAGACCCGACTCAGTTATTGGAGATGGTAAATACAACTTTGGTAATAATTCAACAATAGTTCGTCAAAACTGAACTCTTATCACGCGAACGGTTGCATTCAATAGCAAAGCCAACAAATGCCAAGTCTAAACATCGGTGGCATCGCCACCGGCAGTGCAGTTTTCCAAGAGTCAGACTGGACACCATTTATCATTGTTTTGCCACGTCCTTTGGAAAAATGTTTACGGTGTTTGGAAGTTGTCTCGGTTGTAGGTCAGAGTTAGACACTTTTTGTTCCTTATTTACAAATACGGCCTAAATCCAAATTTGATGACAAGTGTATTTCATATGTGACCAACATTGGCAAGGTAGTTTGATGGTGTCACCTAGCGAATAAACTGGGAAACACCTAAAAAGAAGTGGCAAATGTACTGTATACATGCATCCGAGTGCAACACTAATACAATTAAATATAAGTATTAGCTTTGGGCAGAGTTTGAACAATATTTATTATTATTATAGGCTAGTTTGGTAATAACAAAATTTAATTTGCACTTTATTATTATACTGTGCTAACATACATTTTTCAAGGCCTAATTTTATTTATTTATGCATATATATATATGCAATGCAGTTTATTATGTTAGTGTACATATAGTTCATGTTAAAATTATTAGTGTTAAATATCTGATGTACTTACATATAAAATTCAAATCATAGACTAAACGTGTGTGACTAAGGAATGTGGAAAAATGGAAATGTGTCAATGTGGTTTGTAAATTAGTCAGGCCAGTTCAGATTCGGTAGGGTCACTTCAAAATTGATCTGGGCCAGTTCATTTTTTGCTAATTTCAGACACTGTAAGTGATCATGTCTTTTAGTTGATTAGGATGAGTTGGCAGTAGGGAAATTTTTGTTTTGTTTTCATTCAAAATGTGGAAAAAGTTTTTAACTACAAAAATGTAACACATCAAGGGTCAAATTTTCATTAAAATTAACCCACACTCCAATGTGTAGTAGTTTGTTGTGACCACAGAAGCTTCCGTCAGACTTGAAACAATATCATCAAGAATTACATTTGAACTCAATGCACAGATTACTTTTATTAGTACAACAAATAAACAATAAACAAGGCACGGGTAACTTCTTCTCCACAGTTCATTCTGTTACAGCACCTATTTCTAATTAGTGTCACACAATTATACCTCATACGTGTCACATAACTGACAAAACACACACTTGCTTTCTCCTCAGCTGATGTGCAATACTTTTCACAAAAGGTTCCTATCAACTTCCACTTGTATGTAGAAACTGTCCATCTGGTCGAGACAATCTTTCAGCTCATCTATCTCATCACACTGACCTGTTTCCGTTGTTCTTTTCCTAGGCAATGTTATCAGGCAAAACTAGGTAACTACATCCCGAATCAGCATACAAATTTCAAGTGTGATGTCCACGATTCAAGAAGACACCATGATAGACACTCACTCATCAGCTATCTTGCACATGTGTCCATTTAATGCCATAATAGAAAACCTAGTAGCTCTGCGGGGAGTAGGGATTGCATGAGTGATATGGCCACACAGGAAATCATTATATTACAGCAGTATACCATCACAGCTATTGTATTTACCAGCAGATTACAAGCTTGTCTTTCATTCTCCACATGCAAGGTTTCTCACTAACATTTTATCTGGATATTGGAAATATAACTTGAAAGAGGTTGTTGACATAGACACAACTGGTTGCTATAGCAAGACGTTATATTATCGTTTTCGGGCTCCACAGAGTGTCCATGTGTGAGTAGTACCTGAAACAAACAAACAATATTGACTTATTCAAAAAACAATTAAGTATGTTGGTTTAATGACAGATTGATAGAAAACATAACCTTTTTACTTACTTTTTATCACTGTTTCACAATTCACTGTTATGCGTGAATTAAGCAGTGTTGCAAACATTGTAGTAGTAACATTTTGAAATTATTTTGTTTTATTTATTGTGCATGGGTCTGGTTCATGCAGTTTGTTGTCAAGGCAACATTAATGTTGCATTGCTAATGATTGATATAACAAACTTAATTATCATTTCACACCTTCCCTGAAAAAATGTCATAAACAACACATACCAGTATTGCATTTGTCGTCAAGCATTAGTCACATCCACAACTGAAACTGTTGTTCATATTCTTCTGCATCACATTGGTCATATCATTATCTAAGTTATGCTTTTTATCAATGCCAACTATGACCATTCATCATTTGATGTTGATCTCCACCTGCATCAACAGTAACTGTTGTTCTACACTTCTAATCCCTAACAATTCCAGCCAAACATGTACTGGCCTTTATGTCGAACCACTGTATTCATGTGACAAGCGCAACAAATGTGTGGTAACATGCAACCAGTCTAAAGAGGTGGAATTTCAATAGCTGCGATTCAACAAATCAGACACAGAGACAGTCACATAATTCACATTTCTCAGTTCTATTCCACTGTTTTAACAAAATTTACTATAAAAACATCTATTAATGTACAGATCTTTAAACCAGAATGATCACTACATAAAACTTTAATTAAATATGTGTTTTATTATGACTATCACATTTGCTTCTATAAAACTTAAGAAATATATTTTAAAATGAAACCTTTTTGAAATTCATATAACACATCTTAAAATATAAACTACAAAATACATTTCTGATTTAATTTCTTTAAATTGTGTGATTTTGTTTTAGATGTTTGCATTTCATGTACACCTGTGTGTGGTACCATGTGACATGTTTAGTTTGAAAACAAAATATTAAATGGGTAAACTACAACAATTTAAATTAATTGTCTGCCTAGCAATACTCACTCCCCAATTGGACACCCTTCATTTTGAACCAAGCTCAGTGACCTATTGTCACATGTTGGTGCATTTTACCTAATTACTGTCACCCTGTTGTTATGTAAATAGTATAAAATACAGTAGCTCCATCGTCACAAAACAAACGCCATATTAATAAATACTCAAAAACGAAAAACAGTTAACTTTATCAACAAAATATACACAGTGGTCTGTGGCCATCCTCCCAAACAAACAAGTATGGCTAGGCAGAGCAAGACAACAATGTCTCCTCATGCAGTCGAGATAATCAATATAATAAATGTTAACAGCACAAACTCTATATGGTTGTACCAAGAGCCTGAACAATAAAATGCCTGATGAGATGACAATCTCATACTGCAGTATGACAGCCGAGTTGATTTTCTTGATTCACATACGTGACTTAATCGAGTTCTTAAATTACATCTCCCATGGCATAACCATGTGTCTGCTAACTTGTTATAGACATGTCAGACTACAACTGTAAATTGTCAAACAATGAACTCACCTGCAGTTTCTTGATCTCCTTCTTGAGATCGGCCTCATATTTTTCTTTCTGATTACTGTTGGCTGCATTGTGCACCTACAAACATACCGCTTACATTTAGAGCAGTTTAGCTATGCTTGTGTCAATCACAACATCAGCCAAAGCTTTCTGCACACAACTACAGTTCTTCATAAATAAAAAAATGTGTACAAATTAAAATTCATCCTATTTTGAAGTGATGCAAAATAAAACGACCATGGCCTTTCACATCCAAGTTTTCCATTGAATGTCACATTTTCTTTGGGAGATTATCAATGCACTTTGAGGGCGCGTTTGAATGGTTGTACAATGAACATATCCGATCCAAATTTTGGGGACTTAATATGACCTCTTGGAAGCAGGGTTGGCGTCGATTTAATCAAATTGATTAAATCATCGATTAAATCAACATGAAAAAATCAAGATATAGATTTTTTTCCAGATTATCTTAAATTTATACTTACCTGAGTACTCAATTTATTTGTGCCAATTTATAATAATAATCCTGAAATCTGTAAGACAGCTGACATTTTTTAATTACTAGGCCCACATTTTTTACAGCTGTGCTCAATTAAATAATTGCTTGGTGTATTGCTTGGACTTTGGTATGTTGTGTTAGGCAAGTGACAGAGGCAAGTGATACATGTGATCAATGAGGCATGACTTTGACTGATTGGGAAGAGGGCAGAGAGGCATACCTTTATCTGTATTGTCACCTGCCAAGGACCAACTGACTGCAGCTAATTGCATGCTTTGATTTAATCAGCTACCCCAGGGTACCTAAGATGAGTAAGATCAATGTGAGATGGGTTCCAAAGTATAGATAAGGTGTATCCTCAGTTTGGAATTAAAACCAGCTTAGTCAAAATCTGATTATTTGAACTACTCTGATCAGTGTTATTTTGTCAGCTTGCCTGTCAGGAACATATTATAACAAGCCAGGCTATAACAAGCATTTGGTTGATATGTGGCTTCACGGTGAAGCCACATATTTCTTGAGGGAAGGGACTGCCAATCCTGTTGATTTAAGGGTAGCCGCGCCCCGAAATATGACCAAAAAGTCGCTTTTGAGATGCTGTCATTTTCCGATAGATTGACATATCATACACCTTCATGTAAAAGCATTTTCCAATATTTGAACAATAAATACCTATATTAGTACACTTTGTGACATGCCCCTCTTTCTCCTAGAACCGAAATGAGTCTCGCAGCCATTTTTAAATGTCCAATAATCTCCAAAAAGATCGTTCGATTCCAGGCACATGCCGACTATAAAATCCGCCATATTTTATATCGTCTTGTCCGGAAGTTTACCTGCTTCCCTGATATAGCATCCTAGTTAACCTAGACTATAATACTACGCCTCTATCTGGAATTAAATTTATGCGACCGTTGACCAAATAAGGGCAGGTTACGCTATTTCTGGCTCATTATAATATCGCGTAGACGAAACATCCAATGGGCGCACGCGGTGTATGGATGACCGCATCATCAACCAATCAGCGCAGCTTCCGGGGACGCGCAGAATAGTAAACAAGATGGAGTCGAGTAAGAGAAAACGAGTAACGATGACCGCATTTGCCCAAAAAAAGAGACACAAGAATAAGTCTGGAGCAGGAAGACCACGTCAGACAGGTTTGTAAATATACTTTGCACAATCGTAGCAAAGAATATCTTAGTTTATCATCTTAAAATTACCGTAAATGGACGATGTAAACAATGGCGATCATGACTGCTTGGGAAGACCACGAAGACAAGGAAATGATCCAAATGACGTAGGCCTCATAGCTAAGCATTTAACAATAAGTGGGCGAGTTATATTATTATAATAACATCTGTTACTATGTGACATTATTATACCTTTGATTATTTTAATAAAATATGCTTCTTGGAGCAGTTTGGTTCACAAACTGTTAGGCAACTGAACTCAGATTTTCTAGATTAGACATTAGTCTGACTACTCAGTCTACTGTCTACTACTAGTACTAGTGAATGTAACCAGTGACAGTGGTAGTTGTACTATCTAGTGATATATAAGCATGTGTGCATTTTATAATAGTCTGCTTTCACTGTTTCAGTGCCAGTTGAAGAGGCATCGGTGTCTTTGACTGATTTGCAGTCCACGTCTGCCAGTCAGCAAAAGATTATGTTGCTGTCTCCACAACGTGACACTTCTGAGACTGCATCCACGTCCGACTCGGATGGCCACTTCGTTATACTACACATGGACAAGCTGAACGATCTGCTGAAGCCGCTTGAGTGTCCACAGTGCAGTCAGGCAAAGCTACGTGTGACGTCAACCGACATGAGAGGATATGCTGTACACCTACTACTGGCATGTGATAGCTGCAACGCGACGCTGTCCAGCGAGTTCTCGTCACCACAGCTACCAATGAGTGACAACCCGACACAACAGCCCTACACGATCAACCGCCTTGCTGTGCTGGCAGCTCGTGAGGGTGGCATCAACCAGACCGGCTTGGTGAGGCTGACGACACTGATGAATGTCAAGGGTGGCATTCATCATAAGACGTTCAGCAGGATCTCCGACACGATCCAGCAGAAACTTGTGTATGGGACGGCCTACAATACACTGCTGGAGGCACACAGCATAGTTCACCGCGTGCACAGGGATGTCTACGGTGAACACGACAGGCCATTGAAGCTGGCTGTCAGCTATGATGGCTCTTGGAAAACCAGAGGTTTCCATTCCCCGTTCGGTGTGGGATTTGTGATCGAGATGTTAACGGGACTGTTCATTGACTACACCATCCGATCCAAGTACTGTGTAGAGTGTGATCTTGTGGGGAAGAAGCTGAAGGGAGATGAGAGAGAACAGTGGCAGCAGTTGCACCAAGACCACTGTGACGTGAACCACACTGGCTCCAGTGGTGCAATGGAGACTGAGGCTGCCAAGATCATGTGGGGAAGGTCAGTGGACCTGATGGATGCCCAGTACACCTCCATCCTGGGCGATGGTGATGCTGCTGTCATATCGGCACTGAACACTATGCAGCCATATGGCGCTCATGTGGCTGTAGAGAAACAAGAATGCATCAACCACATGAGCAAGCGCATGTTCAAAGGACTCGAAAATGTGCTCAAAGAGTCGACCGCCCACGCAAAAGAAGCCCGCATCAAGGCCAAGCAGACAGCCACAACATCAGTGACCACCAGCCTCAGCGGAAAAGGAAAGTTGACAGCTGTGAGAATGAAGAAGTGGTCGCAGTATTACAGAAACGCCATCGTCAAGAACGCGCCAGATGTCGAAGCGACACGACACGCGATCTGTGCGATCTTCTTTCATAGCGTGTCAACAGCCGAGGATCCTCACCACTCTCATTGTGATCCGGAGTGGTGCTTCTTCCAGCAAGCCACAGCTGAAGGGGTGGACCCTGAACAGAAGAGGAAGGAAGGCAAGCATGACCCACCCCTTCCGAAAGATGCATCTGAGAGTCTGGTACCTCTCTTTGAGCGTTTAACAAAACCTGACTTGTTGGAGCGATGCATGTCGCTTGGCACCTCCAATGCGAATGAGTCATTACATTCAGTTATTTGGAGGAGAGCACCAAAGGCAGTCTTCAGCACCAGGAAGACAGTGGAGATTGCTGTTGCCATGGGTATCGTGCAGTTCAACAAGGGCGCACACAAGTCCTGGTCGATGTAACAGCGGCCATTGTGCCCCAGGCTGGCCCGAGTAGCCAGTTATTAGAGCTGGCAGGCAAGATGGACAAGACTCGGCTGCGCAAGTCAGATACAGCAGCCAAGCTACAGGCCGAGGCGAAACTGTCGGAGAAGGAGGGTCACCTGTACAACCCTTGTGCCTGGTAGACAGTGCACACAAACTCGAACACTACCCATGAAGCAGTTGTGGCTAAAATAAAAATGTCTTGCCAATAGTTGTGTTTGTTCCTTGCATAGCTCCAGTACATAGTTACATTCAATGTTATACATTTAAGTGATGATTTTCTATTATACTTTCTGTGTTAAACATTACGTTTTAGTTTTTTGTCGTTTTCTCAAAATGTCATTTTTGGATATTTGTCAAGTTTATGAAAATTACTTCCGAAAAACTACACAAGATAGAGACCTGAAATTTTCACCAGTTGTTCCCACATATATAACCTGTCAGATAAGACTGTTTTGAACAGTGTAGCTCAATATTGAGAGTTGGCAGTAATGATCCAGTCAGCCAAGTCGTTGGGAGAAAACATTCTAACCAGACATCCCATCTCATAGCGGTCATAGAAATCAGATATCTTATACCAAAACTACCTTATCTGACAAATGAACATTCCAGCAAATGATTCTTGGCAATTGCACAATCACACATACGTTATGTTGCTTGGAATAATTTTCGTGGTCGGACCCCCCCCCCCGTCTCACTACAAACAGTTATTTCCATGGCAATACACATGCAAATGAGTCCAAATTCCACACATCATGTACTATTCATACTTCTAAATAGCACCCCAAATTTGGTTAAGATATGTTAATTATTAACAGAGATACAGACTATGGCCGTTTTCGGGTAGTGGCTACCCTTAACTGTACATATTTTTAAATAAAGTTTAAATTTTTACATAACAACTTTGTTTTAATTCTTTAGAAAGGCTAGGAATAAAATGTTCAGCCCATTGGGTATATTATGATATACCACATATTTATTTATTTTCAGAACTACATATTATTTCTTATAAGATTTGTCGAGAATGTTGAAAAAATCCAATAAATTGATTTAATCGAAAAAATCCGATTTAATCGAAAAAAATCATGATTTTTTCCAACCCTGCTTGGAAGAAATGTAAAGCCTTTTTTTAAATCCCCCTATGGGTGAAGGTTTTTTTACCTGCTTTTAGTAGCAAACATATTTACACAATATTGTTTGTATATAATATTGGCAGTTAATGTCTACAACTCTGCACGTATTTAATGAAAGTGCATGTTTTTAAAATATTGGCATGTTGCAAGACAGCACAGCGTAATCACAATAACTAGCAGATGCAACGTGGCTTCTATGTAAATAAATAATTTTAACAACATCAGCTATTAGTGAACCATTAATTAGGCAATTATTACATCACGTGTGGGTAGCAATCCATCATGGGTAGAGCAATTAGTCATAATCATTCAATCAATGTTCAAGCACAACTTAGATATGACAACTCAGTTTCAGTATGTTTTCTTTTTGTCTTGCCTACAACTAACATTTTCCACTTACTTACAATATAAACAATGAAGGCAATCACCTACCAAGGTTGCTACCATTGTTAAATATTAATAGAATATTTTCTAAGTAATCATAATTCTTTGACAATGCTAACTGTTGGCTATGCCACTGGTTACCTGCATGGAACAGCCAGCTTCTATAAAAGTATACACACCAAGACTAAGATTTTTGATCCCTTCATAAAAGTATTTTGAACAATTAAAAATATAAAAAATAAATACAATTGCGCAAACAAAACATCTGAAACTTCAACATGTTTTTTCTTATAATTTGTTTTATTGGATAAACATGTATGAATATGAAAGTTCAGGACAGACTCTAAATCAAAATGTGATAATTATAATACAAATATTCCAACTTCAAAAACTTGAAAATATAATAAATTTCAAAAGTTACTCACATCGTTGTCATCACCACAAAATAGGTTGACTGGCAATCTTGCAGGATTTTATAAAGCCAATGCCAGTTGCTATATACCCATACAATCCTGCATATAAAATGGCCGACAAATTCCATTTTTCATACAATAGTAGTTTTATGGTTTGATCCACCGGCCATTTAACAAATCATAAATTGTTCCAATCATCACGACTAAATTGATCGACTGGTGCCAAGCATCTATAAGTTGATATCACAAACAACAACATGCCAAAATTGACACAATCCAAAATTATATTTAAATTGTCAATAAACCCCATTTTTCGCACCAGTAAACCGCTATGTTTACCAACCAATCTGCCGACGTCAACTGTCTTCAAATGTGCACAAGTGATGCACTTGAAATTCGAAACATGAAGAATATGCAGTAAAACCCTTGTGGCAATCAAAAATGGCAAATGACAAGTTGAATTAAAAAAATGATGCCAGTGCCAGAACTTTGCATAGATGCGTATTCCACAACATTACGGAAGTACGCACCAGTGCTTATTCCAGATAAAAAGAGTAAATTAACTTGACATTGCTGCAGTTCAGAACCATGTGACTTGTCTATTACCACTTTTCCTGAAAGACTGGCGAACTTAGTGCTTACCAGCCTTACCTTCTTCCAAATGTCCTCGAAAGTTTCCACTCCTTCACTGACTTTTTTCAAACACCTGTCTATCTCACCTGGAACAAATATCAAACATAGCATTAAAAATATATAAATCCAATCATTTCTATATATTCTATGCAATGATGTAACAAAGACTGGAGTTCTTGAAAAAACATCTTGTATCACTAGATAATTTTCACTTTCAGAAGAAAATCATATCATGGTGCTGTTCACACCACATCACCTACAAATATGATAACCAAGATGGCGTACAACTGATACAAGGCTTACTGAATACAAAATAACTAGACTATAGCAGATGGAAACTAATTTAAGGTATCCACAATATTGTCTCTCTCTACCTAATGAATCATTTTCCACTTGGAAATAAACAATCAATCAATCAAAAATGAATCACGCATTGTTAGCCAAGTCATTGAATTGTCTAAAACCGTTGTTACTACAGAATATGAAATTATGCACTGCATTAATTAAATTACATAATTTAGGAAAAGGCCAGCCAAAAAATAAATCAATGGAAATAGAAACAATTATACCAAAAATCCATTTAAATTGAGATTATTACATGTTGCTGTTACATGAGAAACAAAACTACAAATAATTATTGTTAATCAGTTCCAGCAAAAAAAGTCCATGTCACACTGAATCAAAAAGACAAACAATTATGTACCTTTAAACAATCTTTTGATATACAGCATAAATAGTTACACAAAAATGGCAATTCATGTAAACTGAAGGGATCAATGATTACCAGGATATTTCCTAACCTTACATAGGATACAAGATTTGCATAAAGATTTACTAAGATTCATCCAGAGCAACAAGCTGACAGATGACAAGGAATCCATTGTTCATCAGGGTAGAATCTTAGAGGTTGCTCCCAAGTGCTTTGGTATAGCTTGACAGGCCCAGTTGCACCCCAAAATACTGTGTCCATTATTAGTTTTATAATTTCATTACGATCACATAAACTGTAACAAAATTATAAAACATCAAAGCATCCTGAACATGCTTTTGTTCCAATGAGTTCCACATCTTTTTTAAATTACACAATGGTGGATCCAGAAGAGACAGAATAAATGTCATATTCACTGATATTCTGCAAATCATAGCATGATTTACAACATGTGAAAGAAAATGCAAACCCTTCAGTAATGCTAAACAATGGTGAACTCAAAATGGTAACACTTAGCATACATTTGCTTGTACTGGCGAAACATGACAGTAATTTGCAATGTTCTGTCATAGACTCACACCAATATATAATTTATATCATTATTGTAGCAGTTGCGATTTATGCTGGTTATTGCAGTGACCTGTAGCTGCCTGTGCAATAATAACATGCATCTGTAAAATAAATACATATACAAATGTCATTTGCCCTGGAATAGACCTGGCTTTAATTTGACAGTATACAATTAACAATTGCATACTGCATAACGTACAAACTAGTATAAACCAAGTTACACTGTCACTGCATCATTACACCAGACTGTCCATAAAATATAACTAAACAATGATAATTTGGCGAGACAAGACTGCAACTACTTGAACTAGGCTACTGCACAACACGGTAACAAGGCTCAGATCTGTCATCAACAATATGTCAATTTGCAATAATTCTTCGACGTGCATCCTCAAATAAATTAAGAAATTTTAACAATACATTAACTGTATGTCATGCTGTTTCTATTCCACTGCAAAATCACACACGTTAAGTGCATGCAACAGTTCACTTTGTGCCTGTGGACGGTAATATCTGGGAGAAAACATAATTGGCGTGGGGTCTTAATCGGTAGGAAAACACATTTTCCTCACCTTGGAGTTTTCTCCTGTCCGCCATAGCTACGTGAAGGTGAGGAATATTGTTCGATACATGCTACGACACTGCTGAAAACGTCGATAAAGTGTATACCGAGTGTATACGACAACGAAAATTCCCCTTTCCAGCTTTGTCTTTCCAAAATGGCTGCTTTCTTTTCTTAGCCAAACCACACCTTTTTAAATATGTTCATTCGCATCAGAAAATTACGTGTTTATCAAAATGCTTGCGCTACAATGACGACCACGTTAGGAAAAATATTATTGTGACATACGCACATACATACAGTGTTTTATACCCTAAATATTTCCCGGAGATATATTTAATGAGAGCTCAAAAGCAGATATGTGCATGAATATGTTACCACTGTAAAGTAGGTCCCCAATTACAGCTGAGGTCGCCATCGCGCAGGTGTCAAATTCTCGGCACTTCCTGTCCGACATCGCACTGAGACGTCGCTATTTTTCAGTGCTGCTTCCACGATTAATTTCATTGTTGCACCATTATGTGATTTCGTACCCTACTGTTGCACATACACAGACCATTTGCTTGATAAACGGTAATTATTTTGACCTGAAAAGTTCTGTCATGGCTATTAGCAGCGATTGTATTCACATTGTTTACACTTATAATTTGTACAGACCTGTCTCTTGACAACTCAGCCTTGTTACTCTTGAGACTTGACTCGGCAGTCAGTGACAGTGTCACTGTGTCAGTGTCACTGTCAAGCAGTATATAGTCTAATCATTCTATAGCAATACACGACCATACAGTAGACCTAAGTCAATCCTGTCTAATTGCATTTTTGCATTACTTGCCCAAAGATAACTTTTCAATAAAAACAAATGATCAATTCAGTATCTGTATTTTGACTGGCAAAATGTCCTATGGACACATCACGCCAGTAAATTAGCATTAGAATTTAATTCGGATATTTTACAACTGCCCATCTCTTGTAATAAGTGAGTTCAGAGTTCTGCTGCCGCAAAGCATAATGGGTAATGTCATAGGTCAATCGACATAAACAACTCGCACATGCCTGCTAAAATGATACAGAAGTTCCAGTTTGTTGTCTTGTTTCTTGCTTTCCGTAATTATTTCCCGCTTTTTCTGATCATCGTCAATAAGGTCGATTTTAATGAGTTTCACTTATGGAACAAAGATAAAATTCAAGAATATTTACGGACATAGAGCTGCCAAAATTAGAAAAACATGTAGCGCTGGCATTCGCCGGTGATTCTGTGCATCGTATTTCAGCGTTCCTCCGAAGGCTAACGTGAAAGGGGAAGTTTACCAAAAGCAGGGAAATACGTAGGCTTTTGACGATGCAAAGTGAAGTTTTTGCTGACTGATTCGCTGATCTGGACACTGACTGGCTGGGGGAATTAAGTGAAAGGGATGTCGATCAAAATCAATAACCATTGATTGAGGGTCGCTATATATATTGTGAGTCAGTAGGCTTTTATGGATACGAAACAGAATTACAGCCTAAGATTGCACATATCCCACTTTTTTGTGTCCTGTTATAAAGGTGTTAGAGATATTTCCATCGTTGAGGAGGGGATAGTGATGGAAATTTTCGGTGTAAACGGGGCACGGATCGGTGATTGTCGAGGTTTAGGGTCTGGGTGATGTTGCATATTTTTTATGTCTAAGAAATATAGTGTTGTTGCAGTGTGTTTAGTGTTAAGGGGGTATTGTTGCAGATTTTTGGTATCGAGGGGTAGCGTTGACAATAGCATGTTTATTGTAGCTGAAATTAATTCAACATGATCAAACGTTCACTACCGTTGAGGTATATTTTTTTGTATTTTACTCAAAATTTACACCTTCAGCCCCTATGATATAATGATGAAATTGTGTGACTGGATATCCATTCATATCGGTAGCAGATATATTGACATCAAGTACATAGTTGATCAAAGTCTTTGTCTTGCAACTGACTGTCTATAACTAGTTTAACTAAAAGCGAGATTTATTTGACCTGGCATGAATTTTCCGGTTGTGAGTACACAACCTGCGGAGCCTCTGCAGGCTGCTAATACTAGAGCCGAGTTGACAAGTAGGCTACTAGTTTGACATAAATATTATTTATTATGCAATATACAGTGTATCTACCATAATGTAATACACTATGTTCGATATTTGTATCAGTGAGTTACTCCCCCAATGAACCTAGTGTACTAATAGCTTCATACATAATAATAGCTTGCATTTGCATCACATAAATGACAGAAGATGGCTGCATTGTCAACGACTGTTTATGTCGATTGCACTCTGACCCGGAAGCATAACAAGGGAGTTAGCACACGTGTAGTCAGAACTCTGAACGGTTCGCGAATGGTTCGCATCCAGTTGGCCGTGTACACACTGGTTCCGCTGCGTCGGGTGTGTCGTGGACGCGAACGGTACGCGCCCACTTGTCTCTGTAATGTGAACGCGCTAGTGGGCACGTACGGTTTGCTAATGATGCGCAATCTGCATATTTTACTCTCTTGGACATTTTACTGCTAAACTCATACTTTATCTGTCTACCCATGATTGCATATATGTAAATATTACAATAATTATTATTATATATATATACATAAATTATCTCATATATTTTAATAATATTCATATAGCAGTTTTATTTTCTCTTAATGAATTAAATTATTTGACTGTTTTTATAATTATTATATTATATTAAATTTATATGCTCATATATCACGTACACTTAATGTTTTACTAGATTCTTGTACAGCGCTTTTGAGCATTGACATGTGATCCGAACAAATGACATGCCACGAGTTAACTACATGTAATTGGGTCAGAATCGTTCGCGAACCAGACGCAATGTATACATGACGAACGGTTCGCGAACGGTTCGCGTCGGCTCAGTTGTTAGTAGTGTAAATGCAACCTGACGCAAAGTCGAATGGACGCGAACGGTACGCTAGAATACGGTACGCGAACCGGACGTATTGTGAACACGGCCTTAGTCCAATTGTAAACAATGATAATTGATTGTGCCTAAATTGGAATCTAAACTTGAAGGTCTCTAGAATCTGAACTCTTATGGTCATTCTAGATAGATGTCAAAAAAACATTATCATCTTACAAAATCATAAAAAACACATACTTTCACTGTTCAAATTCTATTACAATAATCATGATATTAACTGCAATAAAATAACCCTTGGCTAACAGCTGCTGTGATATATTCATTTGCATCAGACCAGGGGCATTCTGACTCCAGTTCCAGAATCGGAATTGGAATCATTCAAAATGAAAGTAGTGGAATCGGAATAGGAATCGGTTTGTATGGAATTGGAATCAGAATCAGTTGATGTGAAAGCAGCGGAATCGGAATTGCTTTGAGTGGAATTGGTGTTGCATACTGGAATATTTGTTATTTCGCAGTCAATTTCTATTTTTGTGCTTTAAAAGTACAGTGAAAATCATATAAATACAACTATATAAGGAGAAAGGCCAGGATATATTCACTACTACGTAATGTAACTACCAAGTGATTTGTAATTCCCAGTTGTACTTGCCAAAATAACAAGTACATTTAAACACATTAAATAATTCCTGGCATTATAATTAATAACCTGTTTACTCGGGTCTTTGCAAGTCTTAGCAACTTGCTACCATATATGTCACTGCCATTTGGTAAGTTATTCAATAAATTATGCAAACAAATTCAAAAAGTTACTTGGAATCAGAATTGCCATACTGTGGGTGGAATCGGATACGGAATCAAACAATTTAGTCGGAATCAGAATTACCATAATGTGGGTGGAATTGGAATTGGAATCAAACATTTTTATTGGAATCGGAATAGCCATAGTGTGGGTTGAATCGGAATTGGAATCAAAAACATTAGTTGGAGTCAGACTTGGTAATGTGGAATCAAACCCAGGTCTGATTTGCATACATGTCAACCTGTAATGATTAATAATAATAGATTTTATTTATATAGTGCCATATCTCCGGATATAAAAACCTGTTCAAACGTGCTTAAAATACAACATTGTTAAAACATGATTGCTACAATACAGTAATTATTTTACATATAAAAAAATATATATAAAAAGAACATAATGCTAAATTTAAATATACAATTGTAAATAAATAATATTGACTTGACTTAACTATTTAAAAATTAAACTATTTGCTGCTTTAACTGCAACTTTTATCCGTAAATCCGTTTTAAAAGAAACCCAAAGAGCTATTACTGTCTAAGTGTCTTTAAAAGCTGTACCCTGCATGGGTGTGTGTACATAAATGTGTGCACACATATGTGATACATACCTGTATGTTTACAGTTGATACACCCGTTGTTGTATGACACATGTCATTTAATTTACCTACAAATTTATTATTTGTACTGATACTGTTGTTATCAACAGCTTGCTTTAATGTTTTTTTTAATAGGAAAAGAAAACAAAAATATCTATCTTTTCCTTATACCTGGCAATAAATCCCTTTTATGTTTTGCACGACATTGCATCTATACTATCTATTTATACTATATAATGTCATATGTGTATATGTCTTCATACTTCCATTTGATCTCAGATACTCAGCAAGCACTACACCATTCAATTATTACTTTGCCTCATGGTGTTAGATTACATTAGTTTATATTGGATTGCGATGCCTTGTCCTTTTTAGTCCTTTGGGCCGAAGGTCCAACGGACTATTGTTATCACTCTGCGACATCGAATCTTGTGTGGTATTGTTGAGCCTTGGGCAAGTTCGTTTACTCTACATAGCTTCATTTCACTCAGCTGTATGAATGAGTACCTGGCTATAGACAGTGGTGGATATTTGTGTACGAATAGTCTTCGCGCATTAATTACAGCATGGCTGAATTCTTAAAATAAATAAAAGTACTTATATAGCGCCCAATCAATTAAAATTGCCTTGGGCACTTTACATACATGCACACTTATATAATAATATTTTACATAAAAAGAAATGCTAACTAAGAAATAAATATGTAAAAAATATAACATTACCTTAAACATAGTTACTAAAAAAAAGAGAGATCATTAAAAAAAACGTTTAAATAAATTAAAACATTCTTAAAAAACTACTATTAATACATTCTTTTATACAAGAAGAATAACCATAAATATGTTAAGAAACTAATAAAGCAAAAAATATATTTATTATTAGAAAGCACATAAAATGTCCTCGTCGGTGAATTATAAAAACGCTTGTTTAAAAAGGTGAGTCTTCAAAAGTGTTTTAAACACTTGTAATGATGTTGCTGTCCTGAGTGTAGGAGGCAAATTGTTCCATAGAACCGCCGAGCAAACCGCGAAACGGTGATCACCATGAGTAACAGTTTCTTTTGTCGGTCTCAAATGAACGGGTAGCCAGTGTAAACGCTGCAACACGGGCATGATGTGTTCGTATTTCCTCGTGCAAGTAATTAGGCGAGCGGCACAGTTCTGCACCCTTTGTAGACGTTGCATCACCGTGTGTGGGAGACCATAAAGAAGTTCATTCCCATAAACTAAACGGGATGTCACTAGTGCGTGAACAAGTGTCTTGCATGATTCTTCCGTCAGATGTGGCCGAATTTGCCCAATGTTTCTAATATGATAGTAGCAGCTTTTCACAGTGTTGGCAATCTGCTGTTCCATTTTCAGGTTGCTATCAAATAGCACACCCAAACTGTGCACACACGATGATGGTTGAATTCGATGGCCGGCTACTGTGATGTATACATTGGCAGGCAGACTGCCGCGTTTCTTCGCTGGAGAAAAAACGATCGCCTCGGATTTCTCTTTGTTCAGTTTTAACTGGTTTCTAGTCAACCATGCAGCCACACAATTCCACCTTAGCCAGTGCCGCCACAATTGATTCATCTCGTTCAACCATGAGGTAGATTTGAATGTCATCAGCATAACAGTGATGCTCCATGCCGTGTTTAGCAACAATATCTCCAATAGGTTTAGTGTACATGCAATACAAAGTAGGGCCCAACACCGACCCTTGGGGGACGCCACATGCCAAGATTGACTCAACTGACTCGGCACTTCCCACTGCCACTTTCTGATACCGTTCGCTAATGTAAGTTGAGATGGCATTCAATTGAACAGGTCTGCCAGGAAGTAAAGTGTGAAGCACTTGGAGCAGTCCTGAGGACTGGATACTGCGCAATATAAGAACTTACCTTTTTTATTTGTTACAAAAGTGTGGTGCCGTCACGGAGAAACCCCATCGACCGTATCATTCCATGTCGTAGCATGGCACAGTCAGTAGGTTGCTGTCAGTGGAATGAAGCTGGCGGGCACCCTGGTGTATACGGCGAGATCAAGTCGACAAAGTACGCTGGCGCGAGATGGTATAACGCGTGGTATAGCAGCAGAAGAATCTTGTAGTTGATGCACCATTGGACTGGGTGCCAGTGAAGCGCAACGAGGGTGGGCGTGATGTGTTGATGGTCGCGACGGCGTTATCTCATTATTAGGCGAGTGCCGAATTTAGCACCATTAAAATGACTGAGATTATTAGCCAATCAATGCAGCCACAAATGGATATATGTGTGACTGCTAATAATAGTTTGTCAATATCAAAAAATTAGAAACAAAATTTATTTTTGTATAGTACCTGCTACTAAAAATATTTCAGTTGGTATAGTTGTTAAAGATGTTTTGTTAACATGATCATGACAATGTTTGTAGGTTGCACAGATTGGCACGGAGGCAGCATGAATTCAGGCAGACCTGATCTGAGTTTGGCTGGATCCCAGATCAACGTAGTCAGTGCATCCCACCGGCCAGGCTCAGCAAAGAGGCCCAACTTGACCAACAGTAACGCATCTGGCAGTCACCTCAGAACTGGTGCAGCAACCAAAGTGAGTTCAGATTTTGTTTTGGGACACTTAAAAATAATAAAATTTTCAGTTGTCCCAAAACATACCGTGCGCAAAAATAATTATCAGATTCACTGTCCCAAAACTTAGAACGCAAATGAATTCCGACGTCATATCGTCCCCATTTTTATTACCTTATGTTAACCTGGCTTTGTAACTTCACCATGGTTACCTCGTCTATTACCCTGCTAATAACTATTTTTAAGTGGCTGAATGGCCCTATATCCCGTGAAGCAAATGTTATATGTAGGACCTACATACTAAGCCGTATGCAATGTTTAGTCTGTCTGGTGCCAGTTTCTCACACTTGTTCGAAGACTATTTATTGAGTGACAGATTGTACTGTATCTAATCGCAGTATTGCTCATACCGCATTACCACCCACCCCCATCTCAACCACACACAGAAACACATTTGTTATCAAAATATAGAAGATAAACTTGCAGAAATGCAACAAAACATCACATAATTCCCATTGAACTGCCCCTGGTATCAACAGGGTGTCGTCCGTTACACTGTTAGTAACTAATCTCTTGGTGGCTGACATCCTGTGTGACAAATCTTTTTATATGATTTTATTTTACAATTATACGTACAGCCCCAATGGTCAGTTCCATTTGGCTGCTATGAATTTTCCATTCACGATCGGTTGGTTAAATGTTTCCACTCAAACTGTGTTGTAAATGTTGCTCAATGAAAGATTAGAAAGAAAGTCAACAGAGGACTCCCTTTCCCACAGAGGTCCTCTGCTCAGCAGACACAAAGACTTGGTGTCTGGCAAGATTTTTACAGCAATAATTAACACAATGTAACTCTTTGGATGTTGCACAACAGTCATCCCGTTGATGTGCTTCCAGAGCACTTTGACAGTCGGCAGATGTCACATTGTAACAACCACTTCCTGTATGGTACAGAATTCCCGGGCACTGGGCTGCATGTGTCGTAGGCAGCCTCATGCTAAGACACAGGAAATTGGGTTAAAGTGGGTGGTATAAGCGCCTTGACTGAGCTGGGTCATGGGCCCAGGGCTACTGTCGACGTCAGTATAGCGTTGGAAACCAGGTATGGTGGATTTTGTAGCTCTAGGTAAAATCGATTTTAGTGTGACAACGACAAACTGTGACTGAATGTGTGTTGTTTATATATGCTGAAGCATGTAAGGTGTCATCTGTTAAATTAACATTAAATTAAACTCTCGAGAGCACATTGTTTTCTAAATTTAGTACAAATGTTTTTGTCAGAAATTAATTTTACATTATTCCCAAGAACGGTAAGAAGTGCCAATTTACTTGAAGTCTGCGACTTTGTAAGCAATTCCAGCACCTGCTGATATAGCAGGTTCCTCAAAGGGAAAGTTATTGAGATCATCTGATCAGAGTCGCGCTTGCCGTTAACTGTGCTTTGATGTGGCAAGTGGCAACAATTGTTTTGGAGTACGTGGGGCCGATCTTCCCAGCTACACTTATTAGACTGAGCCTTGCTGTGGCAACAATTGTTTCAGTGTACTAGAAGATGATCTTCCCAGCTGTAATTAGCCTGAGCCTTGCTGTGGCAACAACTGTTTCAGTGTAATAGAAGATGATCTTCCCAGCTGTAATTAGCCTGAGCCTTGCTGTGGCAACAATTGTTTCAGTGTACTAGAAGATGATCTTCCCAGCTGTAATTAGCCTGAGCCTTGCTGTGGCAACAATTGTTTCAGTGTACTAGAAGATGATCTTCTCAGCTGTAATTAGCCTGAGCCTTGCTGTGGCAACAACTGTTTCAGTGTACTAGAAGATGATCTTCCCAGCTGTAATTAGCCTGAGCCTTGCTGTGGCAACAATTGTTTCAGTGTACTAGAAGATGATCTTCCCAGCTGTAATTAGCCTGAGCCTTGCTGTGGCAACAACTGTTTCAGTGTACTAGAAGATGATCTTCCCAGCTGTAATTAGCCTGAGCCTTGCTGTGGCAACAACTGTTTCAGTGTACTAGAAGATGATCTTCCCAGCTGTAATTAGCCTGAGCCTTGCTGTGGCAACAACTGTTTCAGTGTACTAGAAGATGATCTTCCCAGCTGTAATTAGCCTGAGCCTTGCTGTGGCAACAATTGTTTCAGTGTACTAGAAGATGATCTTCCCAGCTGTAATTAGCCTGAGCCTTGCTGTGGCAACAACTGTTTCAGTGTACTAGAAGATGATCTTCCCAGCTGTAATTAGCCTGAGCCTTGCTGTGGCAACAACTGTTTCAGTGTACTAGAAGATGATCTTCCCAGCTGTAATTAGCCTGAGCCTTGCTGTGGCAACAACTGTTTCAGTGTACTAGAAGATGATCTTCCCAGCTGTAATTAGCCTGAGCCTTGCTGTGGCAACAACTGTTTCAGTGTACTAGAAGATGATCTTCCCAGCTGTAATTAGCCTGAGCCTTGCTGTGGCAACAACTGTTTCAGTGTACTAGAAGATGATCTTCCCAGCTGTAATTAGCCTGAGCCTTGCTGTGGCAACAACTGTTTCAGTGTACTAGAAGATGATCTTCCCAGCTGTAATTAGCCTGAGCCTTGCTGTGGCAACAATTGTTTCAGTGTACTAGAAGATGATCTTCCCAGCTGTAATTAGCCTGAGCCTTGCTGTGGCAACAATTGTTTCAGTGTACTAGAAGATGATCTTCCCAGCTGTAATTAGCCTGAGCCTTGCTGTGGCAACAACTGTTTCAGTGTACTAGAAGATGATCTTCCCAGCTGTAATTAGCCTGAGCCTTGCTGTGGCAACAACTGTTTCAGTGTACTAGAAGATGATCTTCCCAGCTGTAATTAGCCTGAGCCTTGCTGTGGCAACAATTGTTTCAGTGTACTAGAAGATGATCTTCCCAGCTGTAATTAGCCTGAGCCTTGCTGTGGCAACAATTGTTTCAGTGTACTAGAAGATGATCTTCCCAGCTGTAATTAGCCTGAGCCTTGCTGTGGCAACAATTGTTTCAGTGTACTAGAAGATGATCTTCCCAGCTGTAATTAGCCTGAGCCTTGCTGTGGCAACAATTGTTTCAGTGTACTAGAAGATGATCTTCCCAGCTGTAATTCGCCTGAGCCTTGCTGTGGCAACAACTGTTTCAGTGTACTAGAAGATGATCTTCCCAGCTGTAATTAGCCTGAGCCTTGCTGTGGCAACAACTGTTTCAGTGTACTAGAAGATGATCTTCCCAGCTGTAATTAGCCTGAGCCTTGCTGTGGCAACAATTGTTTCAGTGTACAAGAAGATGATCTTCCCAGCTGTAATTAGCCTGAGCCTTGCTGTGGCAACAATTGTTTCAGTGTACTAGAAGATGATCTTCCCAGCTGTAATTCGCCTGAGCCTTGCTGTGGCAACAACTGTTTCAGTGTACTAGAAGATGATCTTCCCAGCTGTAATTAGCCTGAGCCTTGCTGTGGCAACAACTGTTTCAGTGTACTAGAAGATGATCTTCCCAGCTGTAATTAGCCTGAGCCTTGCTGTGGCAACAACTGTTTCAGTGTACTAGAAGATGATCTTCCCAGCTGTAATTAGCCTGACCCTTGCTGTGGCAACAACTGTTTCAGTGTACTAGAAGATGATCTTCCCAGCTGTAATTAGCCTGAGCCTTGCTGTGGCAACAACTGTTTCAGTGTACTAGAAGATGATCTTCCCAGCTGTAATTAGCCTGAGCCTTGCTGTGGCAACAACTGTTTCAGTGTACTAGAAGATGATCTTCCCAGCTGTAATTAGCCTGAGCCTTGCTGTGGCAACAATTGTTTCAGTGTACTAGAAGATGATCTTCCCAGCTGTAATTAGCCTGAGCCTTGCTGTGGCAACAATTGTTTCAGTGTACTAGAAGATGATCTTCCCAGCTGTAATTAGCCTGAGCCTTGCTGTGGCAACAATTGTTTCAGTGTACTAGAAGATGATCTTCCCAGCTGTAATTAGCCTGAGCCTTGCTGTGGCAACAACTGTTTCAGTGTACTAGAAGATGATCTTCCCAGCTGTAATTAGCCTGAGCCTTGCTGTGGCAACAACTGTTTCAGTGTACTAGAAGATGATCTTCCCAGCTGTAATTAGCCTGAGCCTTGCTGTGGCAACAACTGTTTCAGTGTACTAGAAAATGATCTTTCCAGCTGTAATTATAACAGTGCAGCTGCCACTTTTGCCAATTTCAATGAGCCAGTCGGACCCTAGACATGGAGTTATTAGGGGCCAGCGGGCCTTGGGGCCCCCGTTAATCCGATTCCTTCGAATTCCTACTTCAGATAAAAACATCAACTATTTGTGAAACGATGTGCAAGTCTTGGGACAATGCAGACAGTCGAGCGATCACACACTTTTGTACATTACAGACGAAAATTGGGGGACTGCAACTAGGATATTAGATGCATATTGTGACATTCCTAAATGCATAAAGGCCAGCTGGTAGCTGAGACAACTTCACAGAGAAGGACGAAGTTGCTGGTGCTATTTTATTTACATCACCCAAGTTTGTGTTGTTTACGTTGTAATACGTTTTATTGATACACTGTTCTTTTATTGATGCGTCGGTATCGGAGAAAAAGTGCGTACTCGTTCGTCATAAATACGAATAATTGGTGTCCCAATACATAGAAACAAACAATAATTACAATTACGAAGGTGTCCCAAAACATACGGTACAGAAAAAAAAATGTTTTCTAAATTTTTAGGGTGTCCCAAAACACGGTAATTACGGTATTAAACTAATTGTTGTTTTCCTCTTGTTTCCGCACATGTCTGGGATGAGGTTGGCCTTAGTACTGACCCTCGATTTATGTTTTTGCTTTCTTTCCACTCACTCTTCTTGTACTGCTGTCTCCACCAACCATCTCCACTAACCACTTTTGCTCTCATTCTCCACTCTTCTTGTACTGCTGTCTCCACCAACCATCTCCACTAACCTCTTTTGCTATAATTCTTCGCTCTTCTTGTACTGCTGTCTCCACCAACCATCTCCACTAACCTCTTTTGCTTTCATTCTCCACTCACTCTTCTTGTACTGCTGTCTCCACCAACCATCTCCACTACCCTCTTTTGCTATAATTCTTCACACTTCTTGTACTGCTGTCTCCACCAATCATCTCCACTACCCTCTTTTGCTATAATTCTTCACTCTTCTTGTACTGCTGTCTCCACCAACCATCTCCACTAACCTCTTTTGCTCTCTTTCTCCACTCACTCTTCTTGTACTGCTGTCTCCACCAACCATCTCCACTGACCTCTTTTGCTCTCTTTCTCCACTCATTCTTCTTGTACTGCTGTCTCCACTAACCATCTCCACTAACCACTTTTGCTCTCATTCTCCGCTCACTCTTCTTGTACTGCTGTCTCCACCAACCATCTCCACTACCCTCTTTTGCTCTCATTCTCCACTCACTCTTCTTGTACTGCTGTCTCCACCAACCATCTCCACTAACCTCTTTTGCTCTCATTCTCCGCTCACTCTTCTTGTACTGCTGTCTCCACCAACCATCTCCACTAACCACTTTTGCTCTCATTCTCCGCTCACTCTTCTTGTACTGCTGTCTCCACCAACCATCTCCACTAACCTCTTTTGCTCTCATTCTCCACTCACTCTTCTTGTACTGCTGTCTCCACCAACCATCTTCACTGACCTCTTTTGCTCTCTTTCTCCACTCATTCTTCTTGTACTGCTGTTTCCACCAACCATCTCCACTAACCTCTTTTGCTCTCATTCTCCACTCACTCTTCTTGTACTGCTGTCTCCACCAACCATCTCCACTAACCTCTTTTGCTCTCATTCTCCACTCACTCTTCTTGTACTGCTGTCTCCACCAACCATCTCCACTACCCTCTTTTGCTCTCATTCTCCACTCACTCTTCTTGTACTGCTGTCTCCACCAACCATCTCCACTACCCTCTTTTGCTATAATTCTTCACACTTCTTGTACTGCTGTCTCCACCTACCATCTCCACTACCCTCTTTTGCTATAATTCTTCGCTCTTCTTGTACTGCTGTCTCCACCAACCATCTCCACTAACCTCTTTTGCTTTCATTCTCCACTCACTCTTCTTGTACTGCTGTCTCCACCAACCATCTCCACTACCCTCTTTTGCTATAATTCTTCACACTTCTTGTACTGCTGTCTCCACCAACCATCTCCACTACCCTCTTTTGCTATAATTCTTCACTCTTCTTGTACTGCTGTCTCCACCAACCATCTCCACTAACCTCTTTTGCTCTCATTCTCCACTCACTCTTCTTGTACTGCTGTCTCCACCAACCATCTCCACTACCATCTTTTGCTATAATTCTTCACTCTTCTTGTACTGCTGTTTCCACCAACCATCACCACTACCATATTTTGCTATCATTCTCCACACTTCTTGTACTGCTGTCTCCGCCAACCATCTCCACTACCCTCTTTTGCTCTCTTTCTCCACTCACTCTTCTTGTACTGCTGTCTCCACCAACCATCTCCTCTACCCTCTTTTGCTCTCTTTCTCCACTCACTCTTCTTGTACTGCTGTCTCTACTAACCATCTCCACTAACCTCTTTTGCTCTGTTTCTCCGCTCACTCTTCTTGTACAGCTGGGGTCAGCACACTGATAGTTTTCCCATTGGCGACCATGTTAACATTTTGTCTGATTGTAAGAAAACGTGACCTGGAAACTGTATTAAACTTCTCACCTGCCGTTGTCATCATCTTATTGACATGCTGGTCGAGTTTAGTCAAAATCTAGTATTTCTAGCTCTTACAAAATGCCTGTATGTATGACAACCGTCAATATTTACAAATGGATGCAGGCAGTAATCCGGCTAAAGTGTCAACTAGCCAAGTTGCTGCCAAATACCCTTCCACTTAGTAAAATCAGCTAAAAGACACCATTTTACTGTCAACAGCTTCTACAATCACATCTAGAAATCTGACTACTCAAATGCACTTATGTCAGAGCAAGTGAATATTGTAAAGAATCATTTCTCAAAAATATACTGCACTTTTTTTCGTCTGTAACCAAGCAGGAAGTCTAACAGTGTCCTAACCCCAAATAGTCTCCACCAACAATCTCCACCCCTCTTCTGATCCGTCCAAATCTCCCATTATGCAATCTTCTATTCACAGTCTAGGTCACCCTCACCTCTTTTTCTCTTTCACCCTCTTGGCATCTGCTGTCTTTGCCAACCATTGTGCTCCCATACCCTCCACATGTCCATCCCACTTGAGTAAACTCTACACCATCTTCTTAAAACTCTTTTACGCCAGTCTCCTCTCTCAACTCCTCCATTCTTTGTTTGTTAATTCTCTTCACTCCCGCAATTTTTTGGACCCAGTTGTTTTCACAAGCATGTAACCCCTCTCCTGTTTTTTTAATTGCTGATATTTAAAAATATTGTTTTGGAGATTGAATGAACTATTTTATATAGATAACTTTAAGTTGCTTTATATAAATATATTTATTTTTTGCAGATGCAGTGCATATACTAACTATATATGACAATGATGTATGTTTTCGTATGCCATATGATAACTGGTTTTTCTTCAGGGTGCTTCCTCTGTTAATGGAAGCCTTGGGTCTGGCTCAAGTAGAGTGAAAGGAAAAAGTAAGTAAAGTATTGTTTCATTGTTATATCTTGTCTCATTCCTCTCCCAAGTCTCGTTATTGTATATTGTCTCAATGTAGTATTTTGTCTCACTGAAGTGTCTGGTTTCATTGCTGTATCTTGCCTCATTGCTGTACAATGTATCATTGCTCAATCTTGTCTTATTGTTATATCTTGTCTCATTTCTATATATCATTGTTACACTTTGTCTCATTGTTATATTTTGCCTCAATGCTGTACAATGTATCATTGGTCAATCTTGTCTCATTGTTATATATTGCCTCAATGCTGTACTGTGTTTCACTGCCATATCTTTTCTCATTGTTTCATTTTGTCTCATTGCTCTATCTTGTCTCTTTGCTGTATCTTGTCTCATTGCGGTATCTTATCACAATGTAGTATTTTATTTCACTGACATATCTGGTTTCATTGCTGTATCTTGTCTCATTGCTATATCTTGTCTCATTGTTGTATCTTGTCTAATTGATGTATCTTGTTTCATTGCTGTATCCTGTCTCATTGCTATATCTTGTCAAATTGCTATATCTTGTCTCATTGCTATATCTTGTCAAATTGCTATATCTTGTCTCATTGCTATATCTTGTCAAATTGCTATATCTTGTCTCATTGCTATATCTTGTCTCATTGCTATATCTTGTTTCATTGTTGTATCTTGTCTCATTGCTGTATCTTGTCTCATTGCTGTATCTTGTCTCATTGCTGTATCTTGTCTTATTGATGTATCTTGTTTCATTGCTGTATCCTGTCTCATTGCTATATCTTGTCAAATTGCTATATCTTGTCTCATTGCTATATCTTGTCAAATTGCTATATCTTGTCAAATTGCTATATCTTGTCAAATTGCTATATCTTGTCTCATTGCTATATCTTGTCTCATTGCTATATCTTGTTTCATTGTTGTATCTTGTCTCATTGCTGTATCTTGTCTAATTGATGTATCTTGTTTCATTGCTGTATCCTGTCTCATTGCTATATCTTGTCAAATTGCTATATCTTGTCTCATTGCTATATCTTGTCAAATTGCTATATCTTGTCTCATTGCTATATCTTGTTTCATTGTTGTATCTTGTCTCATTGCTGTATCTTGTCTAACTGATGTATCTTGTTTCATTGCTGTATCCTGTCTCATTGCTATATCTTGTCAAATTGCTATATCTTGTCTCATTGCTATATCTTGTCAAATTGCTATATCTTGTCTCATTGCTATATCTTGTCAAATTGCTATATCTTGTCTCATTGCTATATCTTGTCTCATTGCTATATCTTGTCTCATTGCTGTATCTTGTCTCATTGCTGTATCTTGTCTAATTGATGTATCTTGTTTCATTGCTGTATCCTGTCTCATTGCTATATCTTGTCAAATTGCTATATCTTGTCTCATTGCTATATCTTGTCAAATTGCTATATCTTGTCTCATTGCTATATCTTGTCTCATTGCTATATCTTGTTTCATTGTTGTATCTTGTCTCATTGCTGTATCTTGTCTCATTGCTGTATCTTGTCTCATTGCTGTATCTTGTCTTATTGATGTATCTTGTTTCATTGCTGTATCCTGTCTCATTGCTATATCTTGTCAAATTGCTATATCTTGTCTCATTGCTATATCTTGTCAAATTGCTATATCTTGTCAAATTGCTATATCTTGTCAAATTGCTATATCTTGTCTCATTGCTATATCTTGTCTCATTGCTATATCTTATCTCATTGTTGTATCTTGTTTCATTGCTGTATCTTATCACAATGTAGTATTTTATTTCACTGACATATCTGGTTTCATTGCTGTATCTTGTCTCATTGCTATATCTTGTCTCATTGCTATATCTTGTCTCATTGCTATATCTTGTCTCATTGCTGTATTTTGTCTCATTGCTGTATCTTGTCTCATTGCTGTATCTTGTCTCATTGCTGTATTTTGTCTTATTGATGTATCTTGTTTCATTGATATATATTGTTTCATTGTTATATATTATATCACTGTTATATATTATCCCACTGCTATATATTATCTCACTGCTATATATTATCTCACTGCTACATATTATATCACTGTTATATATTATCCCACTGCTATATATTATCTCACTGCTATATATTATCTCACTGCTATATATTATCTCACTGCTATATATTATCTCATTGCTATATATTGTCTCATTGCAGTGTCTTGTATCATTGCTGTATCTCATCTCATTTCTTTATCTTATCTCATTGCTATATTTTACACATCCAGATACAGCTCGGAGCAGCCGCACTTTAAGTCAGCGAAGTGACATCCACAGCCAACATAGTGACGCATCAAGTTATCGTAGTGACATGCCAGGAGCTGCTGGTGACAACAAGCAAGCGTCAAACTCCAAGAAATTAACCGCCAAGTGAGAATAAGATCGCCAGTGTTAGACTCACATACATCCCGCCTGTGTTAGACTCACATACATCCCACCTGTGTTAGACTCACATACATCCCGCCAGTGTTAGACTCACATACATCCCGCCTGTGTTAGACTCACATACATCCCGCCTGTGTTAGACTCACATACATCCCACCTGTGTTAGACTCACATACATCCCACCTGTGTTAGACTCACATACATCCCGCCTGTGTTAGACTCACATACATCCCGCCTGTGTTAGACTCACATACATCCCGCCTGTGTTAGACTCACATACATCCCGCCAGTGTTAGACTCACATACATCCCGCCTGTGTTAGACTCACATACATCCCGTCTGTGTTAGACTCACATACATCCCGCCTGTGTTAGACTCACATACATCCCGCCAGTGTTAGACTCGCATACATCCCGCCTGTGTTAGACTCACATACGGCCCGTCCCACCTGTGTTAGACTCACATACGTCCCGCCTGTGGTAGACTCACATACGTCCCGCCTGTGTTAGACTCACATACATCCCGCCAGTGTTAGACTCACATACATCCCGCCTGTGTTAGACTCACATACATCCCGCCTGTGTTAGACTCACATACATCCCGCCTGTGTTAGACTCACATACATCCCGCCAGTGTTAGACTCACATACATCCCGCCTGTGTTAGACTCACATACATCCCGCCTGTGTTAGACTCACATACATCCCGCCTGTGTTAGACTCACATACATCCCGCCTGTGTTAGACTCACATACATCCCGCCTGTGTTAGACTCACATATATCCCGCCTGTGTTAGACTCACATACATCCCGCCTGTGTTAGACTCACATACATCCCGCCTGTGTTAGACTCGCATACATCCCGCCTGTGTTAGACTCGCATACATCCCGCCTGTGTTAGACTCGCATACATCCCGCCTGTGTTAGACTCGCATACATCCCGCCTGTGTTAGACTCACATATGCACATTGTACACATTTTATAACTGTGCCATATTATAGATTTTAAGTAATTTTTCTAAATATAGTGGTATATCTTTGATCCATCTCACTGTTGCATCTAATTTACAAGTTGGTCTTAGAAATTAGGATAATTTACATTCAGTATAATATTATAAATTACATAGATGTCAAGTAGGTGACAATTGGCAGTGGATTCCCACTTTTTTACCCAATATCCCATTTCATAATAAATCATCAGTTTTTTTTAAAAAGATCACTTGTGTTACCGGTACATATTTTTATGTGCATGTATACAATCACATGTGATAACTGCATTGGAAGTAATCGCAAAACAACACCCTTTGTGATATTTAATAATCATAATTTTTGTCAGACATCCAGCAAATTGACCGTAATCACAGTGTGCATCCTAATACAAATGTGCAATAATTACATAATTACTTTTAGATAAAATGCTAGATATTATTTAAACAAATCTTACTACAGTTATCATAAAAGTACAAATAATGTGAAGTTGTAAACAAAATAAATCTTGAAAGAATTTACCTTTTTTCACTTGTTACTGTTTGGATTGCGGGTGTAACCTGGAATTCTGAACATTTAATTTGTTGTTGTCAACAGAGATGACTTCCTGGCATTGTTTGAGAGCAGCACTTATACACCAAAACCAGCTGAAAAGTGCCAACAGAGGCCACCAGGTAGCAGGCCTGCATGGGTGCGTAATTTATATTGTTGCATCCAACGTTCGTTTGTTTAATTCGTTTATTCAAACATTGGCAACATGACACAAGAAAAGACAACTGTGTATATATATACAGACTGTGACAGACGTAAACATATACCGGGTACACATGTATATATTTGATGCGATATAATTATACGTAATCTACAAAATACCATACACATTTGATTGTGATTTTGAAACTAACATTCCTGTGAAGTTTATATTCTTTTATTATTCTATACTGGAATTACCTGTTTATAAATGGTGAGTACTAACACAAATTAGGCAGTATGTGAGCAAATCAAACAGAATACGTACCCCTTACTAGGTAGCAACGGATGTTAGTGATTGGTGCTTTAATCGATCTTTTGAAAAGTTGCTGTAATACTTTAGCAAAACATGAGTTAATTCCATCACTGTGGAACCACTCCAAAATCTACTTTGCAAATAAATATGGCAGCTGGACCCATAGAAGGGGATTTTGTTACAAAATAAAGAATGTACTGGCACTAGCAAGCACAAAGTACGATTTAATAGTAAAAGAAGAGTGTATACTCGATACAAGAAGGCCTACTAATCCCGCTAGAAAATAACTAACTGGAACAAACTATTTAATGATTGTGTCAATATTAGCAGTTTGAATGTGTTTAAAAATTTAACTGACGGACATCTGGTTTAAGGTGGGCAACACGTAAAATGAAACATTGTTGGATTCTCATTAATGCAATGGCTTTCTTATCCACTTGTCTTCTGAAGCTTATCGCATTCTGGGGGCAGTCATGTTCAATCTTGCTCAATAGTCGACTAATTGCATAAACGGTAAGTTTGGGTGTTCCTGTGAACGGATCATCCATGTATAATGTGTATGTTGTTTTTTATTACAACATATGATTTTTTTTTTTTTTTTTTCTATGTCTCTTTGAATCACTGAACTACACTGGATGTGGTGTTATATAAAATAAGTATTATTATATTTATGCTGAAAAGTGACTTTTAATACATTTTTCTTAGCAGTAAAAATAAATTATCATCATAGGAATTACATTTTTGTTGACATGTTCATATGTTGTTGTTAAAATGACTATGGTGCACTACAGATGACGCCTCCTGGGAGTGCACACAGAACTAACGCAGCTGCCTCGATGTCAAAAACATCAGCAAAAACAGGCAAGACGTCCCACCGCGCCTTCGACCTTCCGAGTGGCCGCAGTTCCACCTCGGTGGGCGATATTGATGATCACTTCACTGCCAAGCAAAACATCAACATCACCACAAAAAGCCACCAGAACAAAACACACATGTCACACCGGACAAGAGAAGACAGCGACTTGAATCTGTGTCTCGGAGATGATGTATTCACGTCACACGCATCGACCAAAGACCCAACAGCGTGTCATTCGAAAAACACTTCACGTAGCGATAGCAACGAATATGTTACAGGTTCAAATAGTAACCATGGCGACACGGGACGAAACATGAATAGTATTGCGAACAACATGACGTCGCTGGCGATGTCACCCGGGACAAAGGCTTCGTTTCTGGGTCTGGAGAATTCCTACCAGAACCTCAAACCCAAAACCCCGATTAACCAGGTGAAACAGGGCGTTGGTCGGGATGACCGCGTCTGTCACCAGGCAGCGGTGTGCATACAGCGGTGGTACCGACGGTGTCATGCTGCTAGCGCCACTGTGGAAGAGAACGGACTAAAGCAGATGCTGGCTGCCAAGAGGAGGGAATTGGAGGGGAGGAGGGACCGGGAGAGGGAACAGGAGAGGGACAGGGAGAGGAAGGAGAGGGACAGGGTGGCAAGCAGGGAAGAGAAGGCAAGGCAGGCACGGCAGAGGGCAATAGAGGTAAGGGTTGCTACTTACTGTTACTGTTACTTTATTACTGTTAACCCTAGTACAGTAAAACCTGTCTTAGCAGCCACCTGTCCATAACGATAACCTGATTATAACGGTCACCTTTGAAAGTCCCGAATGACTTCCTGTTAGTTTGCACTGCCCACTATCTGTTGATAACGGTAACCTGGCTATTGCAAATAACGGTCAGTTAACTTGGACTGAACCATTCATAATCAACCTGCCACTTGCGGGCAGCTCAAAGTGAATTCATAATTTCCCTGAATAAAATGTCATCATGTTGGTGTCATTGTGTGTATGTGTGTGTATGCAGGACTATCAAATTGCAATCGAGTCACACCTGGTGTCATCAGCTTGTTGCATTCTATATGGCTTCCTTTACTCCAGTAAAGGGGAGCAGAATCAGCTTTGATGTCCAACATGAGCTCAGAGAAGCCATGGAAGCAGGCTGTTGTAATATTTACCTAGATGGCTTGGCATAGCTGGAGAGACTGCTTAGGTAAATTTTACAATGGCCCTTTACCTACCACTTGGGGTAGTTCAAATTGTATTGATAATCCCCTCTGAGCAAATCTGTGTCAACCCTTGCCTTGCACTCATTCACACCCTTGTGTTTCCTTTTGAACATCAAAGCTTTACTTTACTTGGAGGGCGTGATTTATTTTACTATGGCCCAAAAGAAAAAAGGAACGTCAATTAAATATAGCAAGTTGTGTACACTGTATTGTGTTATTTATATTGCTGTTAACTCTAGGTTTGTATTGTTCATGAGAGTTCTTACTAGTGAACGTCAACATAACCATTCATAATACTGTGGCTCCACCTAGTGAGTCGTCATGAAACTCCATAACGACAACCTGCCTGTAACAGTATTTTTGCGCAGTCCCGACGATGACCGTTATGGACAGGTTTTACTGTATATGCAATATGTTTGTACATATACATACATGTATATACTTATTAGTACTTATTTATTTTGTATTATTATCTGTTATGTACGTATTGATATTTTTAGCTTAGGTTTGTTTAGTACATTTTATATTTTAATGCAGTTCTAGCCT
Organism: Paraescarpia echinospica; assembly: GCA_020002185.1. NCBI lineage: Eukaryota > Metazoa > Annelida > Polychaeta > Sabellida > Siboglinidae > Paraescarpia > Paraescarpia echinospica. The sequence goes on from CM034535.1 coordinate 6,554,127, forward strand.
TTTTATACGTTTAATTAGCTTAACTAGCCTATTATTTAAATAATTAATATTTTATTGCCTATTTATTTATTTATTATTATTTTATGTATGTCTTTAAGACTCTTAAGCTTAGGTTTGTTTAGTACATTTTTTATTTAATGCAGTTCTAGTCTTTTTATATGTTGAATTCTATTATGTACATTTTAGTAGCTATTAGTTGTCAACACCTTGAACAGAGTCCTACTCTGGATATGAGTGTATAAATAAAGTATATTATTATTATATGCATGTATATATTTATATATGTATATATATATATATAAGCATATATATATATATATATATATGATTATAATTAGGTTTGTACTTGCTTGAGTTCACATTACACAAACTATACTTGCCATAGTTCACATCTATATATTAACATACTAACTGTGGATCACTGAAAGTGCATCTCCACCTCGGCACCAATGTCAGCTTGCCTTTTTCTATGTTCAGTTGCCTCCTTGGACAGCCTCTGATCGGCCAACTGATGATATATTGTAGAAACCACTATGGTAGTTATTCAGAGTTACTTACATCATTACACGTTGACCTTGGTGTCTAAGTGGAGGTGCGCTTTCAGTGATCCACAGTTAGCAGGGTTTGCAGTTTCTTCTGAAGGGTGTTTTTTTCCATATTTCTTCCATCCTGGAAGAAATAGTTTCTTCCAGAAGAAAAAGTATGTAACTAAAAATATCCTTATAAATAATTTTAAGCTAGTGATATTGATAAAAAGATGTTTTTTAATATTGTAACTCCATTGCACAAAATAAATAAGACTTCTTATTTCAGGCATACGTGGGCTATTTATATACTAGGATGGTCACTTGTGTTATATTCATTCATTCATGTCAGTGCAGGTACAGCTCTTTACAATAAGTGGGTTTAATGTGTCACTTATGGCTTCTTACTTCAGGCAGTCAGGTTTGTGTAGCTGTTTCCACATAGTAGAACAATCACTAAATGGCTTCAGTTTTTGTGTAACATCCACCAGGCCTGATAGCCACCTACTTTAGTTAGCTACTTCTTGCTCACTGGTTAAGTAGTGCTAATGTAAATACTAAGTCAGAGCAGAGTTGCAGTGATAAGTAGATGGTGACTGAGATATTCTAAACTAAACAGTTTATATTTTGTTGGATTTTGCTTTTAGGTGACTAATAAAATAAAACACAAGTAATTAACCTAATACGTCAACTTGAACACAAATGCATACACTTTTTATGTTATCCTAATAATATAATCATTAAATGTATTATATTTATATATTTAATAAAATTAATGCAGAAATAGGTTTCTTATATATAGATGTGAACTATGGCAAATATAGTTTGTTTAATGTGAACTCAAGCAAGTACAAATCTAATTATAATCAATCTTGTGTACCAGTATGTGTAAGTGTTTATGTGAAAGTGCATATGTGGGTATATTAGCATTTTCCTCCTGAATAATTTCCATCTCGGGTGCCAAAGTTTCAAGGGTTCCACTAGGTTTCCAGGGAAGAAAAGTTACACCAGAGTACTTCTTTTGTTTTGAAATTTCCCGTAAATTAATGGTTCTTATTAGTTAAGGGGTTGAACATTACACGGACATTAATTGATTATCAGCAGTGTTACGCATGTTTTTGTGTTTGTTTCAAGCTACAAATACTAACGGCCGATCAATTGGTCTTCTGCATCTGTGTGTGTATAGCGCCATCTGGAGGATTTGTTAAAATTACAATTATTCTTTACCAATTCCTGTCATTCCTTAAAATTCCAAGCGGAGTTCATAAAATTGGAAAATTCATCAGCAGTCTCATTCATACAGCCTGTTGAGTTTATTGTCTCTGGCTGGGAGTTACGTAGGAACGCAAAAAAGGCTGAGGGGAGAGATCATTAATATTGTCGATGGGGAACACAAAATATGATCTGTACCCACCAGGAGCTACACAAAAAGAGGGAAGAGAAACGACTGGAGAACCAACGGAAGGCCGAGGAGGAGATAGCAATGTTGAAGGAAACGGGGAAAGTGAAACGGACCCGCAAGAACAATGTTGGGAAGAAGGGACCAAAGAAGACCCCCGCCAGGGTGACCGGGAGTGATTCAGGGAGCAGTGCGGAGACGGAGCAGCAACAGCCGGGGACACCTGGTGGCAGGACGTGTAGCGTTGATGACTTGTTCCAGGTGAGATCGTGTTTCTGTTTTTTTTGTTTATACAAAAGAACTGTAAGCGATGGTGCCATGTGACGTTTCCATGTGGGGCCAGATTACTTTTTAATCCTTTGGTCGAAGGTCCAAGGGACTATTGCCATCACTCTGCGTCCACTGTCCGCCGTTAGCTGCCGTATCTCAGAAACCATTCAGCAACTTTTTCTCTAATTTTGCATAGACATATCTTAGGGTACTGCCACTATGCACGAGAAATCTGTATTTGATTGAATCATTTTAAGGGCTCCCTAGGGCCTCCAAGGACCCCAAAACTGGTGAAAATGTAACATTTGGCCTATTTTTTCAAAAACTGTTCAGCAACTTTTTTTATTTTCCATAGATGTGTCTTAGGGTGCTGCCACTATATACAAGAAATCTGTATTTGATTGAATCATTCTAAGGGCACCTAAGGGGCCCCCAAAGTGCAAAAGTTTTACATTATCTAGTGATGTGGTTTTGAGAAGGGCCCTTGAGACCACCCCCAACAGTAGATGTTGTGTATTGTGCCACACAGTCAACAGCTGTGACTAATATCTACAGCCTAGTCCATTGAGATCTTGACTAATATTTCATTGGTCACAGCACCCACTTTTAAACTGTATCTTCAAAACTATTTATTTTTTTATAATTGCAAGTTGTGTTTATTTTGATGTTCATTTAATTATTATAAAATGGTGTGACTGTGGTGTCTTGTCTCCTGTTAGACTGAACAGTTGCCTAACACTTTTAAACTGTATCTTCAAAACTATATTTTCTATAATTGCAAGTTGTGTTTATTTTGATGTTCATTTAATTATTATAAAATGGTGTGACTTTGGTGTCTATTGGTTAAAGATGTATTGTCTGTAGAAACCTGTAGGTGACAAACATAGAACATTAATATTCTGTCACCTGTAGGTGACAAACATAGAAAATTAATATTCTGGACAACTATAGAGTGAAATATCCGACACTTTATTTTATATTTTATTTAGACTAAATCAATTGTATCAATATAGACTAATAATTACAGATTCACAATATAGTTGACACCTGAAACAACCAAATGTCAACCATTAGAAGAGTTGACGTAGTTCCGCTATACACAAGCAAGAAATCTGTATTTGATTGAATCATTCTAGTGTCATCAGCATATAGTAGAACATACATTTTCTACATCATTATCCCTAAGGTTGTTGTAAATTTCACCAGCTGCCATGTCAAGTCCGTTATAATTGTGACTAACAGTGTTCAAAATGATTCAGGTAAATAGCAAATAACAAAGGACACAAGTTTTCTCCTTGGCATACCTATACATCACATGAGAAGAAGGCTGACACAGCCTGGCCCTGATTTATACATGATTTAGCATTTTTGTACATGTTGTATACAACTTTCAACACAATACCATTAATACCGCATGAAATTATCTTAGACCACAGGGATTTAACAAGATTTAACAAGATTTAACAAGATTGCCATCCAGAGAATTAACTCTAGATGGCAGATGGACAAGGAAGCCCTTTGGCTTATCGAGAGTCCAACCCTTTTATCTACATATATCCAGCCCTTCTGAGGTATGTGTCGATTTTATTTTTAAACATATTCACATTACTAGCACCCACACAATCATCAGATAATCTGTTCCATTCATTCACAGTCCTTTGTGAAAATGAGAACTTTCTCACGTCTAATCTACACTGCTCCTTTACTAATGTAACTTCATGTCCTCTAGTCTTTCTATCTTTCTTAACTGAAAAAAACATATTTCTATCAATATTTTCATAACCATTCAATATTTTAAACACTTCTATCTGATCTCCTCTCAATCTCCTGGTCTCTAGTGTTGTTAAACCACATTCTTTTAGGCGTTTTTCATAACTAAGATCCCTCAGTTTTGGTATCATTTTAGTCGCTCTCCTCTGTACTCTTTCTAGCATATCTATGTCCTTCTTGCGGTATGGCCTCCACGCTTGTATACAATATTCTAAATGAGGCCTAACTATTGTTTTGTACAGCGGTATTATTAGTTCTTTTTCTTTATATGCTATATTTTAGCCTAATCAATCCAAGGATTTGATTTCCTTTGAAGCTGCAATTCCACACTGCTCTGAAACCTTCATGTCAGCACTAATTGTCAGCCCTAAGTCTTTCTTTTACAGTAGTACTTAGTACAGTTCCCCCCATTGTATATTCTACATATTAGTTCCCATGTCCTGTGTGAAGGCATTTACATTTCCCAAAATTGAACAACATTTGCCACTTTTCAGACCATTTGATCAACCTGTCAAGATCATCTTGTAAATGCTGTCTATCTCCATCACTTTTAATCCTTCTAAACACTTTTGTATCATCTGCAAATTTCAACACCTTGCTAGCTATATCATCGTCCAAATCGTTTATATATATTAAGAATAATATAGGTCCCAGTACTGATCCCTGTGGAACCCCACTCAAAACTGATTTCCAGTTTGAAGCCTCCCCATCAACAACTACCCGTTGTCTTCTGTCAATCAGCCATTTTTCTATCCAGTTAATTATACCATTTCCTATGCCATGGGCTTTTAGTTTAAGCAGTAATCTCTGATGTGGCACTTTGTCGGCTTTTGAAAATCTAAGTAGATGATATCTACTGGTGATCCATCATCTACCCACTTAGTGATATCTTCCAAAACATAACATATTTGTTAAAGCATGACCTCGCTTTTAGAACCCCATGTTGAGATGGGTTTATCAAGTTATGTTTAACAAGAAAATCCACCATGTGATCTTTAATTAGTCTTTCTAATAATTTACAAGTCACTGATGTTAAACTCACTGGTCTATAGTTCTCTGACTTGTTTCTCGAACCTTTTTTAAATAGCGGTATAATGTTTGCTTCTTTCCATTCTAAAGGAACCACTCCCTCTTCTAATGACAAGTTGAAAACTGTTGCAAGCGGTATGCTAATTTGTTCTACAATTTCCACTAGTAGTTTGGGTGGAATACCATCCACTCCAGGTGATTTATTTTCCTTCATGGCCCTAATTTTCTTAGCTACCATTTCTGGTGTTACAATTAACTGTCTTAAATAGTCCCCCTTGAACTTAGCCTCTGGTGCTGGCAGTGAACTAGTGTCTTCTCTGGTAAAGACTGAACTAAAATACTCATTTAGGTCTTCTGCCATTAAGAATCCTTCTGATATTATATTTCCAGCACTATCTTCTAGAGGACCGACCTTATCCTGAACTTTCTGTTTGCTTCGAACATACGCATAAAAACTGTTGCTCTCATGTTTTATATTACGAGCTAATTTATGTTCATAGCTTCTCTTTGAATTTCTAATTTCAGCTGTAGCTTGGTTTAGTGCTTCTTTATAAATGTTGTAGTCTTCGTCATTTCCAGTACGTCTATATGACTTCCACATCATTTGTTTTATACTTAATTTTTCTAATGGCTTCTTT